>CM060922.1:963320119-963969869 GCA_030737875.1 Allium sativum
AAAATATAATTTTTAACGTGAAAGTGAATAAATAAATATTTATAAACAAATCGGCCGATTTGTTTATATACACTGATTTGACTGATATTGATTGGGTCGATAAATTTTACACATCGCCCAACTGCACAAATAAAATCTGTGTTTGATTGTTTGAAACCCCACACGGGTGTTGGGATGAAATTTGAAGTTCACTCATCCTGATTGATTAAATATGTCGATCGATTGATTGACAGGCTGTTATAAGCGTCAGATATCTATATTTGATGCTTATACAGTGTAGTGCACTTTGGTTGATGATTGATTATTTTTCAATGCTATTATATACATGTGTTGTATGGAATCCATATAATTAACATTATATGGTGATTGATTGGGCCTCATTCCAATCGGGAAACAATGAATATTATAAAACAAAATTCATGTGTTGAATATAAAAATAGTCATGTGTTGACGATGATCATGTGTTGAAACTATTCATGTGTTGAGTAAAATATTTTAAATAAAATAAATTACATCTTTATCACATTTACAATTAGAATTACTTCCCAGTAGGAGTCTAATTGAAAATCAAACGATAGATACCATAGTTTTATAAAATATTTTACATAACAAAAATAGTGATGTGTTGACAGTACTCATGTGTTGAGATTAGTCGTGTGTTGAAAGAAATATAGATTCATGTGTTGAATGGGATAAATATTCATTTGTTGGATAGAATATAGAAGTTTTGAAAATATAAATCCGTGTTGATTAGAGATGCGTTATTTTGACGCGAACGATATTTATATCGATTTTATTCATTGTATAATGAATATTGAAAAGTGATTTCAAAATTAATTAAATTGAAATTGAAATTTAAAATGAACTGAAATTGAATTGAAATCAATTTGAAACGAATTCGAATTGAATCAAATAGAAGGTAAATTCGAATTGAATTGAATTGAAACGAATTTGAATTTGAATTTGAATTGAATTGAAATGAACTCGAATTGAATTGAAATCAAATCGATTTGAAATTGAAGATGAAGTTGAAATTGTTTTTGAAACGAATTTAAAACGATGTATAAAATACGTTTCAAAAGGAAATCGACGAAATATATATAATATATATATATATTATATATATAATGGCCTGAATAGAACGCGCCACGCCGCGGTAGTTCGTGAATTTCGACCATTGACTTCGAATTGACGTTGCGGGAGATCCGACCGTCGGATCCTCCTAAAACCGGAACCGTTGGGTTCGTATCGAAAAGAGCTTTCCAATAAATGTTAGAAATTTGAAATCTAATGGTTGGATTTGGAATTATGTCCAAATCAAATTCGAAAAAGGTCGCTGTAAGTGCAGTTCGATGGCCGTTGTTGGAAATCGACTGTACGGGCCTTGATAAAATTATCAAAAATATCTATAATTTGTGTAAAATTATAATATGTGAATTGGAAAGAATTGGGCTGGAAAATTCCACATTTGAATAGGTAAAAATAGATTTCTATCGAAATGAACTAGTTTTGAGCTAGAATTAAAATCAATTTATTTTTGAAATAAATAAATTGAATATGAAAGTGATTTTAAAAATAATCAATATTCCCAATAGGTGAAGTGGAAGTGGAGTTGAATCGAAATTATCTTCGGAATATTTTGATGTTGGATTTCGTGACTATACAGATATTGTTTTGGGAATTTGAAAGATATGTTATATATCGTTATTTCCAATACGATATTTGTTGGTTTCAGAATTTGGTATTGAATATAAGCCGATATATTTTCTATTCAGAGCCTTGTATTTAATATCAAATGTGATTTGGGTTTATCGTGGATCGTGTTTTAGATGACATTGGTTCTTTAACCCAGTTAAAGGCAAGATGTTGATTTTTGAAAAGATTAAAACTAAGTGGAGTTTTAATGAATCTTTAATTAGATTAAAAATGTGAATTGATAATTTAAATTATCAAATCTGAAAGGTGATCGAGAATGGAGTACCACCAGTTTTTCTCCAAAGAGATAGTTAAATCTTTAATTAGATTTGAACGTGAAATGGTAATTAATTTTACCGATAACACCGTGGTATTAGTTGTGGAGTATTACCAGTTTTCTCCATGGGATATATAGGTTGGGATTGGGAAATAAAATAAATAATTACTTCAGTGTGGTTCGTTAATCCCGACTAGTTTGAATTGATATCCAAAGGAAGATTAAAGAATAAATTTAGAAGAATTTATCTTTGATAAAATTAATTGGAACTTTTCCCTAAGAATGTGTTTTTGTGAATAAAAGAATATTCTGAATTGGAATGAGGCGTTTGTTGTGTTTGTGTAACATTCGTTTATTATATACGTGGGTTATTCAGAAAGGCCGGGTTTATACACATTCTGAATAACCGATTCGACGAGATGTCGAAGATGAAGATGGTGGTTGAAGACCGGAAGTCTTCACATCGTTTGGGTGATTACTGATGATCTTGATTGGGCTGTACACCCAAGATGAGGGAAACAGTTGGTGATCGTCCAGACGTACTTGGAGATGGATGGATATGCGAGGAAAGTGCCTCCGGTTTCGTTCAGACCCAGAACGAACTTGTAAATGGATTGTGTGTCTGACATTGGATTTTATTCTGTGTTAATTGATCTCTATTAAATATACATCCGTTTGGCGGCGGAGAATTTATTCTCTTGCTTAACGCCCTTCTCTAAGACGTACGAGCTCAGAGGTTGTATATCGATGGACATCAGTCGCATGGAGTGAATTGCCAATGTGGCATGCGTAAGTGGCAATTGATCAAGGCTTCTGTTGAAAAGCAAAGTCTTGTGGTTGATGATCAAAGCACGGCCTGTGTGGCGTAGCTTTGTGTGTAACGTGGATTCGCGAGCCTCACACCTCGGTATGAGTCAAAAACGGGATACGGACCCAAGGAGTGCACGACGTTTCTTTCTAGCTAGGGTGGTGTCAGTGACCTACCAGCCCTGACATTTATATACTTTTCACCTGTGTGGTTGTTGGATACGAGGCGCCTCGGATATAGGTCTGTAAGGACCGGGAAACGTGTGTTCAGGAATTGCCAATCCTCAAAAGTAAGAGAGGATCGGCCTTGGAGGATCCAGGGATTGCTGTGTGCGGTCCTGAGGCATTTGCTAGAGTGTCTCGAACGCGGAGAGGAGCTTGCCCCTTGCCTCGACTCATGATGGAATCCAATTTCCAATACGTGTATTGCGGTTTTAATTGTAGAACTAGTATGGCGACATGATAGATGGTACCCATGCCGCCTATGATTGATATTTATGATTTGAATTGTTTTGACACTATACACTTATTATAGTATCAAATAATGTGTTTTAAACGTATCAAGCATGCTTTGGCTGTTAGAAGGTAAAAACCCTATCCTCCGGCTTGCGTTGCATTGTGTGATGGGACCTGGGTCTTATAACAGCTTCATTTTTCTTTATTTAGCATTGCGCTGTTTGTTTTATGCACTGGTATTCTTGGGAGGAAACCCGTTCCGTGTTATATGGCGTGGTCCCTTGATTTACCTAACTTTAAAACCAATATTAATAACTGTTTTAGTTCTCACACCAGTCACATGACTGACCTGGAGTTTATTGTTTTAACCTAAACTCTGGGTGCCCCTATTTTCCGCACGGGCAGCTAGTAGTTTTGGTTTTGCAGATTTATATTCACAGGGTCCTGATTAACAGCTGGAACGATGCTCGGAAAGCTCTGTATCCGTGTATCACTTTCAGTTGTGTTTTGTATATTTTCCCGCTGCTATGTAATTTATTGTATTCTCTAATATTTGTCGAATGTAATTTATTCATTTATATTCTGTATATTCTTGTATCTGATGGAATTGTTGTAATAACAATGAAATGTTCTTCTGTTTGCGTTCTATTTTGTCTTGTCCTCAATTCTATCCGTGCTTTCCTTCACGGGGAAGTTCGGGTCGTCTCAGTTTGGTATCAGAGCTTTGGTTTACAGAGCTCGAGAACAAGACACATTAGAACCATACGAAAGAATTCATCAGATATTGGATTAGTAATATCCAATTAGAATGACTCGTTAGAGATAGGATCAGTAGTATCCTAGAACGAGTGTGAAGAGTATATTTTTCAAATGAAAACAATTTTGTTTTGAAAATTTAAATCGTTTTATACGTATTTGAATATTTATTTATTTTGAATATGGACAATCGAGTATATAAAGATTTCGCGTATACGCGTCATGAACGTATAGTCGAAGTTTTAATATACTAGATAGATATAGAATCACATTCTAGACACCCGGGGATAATTCTGGTGATGTGGCCACATCATCAGTATTTATATTCGTGTTTCGAAGGTGTGACTCCTATATATTTCCATTAGACTGGTGTGAGAACCAAAACTTATATAGCTAGAACACATTGTTGTGATTTGGCATCAAAAACTTGATTTTTTATATATGTATCAAAATTTATGAATTTGAAACTCTAATCCACTAATTGATTGATGTTTGTGTTGGTTGTTTATTTGTTTGCTAATTTTTAACCATTAAGCCTAATTGAAACTAATATTGAATTGTATTGAAAATTGGTCGCATTTGCTTGCATATGCATATACTTACATTGAACAGGTCATAGCAAGGAGGCTAGAGCAGAGAATAAAATTTGTTTGCCCGACAAATAGGTACATGTTTACTACATAATTTACTGTTTTGTTTGGGTGATGATGATTTTATGAGCCTATTGGCTAGCCGCTTGGCTTTTTCTTTTTCTTTTTGAGATCTGAAGGACCGGGGAAGCTATTTGAAATTCCCCGATGCTCCCGGTGCAGGGGAGGTTATGGCGAAATTTTTCGAAAATTCCGGGTGTTAGCCAAATTTTTGAAATTTTGAAAATTCTCAGAAACTGAAAAGTTGGAGAATGGAAGCCAGATCGAATGTAGAGTTGATTAATCAAACCACTTTCGACTTTGTTCCTTTTCGGGGACGAAAAGTTTAAAGTGGGGGAGATTGTAATAATCCGAAAATGCGAGCCAGTTTGAAAATTTTATTTTGGCCATTTTAGCGAATTTTGAATATTTAAAATAGATTATTTTAAATAATATCGACGAGAAATTTATTTTGAATAGAATTCAACGTATATATTATACGCGTCGTCGTTAGAATATAAATAATTATATATAATTATAAAAGGAATTGAAAATGGCGCGGTAGTTCGATAATTCGATTTCAAATTTCAATTGAATGTACCGGGTGCAAAACAATCCGGATTTTGGTGAAACCAAAAATAATAGGATCTAATTGTGACTATCTTTCCAACGAATCCGAAAAATCAAGATTTCATAGCGGGGATCAAAAGATATGTCCAGTTGAAAATTCTGAATAGTCGCTATGGAATTCAGGCCCTTAAAAATAGACATTTTGCAAATGACCTCGGATTTCGACGAAACCAGTTTTGTTAGATCCGTGATGTCAAGTTATTGCTAGATTCCAAATTTCGTAATTTTTCGAATCAATATGTGAGCGTGGCAAAGGAAAACGCGTTTGACCGGTTTAAGTTGATTTTAATCGACTGGAAATTGGCCACTTTTCCAATGGTCTCAGAATTCGACGAAACTAGTTTTGTTAGGACCGTATCGTCAATACGAAGCTAGAAAATATTTTTCTGGAATTTTTAGAGCTAGTATGTGACCCCGGTAAATTGAAATGCGCGTTTAAATTCAATATAGTGATTTAAATGTAAATTTAACGGAAACTGATCGAAACGATCGAATCAGCCTACGATACATATCCCATTGTGTTCGGAATGGAGGTAAAACGCTATGGACGACAGGCGGTGGGCCTCGTTTAGAGGTCAAAAATAAAAGTTGCTTTTTAATGATAAATAATTAAATAAATAATAAAAAATATAATATTTCCCCTTCCTTTTTCTTCTTAACCTGGCCCCCCCCCTTTTATTTTTATTTCGAATCGAACTCTCAGAAAAAAAAAAGAGGAAATCGCGCTGGAGGGGATCGAAACCGCCGCCTCCGTCCGATGCAGCGCCGCCTGCGCTCGTCCTCCCACAGCCACCCACCTCGCCTTCGACTCCCGTTCTCCCTTCTCTCTACTTCCCTCCGACGAGAAACCCGAGACCGTACCCCAAGACCAAACCGCAAACCCATTAGCCGCCGCCGCCGAGACCCAGAGCCACCACCGCGTCGAACCCCTCCTCGCAACCTCCTCCGCGCCCTCTGGCCACCCACCGACCGTCAGTCCCCCCCCCCTCGCTGTAAGTTTTCATGTTAATTTCGTTTTATTTATTTACTTTATTATTTATTTTTCAGATTGGATTTTTAAAACATAAAAGACGATATTTTTAAAACATAAAAGACGATATTTTTAAAACATAAAAGACGATATTTTTAAAACATAAAAGACGATATTTTTAAAACATAAAAGACGATATTTTTAAAAACATAAAAGACGATATTTTTAAAAACATAAAAGACGATATTTTTAAAACATAAAAGACGATATTTTTAAAACATAAAAGACGATATTTTTAAAACATAAAAGACGATATTTTTAAAACATAAAAGACGATATTTTTAAAACATAAAGGACGATATTTTTAAAACATAAAAGACGATATTTTGAGATGAGTAGTGAAGTCAAAATATAATTTTTATATAAGGAAGATAATCAAAATATGATTTTTATATTTTTAAAGTATTAAAAATATAATCTTTACTATATAGAAGTGGTAAAAATATGATTTTTGGTTATGTAGAGAATTAAAAATATCACCTTTATATATGTAGCAAAATAAAAATCTGATTTTTATTTTATATACGTTGAAATGAAGTATATATTTTTATAAAGGCGAAATCTATATTTTTATAAAGGCGAAATCTATATTTTTATAAAGGCGAGATCTATATATAGAAAATAGAGAAGTAAAATATGATTTTTAAATTGAGAGTGAACAAATAAAAATGTGACTTTTATTTTAAAGACATCAAAATATAAAAATGTGTGATTTTTATATATGTAGTGGCTACGGGCAAACGAAGATGATAAAAAGGCGAGAATGAAGAAGATTCCTATAAATGAAGAGTCGTGGTATTGGATAGCTTTCGGTGAGAACTCCTCACTCTAAAATATCTTTTTCTAGTTATATATATATACTAGGATGCAGACGGTGCTTAGTAGCACCCGACACAATCGTCCACAGACCATGGACTTGTTTGTTTGGTTGCATAGATTAGTTAGATGATTTGATTTGAAATTGAATTGTTTGATGAATTGAATGGATTTGATTGATGTGTGAATGACGTGGGCCTTCACTAGACCGGGGATAAGGTTAGGCCTTGTTCCGTTTCTAGTATCGTGCCGTTATGCCGCCGAAATTTCCCAAAATATGTTAGAAAAATAAAAATATCATTTTTATTGTATAAATGAACTGAATAGAAATTCAAGTGTTGAAATAAATATTTTTGTCGTTAAAAATATAATTTTTAACGTGAAAGTGAATAAATAAATATTTATAAACAAATCGGCCGATTTGTTTATATACACTGATTTGACTGATATTGATTGTGTGGATAAATTTTACACATCGCCCAACTGCACAAATAAAATCTGTGTTTGATTGTTTGAAACCCCACACGGGTGTTGGGATGAAATTTGAAGTTCACTCATCCTGATTGATTAAATATGTCGATCGATTGATTGACAGGCTGTTATAAGCGTCAGATATCTATATTTGATGCTTATACAGTGTAGTGCACTTTGGTTGATGATTGATTATTTTTCAATGCTATTATATACATGTGTTGTATGGAATCCATATAATTAACATTATATGGTGATTGATTGGGCCTCATTCCAATCGGGAAAACAATGAATATTATAAAAGAAAATTCATGTGTTGAATATAAAAATAGTCATGTGTTGACGATGATCATGTGTTGAAACTATTCATGTGTTGAGTAAAATATTTTAAATAAAATAAATTACATCTTTATCACATTTACAATTAGAATTACTTCCCAGTAGGAGTCTAATTGAAAATCAAACGATAGATACCATAGTTTTATAAAATATTTCACATAACAAAAATAGTGATGTGTTGACAGTACTCATGTGTTGAGATTAGTCGTGTGTTGAAAGAAATATAGATTCATGTGTTGAATGGGATAAATATTCATTTGTTGGATAGAATATAGAAGTTTTGAAAATATAAATCCGTGTTGATTAGAGATGCGTTATTTTGACGCGAACGATATTTATATCGATTTTATTCGTTGTATAATGAATATTGAAAAGTGATTTCGAAATTAATTAAATTGAAATTGAAATTTAAAATGAACTGAAATTGAATTGAAATCAATTTGAAACGAATTCGAATTGAATCAAATAGAAGGTAAATTCGAATTGAATTGAATTGAAACGAATTTGAATTTGAATTTGAGTTGAATTGAAATGAACTCGAATTGAATTGAAATCAAATCGATTTGAAATTGAAGATGAAGTTGAAATTGTTTTTGAAACGAATTTAAAACGATGTATAAAATACGTTTTAAAAGGAAATCGACGAAATATATATAATATATATATATTATATATATAATGGCCTGAATAGAACGCGCCGCGCCGCGGTAGTTCGTGAATTTCGACCATTGACTTCGAATTGACGTTGCGGGAGATCCGACCGTCGGATCCTCCTAAAACCGGAACCGTTGGGTTCGTATCGAAAAGAGCTTTCCAATAAATGTTAGAAATTTGAAATCTAATGGTTGGATTTGGAATTATGTCCAAATCAAATTCGAAAAAGGTCGCTGTAAGTGCAGTTCGATGGCCGTTGTTGGAAATCGACTGTACGGGCCTTGATAAAATTATCAAAAATATCTATAATTTGTGTAAAATTATAATATGTGAATTGGAAAGAATTGGGCTGGAAAATTCCACATTTGAATAGGTAAAAATAGATTTCTATCGAAATGAACTAGTTTTGAGCTAGAATTAAAATCAATTTATTTTTGAAATAAATAAATTGAATATGAAAGTGATTTTAAAAATAATCAATATTCCCAATAGGTGAAGTGGAAGTGGAGTTGAATCGAAATTATCTTCGGAATATTTCGATGTTGGATTTCGTGACTATACAGATATTGTTTTGGGAATTTGAAAGATATGTTATATATCGTTATTTCCAATACGATATTTGTTGGTTTCAGAATTTGGTATTGAATATAAGCCGATATATTTTCTATTCAGAGCCTTGTATTTAATATCAAATGTGATTTGGGTTTATCGTGGATCGTGTTTTAGATGACATTGGTTCTTTAACCCAGTTAAAGGCAAGATGTTGATTTTTGAAAAGATTAAAACTAAGTGGAGTTTTAATGAATCTTTAATTAGATTAAAAATGTGAATTGATAATTTAAATTATCAAATCTGAAAGGTGATCGAGAATGGAGTACCACCAGTTTTGCTCCAAAGCGATAGTTAAATCTTTAATTAGATTTGAACGTGAAATGGTAATTAATTTTACCGATAACACCGTGGTGTTAGTTGTGGAGTATTACCAGTTTTCTCCATGGGATATATAGGTTGGGATTGGGAAATAAAATAAATAATTACTTCGGTGTGGTTCGTTAATCCCGACTAGTTTGAAATGATATCCAAAGGAAGATTAAAGAATAAATTTAGAAGAATTTATCTTTGATAAAATTAATGGGAACTTTTCCCTAAGAATGTGTTTTTGTGAATAAAAGAATATTCTGAATTGGAATGAGGCATTTGTTGTGTTTGTGTAACATTCGTTTATTATATACGTGGGTTATTCAGAAAGGCCGGGTTTATACACATTCTGAATAACCGATTCGACGAGATGTCGAAGATGAAGACGGTGGTTGAAGACCGGAAGTCTTCACATCGTTTGGGTGATTACTGATGATCTTGATTGGGCTGTACACCCAAGATGAGGGAAACAGTTGGTGATCGTCCAGACGTACTTGGAGATGGATGGATATGCGAGGAAAGTGCCTCCGGTTTCGTTCAGACCCAGAACGAACTTGTAAATGGATTGTGTGTCTGACATTGGATTTTATTCTGTGTTAATTGATCTCTATTAAATATACATCTGTTTGGCGGCGGAGAATTTATTCTCTTGCTTAACGCCCTTCTCTGAGACGTACGAGCTCAGAGGTTGTATATCGATGGACATCAGTCGCATGGAGTGAATTTCCAATGTGGCATGCGTAAGTTGCAATTGATCAAGGCTTCTGTTGAAAAGCAAAGTCTTGTGGTTGATGATCAAAGCACGGCCTGTGTGGCGTAGCTTTGTGTGTAACGTGGATTCGCGAGCCTCACACCTCGGTATGAGTCAAAAACGGGATACGGACCCAAGGAGTGCACGACGTTTCTTTCTAGCTAGAGTGGTGTCAGTGACCTACCAGCCCTGACATTTATATACTTTTCACCTGTGTGGTTGTTGGATACGAGGCGCCTCGGATATAGGTCTGTAAGGACCGGGAAACGTGTGTTCAGGAATTGCCAATCCTCAAAAGTAAGAGAGGACCGGCCTTGGAGGATCCAAGGATTGCTGTGTGCGGTCCCGAGGCATTTGCTAGAGTGTCTCGAACGCGGAGAGGAGCTTGCCCCTTGCCTCGACTCATGATGGAATCCAATTTCCAATACGTGTATTGCGGTTTTAATTGTAGAACTAGTATGGCGACATGATAGATGGTACCCATGCCGCCTATGATTGATATTTATGATTTGAATTGTTTTGACACTATACACTTATTATAGTATCAAATAATGTGTTTTAAACGTATCAAGCATGCTTTGGCTGTTATAAGGTAAAAACCCTATCCTCCGGCTTGCGTTGCATTGTGTGATGGGACCTGGGTCTTATAACAGCTTCATTTTTCTTTATTTAGCATTGCACTGTTTGTTTTATGCACTGGTATTCTTGGGAGGAAACCCGTTCCGTGTTATATGGCGTGGTCCCTTGATTTACCTAACTTTAAAACCAATATTAATAACTGTTTTAGTTCTCACACCAGTCACATGACTGACCTGGAGTTTATTGTTTTAACCTAAACTCTGGGTGCCCCTATTTTCCGCACGGGCAGCTAGTAGTTTTGGTTTTGCAGATTTATATTCACAGGGTCCTGATTAACAGCTGGAACGATGCTCGGAAAGCTCTGTATCCGTGTATCACTTTCAGTTGTGTTTTGTATATTTTCCCGCTGCTATGTAATTTATTGTATTCTCTGATATTTGTCGAATGTAATTTATTCATTTATACTCTGTATATTCTTGTATCTGATGGAATTGTTGTAATAACAATGAAATGTTCTTCTGTTTGCGTTCTATTTTGTCTTGTCCTCAATTCTATCCGTGCTTTCCTTCACGGGGAAGTTCGGGTCGTCTCACAACTGCCATCTTAGCCCCGTCTTGGGAGCAAATCAATCAAGGGCTTCAACACTAGTCACCCATTCGATGTGAAGATCGTCGGTCTTCAATCGCCGTCTTCAATTCTTCGAACGTCATATCATTATTTGGAATGAGAGTAAACTCGGACTTTCCAAATAACTCTCGCATATATAAATTTGAAAACCATTACATATCATTGTTAATAATTTATAACGATCTATCGCTATTTTTATTTTACTTTACATACACATCCTAAACATAACAATGTATATTTTCTTCCTCCATCCTTCAATTTACACAAAATGTATATTTGGTTTCATTATTTTTTTTCCTAATGAAAATCTATTCCTTAGAAATGTAAATTTTTAATCTTATTATTTACATTGAAAAATGTAAATTTATATTCCTATTTTAATTTACATTGAGAAATGTAAACTTATATTTCAATATATTATTATATTGAAAATGTAACTTTTATTCTATATTCTATTATTTTTATTCACATTAAAAATGTAAACTTTTCTTTTTAATCTAATTTATATTAAAAATGTAAATTATTTCTATAATCTAATTACATTAAGAATGTAAACTTCTTTCTACTTTAACTTGATTACGTAAGATGTAAATTTTCTCCTTTATCTTAATTTACATGATAAATGTATATTTTCCACTTTCGAACTAATTCACATGCAGATTGACTTAATTACAAAAAATGAAATTTTATGTTCTCTTACTTAATTACATAAAAAAATTGAAATTTTCTTCTAATCCTCATTTACATTAAGAAAATGTAAAACTTTTTTAATCCTTATCTTGTTACATTAAAAATGTAACTTTCTTTTATAACAAACTTAGAGGTGAAAATATTCATTTCATTATTAACACATAACGGTGTGAAATTAACGTCAATTTCTAATTTAACTCATGACGGTGTAAATAGTGTCCATTTTCTATTTAACCATTTATATTTTAATATGGGCCAGACCTCTCACATTAGGCCTGCAACTTGTGGATGCTGGATAGGCCGGTTGGTTCCGGGCAGACTTATCCCATAAGTTGGGCTTAACCTCGTGTCTTGGCCCAATTTGTATTTGCGCAATTGGACCTCTCACATTAGGCCCAACATTTGTAGCTGCTAGATATGTCGGTCGGGTCTGGGCAGACTTCCACCACAAATGCGACCTAACCTCGTGTCCAAGTACAATTTTAGTTAATCATTATAATTGTTCTACTAAAAATATTATTTTACATGACACTTCTTAACATGATTGTTGTTTTTAATTCACGTGCCATTCTTTAATAAAGGTGATGAATTCTAATGTCATATAAAGAGGATATTTTATATGTAAATATATTTTCTATGAATTCTAATGATCTTTTTAATCTAATGACCTTATAGTTTTAATGACATTATAATTTAACGACATTTTCAGTCTAGTGATATTCTAGTTTTAATGACATTCTAATTTAATGAAATTTTCAATAAATGACATTATAATATTTTAACATGAAGGGCAAGTTTATCCTAACATAAATGCCAATTTCAAATTTTCATAAAATTGACAAACTAAATTCCACATAAATGATAAATTAATTTTTTACATAAATGACAAATTAATTTTTTACATAAATAACAAATTCAATTTAAATATAGATGACAAATTTATCTTACATAACATATTTCTAATAAAAGTAGCATGTCTATCCTAATTAAACATTTTTGACTAAAATGATATTTCCTAACTAAAATGAGATGTTTAACACAACATAATATATTCTTACAAAAATGCTGTTTAATTAGCACTGATATTTTTCATATACAATAAGAATAAATTTTTTCAAATGACGCTTTATTCTAATGGCACTTCTAAATAAATGAGATTTTTAGCCTACATATACCTTAACCAAAAATGTCATTTTTAATTCAGATGCAGATTTCATAACAAGAAAGTTATTTTGATTCCAATGCGACATTTCATAACAATGATAGTTCTAACATCGCTAACATTCTATAAAAATGATTACTTAGTTTTATTGAAAAAAAATCTATTCAATAAAATGAATGTTTTCTATGTTTTGACAATCTTAATATTTCATGTTAACATAAAAAAGTTAAAAACTTTTCCAACCATATCTGTTGACATAAAAGAGTGATCTTTGTGTTAAAAACTTCTTCTAACAATACATGTTTTGTTTGGAATTGACCATTCTATTTAAATTGAACAAAATGATCAAAGTAATGTTTTTATGTTGAGTTGCCAATCTAATGCAATTCATCAAAAATAATCAAAATAATTTATTGAAATGGAATTTTTTTATTTTAATTCTAGTGTCACATAAAGTTATATTTTATATGTAAACCTTTCTTAATAAATTGCATTTCTATATAACATTACCTTCCTTAATAAATGTCATTTATTATATAACATACATTTCTTAGTAAATAGCATCTTCTATTAATGGTGGTATTAACATGTCCATATCCACAAGGTGATATTTTTTATTAACGTGACAATTTCCAACAAGGTGGTATTTTTGATTAACTTGACAATTTCCTATTTAACAAAATAAGAAATTTTGTTTTCATATTTTCCTATTCAACAAAATAAGTAATTTTTGATTTCCTATTCAACAAAATAATATTGTATATTGGATTGACGGAATAATACTTAACATTGAATTTAACAATTCAATTCAATTCAACAAAAAAAGTGACAAACTTTAATTTTATCTTGAATTGATAAACTAAATCAATTCACTAAAAGTGACATATTATATTTTTATGTTGAATATATTTAACTACATCAATTCAAATAAAATAAAATAAAAAAAGGAATCATAATATTTGACTAACAAATATGGATCTATAACATCCATCACAAACAGGAGATCAAACATCATACAAATTTCAGCACAAACAGATATAAATTATATACATATAGTCATCATATAACAAATAAAATAATTGAATTTATTAATTGTTTTTAAACAAAAAGAAATCTCACCAATCAATTCAGATCTGAAATTTTCCTCAAATCTTGATTTGCTTAGAATTGGTCCTAGTTTGTTCCATGTTGTAGTGCTCGGGAATACGAATCCAACGCAACTTGTTTCGCGTAATTCTGATTTTGTATGTGGAAGTTATCAGTACTTAAAGATTTGAAATTTAAACAAATAATTAACTTGATTAAATAGATGGCTTAACTCACTAATCCCCTTTCCTCTTCAACCCATCACCACCATGAATCCACCCATGCGCGCGCCACCCTGGTGCCCCGGACCACGATCCAACACCTCCACCCGAAGCCCCTTCGCTAGAACTCCTCAGCACCGGACCACCATGGGTCGCAATGGGCCCATTCGCCTCGAAAACAATTCCAAGCGTCGGACTTCGTGGCCAGAATTCGCGAAATCCGTGAGCTAAAACCCGATCTTAACCATATGGATCTGTAGATCTCTCCAAGAGCTTTGATTTGGTATATAATACGTTGAATTTTATTGAGCGGATCAAAAGTTATTGAGGTTTGAATTTTCGGTCATTCATGGCCTTCGGTTTCAATAGCAGGCGGCTGGCCATTTTTAGGGTTTTAAATATTTTTTTATTAATGTATTCATCGTAAAGCGTGTTATGCGGGCTGTCTCCGAATTGTGCCTGCTTACTACCGTTCTTAAGGTTTTGACGCCTTATGAATACAATGGGACAGGTCTCGTGGCCCAATTCCGAAATCTATAAGAAATATATTTAAATTTACATTAAAAATTAATTAACTAAATATTTACCGTACATTTAAATACGCCGGGGCCACATACGGACTCCGAAAATTCCAAGAAAAAATATTTTTGGCTTCGCATTGACGATACGGTTCCAATGAGACTATTTTCGTCGAATCTTGAGACTGTTCGAAAAATGGCCTTTTCAGGTCGATCAGTTTTAACTATAAACTGACAAAACGTGTTATCTTCTGCCACGCTTACATATTAATTCGAAAAATTCTGGAAAATTAAACTTAGCAACAATTCGACATTCTGGTTCCAACAAAAGTGGTTTCGTCGAAAACCGAGGTTGTTTGTAAAATGACTATTTTTAAGGCGTATATATTAAATATTAAAAATACATTTTTAAACAAATAATTTTCGAAACTCGAAATATATAAGTGTTTATACTTTTTAAATGCAGAAACATCATTCTGAGCTCAATCGAAGTGGTTTCGAGTTCAAATTCCTGCGTATGCAAAAAGTGGCATTTTTGACCTTTATAAATTTCATGGCGACCTTTCTAAATTTTAATTTGGGCATACCTTTTGATTCTTGCTATGAAATTTCAATTTTTCGGATTCGTCAGAAAGATATTTTTAAACAGATTCCAATATTTTTGGTTTCACTAAAATCCGTTAAATTTTGCATCCTATATGGCCAGTCAAAGTTCAAGTTTGACTTTTCAAACTACCGCGCTATTTCTAACTCCTTTTATAATTAAAATTAAATTATTCATTCTAACTTCAATTTAAATCAATTTTTAATCATTATTATTTAAAATAAATTATTTTAAATATCAAAAACTCATTAAAATAAAATTTTAAATTTACCGTAAAATTCAGGGTTGTTACAGTCTCCCCCACTTATAAACTTTTTGTCCTCGAAAAGGAACGTAGCTAAAAATTATTTAATTATTTAACTCAATTCTAATTTTTCTTTCATTAGTTTCAATAATTTTATCAGTTATTTAACCTTTTAAATATATATAACTTTTTATATTCAAAAATCATATTTCCAAAGATCGGATTATATATAATCAAAAATACGTTAATTATAAACTGGGCACTCTCAACTCATTCTAGGGCATTACTAACCCCATCTCTAATGAGTTTTCTCATTCTAGGATACCACTGATCCTATCTCTAATGAGTATTCTTATTGATATTACTAATCCAATCTCTGATGAGTCTTTTGTTCAGTTCTGACGAGTTGTACCCCAAAGATTTGAGCTAACCAGGCTCTGATACCAAAATGAAACGACTCGAAAATCACCCTTACGGGAAATCGCCGGATACGCTTACTTTGGACTACAACACATTTGAACAACAACAGCAGACTTTTATAAACATTAAAATAATGTTACATCAGAGTACAGAATATTAGAGTACATCGAATAAAATTACAGCGGAAGATAAATTACAATATTTTAATACATTTCAACGGAAACCATAAAATAGATACAGCGGAAGACAACTATGCTCTGGACACAGCTTTAAGCTTCAATCCAGCATCCTGCTCAAAAGATAAATATCTACAAAAGCTACTCGACTGCCCGTGTGGAAAAGAGGGCACCCGAGTTTGCAAAGGTGGAAACAAACAACGGGTCAGTCGTGGGACTGGTGTGAGAATTCTTAACTAATTTCACCAATAACAATAAGACAAATCCAAGGACCACGCCGCTAACGCGGAAAGGGTTTACTCCAATGGATTGTCGTGCATAAATTAAATTAAATCGTTAAACAACACAATGCTTTTTGGAAAAATGAAACCATCATAAGACTCAAGTCCCATCACACAATGCAACGCAAACCGGAGGATAGAGTTTTACCTTATAATGGTCAAATATGCTTGATACGTTAAAAACGAATTTGATATTATTATTAGTGTATATATGTTTCAAAAACATTTCAAAGTAAATGTATCAATCCTATGAAGCATAGCTACCATATACTATGCCTCCATACTAGTAATACAATCAAGTCCATAGGGTTGTATTGGGAATTGGGTTTCCATCATGAGTCAAGGCTAGGGAGGAGCTCCTTACCGATTCGAGACACTCTAGCTAATGTCTCAGGATTCCCCGCAGTTAACCCTTGGATCCTGCAGGGCCGGTCCACACATACAGCTTCGTGGATTGGCAATTCCTGAACACACGTTTCCCGATTCTATAGGACCTGTCATCCGAGGCGCCTCATTCCATCATCCACATAACTAAAATGCCAGCCAGTTTAAGCACTGACACCACTTCTAGCTAGAAAGAAACGTGCTGCTCTCCCTGCATTCCCTTCTCCCGTTTCAGACTCCATCGGGTTGTGAGGCTCGTGAAGCTACATAATACACAAAGCTATGCTTATTCAAGCTGTGCTTTGATCGTCACCACAAGGTTCTGCTTTTCAACAAGAAACCTTGATCATTGCATCTTAGTATGCCACACTGTCACTCCATATCACACTACCAAGCCTTTGCCGAAATATATGAAAGGGTGTTAAGCAAGTGAATAAATTCTTCGCCACCAAACATTCATACATTCAACAGAAAATCAATAAATACAATATAAAGGAGTACAATGTTAGACACACATTCCATTTATAAGCTTATGCTCCGGGTCTGAGCGAAAGCCAAATCCGTACAAATCAACACTACGTCCGGACAACTACCATCTTAGCCTCGTCTTGGGAGCAAATCAATCAAGGGCTTCAACACTAGTTACCCATTCGATGTGAAGATCGTCGGTCTTCAATCGCCGTCTTCAATTCTTTGAACGTCATATCATTATTTGGAATAAGAGTAAACTCGGACATTCCAAATAACTCTCGCATATATAAATTTGAAAACCATCACATATCGTTGTTAATAATTTATAACGATCTATCGCTATTTTTATTTTACTTTACATACACATCCTAAACATAACAATGTATATTTTCTTCCTCCATCCTTCAATTTACACAAAACGTATATTTGGTTTCTTTATTTTTTTCCTGATGAAAATCTATTCCTTAGAAATGTAAATGTCTAATCTTATTATTTACATTGAAAAATGTAAATTTCTATTCCTATTTTAATTTACATTAAGAAATGTAAACTTATATTTCAATATACTATTATATTGAAAATGTAACTTTTATTCTATATTCTATTATTTTTATTCACATTAAAAATGTAAACTTTTCTTTTTAATCTAATTTATATTAAAAAAATAAATTATTTCTATAATCTAATTACATTAAGAATGTAAACTTCTTTCTACTTTAACTTGATTACGTAAGATGTAAATTTTCTCCTTTATCTTAATTTACATGATAAATGTAAATTTTCCACTTTCGATCTAATTCACATGCAGATTGACTTAATTACAAAAAATGAAATTTTATGTTCTCTTACGTAATTACATAAAAAAAAATTGAAATTTTCTTCTAATCCTCATTTACATTAATAAAATGTAAAACTTTTCTAATCCTTATCTTATTACATTAAAAATGTAACTTTCTTTTATAACAAACTTGGAGGTGAAAATATTCATTTCATTATTAACACATAACAGTGTGAAAATAACGTCAATTTCTAATTTAACTCATGACGGTGTAAATAGTGTCCATTTTCTATTTAACCATTTATATTTTAATATGGGCCAGACCTCTCACATTAGGCCTGCAACTTGTGGATGCTGGATAGGCCGGAGTTCCGGGCAGACTTATCCCACAAGTTGGGCTTAACCTCGTGTCTTGGCCCAATTTGTATTTGCGCACTTGGACCTCTCACATTAGACCGAACATTTGCGGCTGCTGGATATGCTGGTCGGGTCCGGGCAGACTTCCACCACAAATGTGACCTAACCTCATGTCCGAGTACAATTTTAGTAAATCATTATAATTGTTCTACTAAAAATATTATTTTACATGACACTTCTTAACATGATTGATGTTTTTAATTCACGTGCCATTCTTTAATAAAGGTGATGAATTCTAATGTCATATAAAGAGGATATTTTATATGTAAATATATTTTCTATGAATTCTAATGACCTTTTTAATCTAATGACCTTCTAGTTTTAATGACATTATAATTTAACGACATTTTCAATCTAGCGATATTCTAGTTTTAATGACATTTTCAATAAATGACATTATAATATTTTAACATGAAGGGCAAGTTTATCCTAACATAAATGCTAATTTCAAATTTTCATAAAATTGACAAATTAAATTCCACATAAATGACAAATTAATTTTTTACATAAATGACAAATTAATTTTTTACATAAATAACAAATTCAATTTAAACATAGATGACAAATTTATCTTACATAACATATTTCTAATAAAAGTGGCATGTCTATCCTAATTAAACATTTTTGACTAAAATGATATTTCCTAACTAAAATGAGATGTTTAACACAACATAATATATTCTTACAAAAATGCTGTTTAATTAGCACAGATATTTTTCATATACAATAAGAATATTTTTTTTCAAATGACTCTTTATTCTAATGGCACTTCTAAATAAATGAGATTTTTAGCTTACATATACCTTAACCAAAAATGTTATTTTTAATTCAAATGCGGATTTCATAACAAGAAAGTTATTTTGATTCCAATGCGACATTTCATAACAATGATAGTTCTAACATCGCTAACATTCTATAAAAATGATTACTTAGTTTTATTGAAAAAAAATCTATTCAACAAAATGAATGTTTTCTATGTTTTGACAATCTTAATATTTCATGTTAACATAAAAAAGTTAAAAACTTTTCCAACCATACCTGTTGACATAAAAGAGTGATCTTTGTGTTAAAAACTTCTTCTAACAATACATGTTTTATTTGGAATTGACCATTCTATTTAAATTCAACAAAATGATCAAAGTAATGTTTTTATGTTGAGTTGCCAATCTAATGCAATTCATCAAAAATAATCAAAATAATTTATTGAAATGGATTTTTTTATTTTAATTCTAGTGTCACATAAAGTAATATTTTATATGTAAACCATTCTTAATAAGTGGCATTTCTATATAGCATTACATTCCTTAATAAATGTCATTTATTATATAACATACATTTCTTAGTAAATAGCATCTTCTATTAATGGTGGTATTAACATGTCCATATCCACAAGGTGATATTTTTTATTAACATGACAATTTCCAAAAAGGTGGTATTTTTGATTAACATGACAATTCCCTATTTAACAAAATAAGAAATTTTGTTTTCATATTTTCCTATTCAACCAAATAAGTAAATTTTGATTTCCTATTCAACAAAATAATATTGTATATAGGATTGACGGAATAATGCTTAACATTGAATTTAACAATTCAATTCAATTCAACAAAAAAAAATGACAAACTTTAATTTTATCTTGAATTGATAAACTAAATCAATTCACTAAAAGTGACAGATTATATTTTTATGTTGAATAGATTTAACTACATCAATTCAAATTAAAAAAAAATGAATCATAATATTTGACTAACACATATGGATCTATAATTATCCATCACAAAAAGTAGATCAAACATCATACAAATTTTAGCACAAACAGATATAAATTATATACATACAGTCATCATATGACAAATAAAATAATTGAATTTATTAATTGTTTTTAAACAAAAAGAAATCTCACCAATCAATTCAGATCTGAAATTTTCCTCAAATCTTGATTTGCTCAGAATTGGTCCTAGTTTGTTCCATGTTTTAGTGCTCGGGAATACGAATCCAACGCAACTTGTTTCGCGTAATTCTGATTTTGTATGTGGAAGTTATCAGTATTTAAAGATTTGAAATTTAAATAAATAATTAACTTAATTAAATAGATGGCTTAACTCACTAATCCCCTTTCCTCATCATCTCCTTCTTCTGTTAAACGTCGAACCCATCACAACCATGAATCCATCCCTGCGCGCGCCACCCTGGTGCCCCGGACCACGATCCAACACCTCCACCCGAAGCCCTTTCGCCAAAACTCCCCAGCGCCGGACAACCATGGGTCGCGATGGAACCATGTGCCTCGAAAACCCTTCCAAGAGTCGGCATTTTGTGGCCATAATTCGCGAAATCCGTGAGCTAAAACCCGATCTTAACCGTATGGATCTGTAGATCTCTCCAAGAGCTTCGATTTGGTATATAATATATTGAATTTCATTGAGCGGATCAAAAGTTATTGAGGTTTGAATTTTCGGTCATTCATGGCCTTCGGTTTCAATAGTAGGCGGCTGGCCATTTTTAGGGTTTTAAATAATTTTTTATTAATTTATTCATCGTAAAGCGTGTTAAAAAGTTAAAAATGCAAGCTGTCTACGAATTGGGCCTGCTTACTGTCGTTCTTAAGGTTTTGACGCCTTCTGAACGCAATGGGACAGGTCTCGTAGCCCAATTTCGAAATCTGTAAAAAAATTATTTAAATTTATATTAAAAATTAATTAACTAAATATTTACCGTACATTTAAATACGCCGGGGCCACATACGGACTTCGAAAATTCCAAAAAAAATATTTTTGGCTTCTGATGATACAGTTCCAACGAGAATATTTTAGTCGAATCATGAGAATGTTCGAAAAATGACCTTTTCAGGTCGATCAGTTTTAACTATAAACTGACAAAACGTGTTATCTTCTGCCACGCTTACATACTAATTCGAAAAATTCTAGAAAATTAAACTTAGCAATAATTCGACATTCTGGTTCCAACAAAAGTGGTTTCGTCGAAAACCGAGGTCGTTTGTAAAATGACTATTTTTAAGGCGTATATATTGAATATTAAAAATACATTTTTGAACAAATAATTTCTGAAACTATAAATATATAAGTATTTATAGTTCTTAAATGCAGAAACATCATTCTGAGCTCAATCGAAGTGGTTTCAAGTTCAAATTCCTACGTATGCAAAAAGTGGCATTTTTGACCTTTATAAATTTCATAGCGACCTTTCTAAATTTTAATTTGGGCCTAACTTTTGATTCCTGCTATGAAATTTCAATTTTTCGGATTCATCAGAAAGATATTTATAAATAGATTCCAATATTTTTGGTTTCACTAAAATCCGTTAAATTTTGCATCCTGTATGGTCAGTCAAAGTTCATGTTTGACTTTTCAAACTACCGCGCTATTTCTAACTCCTTTTATAATTAAAATTAAATTATTCATTCTAACTTCAATTTAAATCAATTTTTAATCATTATTATTTAAAATAAATTATTTTGAATATCAAAAACTCATTAAAATAAAATTTTAAATTTACCCCAAAATTCAGGGTTGTTACAGTCTCCCCCACTTATAAACTTTTCGTCCTCGAAAAGGAACGTAGCTAAAATTTATTTAATTAATTAACTCAATTCTAATTTTTCTTTTATTAGTTTCAATAATTTTATCAGTTGATTAACCTTTTAAATATATCTAACTTTATAAATACAAAAATCATATTTCCAAAGATCGGATTATATATAATCAAAAATACGTTAATTATAAACGTGGCACTCTCAACTCATTCTAGGGCATTACTAACCCCATCTCTAATGAGTTTTCTCATTCTAGGATACTACCGATCCTATCTCTAATGAGTATTCTTATTGGATATTACTAATCCAATCTCTGATGAATCTTTTGTTCAGTTCTAACGAGTTGTACCCCAAAGATTTGAGCTAACCAGAGCTTTGATACCAAAATGAAACGACCCGAAAATCACCCTTACGAGAAATCGCTGGATACGCTTACTTTGGGCTACAACACATCCGAACAACAACAGACTTTTATAAATATTACAATAATGTTACATCAGAGTACAGAATATCATAGTACATCGAATAAAATTACAACGGAAGATAAATTACAATATTTTAATACATTTCAGCGAAAACCATAAAATAGATACAACGGAAGACAACTATGCTCTGGACACAGCTTTAAGCTTCAATCCAACATCCTGCTCAAAAGATAAATATCTGCAAAAGCTACTCGACTGCCCGTGTGGAAAAGAGGGCACCCGAGTTTGCAAAGGTGGAAACAAATAACGGGTCAGTCATGGGACTGGTGCGAGAATTCTTAACTAATTTCACTAATAACAATAAGACAAATCCAAGGACCACACCGCTAACGCGGAACGGGTTTACTCCAATGGATTGTCGTGCATAAATTAAAGTAAATCGTTAAACAACACAATGCTTTTTGGAAAAATGAAACCATCATAAGACTCAAGTCCCATTACACAATGCAACGCAAACCGAAGGATAGAGTTTTACCTTATAGTGGTCAAAGATGCTTGATACGATAAAAACGAATTTGATATTAATATTAGTGTATATATGTTTCAAAAACATTTCAAAGTAAATTTTTCAAACCTAGGAAGCATAACTACCATATACTATGCCTCCATACTAGTAATACAATCAAGTCCGTAGGGTCGTATTGGGAATTGGGTTTCCATCATGAGTCAAGGCTAAGGAGGAGCTCCTTACCGATTCGAGACACTCTAGCTAATGTCTCAGGATTCCCCGTAGTTAACCCTTGGATCCTGCAGGGCTGGTCCACACATACAGCTTCGTAGATTGGCAATTCCTGAACACACGTTTCCCGATCCTGTAGGACCTATCATCCAAGGCGCCTCATTCCATCATCCACATAAGTAAAATGCCAGCCAGTTTAAGCACTCACACCACTTCTAGCTAGAAAAAAACGTGCTGCTCTTCCTGCGTTCCCTTCTCCCGTTTTAGACTCCACCGGGTTGTAAGGCTCGTGAAGCTATGTAATACACAAAGCTATGCTTATTCAAGCTGTGCTTTGATCGTCACCACAAGGTTCTGCTTTTCAACAAGAAACCTTGATCATTACTTCTTAGTATGCCACACTGTCACTCCATATCACACTACCAATCCTTTTCCGAAATATATGAAAGGGTGTTAAGCAAGAGAATAAATTCTCCGCCACCAAACATTCGTACATTCGACAGAAAATCAATAAATACAATATAAAGGAGTACAATGTCAGACACACATTCCATTTATAAGCTTATGCTCTGGGTCTGAGCGAAAGCCAAATCCGTACAAATCAACACTACGTCCGGACAACTACCATCGTAGCCCCGTCTTGGAAGCAAATCAATCAAGGGCTTCAATACTAGTTACCCATTCGATGTGAAAATCGTCGGTCTTCAATCGCCATCTTCAATTCTTCGAACGTCGTATCATTATTTGGAATGAGAGTAAACTCGGACTTTCCAAATAACTCTCGCATATATAAATTTGAAAACCATTACATATCGTTGTTAATAATTTATAACGATCTATCGCTATTTTTATTTTACTTTACATACACATCCTAAACATAACAATGTTTATTTTCTTCCTCCATCCTTCAATTTACACAAAATGTATATTTGGTTTCATTTTTTTTCCTAATGAAAATCTATTCCTTAGAAATGTAAATTTCTAATCTTATTATTTACATTAAAAAATATAAATTTCTATTCCTATTTTAATTTACATTGAGAATTATAAACTTATATTTCAATATATTATTATATTGAAAATGTAACTTTTATTCTATATTCTATTATTTTTATTCAAATTAAAAATGTAAACTTTTCTTTTTAATCTAATTTATATTAAAAATGTAAATTATTTCTGTAATCTAATTACATTAAGAATGTAAACTTCTTTCTAATTTAACTTGATTACTGTAATAACCCGGAAATCTGGGCCAATTTAAATTTTTTATTTTGGCAAATTTGGGCGAATTTTGATTATTTAAAATGAATATTTTAAATAAAAACGACGAGAAATTTATTTTGAATATAATTCGAACGAATATATTCGTTTGAATCGGCGATAGAATATAAATATTTATTTATAATTATAAAAGGAATTGAAAATGGCGCGGTAGTTCGATAATTCGATTTCAAACTTCAATTGACATACCGGGTGCAAGATAAACCGGATTTTAGTGAAACCAAAAATATTTGAATCTAATTGATAATATCTTTCCAACGAATCCGAAAAATCGAAATTTCATAGCGGGGATCAAAAGATATGTCCAAATGAAAATTCTGAATAGTCGCTATGGAATTCAGGCCCTTAAAAATGGAAATTTTGCAAATGACCTCGGATTTCGACGAAACCACTTTTGTTGGGTCCGTGATGTCAAATTATTGCTAGATTTCAAATTACATAATTTTTCGAATCAATATGTGAGCGTGGCAAAGGAAAACGCATTTGACCAGTTTTAGTTGATTTTAGTCGACTGGAAAATGACCATTTTTCCAACGGTCTCAGAATTCGACGAAATTAGTTTTGTTAGGACCGTATCATCAATACGAAGCTAGAAAATATTTTTGGAATTTTTCGAGTTAGTATGTGGCCCCAGTAAATTGAAATGCGCGTTCAAATTCAATATATAGAGTTATATGTTGATTTTGACGAAAACTGATCGAAACGATCGAATTAGCCTACGATACATATCCCATTGTGTTCGAAATAGGGGTAAAATGCTAGGAACGACAGGCGGTGAGCCTCGTTTAGAGGTCGTTTGAAAAAGTCAACTTTTTCAAATTAAAAAAAAAAGATTAAAAAAATAAATAAAAACCTCTCTCTCTTCTCCTTAAATCCCTCTGGCCCCCCCCTCCATTCGATTCATAACAGAAAAATAAAAATAAAAAAAAGAACGAAGACGGAGGAGCTGTCGCTCCTTCGATCGAGCGCCACCGCCGCTCAGGGCGGGGCCACCGCCCTTCATACCCGAACCCCCCTCTGCCACGCCTCCTCTTCTTCTCCAGCCTCCACCTCGCGCCCTCCGATCCACCGCACCCCCTCCCTCCAGTCGAACACGACGCCCCCTCCCCCTCGAAAGCTCCACCGCCTGAAGCCCTACACCCACCACCAGTAAGCCCGACGATGGCCATGAACCCCTTCTTCCTCTTCAATAAACTACTGTGAGTTTTATTCCACTTTATTTAGTTTAAATAATTTAGAAAAAAATCAGTTTTTTTTTGGTTTTATACATAGGAAAAAAAATCAGATTTTGTATATTTAAATAAAATAGGAAAGTTTAGATTTTTGTATTAGGAAAAATTTAGATTTTTATTATGAGAAAGGAGTGATTTTTATATTGTAAAAGTAAAAATATGATTTTTATATATTGAATAGCGAAGTAAAAATGTGATTTTTATATATTGAATAGCAAAGTAAAAATGTGATTTTTATATATTGAATAGCAAAGTAAAAATGTGATTTTTATATATTGAATAGCGAAGTAAAAATGTGATTTTTACATATGTAGAGAATACGGGCAAAGAATGTGAGAAGAGGCAAGAACGGCGAAAATTTCTACAAAGAAGAGTCATGGGATTGGATTAGCAATTAGGTGAGAACTTCTCACCTTAAATTTTATTTTCTAGTTATATAAATATATACTAGGATGCAGACGGTGTTTAGTAGCACCCGACACCCGTCGTCCACAGACCATGGACGGCTTGTATGCTTGTTTGTTTGATTGTGATGTATAGTTGATTGTGTGATGTGATGTGAAATGAAATAAAATATTTTATAGTGGAAAATATTTTATAGTTAAAAATAGAATTTTTAATGTGTATATGAAATGAAATAAAAATAAACAGATCGGACGATTTGTTTATATACACACATTTGACTGATATTGATTGGGACGATAAATTTTACACATCGCCCAACTGCACAAATAAAAATCTATGTTTGATTGTTTGAAACCCCACACGGGTATTGGGATGATATTTGACATACACTAATCCCAATTGTTTAGTTGTATGTCGATCGATTGATTGACAGACTGTTATAAGCGTTGAATATTTATATTTGGTGCTTATACAGTGTAGAATGCACTTTGGATGATGGTTGATTATTTGTCATTGTTGATATATACATGTGTTGTAGAAAATCCATATAATTAACATCATATGGTAATTGATTGGGCCTCATTCCATATTTGAAAAAGAAATATTTGAAAAAGAAATATTTGAAAAAGAAATATTTGGAATAGAAATATTTGAAATAGAAATATTTGAAATAGAATATTTGAAAATATGAATATATGAAGCCGTGTTGATTAGATTTACGCCATTTTGAGGTGAACGATATCTATATTGATTTTATTCATTTTATAACGAATATCGAAAGCGATTTCAAAATTTGAAATTTTGAAAAGAATTGAAATTTGAATAAAATTGAATCGAAATGAATTCAAATTGAAATTGAATAAAAGTGAATTCGAATTGAAATTGAATAGAAATGAATTCGAATTGAAATTGAATAGAACTGAATTCGAATTGAAATCGAAAGGAATTGAATTCATTAAAATTGAAAATAAATTCGAATTAAATTGAAATTGAA
This sequence comes from Allium sativum, assembly GCA_030737875.1. Classification (NCBI taxonomy): domain Eukaryota; kingdom Viridiplantae; phylum Streptophyta; class Magnoliopsida; order Asparagales; family Amaryllidaceae; genus Allium; species Allium sativum. The sequence goes on from CM060922.1 coordinate 963,347,636, forward strand.
TTGAAATCAATTTGAAATGAATTTAAAACAAATTTAGATTGGAATATTCAATTTTGATTAGAAATTGAATATGAAGTAGAAACCGTTTTGAAAATGAATTTAAAACGATTTATAAATCACGTTTTAAAAGGAAATCGACGAAGTATATATTATATATATTATATATATATATATATATAATATAATGGCCTGAATAGAACGCGCCGCGGCAGTTTGCGAATTTCGACCATTGACTTTGAACGGATATTACGGGAGATCCGACCGTCGGATTCTCCTAAAACCGGAACCGTTGGGTTCGTATCGAAAAGAACTTTTTAACGACTATTAGAAATTTGAAATCTAACGGTTGGATTTGGAGATACGTCCAAATCAAATTTAGAAAAGGTCGCTGTAAGTGCAGTTCGATGGCCGTTGATGGAAATCGACTGTACGGGCCTTAATAAAATTATTAAAAATAGTAATAATTTGTGTAAAATCATAAGAAATGATTTGTGAAGAATTGGGATGAAAAAATCCATATTTGAAAAGATAAAAATAGATTTTTATCGAAATGATCTAGTTTTGAACTAGAATTATAATTCTATTTATTTTTAAATAAATAAATTGAATTTGAAATGATTTTGAAAATAAACAGAATTTCCAATGATTGCATTGGAATGGATTTGAATCGAAATTGTCTTCGGAATATTTCGATGTTGGATTTCGTGATTATATAGATGTTGTTATGGAAATTTGAAAGATATATATATATATATATATATCGTTATTTCCAATACGATGTCTGTTGGTCGTAGAATTTGATATTGAATATAAGCCGATATATTTTCTATTCAGGGCCTTGTATTTAATATCAAATGTGATTTGGGTTTGTCGTGAATGGTGTCTTCATTAACACTGTTCTTAAGCCCAGTTGAGAAAATGATTAAATCTTTTTAATTAGATTTAATGAAGTGTACCAATTAAATAATATTTAATTGGAATTAAATTTGAATTGATTCTTGGGTTTATCGTGAACAGTGTTTTAAATAACACTCGTTCTTTAACCCGATAGTTAATGGAACGTGATTTTGGGTTGTCGTGAACGGTATCTTCAATGATATTGTTCTTAGACCTAAAGGAGTTAAGAAAATCAGAAACTAACTGGAGATTAGTTTAGTTGAATGGTTTCTGGGGTATTGATCTGATGTTGTTTTCGGCCTTCGGGGTTAATACTTAGGGAATTGCTCACTTGTTAATTTACAGTTAGGAACTGATTGAAATGTGATGTGATTTTGGGTTTATCGTGAACCGTGTTTTAAATGACACTGATTCTTTAACCCAGTCACAGATTAAAACTAAGTGGAGTTTTAATGAATCTTTAATTAGATTGAAATGACCGAGAATGGAGTATCACCAGTTTTGCTCCAGGCGATAGTTAAATCTTTAATTAGATTTGAACGTGAAATGGTAATTGAATTTACCGATAACACCATGGTGTTAGATATGAAGCATTACCAGTTTTACTTCATGGGATGAATAGATTGGGATTGGGAAATTAAAACAAATGATTACTTCGTTAAGGTTCATTAATCCCGACTAGTTGAATTGATATTCAAAAGATCATTAAAGAATGAATTCAAGGAATTTATCTTTGATAAAATTAATGGGAACCTTTCCCTATGAATGTGAAGTTTAGAAACTAACTGTCGGTTAGCTAAGCAGAATGGTTTTCTGGATATTGATCTGATGTTGGTTTCGGCTTTCGGGGTTAATATTTGGGGAATTATTCTCTTGTTAATTTACGGTTAGTGACTGATAAATTGGAATGAGGCGTATGTTGTGTTTGTATAACACTTATTGATTATATACGCGAGTTATTCGGAAAGACCGGGTTTATCCCATTCGGAATAACTGATACGACGATAAGTTGAAGATGAAGACGGTGGTCGAAGACCGGAGGTCTTCACGTCGTTTGGGTAATTACTGATAATCTTGATTGGGCTGTACACCCAAGAAGATGGAAACAGTTGGTGATCGTCCAGACGTACTTGGAGATCGATGGATAAGCGGGGTACTAGGTGCCTCCGGTTTCGTTCAGACCCAGAACGGACTTGTAAATGGACTGTGTGTCTGACATTGGATTTTAGTCTGTGTGATTGATTTCTATTAAATATATATTTGTTTGGCGGCGGAGAATTTATTCTCTTGCTTAACGCCCTTCTCTGAGACGTACGAGCTCAGGGGTTATATACTAATGGATATCAAATGCATGGAGTGAATTTCCTGTGTGGCATGCCTAAGTGGCAATTAATCAAGGCTTCTGTTGAAAAGCAAAGTCTTGTGGTGATGATCAAAGCACAACCTTTGTTGCGTAGCTTTGTGTAGCGTTGTTTCGCGAGCCTCACACCCCGGTGGTGAACCAAAAACGGGAGAGGACCTCAGGGAGGACATGCGTTTCCTTCTAGCTAGGGTGGTGTCAGTAACCTACCAGCCCTGACATTTATATACTTTTCACCTGTGTGGTTGTTGCTGTTGCGAGGCGCCTCGGTTAGATCGGACGATCCGGGTCCGATGGAGCCATTCGTTGGCTCGTTTACGCCCCAAAAGGCAGGGAAACGTAGTGTTCAGGCATTTTAATCCACATCGGTGGACCGACCCTATCGCTCCAAGGCTTGACTGAGTACTTGCCTGAGACATGGGCTAGATTGTCTCGAATCGGTAGAGGACGATCCCTGGCCTCGGTTCATAGATGGAAATCCAACTTCCAAATACGTGACATTTGCGGTTTTATTTGTAGAGCCTAGTATGGCGACAAGATATATGGTACCCATGCTGTCTATGATTAATACTTATGATTTGAAATTGTTTATGCACTATGCACTTATTATAGTACCAAATGATTTGTTTTAAACGTATTAAGCATGTTTGGCTATTATAAGGGAAAACCCTATCCCCCGGCTTGCGTTGCATTGTGTGATAGGACCTGGGTCTTATAATAGCTTCATTTTTCTTTATTTAGCATTGCGCTGTTTGTTTTATGCACTGGTATTCTTGGGTGGAAACCCATTCCGTGTTATACGGCGTGGTCCCTTGATTTACCTAACTTTAAAATAAAGATTAATAACTGTTTTAGTTCTCACACCAGTCCCATGACTGACCTGGAGTTTATTGTTTTAACCTAAACTCTGGGTGCCCTTATTTTGACACGGGCAGCTAGTAGTTTTGGTTATGCAGATTTATATTCACAGGATCCTGGTTTACAGCTGGAACGATATCCGGAAAGCTTTGTATCCGTGTATCTCCTTAAGTTGTGTATTGTATTATTTTCCGCTGCTATGTATTTAAATGTAATCTAAATCTCTGATATTTCTGTGTAATATGTATTCTTTAATGCTCTGTATATTCTTGCATTCTGATGGTATTGTTGTAATATACAATGAAATGTTCTTCCGTCCGCGTTCTATTTTGTCGTGTTCTCAAAACAATTCGTTCTTTCTCTTCTCTTCGGAGACCGGGGAAGTTCGGGTCGTTTCAATTACGTAAGATGTAATTTTTCTCCTTTATCTTAACTTACATGATAAATGTAAATTTTCCACTTTCGATCTAATTCACATGCAATTTTATGTTCTCTTACTTAATTACATAAAAAAATTGAAATTTTCTTCTAATCCTCATTTACATTAAGAAAATGTAAAACTTTTCTATTCCTTATCTTATTACATTAAAAATATAACTTTCTTTTATAACAAACTTGGAGGTGAAAATATTCATTTCATTATTAACACATAACGGTGTGAAAATGACATCAATTTCTAATTTGACTCATGATGGTGCAAATAGTGTCCATTTTCTATTTAACCATTTATATTTTAATATGGGCCAGACCTCTCACATTAGGCCTGCAACTTGTGGATGCTGGATAGGCCCGGTTGGTTCCGGGAAGACTTATCCCACAAGTTGGGCTTAACCTCATGTCTTGGCCCAATTTGTATTTGCGCACTTGGACCTCTCACATTAGGCCCAACATTTGTGGCTGCTGGATATGTCGGTCGGGTCCTAGCAGACTTCCACCACAAATGTGACCTAACCTCGTGTCCAAGTACAATTTTAGTTAATCATTATAATTGTTCTACTAAAAATATTATTTTACATGACACTTCTTAACATGATTGATGTTTTTAATTCACGTGCCATTCTTTAATAAAGGTGATAAATTCTATTGTCATATAAAGAGGATATTTTATATGTAAATATATTTTCTATGAATTCTAATGAACTTTTTAATCTAATGACCTTCTAGTTTTAATGACATTATAATTTAACGACATTTTCAATATAGTGATATTCTAGTTTTAATGACATTCTAATTTAATGACATTTTCAATAAATGACATTATAATATTTTAACATGAAGGGCAAGTTTATCCTAACATAAATGCCAATTTCAAATTTTCATAAAATTGGCAAACTAAATTCCACATAAATGACAAATTAATTTTTTACATAAATGACAAATTAATTTTTTACATAAATAAAAATTCAATTTAAACATAGATGACAAATTTATCTTACATAACATATTTCTAATAAAAGTGGCATGTCTATCCTAATTAAACATTTTAAAATGATATTTCCTAACTAAAATGAGATGTTTAACACAACATAATATATTCTTACAAAAATGTTGTTTAATTAGCACAGATATTTTTCATATACAACAAGAATATAATTTTTCAAATGACACTTTATTCTAATGGCACTTCTAAATAAATGAGATTTTTAGCCTAGATATACCTTAACCAAAAATGTTATTTTTAATTCAAATGCGGATTTCATAACTAGAAAGTTATTTTGATTCCAATGCGACATTTCATAACAATGATAGTTCTAACATCGCTAACATTCTATAAAAATGATTACTTAGTTTTATTGAAAAAAAATCCGTTCAACAAAATGAATGTTTTCTATGTTTTGACAATCTTAATATTTCATGTTAACATAAAAAAGTTAAAAACTTTTCCAACCATACCTGTTGACATAAAAGAGTGATCTTTGTGTTAAAAACTTCTTCTAACAATACATGTTTTATTTGGAATTGACCATTCTATTTAAATTCAACAAAATGATCAAAGTAATGTTTTTATGTTGAGTTGCCAATCTAATGCAATTCACCAAAAATAATCAAAATAATTTATTGAAATGGAATTTTTTTATTTTAATTCTAGTGTTACATAAAGTAATATTTTATATGTAAACCTTTCTTAATAAATGGCATTTCTATATAACATTACATTCTTTAATAAATGTCATTTATTATATAACATACATTTCTTAGTAAATAGCATCTTCTATTAATGGTGGTATTAACATGTCCATATCCACAAGGTGATATTTTTGATTAACGTGACTATTTCCAACAAGGTGGTATTTTTGATTAACATGACAATTTCCTATTTAACAAAATAAGAAATTTTGTTTTCATATTTTCCTATTCAACCAAATAAGTAAATTTTGATTTCCTATTCAACAAAATAATATTGCATATTGGATTGACGGAATAATGCTTAACATTGAATTTAACAATTCAATTCAATTCAACAAAAAATGACAAACTTTAATTTTATCTTGAATTGATAAACTAAATCAATTCACTAAAAGTGACAGATTATATTTTTATGTTGAATAGATTTAACTACATCAATTCGAATAAAACAAAATAAAAAATGAATCATAATATTTGACTAACACATATGGATCTATAGTTATCCATTACAAACAGTGGATCAAACATCATACAAATTTCAGCACAAACAGATATAAATTATATACATACAGTCATCATATAACAAATAAAACAATTGAATTTATTAATCATTTTTAAACAAAAAGAAATCTCAGCAATAAATTTAGATCTGAAATTTTCCTCAAATCTTGATTTGCTCAGAATTGGTCCTAGTTTGTTCCATGTTGTAGTGCTCGGGAATACGAATCCAACGCAACTTGTTTCACATAATTCTAATTTTGTATGTGGAAGTTATCAGTACCTAAAGATTTGAAATTTAAATAAATAATTAACTTAATTAAATAGATGGCTTAACTCACTAATCCCCTTTCCTCATCATCTCCTTCTTCTGTTAAACGTCGAACCCATCACCACCTTGAATCCACCCCGACGCCCGCCACCCTGGTGCCGCGGACCACGATCCAACACCTCCACCCGAAGTCCCTTCACCAGAACTCCCCCGCGCCGGACCACCATGGGTTGCGATGGGCCCATGCGCCTCGAAAACCCCTCCAAGCGTTGGCACATCATGGCCAGAATTCGCGAAATCCGTGAGCTAAAACCCGATCTTAATGATATGGATCTGTAGATCTCTCCAAGAGCTTCGATTTGGTATATAATATATTGAATTTCATTGAGCGGAACAAAAGTTATTAAGGTTTGAATTTTCGGTCATTCATGGCCTTCGGTTTCAATAGCAGGCGGCTGGCCATTTTTAGGGTTTTAAATAATTTTTTTATTAATTTATTCATCGTAAAGCGTGTTATAAAGGTAAAAATGCAGGCTGTCTCCGAATTGGGCCTGCTTACTGTCATTCTTAAGGTTTTGACACCATCTGAACGCAATCGGATATGTCTCGTAGCCCAATTCCAAAATCTGTAAATTTTTTATTTAAATTTACATTAAAAATTAATTAATTAAGTATTTACCGTACATTTAAATACGTCGGGGCCACATACGGACTCAGAAAATTCCAAAAAAAATATTTTTGGCTTCGCATTGACGATACGGTTCCAACGAGACTATTTTCATCGAATCATGAGACTGTTCGAAAAATGGCCTTTTCAGGTTGATTAGTTTTAACTATAAACTGACAAAACATGTTATCTTCGGCCACGCTTACATACTAATTCGAAAAATTCTGGAAAATTAAAGTTAGCAATAATACGATATTCTGGTTCCAACAAAAGAGGTTTCGTCGAAAACCGAGGTCATTTGTAAAATGACTATTTTTAAGGCGTATATATTAGCGCAAATTAGTTTAAAGGACAAACATATAATAAACTTTTAAAATTAGGACGCAACTTTAAGAAATTAGGCAGAAGGACAGTCGCCATATTCTTTTTTTATTTCCTCCGCCCTCGATTATCAACAGCCGTCGTCGCCTCAATTATCAACAGCCAAGTCATCACACTCCCTTCCAAGCCGTCGCTGTCGCCGCCACCTCTCCAAGCCGCCGCCTCTTCAAGCTGGCGATGCCGCCGCTTCTTCAAGCCGCCACCTTCGCCCTAACCTTCACTCCACTTCTGTCGCCGACCTCATGCCCTAGCCGTCATCCGACCGATCAACGCCTGAAGTCAACGCCGTTCATTTCAAACCTGGCCGCTGCCGTTTAAGTCAACGATGCCAATCTGCTATTAAATTTAGCATTTCAGTCGAATGCTAACTGTATTTAGCATTTCAGTCTAATGCCAATCTGATGTTGTATTTCTACTTCAGTATTACAAATTCTTTTCAATGCTAACTTGTAACGACCCGCATTCTACGCATCATAGGATCGTAGAATATTTATTTCTGTCACATACGAAGTCGTATGGTCATGTAACTTTGGGGGACGACTATTGGGGTCATTTCCCATGTTCATGATTTTTCCCGATTTTTAAATGACCATTTTACCCCTAGTTGGCACTGTTTTGGCCATAACTTTTGACTGGAAAGGAATTTTGACCTGAAACCACTTCCATTGGCTCCGGATGATGGTTTCTCTTTCCGTAGAGTGGTCACATTAGTCAAACGGACTCACCGTTTGGGAGATATGGCTGAAACAAGTTTCAGATGGTGAAAAACAGCTTAATTGGGCTTAACCGGATGATTAGCAGCTAGGCCCAGAGGGGAATTTCGGGTTTAGGGGTATAGGAGGACTGATTAGGGTTAGGTTATCACTTTCATTTCAGTTTTGAGCCGCCACAAACCTCCTTGAGACCTTAGTAATGGCTTCCATCCTCTAAAACCACTCCAAAACGCATTTTTAGTGAAGATTAAGCCTAAACTACATCAAAGCAAGGCCAAATAGCAACAAAGCAAGGTTGGAGCTACTGCTATACATAGGAATTCGACCCAAACAGAGAATACTTCAGATTTGGTGTTTCATTTGTGGCCAAGGTGAGTGATTTGCATAGTTTTTGCACTAATTACGGTGATTAAGGGTAATTAGTGAAGATTAGCGAATTTATACGTAAATAAATTCTGGAAAAATTCTTAAAATTCTAAAATAATGTTTTAAGGCTCTGTTAGAAATTTGGGTTAATTTCGATGTGTTTTGCTAATTGTATGCTTAAACATGATTAAGAAGGATTATAGGAAAATAAGGGGTTTTGGGCACGTTTGATCCATTTTGACATATAAAGTCATTGTTTTGGTGTTTGAGGTTAGTTTGCTATGTTGTTATGACTATTTGACATGAATTGTGATTGATTAGAATAGTTAGATTTGTCAAAAACGTCGTCGAACGACGTAAACAAGTTGCTGGAAAAGTTGCAGAAAGTTGTGCAGGGCTTCGGATCGGATCGGATGGGGGCTCGGATCGGATATGTGAACTGGGCAAGAAACCCGACCCGAACCGGAGTTTGGCACATAGGAGGCTTGGCGAGAAGGAAGGCCGTTTGCTTAGAGTTGGAGTGGACAAGGGGATCGGATCAGAAGAATAATTGGAGGCCAGATCGGATCGACTTGGAGACGCAGGGCTCGGATCGGAAGTAAACATTTGGGAGAACTAGAAAGAGGGAAGGCCACGCGGATCAGATGGCAAGGAGGGATCGGATCGGAATACGTGAAGAAATAAGGGAGCGGATCGGAGCACTGGAAGGAAGGACACCCGACCCGACCCGGAGGAGGACACCGACCCGACCCGAAGTGGAGTACCCGACCCGAACCGAATGAAAGATGACTACCGAACCGAACCGACGAGGATGATGACCACCGAACCGAACCGTATTCTAGGGCTGCTACTGCATGACAACTCTTCTGAAGACCCACTCCAATTCGATCAAAACCCGAGATGCAAAGGAAGTCCAAATGAGGAGCTTTGACTCAGGATCCAGCTGGGAACCAATGAGTGGGCTTCATGATTGGGCTTTGCTGCGGGACGCGTGCCAAGGAGTTATCGACGTCTATAGCTTTGAACCACTATGGTAGGAGGTACGAAGGCGGATTCAGGGCCATTATGGCATCGGTAGAACCAAGGGCTACAACCAATGAAGTGGGTCATTGAAATGTTTGGTCATGACTCCATATGTTTAGCTTGGTCATAGCAGGGTTTCTACAAGTCGGGATTCGTCGTTGCCTCAGTTTGTCTAGTGTTTCAAAGTGGTAGATATCGTATGCTTTACGCACTGAGTGAGAGATGTGAGGATGGTTGTTATGGTTGATTTGGTTGCTATCATTATGACATGCACACCCCACACCCATATTCTTACACTATTTACTATGGCACCTTAGAGTACTGTACGGTATGTGGTACTAACTCTTTGGTTGCAGGTCCAGGTTCAGGTATGGTTTAGTATACCTGTTATTATTCTGTTTAGATGCCTATCGCTCATACCAGGCTTTATGTCTGACCCAGAGTTTTATGTCTCCTCTTATTACTCTGGGTGCTCACACGAGCAGACTAGAGACAGGTTAGCTGGTGATGCACGGGTAGATGATCCGGAGACGAGCAGGAGGCTTCCACGTAATATATATAGTATTCTCCCTGTATTGTTGAAGATCACTGCTTGGGCATTGGTGGTGCATCTTCTACTTTAGTTTTCTTTTGTTAGAGACAGTAAATTTGGAAAGTTGTAACAAGCTGTATTTGGATTTCCGCTGCTCTAATGTTGACATTGATTATTAGTTATCAGCTTATGTACTGTCTCGCCTGTTTTATGTCAAGTACGTTATTATTATATTTTATTCCATGCGCTGTGAGACATTCTCCAGGTTCTTTGATTAGTTCATTCCCTTTCTTATGACGACCGTCTTGTGCTAGTCGGGCATGTGTACAGCGCACTTTTGGAGGAAATGCAGGCTGGTGCGGGGCGGGCCGTCACACTTGGTATCAGAGCTCTAGGTTGCGTAGTTAACCTAGGGAAGTTATCAGGGAGAGATAATATACGTATACGAGAGAGCGTATTTGTGATTATTTTGGTTTTCAAAAGCTATATATATATATATACTATTAGTAGTATAAGAATGAAGTCGTACTGCACTAGCACCACTATGGAGTCGTTAATCGTTTCCTTTTTCAGATTGACGATGAGCCGATATACTAGAGGTGCTGGTAGGGGAGCCAATAATGGGAATGCTGCTGACATGAGGACGATGTTTACTGACCTCATGAGAGAGATGCTTAGAGATGTACAGAGGGCAGCTCCCAATGGTGGAAATGGTGGTGGTCCAATAGTGCAGGCGCCAAGGGTCGACTTCGCCAAGTTGAATAAGGATTATACTAGCCTTGGTGGAAAGCCGTTCCACGGAACGGAGTCGGCCACGGATGTTCAAGATTGGTTGGATAGTTGCGAACGTATCTTCGAGGATTTGGGTATCGAGGATGCGATGAAGAGAAAGCTAGCGTCCCGTCAGCTGCAAGGGCGGGCAATGAATTGGTGGAATGCTATAAAGGCAGCCACTCCCGAAGATCAGATTACTTGGGAGCAGTTTAAATCTCGCTTCAGTGAGAAGTTCATTCCAGCTGCTCAGAAGTCAATGCTGTTTAAGAAATTCTTGGAGCTCAAGCAGAATGGCAGAGCTGTCTCGGAATATATTGCTGAATTTGACACTTTGTCAAAATATGGGTTATCTCTTATTGATACTGCCGAGAAAAAGAATGAGAAATTCATAACTGGTTTGGATCAGTACTTAGGGGAAAAGCTTATTAACCACATCGATGAGACGTTTGAGTCGATTGTGGGGAAAGCATTAAGATCAGAAAGTCTCTACCCTAAGTCGAAGACTGAGGTTGCGTCCGCAGGTGAGCCAAAGCCACAAGCAAGTGGTGAAGGCAAGGGTGGTTCCCAGGATAAGAGAAAGCAGAATCAGACTAAGGATGGCCAGAAGAAAAAGAATAAGCAAGATGTTGAGTGCTTCAGCTGTGGTAAGAAGGGCCATTATGCTAGTAATTGTCGGGCCAAGCCAGCGGATAGGAAGTGCTTCAATTGTGGCCAATTGGGACATCACAAGGACAAGTGTCCGCAACCCCCTAAAGAAAAGCAAATGGTGAAAGCATACGCCCTTAATGCTATTCCTTCTTCGTCGAATGCCCCAACTGCGGCAGAGATGGGAAAGAATGTCGTCATTCAAGGTATGCTTTCTGTTTATGATGTTCCTGTTAGAGTTTTGTTTGATACCGGAGCTTCCAGTTCTTTCATATCTAGTGACCTGGTAGATAGGTTGGGATTGGAGCCCGAGATTGTCGATAGACCTTTAGTAGTGACGAACCCGATTGGTGGTTCGACTAGCCTTAGCATGATTTGTCGTAATGTGGTCTTATCGAGTCATGGATGCATGTTTGTTTGTGATTGCTTTGTTTTGGGCTTTACTGGGTTTGGCATTATTTTGGGAGTAGATTGGCTCCGAAGGTACGGGGTGGTGGTAGACTGTGAGGGCTTTTTGGTGACAGCTAGAGCGGATGATGGGCGGAGGATAGTGTTTGGTGGTCTACCCAGTGAGGGGGTATTGGCTAGTTTTCTAAACTCCCTCGACATTCCGCATAGTGAGTTGTCAGGTTTGCCCGTGGTTGGCCAGTATCCGGATGTTTTCGAAGAAGTGACCGGACTTCCACCACACCGAGAGATTGAGTTTCGTATTGACTTGGTAAAGGATGCCAGGCCTATAGTGATGCCACTTCGTCGTATGGCACCAAGAGAGCAGCGAGAGCTCGAGGTGCAAGTCAGCGATCTTTTGAAGAAGGGATTTATCAGAAGGAGTGTTTCTGAGTGGGGAGCACCAGTTGTGTTTGCTACCAAGGCGGATGGTTCCCTTCGTTTGTGTGTAGACTACCGCGAGTTGAATAAAGTGACGAGGAAGAACAATATCCTCTACCGCGGATAGATGATTTGTTCGATCAGTTGAGTGGCGCGAGAGTATTTTCTCAGTTGGATCTCGCGACATGTTTTCATCAGCTTAGAGTGGAAGCTGAGAGTATAGCTAAAACGGCATTTCGGACGCCGTCTGGGTTTTATGAGTGGTTGGTCATGCCATTCGGGCTGACCAATGCCCTAGCATATTTTGTGGATCTTATGAATAGGGTATTCAGAGATCAGTTGAATAAGTTTGTCCTTGTGTTCGTTGATGATATTTTGGTCTACTCAAGGACAGAGGAAGAACACAAGGGACATTTAAGAGTAGTGATGGAGGTGTTGAGAAAACACCAATTGAAAGCAAAGTTTTCTAAGTGTCACTTCTAGAAGAGGGAAGTGAGGTTCTTGGGCCATGTTGTATCAGAGAATGGTATTGCCGTGGACTCGGCAAAGGTGGCTATGGTACAGGATTGGCCTACGCCCAAGAACGCAACAGATGTAAGAAGTTTCTTGGGATTAGCGGGATATTATCGTAAGTTTATCCAAGGCTTCTCCAAGATAGCAGCACCGTTGACTCAGTTGACAAAGAAGAATCAAGCTTTTGTCTGGGATGAAAGGTGCGAGAATGCATTCAAGAGTCTAAAGGACAAGCTGACAAGCGCACCAGTGTTAGTCATCCCTAAGGGGGATGAAGAGATGACGGTATACACGGATGCCTGTGGTACCGGACTGGGTGCTGTATTGATGCAAGGCGGTAGGGTTGTAGCTTACGCAAGTCGGCAATTGAAACCGCACGAGAGAAGATACCCTACCCATGATTTAGAATTGGCAGCAATCGTGTTCGCGTTAAAGATGTGGAGACACTATCTCTTGGGAGAAAGATTTGAGCTGTTTACAGATCATAAGTCGTTAAAGTATCTCTTCTCTCAGAAAGATCTGAATCTCCGTCAGCAGAGATGGTTAGAGTTCTTAGCTTCCTATGATTTTGACATCGCATACACACCAGGAAAGGGCAATGCGGTGGCTGATGCATTGAGTAGAAGACATGCCAGCTTAGGGGCTATGTTCCTTGAATGGAAGCAACTGGAGTTTATCGCGGGGTTTGATTTCAGACCAAAGTGCGAATTGGATCCAGAAATGTTAGCAAGTTTGACGATCAGACCCACGTTGATTGAACGGATCGGCTCTAGTCAGAGGGACGATCCTAACCTATTGGAAATCATCTCCAAGTTAGAGATGGGTATCGATGAGGAGATGAACAAGTATGGGCTTGATCGAGATGGATGGCTTAGAAAGAATGGAAAACTTGTTGTACCCAATGTCAATGGATTGAGAGATGAAGTGCTTAGAGAATGTCATCACTCAAAGCTGACTATACACCCCGGTGGTAATAAGATGTATCGAGACATGAAGCAGACCTACTACTGGGAAGGGATGAAAAGAGACGTTGGGAAGTTTATATCCAAATGCATGAATTGCCAGCTAGTTAAAGCCGAGCAAAAGAAGCCTAGTGGTTTGTTACAACCATTAGAAATTCCCGAATGGAAATGGGAGCAAGTCTCGATGGATTTCATCGATGGTTTACCAAGAACTAGATCGGGACATGATAGCATTTGGGTGATTGTAGACCGATTGACCAAAAGTGCAAGATTTATACCAGTTAAATCGACCAGAACGGCAGCTAAGTTAGCAGAATTGTATATGAAGTGGGTAGTGAGATTTCATGGAGTACCTAAAAGCATTGTGAGCGACCGAGACCCGTTGTTCACTAGTGGGTTTTGGAAGAGCTTACAAGAGGCTCTAGGGTCAGAGTTACATCTCAGTACCGCATATCATCCTCAGACCGACGGCCAGACGGAGAGGGTGAATCGCATATTGGAAGATCTCTTGAGAGCTTGTATATTGGATTTTGGTGGATCATGGGATGACCATTTGCATCTAGGAGAGTTTGCATATAATAATAGCTACCAATCCAGTATTGGTATGGCTCCGTTTGAAGCTTTGTACGGAAGACCGTGTAACTCACCATCATGTTGGATAGAGACTGGCGAGAAGTTTATGCTTGGACCAGATGTGGTGAGGGAAACTTCAGATAAAATCAAGATCATTCAACAACGAATGAAGGCAGCCCAAGATAGGCAGAAAAGTTATGCTGATAAGAGGAGAAGAGACTTAAAATTCTCCGTTGGCGACTTGGTGTTTGTCAAGATTTCTCCGTTGAAGAGCGTAATACGATTTGGCAGGAGAGGCAAGTTGGCACCAAGATTTGTTGGCCCATTCCCTGTTCTTGAGCTAGTCGGGAATTTGGCATATAGAATTGACTTACCAGAGAAGATGGCGGGAGTTCACAACGTATTTCATGTTTCCCAACTAAGGAAGTTCATTCACGACTCAGATATGACTATTTCACCTGATCAGTTAGAGGACTTCGAAGTAGAACCCGAGGCGGTTGGGAACCGCAAGCCGACCCGTATTGTCGAACACGACATGAAGAAACTTCGAAGGAAGGCGGTGAAGCTAGTCAAGGTACAGTGGAGCAAGGACGAGAGTGATTGTACTTGGGAGACAGAGGAGGACATTAGGAAGACACACCCAGAACTCTTTGCCTGGTAAGATTTTGACTTCGATTTAGTTTTCCGCATGCTAGGATAGGCTTGTTTGCTTGTTTTGCATGTTTGATTGTTGTACGTGGCTGTTAGGCATGCGGGATCCTTTGTATGTTTTGGGGTTAAGGAATTTCGGGGACGAAATTTCTTAAGGGGGGGAGAGTGTAACGACCCGCATTCTACGCATCATAGGATCGTAGAATATTTATTTCTGTCACATACGAAGTCGTATGGTCATGTAACTTTGGGGGACGACAATTGGGGTCATTTCCCATGTTCATGATTTTTCCCGATTTTTAAATGACCATTTTACCCCTAGTTGGCACTGTTTTGGCCATAACTTTTGACTGGAAAGGAATTTTGACCTGAAACCACTTCCATTGGCTCCGGATGATGGTTTCTCTTTCCGTAGAGTGGTCACATTAGTCAAACGGACTCACCGTTTGGGAGATATGGCTGAAACAAGTTCCAGATGGTGAAAAACAGCTTAATTGGGCTTAACCGGGTGATTAGCAGCTAGGCCCAGAGGGGAATTTCGGGTTTAGGGGTATAGGAGGACTGATTAGGGTTAGGTTATCACTTTCATTTCAGTTTTGAGCTGCCACAAACCTCCTTGAGACCTTAGTAATGACTTCCATCCTCTAAAACCACTCCAAAACGCATTTTTAGTGAAGATTAAGCCTAAACTACATCAAAGCAAGGTTGGAGCTGCTGCTATACATAGGAATTCGACCCAAACAGAGAATACTTCAGATTTGGTGTTTCATTTGTGGCCAAGGTGAGTGATTTGCATAGTTTTTGCACTAATTACGGTGATTAAGGGTAATTAGTGAAGATTAGCGAGTTTATACGTAAATAAATTCTGGAAAAATTCTTAAAATTCTAAAATAATGTTTTAAGGCTCTGTTAGAAATTTGGGTTAATTTCGATGTGTTTTGCTAATTGTATGCTTAAACATGATTAAGAAGGATTATAGGAAAATAAGGGGTTTTGGGCACGTTTGATCCATTTTGACATATAAATTCATTGTTTTGGTGTTTGAGGTTAGTTTGCTATGTTGTTATGACTATTTGACATGAATTGTGATTGATTAGAATAGTTAGATTTGTCAAAAACGTCGTCGAACGACGTAAACAAGTTGCTGGAAAAGTTGCAGAAAGTTGTGCAGGGCTTCGGATCGGATCGGATGGGGGCTCGGATCGGATATGTGAACTGGGCAAGAAACCCGACCCGAACCGGAGTTTGGCACATAGGAGGCTTGGCGAGAAGGAAGGCCGTTTGCTTAGAGTTGGAGTGGACAAGGGGATCGGATCGGAAGAATAATTGGAGGCCAGATCGGATCGACTTGGAGACGCAGGGCTCGGATCGGAAGTAAACATTTGGGAGAACTAGCAAGAGGGAAGGCCACGCGGATCAGATGGCAAGGAGGGATCGGATCGGAATACGTGAAGAAATAAGGGAGCGGATCGGAGCACTGGAAGGAAGGACACCCGACCCGACCCGGAGGAGGACACCGACCCGACCCGAAGTGGAGTACCCGACCCGAACCGAATGGAAAGATGACTACCGAACCGAACCGACGAGGATGATGACCACCGAACCGAACCGTATTCTAGGGCTGCTACTGCACGACAACTCTTCTGAAGACCCACTCCAATTCGATCAAAACCCGAGATGCAAAGGAAGTCCAAATGAGGAGCTTTGACTCAGGATCCAGCTGGGAACCAATGAGTGGGCTTCATGATTGGGCTTTGCTGCGGGACGCGTGCCAAGGAGTTATCGACGTCTATAGCTTTGAACCACTATGGTAGGAGGTACAAAGGCGGATTCAGGGCCATTATGGCATCGGTAGAACCAAGGGCTACAACCAATGAAGTGGGCCATTGAAATGTTTGGTCATGACTCCATATGTTTAGCTTGGTCATAGCAGGGTTTCTACAAGTCGGGATTCGTCGTTGCCTCAGTTTGTCTAGTGTTTCAAAGTGGTAGATATCGTATGCTTTACGCACTGAGTGAGAGATGTGAGGATGGTTGTTATGGTTGATTTGGTTGCTATCATTATGACATGCACACCCCACACCCATATTCTTACACTATTTGTTATGGCACCTTAGAGTACTGTACGGTATGTGGTACTAACTCTTTGGTTGCAGGTCCAGGTTCAGGTATGGTTTAGTATACCTGTTATTATTCTGTTTAGATGCCTATCGCTCATACCAGGCTTTATGTCTGACCCAGAGTTTTATGTCTCCTCTTATTACTCTGGGTGCTCACACGAGCAGACTAGAGACAGGTTAGCTGGTGATGCACGGGTAGATGATCCGGAGACGAGCAGGAGGCTTCCACGTAATATATATAGTATTCTCCCTGTATTGTTGAAGATCACTGCTTGGGCATTGGTGGTGCATCTTCTACTTTAGTTTTCTTTTGTTAGAGACAGTAAATTTGGAAAGTTGTAATAAGCTGTATTTGGATTTCCGCTGCTCTAATGTTGACATTGATTATTAGTTATCAGCTTATGTACTGTCTCGCCTGTTTTATGTCAAGTATGTTATTATTATATTTTATTCCATGCGCTGTGAGACATTCTCTAGGTTCTTTTATTAGTTCATTCCCTTTCTTATGACGACCATCTTATGCTAGTCGGGCATGTGTACAGCGCACTTTTGGAGGAAATGCAGGCTGGTGCGGGGCGGGCCGTCACATAACTGTACTTAGTATTTCAGTCGAATGCTAAGTACAATTTCCTTTTTTTAACCTTTTTACATTAGTTTAAAAAAAGGAAACGTTATGTAATTTGAATATATTTTCTTTTCTTTTTTCAGTTCAGGTCAAATACATCCAAACGTTGAAACTATAGTTGTACTTATCATTTTTTTTTACGATGTAGTGTTCATTTTAAAAAATGATAGATGTACTTATCATTTTATTTTTAAATGGTAGTTGTACTTATTGTTTTATTCAAGCTTAAATATGATAGTCTAATAAATCAATTTCTTTCTTACATACATTTTTTCCATATAGCTCTTTTTTCTTTTTCTTTTTTACATATTCAATGATACATATTTTTGAAATGATAGTTAGATGTAGCTTTTTGTTTTCAGGTCAATGACAAATAAATTTGGTAAATATTACTTAAACATAACATTTTCCCCACCTTATTTTCTAGCTTTGATGTTTTTGCTGACAATTATATTTAAATTTTCACATGAAACTTGCATATAGCATTATTTTGATATGTCAAATTTTTTGTCTACTGCTAATTCAATCTAGCATTCTAACAATTTCTAAAAAAAATTATAATGCTAATGTATTTTAGCATATGTGTTATGTTAGTCTAAATTTAATGCTAATCTAATATAGCATTGTTTTATTGCTATAAACCATAGATTTCTACAGTAGATAACACTACTGTTCAATACTAAATTAATCTAGCATTTTCTAAAAGATTTATTTTTCATCATTGACTGCATCGTCTACTTTATAACAGTATAAAAAAAAGTTAAATTCAACTATCATTTAGAATATTATACACATGCTTGGTCATTTTCAAAAATACAATGTAAAATTCAATTTATCATATCTATACATGCTATAGTTCGCTTTAAAAATATAATGCTATATTCAACTATCATTTTACATATTCTATACGTGATAGTTCACTTTAAAAATACGATGTTGAAATTAACTATCATTTATTATGTTTTATACATGGTAGCTCATTTTATAAATGCAATGCTATATTCAGCTATCATTTACATATTGTACATATGTTATTTCATGTTAAAAAATACAATGCTAAATTCAACTATCATTTACCACTTTAAGAATGTAATGCTATATTCAAATATCTTTCATTATATTATATACATGCTAGTTCACTTTGAAAACACAACGCTATATTCATATATCATGTTCTATAATGTTAGTTCACTTTAATAGAGCATTTAAGTAATGATAGACATACATAACATTGAAAAAAATGACACACAAACATAACGTGATATATTTACATTTGAATATGTTACTTTGTTTGCTTATTGTATTATGTTGCAATGATAAATGATAGAGAAAAATAGCATTCGGCATTTGATTGATGATAGGCAAAAGCAAGATGAATAGCTATAGAATAATGGATAAATATATCATTGAGAAAAAGACTTCTGCACGCAAGGCCTAATCGGGTACCTATGACACGTAAAAAACTTCCGCACGCAAGGCCTAATCGGCTACTCCAACAACGATTCTGCACCCAGTAGGAATTAATTAACCGAGCGGGTTACCCGTGACACGTAAAAGACTTCCGCATGCAAGGCCTAATCGGGTATCTATGACATGTAAAAGACTTCCGCACGCAAGGCTTAATCGGGTACTCCAGCAACGATTCTGCACCCAGTAGGAATTAGTTAACCGAGCAGGTACCCGTGCAACGTAAAACACTTCCGCATGCAAGGCCTAATCGGGTACCTATGACACGTAAAACACTTCCGCACGCAAAGCCTAATCGGGTACTCCAGCAACGATTCTGCACCCAGTTGGAATTGGTTAACCGAGCGGGTACCCATGACACGTAAAAGACTTCCGCACGCAAGGCCTAATCGGGTACCTATGGCAAGTAAAAATCTTCCGCGCGCAAGGCCTAATCGGGTACCTACGACACGTAAAACACTTCCGCACCAAGGCTTAATCGGGTACCTACGACACGTAAAACAATTCCGCACGCAAGGCCTAATCGTGTACCTATGACACGTAAACACTTCCTCACGCAAGGCCTAATCGGGTACCTATGACATGTAAAACACTTTCGCACGCAAGGCCTAACCGGGTACTCCAGCAACGATTCTACATCCAGTAGGAATTAGTTAACCGAGCGGGTACCCGTGACACGTAAAAGACTTCCGCACGCAAGGCCTAATCGGGTACCTATGACACGTAAAAGACTTTCGCACGCAAGGCCTAATCGGGTACCTATGACGCGTAAAAGACATCTGGACGCAAGACCTAATCGGGTACTTCAGTAACGAATCTGCACCCAGTATGGATTAATTAACCGAGCGAGTACCGATGACATGTAAAGGACATCTGGACGCAAGGCCTAATCGGGTACTTATGACACATAATATACGTTCGGACGCAAGGCTTAATCGGGTACTTCAGCAACGAATCTGCATCCAATAGGGAATTATTAACCGAGCAGGTAGACACGTAAAAGACATCCGGACGCAAGGCCTAATCGGGTATATATGACACGTAAAAGACGTCCTGACGCAACACCTAATTGGTACTTCAACAATGAATGTGCATCCAGTAGGGATTAATTAACCGAGCGAGTACCGATGGATTAATTAACCGGGCGAGTACCGGTGAGACGTAAAAGACATCCAAACGCAAGGCCTAATCGGGTACCTTTGAAAACCAATCTATACCGAAAACATTTCGTTTAACCGAATGAACTAAAAGAGTGCAAAGGAATGAATGAAATTGAATGAATAATAGTAAAAAATATCATTTATTCTTTTAATTGCATTAAATGTATCGAATGTACCATACAATAATCAATCTATCATTTGTAGTATCATATTAGTTCATTACAAAGTATCAAATTGAATGGAATATGCCGAATGATAGTTTAAAGTTTCATTTGTAGTTTTAAAGTGCATTATAGTACATCAAATGTACCAAATGATATGTAAAAATTTCAATTCTATTTTTAAAGTGCATTAGAATGTTTGAATGTAGCGAATGATAATTAAAATAGTTTAATGTGGTGTTTTACTTGTGAAGTTCACTATCATGTTTTAAAGATTTAAAATGATATTTTAATATAGCATTTTAATAACCAAGTCCATTATCTTGTTTATAATACGCAAGTCTATAATCTAGTGTAATATAATTATTATGAAGTTCACCATCATGTGTATGATATTAAAAAAATATTTTAGTGTAGCATTTTTAACCAAAGTACACTAGTATGTTTAGAATATTTAAAATGATAGTTTAATATAGCATTCTAGTTATGAAGTACATTACTATTTGATTTATGATATCTGCAATATTCAAAATACAGCAACTCAACGAGCAAGCAAACAAACAACTGATGCATTATAGTTTATGCACAGTTTCTCATTTTTTGAAACATATAAGTAATTTTATTACATCAAAATCAAATGTACACATAACAAAAGGGCACAATCATCACGAAACAACATGATGCAGCAATGACACAAGTGATGCAACAACAATAGCAGAACATAATATAACGTTCAGTTATACATTATACATATAGAATCAAAATGATAAGTTCATATAGCATTTGTTTCTTAGTTCATTTCAAAACAACATAGTTAATCGTCATCGATACCTGTAGCACCACCACCATCGACCTTAACCTCCACTCCATTGTCGTTGTTCATCTGAAATCGGCCATCAACATTATCTCTTGAGTAGTCGTCGTTATCGCCTGATGGAAACAGTACATCGTCTTCGCCAAAGGACGACCGTCGTCTTCGCCTGAAGGAGCACCGCAGACGCCTGAGGTTGCGCGGCCGTCGCTCGTTCTGTGATGCGGCGCCACCTCTTCGACTGAAGTCGTCGCCTCCAGTGCGATTGATTTGAGAAGAGATTTGAGTGCGAGATGGAAGAAACACCCGATTTAATAATCGGCCAAATTATTTCCTTCGGTTAAAAATATAAATTTTGTGTCCTTCTGACATAAAAATTATACCCGCGTCCTTAAGCCAAAAAACTGAACGATGTATTTCCTTAAGCCGATCTTCCTGTATATATTAAATATTAAAAATACATTTTTAAACAAATAATTTCTGAAACTCAAAATATATAAGTGTTTATACTTTTTAAATGCAGAAACATCATTCTGAGCTCAATGGAAGTGGTTTCGAGTTCAAATTCCTACGTATGCAAAAACTGGCATTTTTGACCGTTCTAAATTTTAATTTGGGCATAACTTTTGATTCCTGCTATGAAATTTCAATTTTTTGGATTCGTTAGAAAGATATTTTTAAATTGATTCCAATATTTTTGGTTTCACTAAAATTCGTTAAATTTTGCATCTTCAAGTTTGACTTTTCAAACTACCGCGCTATTTCTAACTCCTTTTATAATTAAAATTAAATTATTCATTCTAACTTCAATTTAAATCAATTTTTAATCATTATTATTTAAAATAAATTATTTTAAATATCAAAAACTCATTAAAATAAAATTTCAAATTTACCCCAAAATTCAGGGTTGTTACATCGAAACCATAGGAAGCCAAGAATTCTAACCATCTTTGCTGTCGGAGATTTAGATCCTTCTGAGAGAAAAGATACTTTAATGACTTATGATCGGTAAACAACTCAAATCTTTCTCCCAAGAGATAATGTCTCCACATCTTCAACGCGAATATGATCGCTGCCAATTCCAAATCATGGGTAGGATATCTTTTCTCATGTGGTTTCAATTGCCGACTTGCGTAAGTTACAACCCTATCTCCTTGCATCAATGCAGCACCTAGTCCGGTACCACATGCATCTGTATATACTGTCATCTCTTCATTCTCTTTAGGAATGACTAACACTGGCGCACACGTCAACTTTTCCTTTAGACTCTTGAATGCATTTTCACACCTTTCGTGCCAAACAAAAGCTTGATTCTTCTTGGTCAACTGAGTTAACGGTGCCGCTATCTTGGAAAAGTCTTGGATAAACTTTCGATAATATCCGGCTAATCCCAAGAAACTTCTTACGTCTGTTGCATTCTTGGGTGTAGACCAATCCTGTACCGTAGCCACCTTTGCAGGGTCCATGACAATACCATTCTCTGAAACAACATGGCCCAAGAATCTCACTTCCCACCTCCGAAAGTGACACTTAGAAAACTTTGCTTTCAATTGGTGTTTTCTCAACACCTCCATCACTACTCTCAAATGTTCCTTGTGTTCTTCCTCATTCCTCGAATAAACCAAGATATCGTCCACCAACACAAGAACAAACTTACTCAATTGATCCCTGAATACCCTATTCATAAGATCCACAAAATATGTTGACGCATTGGTCAATCCGAATGGCATGACCAACCAC
The DNA here is from genome assembly GCA_030737875.1 of Allium sativum. NCBI lineage: Eukaryota > Viridiplantae > Streptophyta > Magnoliopsida > Asparagales > Amaryllidaceae > Allium > Allium sativum. Next base: position 963,370,359 of record CM060922.1, read on the forward strand.
TCATAGAATCCAGACGGCGTCCGAAATCTTGTTTTAGCTATACTCTCAGTTTCCACCCTAAGCTGATGAAAATCTGTCGCGAGATCCAATTAGGAGAACACTCTCGCGCCACTCAACAGATCAAACAAATCATCTATCCGCAGTAGAGGATACTTATTCTTCCTCGTCACCTTATTTAATTCACGGTAGTCCGCACACAATCGAAGGGAACCATCTGCCTTGGTAGCAAACACAACTGGTGCTCCCTACTCAGAAACACTTATTCTGATAAATCCCTTCTTCAAAAGATTGCTTACTTGCACCCCGAGCTCTCGCTGCTCCCTTCGTGCCATACGACGAAGTGGCATCACTATAGGTCTGGTATCTTTCACCAAATCAATACGAAACTCAATCTCTCAGTGTGGTGGAAGTCCGGTCACTTCCTTGAAGACTTCCAGATACTGGCCAGCCACAGGCACATCTGGCAACTCATCATGTGGGATGTCGAGGGAATTTAGAAAACTAGCCATTACCCCATCACTAGTAGACCACCAAACACTGCCCTCCGCCCATCATTCGCTCTAACTGTCACCAAAAAGCCCTCACCGTCTACCACCATCCCATACCTTTGGAGCCAATCGACTCCCAAAATAATGCCAAACCCAATAAAGCCCAAAACAAAGCAATCACAAGCAAACATACATCCATGACACGATAAGACCACATTACGACAAATCATACTAAGGCTAGTCGAACCACCAATCGAGTTCATCGCCGCTAAAGGTCTATTGACTATCTTGGGTTCCAATCCCAACCTATCAACCAGGTCACTAGACATGAAGGAACGGGAAGCCTCAATATCAAACAGTACTCGAACAAGATAAACAGAAAGCATACCTTGAATGACGACATTCTTTCCTTTCTCCGCCGCAGTTGGGGCATTCGACGAAGAAGGAACAACATTAAGAGCATATGCTTTCACAATTAGCTTCTCTTTAGGGGGTTGCTGACATTTATCCTTGTGATGTCCCACTTGGCCGTAGTTGAAGCACTTCCTGTCCGCTGGCTTTGCTTGACATTCTTTAGCATAGTGGCCCTTCTTGCCACAGCTAAAGCACTCAACATCTTTCTTACTCTTCTTCTGACCATCTTTAGTCTGATTCTGTTTCCTTTTATTCTGAGATTTATTCTTGCCTCCATCGCTTGCTTGCGGTTTTGGCCCCTCTGCAGATGTAACAGCGACTTCAGTCTTGGGCTTAGGATAATGGCTCCCTGACCTCAATGCTTTCCCAACAATCGATTCAAAAGTCTCATTAATATGGTTTATAAGCCTTTCCCCCAAGTACTGATCTAAACCTGTTATGAACTTATCATTCTTCTTTTCGGGGGTGTCGATAAGGGATAATCCATATGTCGATAAAGTATCGAACTCAGCAATATATTCCGAGACTGCCCTACCATTCTGTTTAACCTCTAAGAACTTCCTAAACAACTCTGATTTCTGAGCAGCTGGGATAAACTTATCACTGAATTGAGCCTTAAACTGATCCTAAGTAACTTGATCCTCAGAGGTAGTTGCCTTAATAGCATTCACCAATTCATTGCCCATCCTTACAGCTGACAGGATGCTAGCCTTCTCTTCATTGCATCATCGATCCCTAAGTCCTTGAAGATGCGCTCACAACTATCAAGCCAATCCTGAACTTCTGTAGCCGATTCCGTTCCGTGGAACGGCTTCCCACCAAGACTAGTGTAGTCTTTTCAAAGCTTGGCGAAATCGGCCCTAGGCGCCTGCACCGCTGCACCACCACCATTTGCAGCATTAGGAGCTGCCCTATGAACATCCCTAAGCATTTCTCTCATGAAGTCAGTGAATATTGTCCTCATACAAGGAGCATTTCCATGATTAGCTCCTCTATCAGTACCCCTCGTATGTCAGCTCATCATTCAATATGTAAGGAGAAAACGATTAACCATCCCTTCAGTGGTGCCAGTGTAGTGCAACTTCACACTTTTAAATATGCTAATAGTATATATATATATAACTTTTGAAAACCAAAACATCACAAATATGCGCTCTCATATACGTATACTATCTCTCCCTAGGGGTTTTCCCTAGGTTAACTACGCAACCTAGAGCTCTGATACCAAGTGTGACGGCCCGCCCTGCACCAGCCGACATTTCCAATGAAAATGCGTTGTGCCAATGCCCGACTAGCATAAGACGGTCGCCAAAGAAAGAAAAAGAAAGAAATTTGAACTAACAAGTAAACTATAGAATGTCTCACAGCGCATGGAATAAAAATATAATAATAACATACTTGACATAAAACAGGCAAGATAGTGCATAAGCTGAAAACTAAACCATAACCATCATAACAGCGGAAATTCAAAATACAGCTTACTACAACTCCATCATATTGTCTCTAAAGCAAAGAAAAAGGTGCACTACTAATGCCTAAAGTAGTGACCACCAACAACACGGGGAGAATATCTATATATATCATATGTGGAAGCCTCCTGCTCGTCTCCGGTACAGCTACTCGTGCATAATCACCTGACCTGTCTCTAGTCTGCCCGTTTAAAAGCACCCAGAGTAATAAGAAGAGACATAAAACTATAGGTCAAACAAAAGTTTGGTATGAGCAATAAGCAACAAAACAGAACAATAACAGGTATTCATAACCTTACCCGAACCTGGACCTGTAACCAAAGAGTTAGCACAACAAGATGCACAATACTCTAAGGTGACACTAACATAAAGTGTAAAGATAAAAGGGTGGAGGTGTGCATGTCATAGTGATGGCAAACAATAAAGCATAGTAAACACCCTCACATCTCTCACTCAGTGCGTAAAGCCTACGATATCCACTGCTTTGATCACCCAAATCCTTACTATGATCACTCTGCCCTATGGAGTCATGGCGACTCCACTGCACTGATCCATAACCACTAGTCCTTGCTATGTTCACTCTGCCCCATGAAGTCATGACGACTTCACTACACTGGCTCATAGCCATGCTACGATCATTCTGCTTCATGGAGTAATAACTACCCAACTGCACTGATCCGTAGCCTAACATTCATCTCTTGGTGATGAGTCAAAGCTATGGACGTCGATAACTCCTTAGCACACGTCCCGCAGCAAAGCCCAACTCATGAAGTTAACCAATTGGTTCCTATCTAGATCCTAAGTTTTGCTTCCTATTTGGACTACCTATGCATCTCGGGTTTTGGTCATCATCCTGGTTCATGACTCTTCAGCCTCCATCTTGTCTCAATTCGATACTCAAGTCCAAAGCTCAACTCGCGGTTCGTGGATCCTGCTCGTGGACCCCCTTCCTGGTCGGCTCGTGGGTCCTCATCTTGGCACAGTTCATGGTCCTTGGATCCATTTCGTTCGTGACCAACTCGGCTCGTGGGTCCTCCTCTTGGCACAGTTCGTGGTTCGCAACTTCCTGGTCGGCTCGTGGGTGGTGCACCAAACTCCGGTTCGTGGTCAAGCCTCTAGGCTATCGACTCGTGATGATGCTCCTAGTTGGATCGTGGTCTTCGAAGTGGAGCATTCTTTGGTCCGCTCGTGATGATCATTCTGATTCGTGAGGGGTGGAGTGGTCACGATCGGGTCGGGGTCGTGATGCATGCTCACGAACGGGACTAGTCTGACCAATTCTGCAACTTTTCCCGCAAGCAACTTACGCCATATGACGGTGTTTTCGACCAATCTAACTTTTCTATGCAATCAAAAATCATTCCAAACAGTCATAGCAACATGTAGAAACTACCATAAACACCAAAACAACAATTTAACATGTCAATACGTATCAAACATACCCAAAACCCATATTTTCCCCTTAATCATGTTTAACCATACGATTAGCAAAACATGTCCAAATTAACACAAATTTCTAACGGAGGCTTAAAATAATATTTAAGAATTTCTAAACATTTTTCCAGAATTTAATAATGTATGAATTCGCTAATTAACACTAATTACCCCTAATTAACTGTAATTAGTGAAAAACAATGCAAATCACTCACCTTAGCCACAAATAATTTATAGATCTGAAAGTATATCTGATTTGGGTCGAATCTCTATGTGTTCCAACAGCTCTATCCCAAATTCTATGCTAATTTGCCTTGGTTTGATGTAGATTAGGCTAAAACTTGATTAAACGGTGATTTGGGTGTTGGAGGCCATTATTAGGGTTGAAGAGAGGTAAGTGGCGGCTAGAAAACTGAAATAGATTGAAAACCTAACTCATCTCAGCCTCTCCATAACCCTAATCCTGAAATGGGTTATGGGCCCATTTGCTAATTACCCTAATCAGCCTGCTTAAGCAGTTTTTCACCTTTTAAACATTGTTTCAGCCATATCTCCCAAACGGCGCATCCGTTTGATTAATGTGACCACTCTACGGAAAGGTAAACCATCATCCGGATCTAATGGAAGTGGTTTCAAGTCAAAACTCCTTAAAAATCAAAAGTTATGGCCGAAACAAGATTAGCTAGGGGTAAAATGGTCATTTATAAGTCAACAAAAATCGCGAACATGGGAAATGACCCCAATAGTCGTTCCCCAAAGTTACACGATCATACAACTTCATATGATATTGAAATAAATATCCTTTGATCCTCCGATGCATAGAATGCAGGTCGTTACATCGACCATTGTGAATAGTCATTAATGAGTGGGTATGACATGTTCTCGTTGTGTAACATTCCATGTGTCAAAACCATTAGCTACAAATTCTCGTGTCAGTTGAACAAAAATTATAATTTAGACCATTGAATAGTGGTTGTCATGCTATGGATTGTGCTTCAGTAAAACTTAAAGCAGTGTCATCCATATTACTTTATGTATCAAAAACTTTGTTATGGTTAAATTATGACCAAACTCTGATACCAACAGAAAGTAACTAAGGATCGAGTAATATGAAGTAATAACTAAATTAATTACTTGTGCAGAATATAAAAGAAAGTAAAAGAAATAAAGTAAATGACACCAAAGATTTTATAGTGGTTCAGACTACTAGTCTCATGTCCAGTCCTATACTCCTTTTGGAAACCCTCACTCAGCTCCGAGGATTATGCACCTAAGCATCCGAATAGGATTTCAGTACACTTGCCCAGACGTATAGGGCTTCGACTGACCAACAACATAGGACTTTGACCGCCTAAATATGCTATAATAGGATTTAACCTAACTATAGAAAATGCATCTGATTGATTATGCTCTTGAATAACACTAATAATTCAATAATTTTAGTTCTTCCTATAATCATCTCCTTTGTGGTATGTTATATAATTTATAAAGAAAAAGGAAGTTTATTGGATCATGAACAAGTAAACTCATGCAAGAGACCGAAAATAGAATTTTGTGTATAAAACGCTTTAGAGTTCTAGTAACAAGAGTAGTTAGGAATAAAAATGATATTTGATGATTCAAACGATGAATTTCTTTGTTATTTATAGAGATATAGATTTATATACATTCATAAAGAGCTGCAACGAAAAGATACCGAAACTACTCTTGAATCAAAAGTTATTATTGTTCATGAAAGTGAAGCATCTTTTCACAAATTAGCAGTTACAAAGATTCAGCCGTCTGAAGTAATCATCTCAGCCAATTGAATCAAAAAAAACTGAAACAACAAGAAAATAGTACAAGAAATTGCTTACTCAGCCGGCTAAATATTCAATAAAACTGTGATGCAGACAACATTTAATCGGTTGAACACATGTATTTAACCCGTTGAACTGCAATTTTTTGCCTTTTCTTCATATTGTTGATAATATGTCATGTGTATACCACTTCGTAGAGATTATAACATTTTTACTTCTAGATTCATATCACATACTTGACAATATGCTTGTAACTTCTATCTGGTCTTCACATTGTTGTGGCTATTTTCGAATGAACGATCTCTTTTCTTGCAAACTTAATTAGTTTACATATCATATCCTTAACCATATGCTTATAGCTTCAATCTGGTCTTCATATTGTTGTGATTTTCTATTCAATAAACGATATCTTCTTCTGTAAACTTGATTAATTTATACAACATTTATTTATATAGTTGTCACAATCAAAACATCAAAATTCGAGGTTCTAACACGAATCTATGAACTTATGGACCCCAAAGCATCCAACCATTGGAAAAGTGGTGATGAATAAAATAAATAATAATAAAGGTTCTTTTACAGTAATCAATAATAAACGATTTTAAATCTATGAGGAAATAATAAATGCTTGTCTTAGATGATCGCAATATATGTAACTAATAGCCGATTGAAGAAATTATCACATATGTTTGTTGTATGATAATGGAATCACTTAGTATGATTATGCAATATTTTATCATTATTACTACTAGACGATGGGTAGTTAATTATGGTGTTGTTTTGTTAATGGTTTGATGTTTGTGTTACTAACATGATGGGTTTGTACATGTTTGATATTTTGAATTTGTGTTGCAAATATAGTTGGTTCGTACACGTATGATGAATGTGTTGTAGTGTTAGTAATGATGATTAATTAATACATAGTTAACTGTATTTCTTACCAGTGATTTATTTGTTGTTTGGGGTTGACGTATTTACATTTGTAAAATCTATATTATTTTTAATAGTCATGTATTGATTATTATTATTGTCACCCCATATATATTTATGATGGTTGAGAGCGGTAGCTGTTAAATTTAGGTGATACAAAATCACAAATATATGGGAAGTAAATATTTGGTTAATATGGAAATGCATGAATTAATTAATTGCTTTTTCATGAGACGGAAAGAAATAAAGGCGGACATTAACTTCTTCCATCTATGCTAAAGAAAAGGATTGATTTACTTCCCATGTTTGCATAATTGTTGCTATGGTAATTTACCTCCATTATGTTATTACCATATGTTGGTAATTTGATTGATGACTCACATACATTTCATTGGCTATTTATTGAGGGGTAGACTTTAGTGTAAATCCATCCTGGCGTGGAGCCAGTGATCCCCAATGGTGTCTCTTCTTATTAAGATATGTAAACTCTTATTTTTGTAATCTCTTGTAATTCTCTCATGTGGAATAAAATCTCTCTCTTTTGGACTGGACGTACTCTATCTCGATGATAGTGGAACCAGTATAAATATTGTGTGTCTCTTTGTTTCTTTGTTATAGTTATTTACTATTTGTTTAATGTAATATAATAATTGCTATCAGATTAAACTGATGTTCAATTGGCAAATCTAGATCCTGTTTATTGTGCTTCCGCATTCGCGCAATCTTCTCGCACAACAGTAGCTAAGTAAAAGTGAAGTTTTTTTGTTGTCTTAGTTTCGTGGTTGCTATCGATGTGCATTATTATATACTACCGTGTATTTTGGATAGGAGAAGAAAAAGAATCAAACTACGTGGGTTTGATCTCGAAATGGTAAATAGGTAGTTATTGCAATAGGCCTTGTTTTCGTTGTGGTCAATGGGAATAGACGGTTACTTTGTACATTTCACATATGTATAATTATATGTGAAGACCCGCAACTTCCCCGTAAAGGAAAGCGTCGGATAGTTCGAGAACAAGCCACAACAGAACGCATACAGAAGAACGTTTCATTGTATATTACAACAATGCATCAGATTACAAGAATATACAGAGTATAAATGAATATTACACAGAAATATCAGAGATTTAAATTACATTTAAATACATAGCAGCGGAAAATAATACAATACACAACTAGAAGCAGATATACGGATACAAAGCTTTCCGGATATCGTTCCAGCTGTAAACCAGGATCCTGTGAATATAAATCTGCAAAACCAAAACTACTAGCTGCCCGTGTCAAAAATAAGGGCACCCAGAGTTTAGGTTAAAACAATAAACTCCAGGTCAGTCATGTGACTGGTGTGAGAACTAAAACAGTTAATCTTTATTTTTAAAGCTAGGTAAATCAAGGGACCACGCCGTATAACACGGAACGGGTTTCCTCCCAAGGATACCAGTGCATAAAACAAACAGCGCAATGCTAAAATAAAGAAAAATGAAGCTGTTATAAGACCCAGGTCCTATCACACAATGCAACGCAAGCCGGGGGATAGGGTTTTCCCTTATAACAGCCAAAGAATGCTTGATACGTTTAAAACAAATCATTTGTTACTATTATAAGTGCATAGTGTATAAAACAACTTCAAATCATAAGTATCAATCATAGGCGGCATGGGTACCATATATCATGTCGCCATACTAGTTCTACAATTAAAACCGCAAATGTCACGTATTTGGAAATTGGATTTCCGTCTATGAACCGAGGCAAAAGATAGTCCTCAACCGATTCGAGACAATCTAGCCCATGTCTCCGGAGCAGCCGCAACTGCCCCTTGGATCCTCAGGGCCGGTCCACCGATGTGGATTATAGTGCCTGAACAATACGTTTCTCCGCCCTTTGGGGCGTAAGTCTGGTCCGTCAGCCGACCAGAATGCATTCGGCCGAAACCGATATAACCGAGGCGCCTCGCAACAGCAACAACCACATAAGTCAAACTCGTCAGGGCGTGTAAAACCACTGACGCCACTTCTAGCTAGAAAGAAACGCATGCCCTCCCTGACGTCCGTCTCCCGTTTTTGGTTCATACCTGGTGTGAAACACGCGAGGTAAACGTTACACAAAGCTACGCCACAAAGGCCGTGCTTTGATCATCACCACAAGACTTTGCTTTTCAACAGAAGCCTCGATCAATTGCCACTTAGGCATGTCACACAGGCAATTCACTCCATGCGTTTGATATCCATCAATATATAACCCCTGAGCTCGTACGTCTCAGAGAAGGGCGTTAAGCAAGAGAATAAATTCTCCGCCGCCAAACAGATATATATTTAATAGAGATCAATCACACGGACTAAAATCCAATGTCAGACACACAGTCCATTTACAAGTCCGTTCTGGGGCTGAACGAAACCGGAGGCACCTAGTACCCCGCATATCCATCGATCTCCAAGTACGTCTGGACGATCACCAACTGTTTCCATCTTCTTGGGTGTACAGCCCAATCAAGATCATCAGTTATCACCCAAACGACGTGAAGACCTCCGGTCTTCGACCATCGTCTTCATCTTCGACTTATCGTCGTATCAGTTATTCAGAATGGGATAAACCCGGTCTTTCCGAATAACTCGCGTATATTTTAAATAAGTGTTACACAAACACAACATACGCCTCATTCCAATTCATTAGTCACTGACAGTAAATTAATCAAGAGAATAATTTCCCAAATATTAACCCCGAAGGCCGAAACCAACATCAGATCAATATCCAGAAAACCATTCTGCTTGGCTAACCGACAGTTAGTTTCTAAATTTCACATTCATAGGGAAAGGTTCCCATTAACTTTATCCAAAATAAATTCCTTGAATTTACTTTTTTAATCTTCCTTTGAATTTCGATTCAACTAGTCGAGATTAACGAACCTTACCGAAGTAATCATTGGTTTTAGTTTCCCAATCCCAACCTATTCATCCCATGAAGTAAAAACTGGTAATACTTCATATCTAACACCATGGTGTTATCGGTAAATTCAATTACCATTTCACGTTCAAATCTAATTAAAGATTTAACTATCGCCTGGAGTAAACTGGTGATACTCCATTTCGATTATTTCAATCTAATTAAAGATTCATTAAAACTCCACTTAGTTTTAATCTTTGACTGGGTTAAAGAATCAGTGTCATTTTAAAAACACGGTTCACGATAAACCCAAAATCACATTCATTAATCATCGGGTTAAAGAACGAGTGTTATTTAAAACACTGTTCACGATAAACCCAAAAATCAATATCGATTCTATTCCAATTAAATATTGTTTAATTGGTACACTTCATTAAATCTAAATAAAAAGATTTAATCTTTTCTCAACTGGGTTCAAGAACAGTGTTAGTGAAGACACCATTCACGACAAACCCAAATCACATTCGATATTCAATACAAGGCTCTGAATAGAAAATATATCGGCTTATATTCAATATCGAATTCTACGACTAACAAATGTCGTATTGGAAATAACGATATAAATATATATCTTTCAAATTTCCATAACAACACCTGTATAATCACGAATTCCAACATCGAAATATTCCGAAGACAATTTCGATTCAAATCCACTCCAATGCAATCATTGGAAATTTTGGTTATTTTTAAAACCCTTTTCGAATTCAATTTATTTATTTAAAAATAAATAGAATTATATTTCTAGTTCAAAACTAGTTCATTTCGATAAAAATCCATTTTTATCTTTTCAAATATGGGGTTTTTCATCCCAAATCTTCACAAATCATTTCTTATGATTTTACACAAATTATTACTATTTTTAATAATTTTATCAAGGCCCGTACGGTCGATTTCCAACAATGGCCATCGAACTGCACTTACAGCGACCTTTTTCGAATTTGATTTGGACATAATTCCAAATCCAACCGTTAGATTTCAAATTTCTAATATTCGTTAGAAAGCTCTTTTCGATACGAACCCAACGGTTCCGGTTTTAGGAGAATCCGACGGTCGGATCTCCCGCAATGTCCGTTTGAAATTAATGGTCGAAATTCGCGAACTGCCGCGGCGCGGCGCGTTCTATTCAGGCCATTATATTATATATAATATATATTTCGTCGATTTCTATTTAAAACGAATTATATAAATAGTTTTGAATTCGTTTCAAAAGCAATTTCAACTTCCATTTCAATTCAAATCAAAATTGAATTTTTCTTTATAAATTCGTTTTAAAAATTCATTTCTATTCAATTCAAATTTCAATTCAATTTGAATTCATTTTCAATTCATTTCGAAATCGTTTTCAATTCAATTCATTTCGAAATCGTTTTCAATTCAATTCATTTCGAAATCGTTTTCAATTCAATTCATTTCGAAATCGTTTTCAATTCAATTCATTTCGAAATCGTTTTCAATTCAATTCATTTCGAAATCGTTTTCAATTCAATTCATTTCGAAATCGTTTTCAATTCAATTCATTTCGAAATCGTTTTCAATTCAATTCATTTCGAAATCGTTTTCAATTCAATTCATTTCGAAATCGTTTTCAATTCAATTCATTTCAAAATCGTTTTCAATTCAATTCATTTCGAAATCGTTTTCAATTCAATTCATTTCGAAATCGATAAAATCGATATAAATATCGTTCACGTCAAAATGGCGTCAATCTAATCAACACGGCTTCATAAAGTTCTATTTTCAAATATTCTATTTCAAATATTTCTTTTTCAAATATTTCTATTTTAAAACTGGAATGAGGCCCAATCAATTACCATATAGAGTTAATTATATGGATTTTCATACAACACATGTATCTCATAGCATTGAAAAATAATCAACCATCAACCAAAGTGCACTACACTGTATAAGCATCAAAGATAGATATTCAATGCTTATAACAGCCTGTCAATCAATCGATCGACATATTTAATCAATCAGGATGAGTGAACTTCAGATTTCATCCTAACACCCGTGTGGGGTTTCAAACAATCAAACACATATTTTATTTGTGCAGTTGGGCGATGTGTAAAATTTATCGACCCAATCAACGTCATTCAAATAGGTGTACATAAACAGACCGTCTGGTTTGTAAATGAATATTTTATTTTATTCACTTTCACTACATTCATATTCACGTTAAAAATTATATTTTTAACGATAAAACATTTTTTTCCAACATATGAATTTTTATTATTCATTTACACAATAAAATGATATTTTTATTTTCTAACATATTTTAGAAAATTTCGGCGGCATAACGGCACGATACTAGAAACGGGACGAGGCCTAGCCTTATCCCCGGTCTAGTGAAGGCCCACGCCATTCACACATCAATCAAATCAATTCGTTATGCAAACCACAAAATTTGGAGTAAGAATCTAACCTAGCCTTACTCCCTCGCCTTATAACGGCGCACGTCTAATCCTAACCAATTTATCGATTCGATTTTTCACACCACAAACCACATTCAAACCAATATCGCAATCAATAACCAAACAGCCAAACAAACAAGTCCATGGTCTGTGGACGATTGTGTCGGGTGCTACTAAGCACCGTCTGCATCCTAGTATATATATATAACTAGAAAAATTAAATTGAAAGGTGAGAAATTCTCACATATAGCTATCCTAGCTCCACGGCTCTTCATTGATAGAAATCTTCACCAATCTCGCCTTTTATCGCTTTCGTCGCCCGTATTCTCTACATATGTAAAAATCGAATTTTTACTATGTTATTCAATATATAAAAATCGAATTTTTATTTCAAAGTTCAATATATAAAAAACGAATTTTTAGTTCAAAGTTCAATATATAAAAATCGAATTTTTAGTTCGAAGTTCAATATATAAAAATCGAATTTTTATTTCAAAGTTCAATATATAAAAATCGAATTTTTATTTCAAAGTTCAATATATAAAAATCGAATTTTTAGTTCAAAGTTCAATATATAAAAATCGAATTTTTAGTTCAAAGTTCAATATATAAAAATCGAATTTTTAGTTCAAAGTTCAATATATAAAAATCGAATTTTTAGTTCAAAGTTCAATATATAAAAATCCTATTTTTAGTTCAAAGTTCAATATATAAAAATCCTATTTTTACTTCACATTCATATCGATAAAAATCATATTTTTATTTCGAAATTCAACACTTTTCTTTCTATTCAAAGTTCAAATCTTTTTTTTTTTTTCCCTAACTTATTTTAAAGTTCAAACCTTTTAAAACCTTTTCTAAAATCTTTTTTTTTTTTATAATGCTTTTAAAATCAGTTTTTTTTTTTTTTTTTATTTTAAAATCAGTTTTAAAACTTAATAAAAAATCAGTTTTTGAACACTTATAAAAATCAGTTTTCAACATTTATAAAAACAGTTTTTTTTTCTTTAAAAATTCGGTTTTTAAATATAAACTAAATCAGTTTTTAAATATAAACTAAATCAGTTTTTAAATATAAACTAAATCAGTTTTTAAATATAAACTAAATCAGTTTTTAAATATAAACTAAATCAGTTTTTAAATATAAACTAAATCAGTTTTTTTTTTTTTTTTTATTAAACAAAAATAAAAATCAAAATAAGTAAAACTTACATAGGGTTGTCGAGTGGTCGGAGGGGGGGGGCTTCGTCGAGGTGTGCAGAATCGGAGGGGGGGAAGAAGGAGGGCGGATGCGAGGTCGGACTGTGGTGGCGTGGGGGTCTCGGCAGCTTCCATGGCGTCGCGGTCGACTTCGAGGAGGAGGGGGGGGTCTCCGATGAGGCGCGGTGGCCCCTGGGGAGGGCGGCGGCTCCTCCCCGCCTTCGTCCCTCTTTCCGCTTCGCTCTTCTTTTTTTTTTTTTTTTTTCTTTCGATCTGTAGAAATAAAGATTTGGGGGGGGGGCCAAGCAGATGAAGGGGAGAGGGAATACTTTTTTTTTTTTTTTTTTTTTTATTTCATTTTATTTTATATTATTTAATTTTTAAAAGTTGACTTTTACATGCGACCTCTAAACGAGGCCCACCGCCTGTCGTCCCTAGTGTTTTACCGCCATTCCGAACTCAATGGGATATGTATCGCAAGCTGATTCGATTGTCTCGAATAGTTTCCGTTGAATTTCCATTTAAATCATTATATTGAATTTTAAACGTACATTTCAAATTACCGGGGTCACATACTAACTCTAAAAATTCTCGAAAAATATTTTCTAGCTTCGTATTGACGATACGGTCCTAACAAAACTAGTTTCATCGAATTCTGAGACCGTTTGAAAAATGGTCAATTTCCAGTCGATTAAAATCAACTGAAACTGGTCAAACGCGTTTACCTTTGCCACGCTCACATATTGATTCGAAAAATTATGAAATTTGAAACCTAGCAATAACTTAACATCACGGACCCAACAAAACTGGTTTCGTCGAAATCCGAGGTCGTTTGCAAAATTGCTATTTTTAAGGGCCTTATATTATATTAAAATATATATAAATTCCACAGCGACTATTTCTAAATTTCAACTGGACATATCTCATCATTTATAAAGTGGGATCTCAGTTTCTCAACTTCGTTGGAAAGATATTCACTATTAGATTCCATTATTTTTGGTTTCACTAAAATCCGGATTGTTTTGCACCCGGTACATTCAATTGAAGTTTGAAATCGAATTATCGAACTACCGCGCCATTTTCAATTCCTTTTATAATTATATATAATTATTTTTATTCTAACGACGACGCGTATAATATATACGTTCGAATTATATTCAAAATAGATTTCTCGTCGATATTATTTAAAATAATCCATTTTAAATATTCAAAATTCGCTAAAATTGCCAAAATAAAAATTTTAAACTGGCCCAGATTTTCCGGGTTGTTACAATCTCCCCCACTTAAAACTTTTCGTCCCCGAAAAGGAACAAAGTCGAAAGTGGTTTGATTAATCAACTCTATGTTCGATCTGGCTTTCATTCTCCAACTCTTTAGTTTCTGAGAATTTTCAAAATTTCAAAAATTTGGCTAACACCCTAAATTTTTGAAAAATTTCGCCATAACCTCCCCTGCACCGGGAGCATCGGGGAATTTCAAATAGCTTCCCCGGTCCTTCAGATCTCAAAAAGAAAAAGAAAAAGCCAAGCGGCTAGCCAATAGGCTCACAAAATCATCATCACCCAAACAAAACAGGAAATTATGTAGTAAACATGTACCTATTTGTCGGGCAAACAAATTTTATTCTCTGGCTCTAGCCTCCTTGCTATGACCTGTTCAATGTAAGTATATGCATATGCAAGCAAATGCAACCAATTTTCAATATCATTCAATATTTGGTTCAAATAGGCATAAATGGTTCAAAATTATCAAACAATTAAACAAACAACACAATCATCAATCAATTAGTGAATTAGAGTTTCAAATTCATAATTTTGATACATATACAAAAATCAGATTTTTGATGCCAAATCACTACAATAGGCCCTATCTAATTTTGGTTCTCACACCAGTCAATAGGAAATATATAGAAAGCCCACTTTCGTCGCTCGAACATAAATTCTAATGATGGAGCTCCATCATCAAAATCATCTCCGGGCGATTAGAGTGTAATTCTATATCTATCCAGTATATTAAAATTTCGAATACACGCGGATCAGACGTATACGCAAAATCTATATATACTGGATTGTCCACATCAATATAAATAGATAATCAAATACGAATAATCGGTTTAAATTTTCAAAACAAAAATTTGTTTTCACTTTCAAAAATATACTCTTCACACTCGTTCTAGGATACTACTGATCCCATCTCTAACGAGTCATTCTAATTGGATATTACTAATCCAATATCTGATGAATTCTTTCGTATGGTTCTAATGTGCCTTGTTCTCTGAGCTTTGTAAACCAAAGCTCTGATACCACCTTACCGAACCTTACCGAAGTAATCATTGGTTTTAGTTTCCCAATCCCAACCTATTCATCCCATGAAGTAAAAACTGGTAATACTTCATATCTAACACCATGGTGTTATCGGTAAATTCAATTACCATTTCACGTTCAAATCTAATTAAAGATTTAACTATCGCCTGGAGTAAACTGGTGATACTCCATTTCGATTATTTCAATCTAATTAAAGATTCATTAAAACTCCACTTAGTTTTAATCTTTGACTGGGTTAAAGAATCAGTGTCATTTTAAAAACACGGTTCACGATAAACCCAAAATCACATTCATTAATCATCGGGTTAAAGAACGAGTGTTATTTAAAACACTGTTCACGATAAACCCAAAAATCAATATCGATTCTATTCCAATTAAATATTGTTTAATTGGTACACTTCATTAAATCTAAATAAAAAGATTTAATCTTTTCTCAACTGGGTTCAAGAACAGTGTTAGTGAAGACACCATTCACGACAAACCCAAATCACATTCGATATTCAATACAAGGCTCTGAATAGAAAATATATCGGCTTATATTCAATATCGAATTCTACGACTAACAAATGTCGTATTGGAAATAACGATATAAATATATATCTTTCAAATTTCCATAACAACACCTGTATAATCACGAATTCCAACATCGAAATATTCCGAAGACAATTTCGATTCAAATCCACTCCAATGCAATCATTGGAAATTTTGGTTATTTTTAAAACCCTTTTCGAATTCAATTTATTTATTTAAAAATAAATAGAATTATATTTCTAGTTCAAAACTAGTTCATTTCGATAAAAATCCATTTTTATCTTTTCAAATATGGGGTTTTTCATCCCAAATCTTCACAAATCATTTCTTATGATTTTACACAAATTATTACTATTTTTAATAATTTTATCAAGGCCCGTACGGTCGATTTCCAACAATGGCCATCGAACTGCACTTACAGCGACCTTTTTCGAATTTGATTTGGACATAATTCCAAATCCAACCGTTAGATTTCAAATTTCTAATATTCGTTAGAAAGCTCTTTTCGATACGAACCCAACGGTTCCGGTTTTAGGAGAATCCGACGGTCGGATCTCCCGCAATGTCCGTTTGAAATTAATGGTCGAAATTCGCGAACTGCCGCGGCGCGGCGCGTTCTATTCAGGCCATTATATTATATATAATATATATTTCGTCGATTTCTATTTAAAACGAATTATATAAATAGTTTTGAATTCGTTTCAAAAGCAATTTCAACTTCCATTTCAATTCAAATCAAAATTGAATTTTTCTTTATAAATTCGTTTTAAAAATTCATTTCTATTCAATTCAAATTTCAATTCAATTTGAATTCATTTTCAATTCATTTCGAAATCGTTTTCAATTCAATTCATTTCGAAATCGTTTTCAATTCAATTCATTTCGAAATCGTTTTCAATTCAATTCATTTCGAAATCGTTTTCAATTCAATTCATTTCGAAATCGTTTTCAATTCAATTCATTTCGAAATCGTTTTCAATTCAATTCATTTCGAAATCGTTTTCAATTCAATTCATTTCGAAATCGTTTTCAATTCAATTCATTTCGAAATCGTTTTCAATTCAATTCATTTCGAAATCGTTTTCAATTCAATTCATTTCAAAATCGTTTTCAATTCAATTCATTTCGAAATCGTTTTCAATTCAATTCATTTCGAAATCGATAAAATCGATATAAATATCGTTCACGTCAAAATGGCGTCAATCTAATCAACACGGCTTCATAAAGTTCTATTTTCAAATATTCTATTTCAAATATTTCTTTTTCAAATATTTCTATTTTAAAACTGGAATGAGGCCCAATCAATTACCATATAGAGTTAATTATATGGATTTTCATACAACACATGTATCTCATAGCATTGAAAAATAATCAACCATCAACCAAAGTGCACTACACTGTATAAGCATCAAAGATAGATATTCAATGCTTATAACAGCCTGTCAATCAATCGATCGACATATTTAATCAATCAGGATGAGTGAACTTCAGATTTCATCCTAACACCCGTGTGGGGTTTCAAACAATCAAACACATATTTTATTTGTGCAGTTGGGCGATGTGTAAAATTTATCGACCCAATCAACGTCATTCAAATAGGTGTACATAAACAGACCGTCTGGTTTGTAAATGAATATTTTATTTTATTCACTTTCACTACATTCATATTCACGTTAAAAATTATATTTTTAACGATAAAACATTTTTTTCCAACATATGAATTTTTATTATTCATTTACACAATAAAATGATATTTTTATTTTCTAACATATTTTAGAAAATTTCGGCGGCATAACGGCACGATACTAGAAACGGGACGAGGCCTAGCCTTATCCCCGGTCTAGTGAAGGCCCACGCCATTCACACATCAATCAAATCAATTCGTTATGCAAACCACAAAATTTGGAGTAAGAATCTAACCTAGCCTTACTCCCTCGCCTTATAACGGCGCACGTCTAATCCTAACCAATTTATCGATTCGATTTTTCACACCACAAACCACATTCAAACCAATATCGCAATCAATAACCAAACAGCCAAACAAACAAGTCCATGGTCTGTGGACGATTGTGTCGGGTGCTACTAAGCACCGTCTGCATCCTAGTATATATATATAACTAGAAAAATTAAATTGAAAGGTGAGAAATTCTCACATATAGCTATCCTAGCTCCACGGCTCTTCATTGATAGAAATCTTCACCAATCTCGCCTTTTATCGCTTTCGTCGCCCGTATTCTCTACATATGTAAAAATCGAATTTTTACTATGTTATTCAATATATAAAAATCGAATTTTTATTTCAAAGTTCAATATATAAAAAACGAATTTTTTGTTCAAAGTTCAATATATAAAAATCGAATTTTTAGTTCGAAGTTCAATATATAAAAATCGAATTTTTATTTCAAAGTTCAATATATAAAAATCGAATTTTTATTTCAAAGTTCAATATATAAAAATCGAATTTTTAGTTCAAAGTTCAATATATAAAAATCGAATTTTTAGTTCAAAGTTCAATATATAAAAATCGAATTTTTAGTTCAAAGTTCAATATATAAAAATCGAATTTTTAGTTCAAAGTTCAATATATAAAAATCCTATTTTTAGTTCAAAGTTCAATATATAAAAATCCTATTTTTACTTCACATTCATATCGATAAAAATCATATTTTTATTTCGAAATTCAACACTTTTCTTTCTATTCAAAGTTCAAATCTTTTTTTTTTTTTCCCTAACTTATTTTAAAGTTCAAACCTTTTAAAACCTTTTCTAAAATCTTTTTTTTTTTTATAATGCTTTTAAAATCAGTTTTTTTTTTTTTTTTTATTTTAAAATCAGTTTTAAAACTTAATAAAAAATCAGTTTTTGAACACTTATAAAAATCAGTTTTCAACATTTATAAAAACAGTTTTTTTTTCTTTAAAAATTCGGTTTTTAAATATAAACTAAATCAGTTTTTAAATATAAACTAAATCAGTTTTTAAATATAAACTAAATCAGTTTTTAAATATAAACTAAATCAGTTTTTAAATATAAACTAAATCAGTTTTTAAATATAAACTAAATCAGTTTTTTTTTTTTTTTTTATTAAACAAAAATAAAAATCAAAATAAGTAAAACTTACATAGGGTTGTCGAGTGGTCGGAGGGGGGGGGCTTCGTCGAGGTGTGCAGAATCGGAGGGGGGGAAGAAGGAGGGCGGATGCGAGGTCGGACTGTGGTGGCGTGGGGGTCTCGGCAGCTTCCATGGCGTCGCGGTCGACTTCGAGGAGGAGGGGGGGGTCTCCGATGAGGCGCGGTGGCCCCTGGGGAGGGCGGCGGCTCCTCCCCGCCTTCGTCCCTCTTTCCGCTTCGCTCTTCTTTTTTTTTTTTTTTTTTTCTTTCGATCTGTAGAAATAAAGATTTGGGGGGGGGGCCAAGCAGATGAAGGGGAGAGGGAATACTTTTTTTTTTTTTTTTTTTTTTTATTTCATTTTATTTTATATTATTTAATTTTTAAAAGTTGACTTTTACATGCGACCTCTAAACGAGGCCCACCGCCTGTCGTCCCTAGTGTTTTACCGCCATTCCGAACTCAATGGGATATGTATCGCAAGCTGATTCGATTGTCTCGAATAGTTTCCGTTGAATTTCCATTTAAATCATTATATTGAATTTTAAACGTACATTTCAAATTACCGGGGTCACATACTAACTCTAAAAATTCTCGAAAAATATTTTCTAGCTTCGTATTGACGATACGGTCCTAACAAAACTAGTTTCATCGAATTCTGAGACCGTTTGAAAAATGGTCAATTTCCAGTCGATTAAAATCAACTGAAACTGGTCAAACGCGTTTACCTTTGCCACGCTCACATATTGATTCGAAAAATTATGAAATTTGAAACCTAGCAATAACTTAACATCACGGACCCAACAAAACTGGTTTCGTCGAAATCCGAGGTCGTTTGCAAAATTGCTATTTTTAAGGGCCTTATATTATATTAAAATATATATAAATTCCACAGCGACTATTTCTAAATTTCAACTGGACATATCTCATCATTTATAAAGTGGGATCTCAGTTTCTCAACTTCGTTGGAAAGATATTCACTATTAGATTCCATTATTTTTGGTTTCACTAAAATCCGGATTGTTTTGCACCCGGTACATTCAATTGAAGTTTGAAATCGAATTATCGAACTACCGCGCCATTTTCAATTCCTTTTATAATTATATATAATTATTTTTATTCTAACGACGACGCGTATAATATATACGTTCGAATTATATTCAAAATAGATTTCTCGTCGATATTATTTAAAATAATCCATTTTAAATATTCAAAATTCGCTAAAATTGCCAAAATAAAAATTTTAAACTGGCCCAGATTTTCCGGGTTGTTACAATCTCCCCCACTTAAAACTTTTCGTCCCCGAAAAGGAACAAAGTCGAAAGTGGTTTGATTAATCAACTCTATGTTCGATCTGGCTTTCATTCTCCAACTCTTTAGTTTCTGAGAATTTTCAAAATTTCAAAAATTTGGCTAACACCCTAAATTTTTGAAAAATTTCGCCATAACCTCCCCTGCACCGGGAGCATCGGGGAATTTCAAATAGCTTCCCCGGTCCTTCAGATCTCAAAAAGAAAAAGAAAAAGCCAAGCGGCTAGCCAATAGGCTCACAAAATCATCATCACCCAAACAAAACAGGAAATTATGTAGTAAACATGTACCTATTTGTCGGGCAAACAAATTTTATTCTCTGGCTCTAGCCTCCTTGCTATGACCTGTTCAATGTAAGTATATGCATATGCAAGCAAATGCAACCAATTTTCAATATCATTCAATATTTGGTTCAAATAGGCATAAATGGTTCAAAATTATCAAACAATTAAACAAACAACACAATCATCAATCAATTAGTGAATTAGAGTTTCAAATTCATAATTTTGATACATATACAAAAATCAGATTTTTGATGCCAAATCACTACAATAGGCCCTATCTAATTTTGGTTCTCACACCAGTCAATAGGAAATATATAGAAAGCCCACTTTCGTCGCTCGAACATAAATTCTAATGATGGAGCTCCATCATCAAAATCATCTCCGGGCGATTAGAGTGTAATTCTATATCTATCCAGTATATTAAAATTTCGAATACACGCGGATCAGACGTATACGCAAAATCTATATATACTGGATTGTCCACATCAATATAAATAGATAATCAAATACGAATAATCGGTTTAAATTTTCAAAACAAAAATTTGTTTTCACTTTCAAAAATATACTCTTCACACTCGTTCTAGGATACTACTGATCCCATCTCTAACGAGTCATTCTAATTGGATATTACTAATCCAATATCTGATGAATTCTTTCGTATGGTTCTAATGTGCCTTGTTCTCTGAGCTTTGTAAACCAAAGCTCTGATACCACCTTACCGAACCTTACCGAAGTAATCATTGGTTTTAGTTTCCCAATCCCAACCTATTCATCCCATGAAGTAAAAACTGGTAATACTTCATATCTAACACCATGGTGTTATCGGTAAATTCAATTACCATTTCACGTTCAAATCTAATTAAAGATTTAACTATCGCCTGGAGTAAACTGGTGATACTCCATTTCGATTATTTCAATCTAATTAAAGATTCATTAAAACTCCACTTAGTTTTAATCTTTGACTGGGTTAAAGAATCAGTGTCATTTTAAAAACACGGTTCACGATAAACCCAAAATCACATTCATTAATCATCGGGTTAAAGAACGAGTGTTATTTAAAACACTGTTCACGATAAACCCAAAAATCAATATCGATTCTATTCCAATTAAATATTGTTTAATTGGTACACTTCATTAAATCTAAATAAAAAGATTTAATCTTTTCTCAACTGGGTTCAAGAACAGTGTTAGTGAAGACACCATTCACGACAAACCCAAATCACATTCGATATTCAATACAAGGCTCTGAATAGAAAATATATCGGCTTATATTCAATATCGAATTCTACGACTAACAAATGTCGTATTGGAAATAACGATATAAATATATATCTTTCAAATTTCCATAACAACACCTGTATAATCACGAATTCCAACATCGAAATATTCCGAAGACAATTTCGATTCAAATCCACTCCAATGCAATCATTGGAAATTTTGGTTATTTTTAAAACCCTTTTCGAATTCAATTTATTTATTTAAAAATAAATAGAATTATATTTCTAGTTCAAAACTAGTTCATTTCGATAAAAATCCATTTTTATCTTTTCAAATATGGGGTTTTTCATCCCAAATCTTCACAAATCATTTCTTATGATTTTACACAAATTATTACTATTTTTAATAATTTTATCAAGGCCCGTACGGTCGATTTCCAACAATGGCCATCGAACTGCACTTACAGCGACCTTTTTCGAATTTGATTTGGACATAATTCCAAATCCAACCGTTAGATTTCAAATTTCTAATATTCGTTAGAAAGCTCTTTTCGATACGAACCCAACGGTTCCGGTTTTAGGAGAATCCGACGGTCGGATCTCCCGCAATGTCCGTTTGAAATTAATGGTCGAAATTCGCGAACTGCCGCGGCGCGGCGCGTTCTATTCAGGCCATTATATTATATATAATATATATTTCGTCGATTTCTATTTAAAACGAATTATATAAATAGTTTTGAATTCGTTTCAAAAGCAATTTCAACTTCCATTTCAATTCAAATCAAAATTGAATTTTTCTTTATAAATTCGTTTTAAAAATTCATTTCTATTCAATTCAAATTTCAATTCAATTTGAATTCATTTTCAATTCATTTCGAAATCGTTTTCAATTCAATTCATTTCGAAATCGTTTTCAATTCAATTCATTTCGAAATCGTTTTCAATTCAATTCATTTCGAAATCGTTTTCAATTCAATTCATTTCGAAATCGTTTTCAATTCAATTCATTTCGAAATCGTTTTCAATTCAATTCATTTCGAAATCGTTTTCAATTCAATTCATTTCGAAATCGTTTTCAATTCAATTCATTTCGAAATCGTTTTCAATTCAATTCATTTCGAAATCGTTTTCAATTCAATTCATTTCAAAATCGTTTTCAATTCAATTCATTTCGAAATCGTTTTCAATTCAATTCATTTCGAAATCGATAAAATCGATATAAATATCGTTCACGTCAAAATGGCGTCAATCTAATCAACACGGCTTCATAAAGTTCTATTTTCAAATATTCTATTTCAAATATTTCTTTTTCAAATATTTCTATTTTAAAACTGGAATGAGGCCCAATCAATTACCATATAGAGTTAATTATATGGATTTTCATACAACACATGTATCTCATAGCATTGAAAAATAATCAACCATCAACCAAAGTGCACTACACTGTATAAGCATCAAAGATAGATATTCAATGCTTATAACAGCCTGTCAATCAATCGATCGACATATTTAATCAATCAGGATGAGTGAACTTCAGATTTCATCCTAACACCCGTGTGGGGTTTCAAACAATCAAACACATATTTTATTTGTGCAGTTGGGCGATGTGTAAAATTTATCGACCCAATCAACGTCATTCAAATAGGTGTACATAAACAGACCGTCTGGTTTGTAAATGAATATTTTATTTTATTCACTTTCACTACATTCATATTCACGTTAAAAATTATATTTTTAACGATAAAACATTTTTTTCCAACATATGAATTTTTATTATTCATTTACACAATAAAATGATATTTTTATTTTCTAACATATTTTAGAAAATTTCGGCGGCATAACGGCACGATACTAGAAACGGGACGAGGCCTAGCCTTATCCCCGGTCTAGTGAAGGCCCACGCCATTCACACATCAATCAAATCAATTCGTTATGCAAACCACAAAATTTGGAGTAAGAATCTAACCTAGCCTTACTCCCTCGCCTTATAACGGCGCACGTCTAATCCTAACCAATTTATCGATTCGATTTTTCACACCACAAACCACATTCAAACCAATATCGCAATCAATAACCAAACAGCCAAACAAACAAGTCCATGGTCTGTGGACGATTGTGTCGGGTGCTACTAAGCACCGTCTGCATCCTAGTATATATATATAACTAGAAAAATTAAATTGAAAGGTGAGAAATTCTCACATATAGCTATCCTAGCTCCACGGCTCTTCATTGATAGAAATCTTCACCAATCTCGCCTTTTATCGCTTTCGTCGCCCGTATTCTCTACATATGTAAAAATCGAATTTTTACTATGTTATTCAATATATAAAAATCGAATTTTTATTTCAAAGTTCAATATATAAAAAACGAATTTTTAGTTCAAAGTTCAATATATAAAAATCGAATTTTTAGTTCGAAGTTCAATATATAAAAATCGAATTTTTATTTCAAAGTTCAATATATAAAAATCGAATTTTTATTTCAAAGTTCAATATATAAAAATCGAATTTTTAGTTCAAAGTTCAATATATAAAAATCGAATTTTTAGTTCAAAGTTCAATATATAAAAATCGAATTTTTAGTTCAAAGTTCAATATATAAAAATCGAATTTTTAGTTCAAAGTTCAATATATAAAAATCCTATTTTTAGTTCAAAGTTCAATATATAAAAATCCTATTTTTACTTCACATTCATATCGATAAAAATCATATTTTTATTTCGAAATTCAACACTTTTCTTTCTATTCAAAGTTCAAATCTTTTTTTTTTTTTCCCTAACTTATTTTAAAGTTCAAACCTTTTAAAACCTTTTCTAAAATCTTTTTTTTTTTTATAATGCTTTTAAAATCAGTTTTTTTTTTTTTTTTTTATTTTAAAATCAGTTTTAAAACTTAATAAAAAATCAGTTTTTGAACACTTATAAAAATCAGTTTTCAACATTTATAAAAACAGTTTTTTTTTCTTTAAAAATTCGGTTTTTAAATATAAACTAAATCAGTTTTTAAATATAAACTAAATCAGTTTTTAAATATAAACTAAATCAGTTTTTAAATATAAACTAAATCAGTTTTTAAATATAAACTAAATCAGTTTTTAAATATAAACTAAATCAGTTTTTTTTTTTTTTTTTATTAAACAAAAATAAAAATCAAAATAAGTAAAACTTACATAGGGTTGTCGAGTGGTCGGAGGGGGGGGGGGCTTCGTCGAGGTGTGCAGAATCGGAGGGGGGGAAGAAGGAGGGCGGATGCGAGGTCGGACTGTGGTGGCGTGGGGGTCTCGGCAGCTTCCATGGCGTCGCGGTCGACTTCGAGGAGGAGGGGGGGGTCTCCGATGAGGCGCGGTGGCCCCTGGGGAGGGCGGCGGCTCCTCCCCGCCTTCGTCCCTCTTTCCGCTTCGCTCTTCTTTTTTTTTTTTTTTTTTTCTTTCGATCTGTAGAAATAAAGATTTGGGGGGGGGGGGGCCAAGCAGATGAAGGGGAGAGGGAATACTTTTTTTTTTTTTTTTTTTTTTTATTTCATTTTATTTTATATTATTTAATTTTTAAAAGTTGACTTTTACATGCGACCTCTAAACGAGGCCCACCGCCTGTCGTCCCTAGTGTTTTACCGCCATTCCGAACTCAATGGGATATGTATCGCAAGCTGATTCGATTGTCTCGAATAGTTTCCGTTGAATTTCCATTTAAATCATTATATTGAATTTTAAACGTACATTTCAAATTACCGGGGTCACATACTAACTCTAAAAATTCTCGAAAAATATTTTCTAGCTTCGTATTGACGATACGGTCCTAACAAAACTAGTTTCATCGAATTCTGAGACCGTTTGAAAAATGGTCAATTTCCAGTCGATTAAAATCAACTGAAACTGGTCAAACGCGTTTACCTTTGCCACGCTCACATATTGATTCGAAAAATTATGAAATTTGAAACCTAGCAATAACTTAACATCACGGACCCAACAAAACTGGTTTCGTCGAAATCCGAGGTCGTTTGCAAAATTGCTATTTTTAAGGGCCTTATATTATATTAAAATATATATAAATTCCACAGCGACTATTTCTAAATTTCAACTGGACATATCTCATCATTTATAAAGTGGGATCTCAGTTTCTCAACTTCGTTGGAAAGATATTCACTATTAGATTCCATTATTTTTGGTTTCACTAAAATCCGGATTGTTTTGCACCCGGTACATTCAATTGAAGTTTGAAATCGAATTATCGAACTACCGCGCCATTTTCAATTCCTTTTATAATTATATATAATTATTTTTATTCTAACGACGACGCGTATAATATATACGTTCGAATTATATTCAAAATAGATTTCTCGTCGATATTATTTAAAATAATCCATTTTAAATATTCAAAATTCGCTAAAATTGCCAAAATAAAAATTTTAAACTGGCCCAGATTTTCCGGGTTGTTACATTATATTATTGAATAGTCTGATAATTATTAATGCATATGAAGATGTAAATGCTTATTTGGTGAGTTGAATCTCGTATATATGATTCTATATGTAGATTGATGTTTAATTCCACTCTAAATTCTTTCCTTTTTGTCCTTACTTATTAGGCAATTTTTTTTCTAATACACAATTTTAATACGTTAATCCACCATTTTACTTTAATAAGTTAATCCACAGCTATTTAGTAAGTTAATCCACGAGTGGATTAACTTAAAGATTTCATGTTTTTGTTTAGAGAAAAGGAAAACCAATAATCCCTATAGAAGTTGCCTAGCCACATGGAATATTTTCTTTTATTTTTTCACCTAGTTCAATATGTAAACATCAAAATGTGAGTTTCGTGCAATATTGCATATAGATCTTAGTTTTTTTGGGACATCGGAGGATAAATCTTTTTTTTGTTCTTCTTATATTTTTTCCATTCCATTACAGTTATTTATATAAAACATTGTTGCATCATTTTGTACAGTATGTTTTATGCAATACAAGCACTCTCTTTCCATGTTACATTGCTCTTTCTATCTGTCTCTCACAATCACATTTCTGAATCACTCAAGCATTACAAACAACACTTTCAAGACTGTTAATAGTTTAGTTCTTTATTGAGTTTTTTGAGGACAAAACTAGCTAGTACGTATTTTCGTTCAACAATAATATGTATATTTATTCAAAGTGTATTTTATAGCTTTATTAAGCAACTGTTATTCTTATATAAATGTTATTTTAAGCTCACATTCATACTTTAAGTGTTGATTAGAAAAATTAGTGCATCAAATGAGTATTGCAATTGAAGAATATAGAATGCAAATATAAAACCATGACCAATACATTCATGGTTAAGTAGTTATAATAATTAATAGATTAATAGTTTCGCAATAGCAAATACGGAAACGAGGTTGCCTATATATACGACCAAGCATGATAGGTTTTTTGTATCAAGAGAAAGCACTTCCATTATAAATTCTACTTACTATTCTGCTGGTTTTTGTCTTATTTTCATGACTTCCATCTTTTGTGGTGCCTAAAATGGAATTGCATGTTGGCATAAGCTCTTATATATAATCAAAACCAACGATGTTTTGTTTTTCTTAAACTTCAAACGAAAAATAAACAAACTACTTAATGTTATTACGTTAAATGATGTACTAGACTTAGACTTGGATTTAGATGTAGGATTTTAGAAATAAGAATTATACGAAGCATAACTGAGAAGAGGAAAGATATTTGATATTTTTTTAGGTGGATAAACTAACTAAAATTTAAATATTATTAAAAGTCAACATTGCTATTTTATAAGGTGGATTAACTTATTAAAACAGTAGATTAAAATAAAAATTAACTACTTATTATCTTTAATGTTAGAAATAGTGGGTGGTCACAATATCCATGTCAGATGAAAGGCAAATTATGTTTGAATTGCTAAGTAACTCCTTGTAATTTCACAAAAATGAAAAGTCTATCATTTTATTAAGTAGCCCCATCCAATTAGAAAAAAACCAATTATATCATTCTTCATAGGAGCACTACGTAATACCCTAAAGGCGCCACATAGACATGCTGCATGGTGCCATATGGTGCCCATATGTTGTGCTTGTATGACACCACACATTGCCTACTGCGTGATAGAGTGAAAATTAAAAATAAATACAATATAGGAAGATAGTTTTGTTCTTAATTTTTTTATATAAAAACAGGGGTTACTCAAGCAAATTAATGAACCTAAATAGAATTTTTCTACATGAAATTACCCACTTGGAGCCTCTAAAGACCTGCACTAAAGCTACCATCATTCCTCCCTCGTATACTTCTCTCTTATTCCATCATCTCGCTCTATAACGGTGACTGCTTACTCGTAGCACGTGATATTAGCTTAAGGCAAACTTTCTTACATTGCCTAGCATCCTTTTGTCCCCTTTTGCACATCAGGTAGCTTCCATTGTCTCTTCTTATGTAGTGCACACCGCACGCTTGTCGCGGTGCCTTAGTTGCATGTCTTCTCTTGCTTGGTTCTCATTATGCTCCACCATCTTTGCACTTTGCAAAAGAAATAAAAACTTATCATGATCCTCCAAAGATCCAATATATTCAGTAGAATGCTCCATTTGTTATGTCTTTTGCTGGTCTACTGGACAACCGTCTAAATTTCCAAACATAGGCATGTTTTACGGTGAATTATGTCTACAACAAAGACTCGAATCAAAGTATCTCATTCTTCTTTCCTTGTACAGTTGCTCGGATTTCCCATCTTCAAATTACGTAGCTAAACACTAAAATGCTATAGAGATTGGAAGTGCTTCCATATTATGGTATGTGTGAATAAAACAACTTATGCACTTGAACTAACTGTAAAAATAACTACAACACGGTATGGATTTCTCTGTACATTCAAGATCTCTTAAATAGCTACAATTAACCTAACAACAAAACTATTACTAGGTATTTCATATCAGCTTGGAAATTAGCACCCGGTGCAGAAAGTGGAAACTCCACGCACATCAAGATGCTAAAAATAGCCAGAATATATATTAGGATGAATGCATCGTACAAAAGAAGGTGCATCTAATACACCTATATAAGCAAAATTGCTAAGTTAGATGTTTTTTCCTCCTAAAACAGTAAAACCTGCTACTAAATAATTTATTTGCATACAAGCCATGGATAAGATTGGAAAGAATAGACAAACTTGGGCCTAACCTGAATACCTTCAACTATGAGACCTCCCTTCCAGTGCATTTTCCTACCATGCATAAAATGCATGAAAGCACATTCATAACAGCCATCCTCATTATAAAACTTTCCCAACTCAACTTCCATCCAGACATATGCCCTAGCTTTTGGGACCATCACTTCTGGTGGTAATTCACGGCTATCGCCTTCATATGGATAAATGCATGCTTCTCCTTTTGAAATCTTAGTTCCCAGTTCGACCGATACTTCTTGATAAGCAGTGGCGGAGCTAGAAAGTTTGGTTGGGGAGGGCAAGACACAAAGTGCAGGGATTCAAGGGCGGCAACCCCCGAAAAAGAAAAATCACCATTGTTGAGCATTTGATAATATGGTAAAAAAACTATCAACTAAAATTCTAAAGCAAAAAGACACGAAGTGCAGGGATGTAAATCCTTCAGTCTATCGTCAAATATATCAATCAAAGTATCAACAAAACCCATCAACTAAAATTCTGAAGCAAAAAAAACCAAATCGACAACCAAATAACTACCTCACAATCCACGACAACTCGAGATAGTGCAAATGAAGCCCTATTTTGCAAGTTGCAATTCAAAAGAACTTTTCCACCCTTTATCTTGCAACTACTTTCAGAAGTACAAGAGTGTTTGGATCATTCATATCCTTCTCTTAGGAGTTCCCAAACCAACTTATTCTAAACATATTGCTACCAAAATTCTTATACTTTCCAGAGATCCCTTTTGCTTCCCATCAAGACATGTATGCTCACAACTCGATTTACATCCTCGATTGCCTGTAAGCTCTTGCTGTTACTACCTAAATCGCATGCTAGCGGATATAGGTTTTTATTTTTTCGACTAAGGGGCTTGCGTAGATATGGGTTTCGTGTGTTAGGATCAGGGTTCGTATAGAAGACGAGGAAAGGGGAGAAGGCATGTAATGGCCCACGTATTTTCAGCCCCGAAAATCAACATAAGTACAATTCCGTATCTCATGTCGACCTTCCAAGCACCAAAAACACAGGAACGTTATTAGAAAGAAATTAGAGGGTGAGATAAGAAAGAAAGAAATATTAGAATAGAAGAAGAAGAACCAACATAACACAGAATCAGAGTCTCACATCGCAGTGGAACAAAATATAATACAAAAATAAATTTTCATTGAGAGCTTTCAAACATACTTATAGTATCAGAGCACATCGCATATCTGGACAGTTATAATAACCTGTCCTCATATACAACACACAACAGAATAAATATTAGATACAATACATCTGAACACCTTCAGCTCGTCTCTAGATTTCGCAGCTTCCGATAACCTGGGCCTTACACCCGGGGCTAACCCGAGCATTCAAACACCGGGTCAGTCTGGTGAACCAAAGTGAGAAAAACTCGCAAATCTTTAAGGGAAGTCATCTAACTTGATTTTAAAGTTCAAAAATCTTTTCGAAAGAAAAAGATAATCGTAAGACCAAATCCACACATAAATATGGACGGTTTTTACGTTACGATAACCCAAACAATTTTTGAAATCAATATCTTTTCTGATATTATAATAGTGTCTAAATACAAGTAAGTATCAATCTAGTGGAATGCTTGCATCTCACGCTCCGTATATATAGTATACAATCAAAATCGCGGGCTCTTATTTGAGATTGGATTCCGACTATGAAAAGATATGGAACCACCTTCCGATAGTGTATCTCTAGAGGGGAATACACTGACTTCAACAAGAACGTCTTGCAGTCCGGCCCATACATGACCAACCACTCATTTCGCTTGAGTGTATCGAATGTATATCCCCGACCGTTGGGATCAAACCACCATTTCCCGAAAGGGACAACGTCGAAATAGATTAAAGAAGGAAATGGATTTTTCCTAGATAGGTGATTATACACCCTAATGGGAGTGACCCACATAGCTATGATGTCTGCCCGTTTTTTTGTCATTTCCCGGTTGATGAGGCTTGAGGTCAGGATTTTTCTCTAAAACATCTGACCGTCATTCACTTTGAATGTCACATCGTCAGATCCGCCAGATATCACTAATTGACGTCCACAAAAATGCTCTAGTTGGGAGCTACCCAACTATGACACGTTTGGAGAAATCAATGTACGCAATCCCTTTGAAAATACTCTGTCAGACATTCGTCCTTACAAGTCATCCAGGGACAGGATGAACCGAAGGCACCCTCCTACCACATCTAAGGAATCACCCTATAGATCGGTAGCGAGCAGTCCTTGCAATCGGTAGATTACAACCATGATAGAATCACAGCTAATGTCTGCTTGCAAGGCAGAGAATATAAGTGGTTCTTCCGTTTATGAAGATCCACGGTCTTCAGTGCTCTATCTCGAACATCTTTAAACATCTTCACGTATTTGTTGGTCGGAATGGTTTTCGAATATAAATTCGATCCCGGTCTTTCCGTACCAACAATTGTGTTGGACAGATTTGATAGTCGGTTATTTAACTATCAAAATAAGCAGTGATTCAATCATGAAAATCCAATGAATTCACTGATTTAGTATTCAGCACCACTTGGCCTATTTAATTAAAACAAATGTAAATTTAAAACTCTTAAATATTTTGATCTTATAAATACAGTTTTTCGCTTCTTATTTAACATGAGATTTTCTTTAAACAAATTCATTTTTATTAATTAGGAAAATCCTATATCATATCCAGTTTTCTATTTTTACTTCAAAACATTAGCCACATTATTATATAATATTAGGAAATCAATTCAACTTATTACTCGTAAAACAATGTTATGAAATATTCTTTATTCATTACATGACCACAACTAATGCTTATTTTTATTGAGTAAAACTCAACCTTTACATTTCCTTTCTAACTCGAAAATATCGTCAAATTCCACGCAATCCGCTTTTTATCTCCCTTTTACTTTGGAACTCTCATTATATATATTCCCAATTTTCTCTAAACGTTGCACTATTATTTCTCTAATGGAAATAATACATTATTACTAACCTCTTTTACCATTACAACTAATATCATCCTCAGATAATCCTGATGTCATTCAAGTTGGGGTATTTTAATTACCTCTCAGACCTTGATCAACAACGTTCATATCTTGTAACACCCCACCTCCGTTAAGGTCACTCACAAAGGGAATGACTTAACTTTGGAGGAGCATTTTAGTAAACAGAACAGAAACTTACAAGACAGATAAAACAGTACTTGAAAAATTTATAACTTTATTTCAACAGAAACCGAAATAAGCTTGGTTACATCCTTTCAAATCACAACATCAGAATTCAAGTACAAAATATCAGTCTTGTACAAAAGCCTTCAGAATGCATATTTTAAAATCATAATCCCCACAGAAGAAGACAAGCCATACTTTAAGAACTTCAAGCGGAAGAAATCTGGATCAAGCTAGAGTATTACCTTCTACAAAACCTTGGGGGGGGGGGGACGGAAGAAAGGAGGCGAAACAACAAGGGTCAGACAAAAAGTCTGGCAAGTCCAGTGATTTTCAGTTATGAACAGATAACAATAACATGACATGAAAATAAAACTGGATGAGAGATAACAGTAACAGGTGTAGCGGATATAACAGAAGAACAGAATGACATAAGCTATTTCTTTACACTTCTCTGCACTAATACTAGTTTAACAGAATTCGGTGTCACCCTAATGTCTAAACTGAAACAGAAACGGGTACAGAATAATTTCCACAGAAAAGAATGCTAGTAATGGGCCTTTAGCACCCGAACAGAAACAGACAGAAGCAGAAACAGATTAATCCCTACGGAAACAGAATGTAGAATTAGGTGTACACTAGTAATGGGCCTTTACCACCCGAACAGACGGTACCACACAGAAACAGACAGGTGTTACCACCCAACAGAAACAGACGGTACCAACAGAAACAGACAGAACTAAGTGTACCCTAAAAACCTACCCCAAGCGATCGGCTCCCTAATACATAAATACCCCGTGTCAGCCCCATAGTTGGGTGTATCATTCCCTAAGGTGACAACCAATTGGCACAGACCTATTTACAGATGTCACGGCGTCTTACATCCTCAGAGGGCAGACCGGGATCCATGCACGCACATGACCCGTTTGGAACGCACCATCAACACCCCTCGCCATTATCAGAATGAACCGCTTATAATTAGTTCAATAAGCGTGCCCGGACCCTACCTACTGTTGGGTCAAAGTTTTGATACCAGAAAGGGTTACTGACTAACATAGGTCCCAAACAACAGATGACACAAGTAATTCGCTACCTATCCTTGTGTCCCCAGACTAACAGATTTCAGATTAACTTGTTTACAAGTTCAGACATACAGAGCTTAGATCAACTAGTTCACAGATCAGACAATCAAGTTAACAGGTTTTCAGACTAACGGATCAGATGTTCGGATTAACAGGCTTACAGATTAACTAGTTACAGATTAACAGACTTACAGATTAACCGGTTACAGATTAACTGGTTACAGATTAACTGGTAACAGATTGTCTAACTTTGTATTGGGCCTACGGATTCACGAAACAGGTTTATCAGATTCATTTGTCCAATTGGTTTAACCTTACCCAACATGTTTTAGACATCATATTTATCTCAGATTTTCATTAATTAATTATTAATGCCCAGACCTCTCACATTAGACTGACAATTTGCGGCTACTGGTTAGGCCGGTTGGTTCCGGGCAGGTTTCTGCCACAAACTGAGTCTAACCTCGGGTTTTCAAGCACGTTATGACTAACTTCTCACATTAGAACCTATTGTTTACGGCCACTGGATGTGCCGGGCGGTTCCGGGAAGAATTATGCCGCAAACTCATTCTAACCTCGAGTTAGCCATTTTCATCTTTGCGACCAATTAATTAATAATTTACCATTTATGTCCACGCCTAATATACATGTCAATTATTCATGACTATAGCCAATTCAGATTATGTCAATAACAGACTAATTATATCAACTCGATAGATATAGAAGATAACAGATTTCGCAGATTAGGCGACTTAACAGATTTAACAGATTAAGCAATTTAGCAGATTTAGCATATAACATATTTGGCATTTTCAGCAGACTTAGCAGATGACAAATTTGGCAGATGAACAGATCTAGCAGACTAGGCAGTAGAGCAGAACTAGCAGATTAAGCAATATAACAGAACTAGCAGATTAGGCGATATAACAGAACTAGCAGATTAGGCAAATATAGCAGAACTAGCAAATTAGGCAAATATAACAGATTTAATCATTCCTTAAAGTTTCACAAACATATCTTGCCTAATTATAAATTTGGCCTAAGTTTGCATGCCTAAATAGTTGTCATGATTCACACTATGATCATATACCCCACGTTTGCATTGAATTTACATGTCACAGATTATGGTCATAATTTACATGTCCCGATTTAGTTCAACTTGCCTAGTACAAAAGATTCACATATAAATTATAAAAAATATAGCCATCGATTTCAATGCATGTCATATATTCAAAAATCTCCTACTTAGGTGTTATTCACATTTGATAGATATCCTACTTTAATGTAAATCTTTATACCTAAGCCATATTCTCTTTATCTCAAGTCATATGTTCAATACAGTCTATATTTATGTCCAATTATATGCCTTTCTATGTCGTGTCCTCAAATCATATGTTCAATACCCTTTATGTCATAAATATAACATGTCAAGTCATATGTCTCAGATTTACGTTCTAGCTACAGTCCATGTTCTTTCCTCAAATCATTCACCTATTGGTCATGCTCAATTTATGCATCATTCATTTTACTGTCCCAAACATTTTAGCGTATGTTAATCTCTTATGAGATTGGCTCAGGCTCGTGGTAGCCTGGCTATAAAACAGAAAGAGGAAAGAGATACAAAATAAGATCTAAACAGAACAGAACAGATATAACCTCAGATTCAGATTTACAATTCGTGTCACAATCAGAATTAACGTTTATATCGGAAAATAATTGTACTTGCCTTCCGTGGTTAAAGAAAGAACTTTAATTTGTTGTAGAATCGTTGTAGGAGCTTTAATCTCTAGTTTGATTGAGTTTGGAGGCTAAGAGAATTGCTTAGAGAGCAGCGACCATGATCAAGAGGAAGTCCAGCAACATTTTGATGTAAGAATGTTTTGTTATCCATTAGGTTAGGTCTTAGGATGTATTTATAGGTGTAGGAACTCATTTAGGCCCTCAGATTAACCCTAGAACTCATCAGGTCCGTCCAAACATGTCACAGCCCCCAAAATCGCACACACGCACCAGGTTCGACCAGGGAGGTCGACCCCCTGGTCGACTGCCCAGTTGACCTGGTCTGGGGGGTCGACTGCCCAGTCGACTCCCCAGTCGACCTGGGTCTGGGGGGTCGACTGCCCAGTCGACTCCCCAGTCGACCTAGGTCCTGGGCGGGAAAATTCCCGCCCGGCCCGCTTCTGGGTTTGAATTCGAATTTTGAATTCGAATTTCGAGCTGTTTTCGATCCTGAAAATTTCTGAAACTTCGGAGGGTCATATCTCCCTCACACGGACTCCGATTCTTGCAAACTCGGACTTGTTTCCAAGAAGAATTCCGAGACGAACGCAATGGTGCAACCCGTTTCCCTTGATTCTTATTTTAAAAATTAATTATCCTCTGATTTGTTACCTATACGTTCACAGAAAATACGGGGTGTTACATTCTCCCCTCCTTAAAGGATTTCGTCCCCGAAATCTTCAAGTTAAGAAGAATGTGTCCTACCATCCAACATCCATATACTCAGTCATAAATCACTGGCATCCATTGTCCTTAGAAACTTCTAATGTTGTATGAACATATGCAAAGATGTGTGTATATGTTCCTTATCTAATGCAAAGATCAGGCGGTCCACTGATTCAGTTGACCTCCTTAATGCGAATTATGCCAGTGCCATGAGTCCAACATGTATGCAATTTTCCTACTCGATACATATCATTTCTATATGAGTGCACAACCATTCATTCATATGCAACATCCATGTGCTGAGTCAATCATTTTGCATCCACAAAAATTGAAAATGCTCACACATCCATATGCAGTATGAGAGTGTTTTCGAGCCGATCTAGTGCCTAGTGTGTGCATATGCATCCACGAGCAGCCACTAGCAACCACTTGCAACCATCAAACATAACATGTCTCAAACACATGTTTACACCCATTAGTTTCTACCT
Organism: Allium sativum; assembly: GCA_030737875.1. Taxonomy (NCBI): domain Eukaryota; kingdom Viridiplantae; phylum Streptophyta; class Magnoliopsida; order Asparagales; family Amaryllidaceae; genus Allium; species Allium sativum. The sequence goes on from CM060922.1 coordinate 963,406,561, forward strand.
AAAGTTCGAAGATTCGATCGATAGGATACAGTCGAATGATGGAAGCGAGTACAGATAAAACAAAAACTTGGTTCCCATTAGACATTGGTCCTAAGTATCGACCCCGAAGACTGAAACCAACATCAAATTGACACCCAGAGGATTACCCTCTTCAGATAATGTCAAAATTGGAAATCTTAACCTTATCGGGAATATTCAGATATTTACAGATTACTGGTACAGATCCGGTTACCGAACTAAGTATGATAAAACCCAGAATGTATGCGTCCTACTTGACGCCTAACACAGATATCTCTCAAACCCCAATCTATCACAACAGATGAGTCATAAACCTTATGGGTCTAAGTCTACAGCGGAATCCGAAATAATACTAGTATTAAAGTGCAGAGTATCGATTACAAAATCAAAATACCAGAATCAGAAAGAGTCTTAACTCCATAATCAGATAAAGAAATTAAACCTACTATAGGAATTTTCCTATTTCTATCCTAGCCACTAGCCTCAAGAGTGTTCGCCTGCCCTCCTTGCCCTCGTTTCTTCGGGCAGTCCCTAGTGAAGTGTCCCATCTCTCCACAGTTGAAGCAAGTGCCCTTCCTTTTTCTGCAATCCTTGTTCAGATGAGTCGAGCTCCCACAAGTAAAGCACTTTTTCCCCTTCTTATCTTCAGACTTCTCATCCTTCTTTTGTGTTTCCTTTTTGGGCCATGCTTTCTTATTCTGTGGTTCTTCCTTCTTTGCCTCTTTCGGGCCCTTGTCTTCCTCGTGCAGTAGTACCAAGTCCACCAATTTCTCGTAAGTCGCTCCCATGGGTACATGGGTCATGGCTAGGCTGTGTAGTGGCTCGTTCAATCCTTTAACAAAGCGGAGAGCCTTTTTATACTGAGTGTTGACTAAATCCAATCCGAACCTAGCCAGTTGGTTGAACTGGTTGACGTATTCCTTGAGCGTCATACATCCTTGCTTAAGAGATAAGAACTTTTCCAGTTGTAAACTTTGTTCAGCTTGCGAGAGGAATTTTGTCTCAAACCTTGTTCTGAAATCCATCCATGTTTCAACTGGCCTCTCGGCGTTAGTGACTTCCCACCAATAGGAAGCTTCGTCTTTGAGCAGCCATACCGCCAACTGTACCTTCTGCCTGTCGTCCACCTCGAAGATAACGAATAGATCCTCAGTTTCTTTGAGCCAGTTCCTCGCTTCTACGAATGATTCAGTTCCCTTGAAATCCTTTCCACCCATGGCCCTAAAATCTCTACAGATCTTTGAGAAAGCAATTGCACGAGGAGGGGGTGGAGGAGGAGGGGGATCATTTGCTGGACCTGCGGCGGCGGTCCTAGCCTCAAGATATTGACGAAACCAACCGGGTACATGAACACCCTCTGGTATCTCAGATGCTTCAGACATGCAGAAACGAAAAAGGAAAGATCCAATACAAAAAGGACTGAAGGAAAGATATATGGCTCTTGGGGGTCATGTTTTTCAAAATAAGTTTTATTTTTGAAAATACTTCCTTTCAAAACCTTTTTGAAAATAGTTTTTCAAAAACTTTTATCTAATCTGGTAACCTTTAGCTCTGATACCAAGTGTAACACCCCACCTCTGTTAAGGTCACTCACAAAGGGAATGCCTTAGCTTTGGTGGAGCATTTTAGTAAATAGAACAGAAACTTACAAGACAGATAAAACAGTACTTGAAAAATTTATAACTTTATTTCAACAGAAACCGAAATAAGCTTGGTTACATCCTTTCAAATCACAACATCAGAATTCAAGTACAAAATAACAGTCTTGTACAAAAGCCTTCAGAATGCATAGTTTAAAATCATAATCCCCACAGAAGAAGACAAGCCATACTTTAAGCACTTCAAGCGGAAGAAATCTGGATCAAGCTAGAGTATTACCTTCTACAAAACGGGGGGGGGGGGGGACGGAAGAAAGGAGGCGAAACAACAAGGGTCAGACAAAAAGTCTGGCAAGTCCAGTGATTTTCTGTTATGAGCAGATAACAATAACATGACATGAAAATAAAACTGGATGAGAGATAACAGTAACAGGTGTAGCGGATATAACAGAAGAACAGAATGACATAAGCTATTTCTTTACACTTCTCTTCACTAATACTAGTTTAACAGAATTAGGTGTCACCCTAATGTCTAAACTGAAACAGAAACGGGTACAGAATAATTTCCATAGAAAAGAATGCTAGTAATGGTCCTTTACCACCCGAACAGAAACAGACAGAAGCAGAAACAGATTAATCCCTACGGAAACAGAATGTAGAATTAGGTGTACACTAGTAATGGGCCTTTACTACCCGAACAGACGGTACCACAGAAACAGACAGGTGTTACCACCCAACAGAAACAGGCGGTACCAACAGAAAAAGACAGAACTAAGTGTACCCTAAAACCCTACCCCAAGCGATCGGCTCCCTAATACATAAATACCCTGTGTCGGCCCCACAGTAGGGTGTATCATTTCCTAAAGTGACAACAAATTGGCACAGACCTATTTACAGATGTCACGGCGTCTTACATCCTCAGAGGGTAGACCGGGATCCATGCACGCACATGACGCGGTTGGAACGCACCATCAACACCCCTCGCCATTATCAGAATGAACCGCTTATAATTAGTTCAGTAAGCATGCCCGGACCCTACATACTGTTGGGTCAAAGTTTTGATACCAAAAAGGGTTACCGACTAATATGGGTCCCAAACATCAGATGACACAAGTAATTCCCTTCCTATCCTTGTGTCCCTAAACTAACAGATTTCAGATTAACTTGTTTACAAGTTCAGACATACAGAGTTTAGATCAACTAGTTCACAGATCAGACAATCAAGTTAACAGGTTTTCAGACTAACGGATTAGATGTTCGGATTAACAGGCTTACAGATTAACTAGTTACAGATTAACAGACTTACAGATTAACCGGTTATAGATTAACCGGTTACAGATTGTCTAACTTTGTATTGGGCCTACGGATTCACGAAACGGGTTTATCAGATTCATTGGTCCAATTGGTTTAACCTTACCCAACACGTTTTAGACATCATATTTATCTCAGATTTTCATTAATTAATTATTAATGCCCAGACCTCTCACATTAGACTGACAGTTTGCGGCTACTGGTTAGGCCGGTTGGTTCTGGGCAGGTTTCTGCCACAAACTGAGTCTAACCTCGGGTTTTCAAGCACGTTATGACTAACTTCTCACATTAGAACCTATTGTTTGCGGCTACTGGATGTGCCGGGCGGTTCTGGGAAGAATTACGCCGCAAACTCATTCTAACCTCGAGTTAGCCATTTTCATCTTTGCGGCCAATTAATTAATAATTTACCATTTATGTCCACGCCTAATATACATGTCAATTATTCATGACTATAGCCAATTCAGATTATGTCAATAACAGACTAATTATATCAACTCGACAGATATAGTAGATAACAGATTTCACAGATTAGGCGACTTAAAGGATTTAACAGATTAAGCAATTTAGCAGATTTAGCATACAACAGATTTGGCATTTTCAGCAGACTTAGCAGATGACAGAATTGGCAGATGAACAGATCTAGCAGACTAGGCAGTAGAGCAGAACTAGCAGATTAAGCAATATAACAGAACTAGCAGATTAGGCTATATAACAGAACTAGCAGATTAGGCAAATATAGCAGAACTAGCAAATTAGGCAAATATAACAGATTTAATCATTCCTTAAAGTTTCACAAACATATCTTGCCTAATTATAAATTTGGCATAAGTTTGCATGCCTAAATAGTTGTCATGATTCACACTATGATCATATACCCCACGTTTGCATTGAATTTACATGTCACAGATTATGGTCATAATTTACATGTCCCAATTTAGTTCAACTTGCCTAGTACAAAAGATTCACATATAAGTTATACCAAATATAGCCATCGATTTCAATGCATGTCATATATTCAAAAATCTCCTACTTAGGTGTTATTCACATTTGATAGATATCCTACTTTAATGTAAATCTTTATACCTAAGCCATATTCTCTTTATCTCAAGTCATATGTTCAATACAGTCTATATTTATGTCCAATTATATGCCTTTCTATGTCGTGTCCTCAAATCATATGTTCAATACCCTTTATGTCATAAATATAACATGTCCAGTCATATGTCTCAGATTTACGTTCTAGCTACAGTCCATGTTCTTTCCTCAAATCATTCACCTATTGGTCATGCCCAATTTATGCATCATTCATTTTACTGTCCCAAACATTTTAGCGTATGTTAATCTCTTATGAGATTGGATCAGGCTCGTGGTAGCCTGGCTATAAAACAGAAAGAGGAAAGAGATACAAAATAAGATCTAAACAAAACAGAACAGATATAACCTCAGATTCTGATTTACAATTCATGTCACAATCAGAATTAACGTTTATATCGGAAAATAACTGTACTTGCCTTCCGTGGTTAAAGAAAGAACTTTAATTTGTTGTAGAATTGTTGTAGGAGCTTTAATCTCTAGTTTGATTGAGTTTGGAGGCTAAGAGAATTGCTTAGAGAGCGGCGGCCATGATCAAGAGGAAGTCCAGCAACATTTTGATGTAAGAATGTTTTGTTATCCATTAGGTTAGGTCTTAGGATGTATTTATAGGTATAGGAACTCATTTAGGCCCTCAGATTAACCCTAGAACTCATCAGGTCCGTCCAAACATGTCACAGCCCCCAAAATCGCACACACGCACCAGGTTCGACCAGGGAGGTCGACCCCCAGGTCGACTGCCCAGTTGACCTGGTCTGGGGGGTCGACTGCCCAGTCGACTCCCCAGTCGACCTGGGTCTGGGGGATCGACTGCCCAGTCGACTCCCCAATCGACCTGGGTCCTGGGCGGGAAAATTCCCGCCCGGCCCGCTTCTGGGTTTGAATTCGAATTTTGAATTCGAATTTCGAGCTGTTTTCGATCCTGAAACTTTCTGAAACATTGGAGGGTCATATCTCCCTCATACAGACTCCGATTCTTGCAAACTCGGACTTGTTTCCAAGCAGAATTCCGAGACGAACGCAATGGCGCAACCCGTTTCCCTTGATTCTTATTTTAAAAATCAATTATCCTCTGATTTGTTACCTATACGTTCACAAAAAATACAGGGTGTTACATATCTTAAGATAGATACGAGCTGTAAACCAATATTTCATTCTTATAACAATTCACATTCCACTTAACCATTTTATTCAAAATATGGTTTCATATAACCTTCTTACTCTTTGAAAATCTCTTTGTCGGATATACCCATTCTTTCTTAGTTCAATAATTAAGTAACTTATAAAACATCACTTTTAACTCTGCCTCTTTAAACACATTTATTTTATAATTCGGATTTGTTTATCAAATCCCATGACCCACTTCTTTTACCAAATTAACCTTTACCAATCTCCTTTCAAAACCATTCGAACATTCTCGCTTTGAAAATCTTATTTCAATTTTCCTAATTTTTCTTAATCCCCATTTTAAAGTAACGTTAATTTAAAATTAACGCTTTAACATCTTAAACCTCATCCATATAACTCCGAATTATTACAAACCCTTTTATCCCAATCTTCTTCGACTTAATTCAAATAATTAAGTAACATTTATTTCAAGCTATGGTATTTACTTAAAATTCCTTTTATAACTTTGTTATGAAACTCAGGTTTAAAATAAACCTATTCGTAAACTCCTTTCAACATTCAATTAGATTTCATTTCAATTTCGGTTACCTTTTAAATGAATTTGATTAAAAAAGTAATTTTCTAAATCATTATTAATCAGGATAATAATTTACTTCGATCATTAACTACTTTAGTAGTTAATTTCTTTATTAACTAAAATAAATAGTAAATCCTTTTTAAAACTTATTAAAATTAAAACAGGGTTCATTAAACTATTTTATTTAAAACACACTAATTTAATAATCAATCCAAATTAACTGGTCGATTTAGTCAACTCGAAACACGGTTATCTCGTTAACTGATTCCAATTGGTTCTCATTTTAAATTAATTAATAATATAATTAATTTAAATAATTCCATTTAAATTTAACCATTCAGTTAATTTCTTATTCTCATACTTATAAATATGATTAACATCAGAATTGACTTTATAAAATTAATTAATAATTAATTATAAAATTTAATAATAATAATAAATATTTATTTTCTTTAAACAAATTTTTATTCAAAATAATATTTAAAAATCTATTTCCAGTTATAAAATAAATTTCATAACTTCAGTTCTATCGATTCACCTGACGGTAAATCAACATTTATAAAATGATTGATTTATAGGCCATGTGCTGCCAATTACTCAACCAATATTACCCATTGGTTTGAACAAAACAAATATCGAATTTTCAGTCAACAATCAGTAATCAAATCAAACACCCAATCAGGACAGTTCATATATTGACAAAATGAAAATAAATAATATATTTGAGGAATCCCGTTGGATCCCTCCAACCTATTCTTCCCTGTATCCAAATTGGTTAGCTCAAATCAGATCATTTAATCACATTTAACTGATAATAAATAACAACCATTTAACATCAACCAATAAACAAAACAATTCAATCCGTTCAAATAATTCAAACCATTAAACATGTTTATTTAATAAACGTGGCCAACAAGGTAAGTTACCTTTATTGGACCAAATCGTTAAAATAACGATTCAGGTTTAAATACTGAAATTAAACAACGGTTTAATTCCGTCAGTTAAATCAACAAATAAATATATAATAGCAAACAGTCAACCATTAACAACCAGAGCACACAAAAATAAAAACCCAATTCATATAAAATATAAATGGGAAGAACCGAGTGAGTATAACTCACCTTGATTTGACTTTTCGTTGAACGGTTTGGTTTAGTTAAATTAAATGATAGTTTAATTTAACTAAAATTTAAGATGATTCCAAAGTCGTTTAGTTCGGTCCTAGTCAGTTCCAAATTACAGAGTTTGTCCATACGGTCTTTACGTCTCTGATCTGGTCCAATTCTGATAATATATATAAGTTTGTTATTAATAATATATGTTCAACGTGATTTGATTATAACATTACTTCTTTAGTCACTGATTAGTATTAACTAATTACATGGATTAGTTCAAATGGGATCGGCCGATTATATCCCCTAATACGCTGCTCCTTTCTAGATGAATTGTTTCCGAACAAATCAAACAATTGTAAACAACTGTAAGATCCGTTCGGCTTTCCTAAATAACAAGGATTGTTGTAGAGGGTGTCAAACTCTGGGACCAAAAAATATTTTAATTAATAAATTCAATCAAGTTATTCCAGGATTTTGATTGATTGAAAACACAGAAAATAACAATAATTATATAAAAAAAGAGATTTATATAATAAGAGAAAGCAATTAGGGGATAATGACATAGATTGGATTCACACTCATCAATAGCCAACAAATAAATATAGATCTAATTCATGTTTCTGTCACAAACATGAATCAACGATAGTTAGGTTCTTAGAAACAAATAAGTAAATAACAACAAACATAGCCTATGCAAGAGCTGAGCTCTTAAACAACCATAGGCTATCAGGACAGATTCACTAATTAATTTCTAAAACCCTAAAATCAGATCTAAATCTGATAATTGTTAGATCGATCACGAATATACCCTGTGAAGGAGCATAGCTCTTAAACGACACAGAATATGAAGGTTCAGATCCAACCCTTCATTCAGATCCAGATCTACATGTATAAAGTCCTCATATGTGATTCATGTTTAATCATATCTATTAGCGTTATCACCCCCTAATCAAAGGGAATTAGCCAGACATAGCTAAAGAAGAAGAGAAAAATAAAATAACAGACATAAATAAAACTAAAAACTAAATAGAACAGAGGAAGAATGATTTTATTCCAAGAAGAGAATTACAGAATAAAACCTAGTGTGTTTTACAATGAACGAGATACAATGTATTTATAGCTGATATGACAAAGACTACTTGGTAAATTCCATATTGTGGGACAAAACCCCTTTTCCAAAATAGCACATAAATCAAATAGCTCAATGTGAATGCGTGCAGCGCATGAAAGAGAAGCCTTGCAAATTACATGATATGGGACAAATAACTTAGCCCAATTAGCAACTAGACCAATGTGAATGCATGCAGATGTCATGGAAAATAGGTTGCGGGATTCAACTCCAATTGCCTTGAGAATGAATAACAACTCTAAGTGATCATTACGGAAAAGCATTGAGTCTTGTCTTTGAAATATGCAGCAGAAGGCAATTGAATAGCAACTTTTCTTCAGGTCTTCAAGCTTTAATCCAGCTCTAAAATTCAATACTCTTCTTGCACAAATTCTTCAAGCTTTTCGACAATTAAGTGCGTTAATCCATTCCTCAAAAATAATCTGTAAACAGAACTATAAATGCACAGTATCAATTATTTAAAAGATAAAATAAGGTAAATATGCGGATAAAATATACACATTTACGTGTATATCAAAACCCCCACACTTATCTTTTTATTCGTCCTCGAATAAACTAAACTAAGATATGTCACATTTCGTAGGAAACACGATTGCATTTAGCGTATGTAAAAAGCCATTAAACCCCTAGGTGTCCCTAGTAGGGCGAGTGTTGTCTCATAAGGGTTTTCAGCGGATACTACCCAAAAAATCCAAAGCATCTCAAGTACGCAGATTAATCAAACAATATATTTAAGGTCTTTCACATTCCAAGGATTTCACCTAACTTCAATAATAACGGTTTAGTCCCAAATTGTCCATCCCATAATTGGTGCAAAAATGAATAAAAAATTTCAAGTTGAATCGTAATTCCTTGATAACACTGTAATTGTCTTGAAGGTTAAGAGCGTGGCGTCAACCAAAGTTCTACACATCGATAATGTGCACCCAATCATTTATTCTTCTTCTTTTTTTATTTTTTATTTTTGAATAATTTTGCACCAGTGTAACTATACTGTATTGTATGTGAGTTATGCATAGACGAAGGAAAATTTTGTAAGTTCCAAATATATTCTAGATACGAGTGCAAATGTATTAGTTGAACTTCAAATTACAAAAGATAAAGTAATACTAAGGCACATATGAACTTTTTTTGTTTCCTTTCATCTCCTCTACTACAATCCTTGCTTCTAAATACGGTATGATGGATGTGGATGAATGGAAATGAATGTTTTATAGTCAAGAATGATGAATAAATATTTTATTCTGAGAGACTCTCTCTTTATTTCATTTTTTTCTTTTTCTTTTCTCTTCCTTTTTTTGCATGATGAATGGTGAGTGGAGATGGAATGGAATGACACCGTACATTATTTCATTTGATTCCTCCTCTACTAAACCCTAATTCAACACACAAGTCTGGATTGATGTTATACAAAAAGCTGAAAGGAATGATAAGCAAAGTTTTGTAAGATAGATAACCCATATAAAATAAGATATGGTATATGGTTATCCTACCTTAAAACAAGTACGGAGTTGGTAGTGTAATATTGGTAGAAAAAGTGACGTTTCTAAACCTTTGAAAATAAACCAGTACAAGGTTCTTAAGTATACCAATATAAGAAAAACTTGTCAAAACATGGATGTAATTCAACTAAAACTTGGGTTTGAATAATGTTGGGTATCGAAGAAGAACGCTACAATGAGTCATTTCTCCTTAATTGGGCCAAGTGGATTTTAGAACTTACGATTTTCAAAATTTGAGTGGAAAAGAAATTATTTTGCACGAAAACAAACTCAGAAAATCCAACAAATGTTAGTGCAAAATCATTATTATTTTATTTTTTAAATTGTTTTTACTTGCACATTCTAACATGTATAACAAGGGTTGACACGCTTACTCCAGAACACGACTAACGTCTGCACAGTCTCAAGCTAGCATCTTAAAAAGACACATTACAACTCAATGAATAAATAATGTTCATTCCAATCACCCAACAATTCAACTTATCAAACAAGAACCAAGGTGTTATTTATGAATTTAAGTTAATCCTTGTTTAATGAATGACCTACTTCATAAAATTTGATTGCTGATGTAATGTAAAATTCCCCCCACACTTGAGTGTGACTGTGTCCTCACAGTCATTAATCAGACATATCTTAGTGAAAGGGGGAAAAAATAAGAGAATATTTACATATGTACAAAAGAGGGTTAGTGCATCTTACCGAATGTAATGTGGCTCATGAAGGACCATGAGCTCTTCCTCTTGGTTAGTTATTGGTTCCAAGTAAGGTTTAAGGCGTTGACCGTTGACCTTATAGGATGATCCATCAGTTGGATTCTCAATTTCTGCCGCACCATACGGAAAAACAGTCCGTACAGTGTAAGGTCCTGTCTATCTAGATTTCAACTTACCCGGAAATAAATGCAATCTTAAGTCATATAACAAAACTTTTTGACCTGGCATGAAAGCTTTACGTAAAATTGATTTATCATGAAAATCTTTCATTTTGTCCTTGTAAATTCGTTCATTTTCAAAGGCATCATTTCGAATTCCATCAAGTTCATTAAGTTGAAGCTTCCAAAGTTCTCCTGCTTGCTCTAAGTCAAGGTTTAAAGTTTTTATTGCCCATAACGTACTATGTTCGAGTTCAACTGGAAAGTGACACGGCTTACCAAAAATCAACTGATAAGGGGACATACCTAAGCTTGTTTTGAAAGCGGTGAGGCAAGCCCAGAGAGCGTCGGTTAACTTTTGGGGCCAATCTTTATGATTTCGATTCACAGTTTTCTCAAGGATTTTCTTAATCTGCCTATTTGATACTTCAACCTGCCCACAAGTTTGAGGATGGTAAGGAGTGGATAACTTGTGGGTTATCGAATACTTTATCATGAGAGCTTCAAAAGAACGATTACAGAAGTGTGTTCCATTCTCACTGATTATTGTGCGAGGTGTGCCAAACCTGAAGAAGATGTTTTCTTTTAAGAAGTGCACAACAACCTTGTTATCGTTTGTTTTGCATGGAACATCTTCGACCCATTTAGAAACATAATCTACAACTAAGAGAATGTAAAGGTTTCCAAAAGAATTAGGGAAGGGTCCCATGAAGTCTATACCCCAAACATCAAAAATTTCGACCTCTAGAATGGGGTTTAATGTCATCATATTCCATTTAGAAAATTTCCCTAAAAATTGACATCGATCACAAGTTTTGCAAAATTCATACGCGTCTTTAAAAAGGTTGGGCCAGTAGAAACCCGATTGGAGAACCTTTTTGGTTGTATTTTTGGGACCAAAGTGACCACCACAGGCTTGGTCATGATAGAAAGAGAGGACACTGTGAGTTTCAATGTAGGGAACACACCTTCAAATGATTTGGTCGGGAAAATACTTGAAAACATAGGGGTCATCCCAGAAAAAATGTTTAACTTGGGAAAAGAATTTGTGTTTATCCTGCTTGGACCAAAAAGAAGGGGTCTTCTTGGTGACTAAGTAGTTGACAATGCCAGCGAACCAAGGATCAGTGGACAATGAAAAAAGCTGCTCATCCGGGAAGTTCTGGTTGATCGGAAGAGAAGAAGATGGGGCATTTGAAGGATGAGACAAGTGGTCTGCAATAACATTGTCAGTTCCCTTTTTATCCTTAATGGTAAGGTCAAATTCTTGAAGTAGAAGGATACAACGAATGAGACGAGCCTTAGCATCCTTTTTAGAGAAAAGGTACCTAAGTGCGGAATGATCAGTATGAACGGTGATGTGTGAGCCAACTAGATATGGTCTGAATTTTTCTAGAGTGAAAATGACTGCCAAGAGTTCTTTTTCAGTGGTCGTATAGTTGATTTGAGCGTCGTTCAGAGTCTTACTTGAGTAGTACATGACATAAAGAATTTTATCGATACGTTGTCCTAGGACAATGCCAACAACGAAGTTCAAGGCGTCACACATGATTTCAAAAAGCAGCTTCCAATTAGGAGAGCAGATGATAGGAGTAGAGACAAGTTCATTTTTGAGATGCTCAAAAGATGTAATGCAATCAGAATTAAAGTCGAAAGGAACATCCTTACCAAGAAGGTTAGTCAAAGGTCGAGTGATTTTGCTAAAATCCTTTATAAAGCAACGATAGAAGCCAGCATGACCTAAAAAGGATCGGATGTCCTTAATGGATTTAGGAATGGGAAGATTCAAGATAACCTTAATTTTGGCTTTGTCTACTTCAATTCCTTTATTAGAGATGGCATGTCCTAAAACAATGCCATGTTTGACCATGAAGTAACACTTTTCCCAATTAAGCGTTAAGTGTTTATCTTTGCAACGGTTAAGAACAAGATCCAGGTTATGTAAACATTCAGTGTAAGAATCACCAAAGATGGAAAAATCATCCATGAACACTTCCAAAAATCGCTCGATCATATCAGAAAAATGCTAATCATGCACCTCTGAAAGGTTGCCGATGCATTACAGAGACCAAAAGGCATACGACGGTATGCAAATGTACCAAATGGACAAGTGAAAGTGGTTTTCTCTTGGTCCTCAAGAGCGATAGGGATTTGATTATAGCCCGAGTACCCATCAAGGAAACAATAGTACTTGTGACCGGCTAGCCGTTTTAACATTTGATCGATAAATGGCAGAGGGAAATGATCCTTACGTGTTGCAGCGTTAAGTTTCCTATAGTCAATTAAAACACGCCAACCGGTCTGGGTGCAGGTTGGGATAAGTTTGTTAGCTTCATTTTGGATCATGGTAATCCTTGATTTCTTAGGTACGACATGAATCGGACTAACCCATTGATTATTGGAAATTGGGTAGATGATTCCATTGTCAAGACATTTAAGGATTTCAGCACGAACCGCTTCTTTCGTGATAGGGTTTAGTCGACGCTGGGGATCACAAGTAGGTTTGGCATCATCTATAAGGCGGATTCGATGTTGGACTATCGAAGGACTAATCCCCTTAATATCATCCATGGACCAACCAATTGCTTCCTTATTTTTCTTAAGGATGGGAAGGAGCAATTGTTCCTACTCTAAAGTAAGGTCAGAAGCGATAATGACAGGAAAAGTTTCATTGTCTCCTAAGTAAGCGTACTTAAGATGACTGGGCAGCACTTTGAGGTCAGATTTTAGGGACGACTCAACCGAAGAAATTGGTTGAGGGATAGACTCAATTGTGAGTGGCTCGACAGGAATCAAATCAGAGACATTTTCGGGAATATCTTGAAACAAGGTTTCGTAATTCGATTCAATTTTGTTATTCAGATGGTCGAGCTTGGGTTCATTGTCGTGGACTGAATGAATTTCAGAAAACTGGTCCATATAAGAGTTAGGAGAGTTTTCGGTTCTAAAGATGTTTAGCTCGACGGACATGTTACCGAAAGAAAGTTTCATAGAACCATTTATACAGTTGATAAGCGCATTAGAGGTTGCTAAGATGGGTCGTCCTAGAATCAAAGGGATCTGATTTGCAGGATTGCTTACCTGTTGAGTTTCTAGGACAATGAAATCAACTGGAAAGATGAATTCGCCTATTTTGATCAATATGTCCTCGATTTCGCCCACAGGTTCCTTAATTGAACGGTCAACAAGCTGAAGGGTAATCCTGGTGGGTTTCAGTTCTCCTAGCCCTAATTAGCGACAGACGGTATATGGAAGCAAGTTAACACTAGCACCTAAGTCTAGCAGACATCTATTGATTTTCTTGTCCCCAATAGTACATGATATTATGGGGCAGCCAGGATCTTTGTATTTCACTGGCATTGATTGGGACAAGACCTCACTTAGAGTTGCCGCTAGAAACACTTTCTTAGGTACATGTGTATGACGTTTTTGAGTGCACAAATCTTTTAAAAATTTTGCGTACTGTGGAACTTGTTGTATAATATCTAAAAGAGGAATGTTCACTTTAACTTTCTTAAATATTTCAAGGGTCTTTTCTAGCTGATCCGTCTTTTTCCTAGGTCGGAGTCTATGAGGAAATGGAGCAGACAACTTAGTAGGTTGGGCTACTTGAGTTTGAGGATGGTCCATGTCAGAAATTGGCTCAATGTTTTGATCTGATTTGGTCGAATTTTCGATAGGGTTTGGAAAATCGTCTGGTAAAGCATTTGGGTTGACCACATGGTTGTCAATCTTTTTGCCAGATCTAAGAGTCATGACCGCATTCAATTGACTAACGTTTGAATCCTGAATGATGTGAATTTGGTTGGGGTTTGAATTTTGTCCTATAGGGTTTTGAATGGGTTGACTTGGAAACGTTCCCTTTTCCCTTTCACTTAGTCTAGCGTTAAGTTGAGACATTTGTTTTTTGAGTTCACCCATTTGTTGATTCGTGTTTTGCATATGTGAGTGTAATGTGTTGTCTAACTTGTTTTGATTCTCAACACTTTGCTTAGTCATTTGAGCCAATAGGTTACTCACCTCAGATAAATTCCCCTCAATCGTAGAAAGGCGTTTCTCATGTTGTGGTGCCACCGTTTGATGAGATTGGTGGAAAGGCGCCTGGTTCAAATTGTACTGATTTTTCCTCAGAGGAGGGTTCAAAACATTGTTCAGAAATGCTCGATTCGAGGGTCTGTTCATTAGTGGGTTATTTGGACCATAATAAAGATTTGGGTGGTTGTTGGGTCCGTTGAAAGCGTTTACTTGCTCAAGGGACTGGGGACAGTAATCAACCAGGTGATTAGTGTCAAGACATATATGACACATAGCTTAGGAAACGTTATTAGACTGAGTGCGTGTTCTAACAACGTTCAGGATGGCGTCAACAAGAGTATTGGAAGAAGAAGAAGAGGATTCGACAGAATTACTACTGGATCGCGAATAGAGAGATTTTCATTGGTTCGTTCCCATTGTTCCGATTTTTATGCTAACTTGTCCAGAAATTCCCAAGCTTCTACGTCAGTCTGTTTTAGAAAATTACCCTGACATATGGACTCTAACATTTGCCTAGAACTATTATCAAGTCCATCGTATATAGTTTGACATAACGACCATGTTTCATAACCATGATGGGGACAACTTAACAGCCGTTCTTTAAATCTTTCGAAGTATTGCCAAAAAGATTCACCCCCCTTTTGGAGGAAATTGGTGATTTCATTTCTGACTCTAGCTGTTTTTCTGAGGTAGAACTTTTTGAGGAAAACTGCTGTAAATTCATCCTATTTTTTAATTGAATTTGGAGGCAAGCCGCGAAACCATTTTCCTACGGAGTCAGTTAGTGTGAACGGAATCAAACGAAGTTTAATACCATCCTCACATAACTATTGTAATTTAAAGGTTGCACAAGCATATTCAAATTTCATTAAGAAACTATATGGTTCATCATGAGAAAAATTCCGAATTTGGGAAGGATGTTTATCTGACTCGATCGGATTTCAAAGTGGGTACCCACAGGATTGGGTAACTGAATGCAAGAAGGGACATAAACTCTATCGGGAAGGATTCTGTCCATCAGGGTACGAGGTGCGGGTTCGTTACCCATTTCTAAGGGTTGTTCGGAAAATTGGTTTTTGAAGAAGGGGAAGGTGGTCTGATTTGAACTAAACGATGAGATTCTTGGTCACGGGACCAAGTTCGCATGCACCAGAAAGAAGAAGGAAAGAGTTCGTCAAAGAAATTTAGACAATGGAGAAGTTCATAAAGAGGTGACAAGGAAAAAGGTTTTGAAAATGGGAGATTTTTGGAAAAGTATGACCTACAGACTAGCGAGGTTTAAAAAAAAGGAAAAAAATGTTATTTTTTTATTTGTTTTTGTTTTTCAAATTTTTATTTGTTTTTGAGGAGTTTTGATTTTTTTTATACACAAAACAATCACACACAGAAACTAGCTACAAAGAAATTTTCTGTCCTTAGTGGCTCCTAACCCAAAATTATATAGTGACATGTTTGATTACTTAGATCAAAAGATTTCTCAGCCAGTTAACGGACAGGAGTTATCGGTGCACCAGGAATCACCTTAGCAATGCAACCGAAGGTTTAAGTACCTTCATAGTAACAACCGATATAATATTTACGAATCACCGTAATATTTATAAAGAGTTATTTCTCTGCCGTTGTCTAGACACCAAGAAATAATTCGTTCCAAATAAATCAACTATCAAAATACAATTGAGCCCTATACGAGCCCGCGACTCCCTTAAGTCCAACGTCTAACCATTATTATTAGTCAGATTCTACAATGAAATGCAATTTGTGGCCTAAGGAAAGGGTGATGAAATTCCTCACCTTATGTGAATTGGGGTATTGCCCTTAACAGAATGAATACAGATGTAGAACTAATAATCACAGAAATTAAAAGATTTTACAAGCAAGCCGCTGCCCCTGCAGAAGATTTTTACAAGCAATATCTATATATATTTTTTATTTGCAGCAGCAGTCCCTGTAGAGTTTAGAAAAATCTCACCTAGAACGGCAGTCCTTCCAGTGCAATTGAGTCGCGCTAGTGCATTCACACCCTGCTTGGTGTGCAACCGCTCCAACCAAATCTGTTTGCCGCTTCCTGTTGTTGTCGCCTCCTATTAATTGCTTGACTGAAAAAAAAATTGACCTTTTTCAAATTACCGCTGTACCTGTTTTTGAATTTTTTTAAAGAGAACAGTATGGAACCCAAAATGTACAGATAAAAACAAAATGTCCCACACAATCACAAAGCGGAAAACCACAATAAAACAGTCTCACTAGAATCAATTAATGTAAATAGACCCGACCCACAGGTCTAAGCCCGCTAAGCCCGTTTGAATCTCAACTAAAAGGAACCCTAATAAGAAGTAACACGCCGACAAGTCCAAGCAAATCCTTAAAATCCACCAATTTATATCATAACTCACTCATCGAAAATCAAATTTCCTATGAAAAAAAGGGAAAAAAATTGTATCTTTATGTTGATTTCGGGTTTCGTTTGAAGGAGCGAAGGGGTTGAAGGCAATGATCGAACAGGCAGTGGGAGCAGAGGGGTTGAGTTCCGATTTGATCTGAGGTTTTGGACTGGTTCATAGGATCTTGGTTGTTTCGAATGTGAGTTAGGGATTGCTACTGGAAGGCGATTGGGGGTATGTAGGGTTTCGGGTTGCGTTGCAGTTTTGTGAATTTGTGGTTTGTGATGATTGATGGAGTGGTATCGACGTGTGTCGTCTTGATGCTGGCTTCTGAAGGTTGACACCATATGTATGTTTGCGATTGGGTGAATTTGAAAGGGTTTTGCGTGATGGAGGACTGAGTTTTTGGGATGTTTGAGAGAGAGGTGTACTGTATGGTTGTCGACTAAAATAGTGGAGTGGAGGTTTGTTGGGATTTGAACGGTGACGCGAAGAATAGGTGTACCTGAAGAAATCAGTTTCAAGTTTATGATCAGCTTGTCTGCTGTAGATGTAGGTGATATTGATGGTAGTGGTTATGATGATGAGGGCATGGGTTTGTGGTATGGTTGAGGTTTGTGAAGTGTGTGAGAGGCAAGGAAATTGGTGCATGGGTGCTGCTGTATGGTGACGTGAGGGATTTTGCAGCGAGGATGCTTTGTTGTGCCGGAATTAGGTTTGATGAAGTGTTTGTCGAAGATTAAGGGGCAACGATGGTCATAAGAAGACGAAGTGGAGAGGACGTTGATTTTCCGTTTGTGGTAGGTTGAACTGTAGGTTACGTTTTGAGGTAGGAAAGGGTCTGGATTTGTTTTGGTGGTAGAAGCTTGGTGTTGGAATTGTGTAGAGGCTTGGGGAGTAGGTTTTGAAGAGGCAGATGTTGAGGGGCCGTGGAGGATTTTGAAGGGGTTGGACTGGGATGGTGCAAGCAGTTCGGATGAGGGGAGCAGAAATGTGAGTTGATGATGGACAGTAGACTGTGGTAGAAATAGAAGTGGAATGTAGTTGTGAGGTGAGGAGTTGTCGTTCGTGTGCAGGGTTGCGAATGAGGTCGGTATGTGGTTATTTTGCTTGATGTTGATCGGATCTATGAAGGAGAGGGGATGATTTGCGAGGCTTTGTAATTGTGGTGGTTTGAGGACTGGTTTGCTGTTTTGGAGTGGGTTTGTGGCTTATGTTCGAATCAGAGGGGGAGTTGCGGTTGGTTGGAAGAGGGTGAAAATTGGCAGTGAACAAAGGAGTATAGAAGATTGTATTTTTGTAATATTTTTTTTATAGAAAAGTGGAAAGAAATCAGAAAAAGTTAGCACAAAGAAAATTAGTTTCCTCTTTTTTTTATTGTTGTAAATAGAAGGAAGTAAAGATTGTGCAGAAGAAAAATCGGAAAGAAGTAAATGACAGATAGGGAAAAAAATAGATGGAAATAAAGTGAAAACAAAATCTAGCAATTTTTTTTCTCTTATTGGGTAAATTACGGTATCACAGATCAAATACCAAATCAACCAATGCGAATTTTTTTCTATCTATACTAGAAAACAAAAGGAAACAAAACAAAATAAAATTATTTTTGTGCTTTTTTTTTTTTAAAAAGTTAACCCGAAGGATCTACGAATTTAAATTATTTTGGTCCCCGGCAGCGGTGCCAAAATTTGTTTGCGAACAAATCAACAATTGTAAACAACTGTAAGATCCGTTCGGCTTTCCTAAACAACAAGGATTGTTGTAGAGGGTGTCGACTCTAGGACCAAAAAATATTTTAATTAATAAATCCAATCAAGTTATTCTAGGATTTTGATTGATTGAAAACACAGAAAATTACAACAATTAAATAAAAAAAGAGATTTATATAATAAGAGAAAGCAATTAGGGGATAATGGCATAGATTGGATTCACACTCATCAATAGACAACAAATAAATATAGATCTAATTCATGTTTCTATCACAAACATGAATCAACGATAATTAGGTTCTTAGAAACAAATAAGTAAATAACAACAAGCATAGCCTATGTAGGAGTTGAGCTCTTAAACAACCATAGGCTATCAGGACAGATTCACTAATTAATTTCTAAGACCCTAAAATTAGATCTAAATCTGATAATTGTTAGATCGAACACGAATATACCCTATGAAGGAGCATAGCTCTTAAACGACACAGAATATGAAGTTTCAGATCCAACCCTTGATTCAGATCCAGATCTACATGTATAAAGTCCTCATCTATTGGCTATGTGATTAATGTTGAATCATATCTATTGTTGTCATCACCTCCTAATCAAAGGGAATTAGCTAGACATAGCTAAAGAAGAAGAGAAAAATAAAATAACAGACATAAATAAAACTAAATAGAACAGAGGAAGAATGATTTTATTCCAAGAAGAGAATTACAGAATAAAACCTAGTGTGTTTTACAATGAACGAGATACAATGTATTTATAGCTGATATGACAAAGACTACTTTGCAAATTCCACAATGTGGGACAAAACCCCTTTTCCAAAATAGCACATAAATCAAATAGCTCAATGTGAACGCGTGCAGCACATGAAAGAGAAGCCTTGCAAATTACATGATATGGGACAAATAACTTAGCCCAATTAGCAACTAGACCAATATGAATGCATGCAGATGTCATGGAAAATAGGTTGCGGGCTTCAACTCCAATTGCCTTGAGAATGAATAACAACTCCAAGTGATCATTATGGAAAAGCATTGAATCTTGTCTTTAAAATATGCAGCAGAAGGCAATTGAACAGCAACTTTTCTTTAGGTCTTCAAGCTTTAATCTAGCTCTAAAATTCAACACTCTTCTTGCACAAATTCTTCAAGCTTTTCAACAATTAAGTGCGTTAATCCATTCATCAAAAATAATCTGTAAACACAACCGTAAATGCACAGTATCGATTATTTAAAAAATAAAATAAGATAAATATGCAGATAAAATATACACGTTTACATGTATATCATGAATTCCATCCCAAATTTGCTCGAAGCTTATCCTGGTATTAACATTAAGCAACCATTTAATAATTCATAACCTAACTAATTACTTAATTAAATATTAATCTATTTTTAATTACCTACCAAACTAAATTTGCTAATTAAAACATACAGCCGATCTGCTCCCTTTAATGCGTTTCTGCGTCTCGTTCATGAACCCTGGTAATCACGCAGCAACAAGTTTTCAATACAAATGATATTAATCAATGCTTAATTGATAATTGTTGTGAAATTTACTTTGTTTATTTTCGGCTACCACTTCAAAATTTACATCCCAGGTCCGATTCTTGTTGCTCATAAATTTTCTGTCGCCTTAACAACCTATAACAAATGCACGTTTCAATTAATACACTTAAATTATAAAATTTTTACTCTTAATCTTAGTTCAAATGAATTGATTACTCTGCTAAAATCTGATTATAATTTCGGCCTGCCCTAAATGCTTCTCTCCTTTTTACCCGGTCACGTACAAATTTTGATTGCTCACGTTTTACATCCTTCTTGCACAAATTTTTTGATTTAATATAAATATCTTAATTAAGTATGGTTAAAGTTAATCACTAGGTTAAGGAATAAATTACGTTGTAAAAATTTTAGGCCAATTAGTTTTCTAAATCTCCAGGTCTCATTCGAAATTCCAAAACCTCGCATCACCTAATATCCTTACCACGACACCAACTCTCCATCACCTGAAGTCCATCCCAGATCGGTGATCAATGCACCCTGACCCTTGTGTTTTACAGAAGCCACTGCTGCCCTCCCTTCAACTGATACCTGATCCCCTTTTTTTTTGTTCCAGACCTCCCAATTACCCATCACATCTGACTGAAACTCGCAGCCACCCTCTCTACTAGCCGTGGCCACTGTCCTGCTTGTCACCTCATCAGACTCGCACGCTCCAGCCCCTCACACCACTAGCCCTCAAACCACGAGTCAGGCTTCAACTCCCCATTGTTCGAGTCGGCAGGTTGGTGTGAAATAGTTGGGGCATTTGCTTTTGTGGTGGGAAGACTAGTGCAACTTTTATGTTCTGTAGAGGAGATTTTATTTTAGTTAATTCATTTGCTTTTGTACGAAACGAGAGAGGACTAAAAAAGCCATGGTTTGGTTTTTTGTAATAACCTGGAAATCTGAGATAATTTAAAATTTTTATTTTGGCAATTTTATTGAATTTTGAATATCTAAAATGAATTATTTTAAATAATAATGACGAGAAATTTATTTTGAATAGAATTAGAACATATATATTTATTTGAATCGTCGTTAGAATATAAATATTTTATTTTAATTATAAAAAGAATTGAAAATGGTGCGGTAGTTTGAAATTTCGGTTTCAAAGTTCAGATGAACATATAGGATACAAAATAAACCGGATTTTGGCGAAACCAAAAATATTAGAATCTATTTGAGAATATCTTTCCAACGAATCCGAAAAATTGAAATTTCATAGCGGGGATAAAAAGTTATGCCCAGTTGAAATTTCAGAATAGTTGCTTTGGAATTTTGGCCTTTAAAAATGGAAATTTTGCAAACGACCTCGGTTTTCGACGAAACCACTTTTGTTGGATCCGTGATGTCAGGTTATTGCTACGTTTCAAAATTCATAATTTTCTAAATCAATATGTGAGCGCGGCAAAGGAAAACGCGTTTGACCTGTTTTAGTTGATTTTAATCGACTTGAAAATGACCATTTTTCAAACGGTCTCAGAATTCGATGAAATTGGTTTTGTTAGGGCCGTACCGTCAATACGAAGCTAGAAAATATTTTTTGGGAATTTTCAGAATCAGTATGTGGCCCCAGTAAATTGAAATATGCGTTTAAATTTGAATATATAGATTTAAATTTAAATTTGAACGGAAACCTATCGAAACGGTTGAATTGGGTTGCACAACATATCCCATTGTGTTTGGAATGGGGGTAATTAGCTAGGGGCGATAGTTGGTGAGTTGGATTTCGAGTTCGAATTAAAATCTAACTTTTAGAGGAAAAATATAATAATATAAAATATATATTGGCCCCCCTTTTTATTTCTCTCCCTCCTCCCTGTTGACCATTCAGATTGAAATCGAAAAAGGGAAAAAGAAAAAAAACCGCTCGATGATCGCGTTGCCTACCCTCCCCGTCGCCGTTCCTGGCGCCGCACCCCCTCTTGGACCACCGCTCATTCCCGTTTCGCTCCTCCATCCCTCTTCTCTCTCCATCTGCCACCAACGCCCAAACCCTACATCGACCGCAGCCTAAAGCCCAAGACCGACGCCACCACCATGCCTGTTCCAGGCCAGCGCGCCCCTTAGCCACCCCGACCAGCGAGCACCCCTCTCTCTCGCTGTAAGTTTTGAACCCTCCTTGATTTTTATTTTCATAAGTTGAAATGGTTAGATCTTTAAAACATATAATGGTTAGATAAAGGTTTGCTCTTTAAAACATATAAAGTTTTGATTATATAAAATACTGGAATAAAAATACGAGCTTTAACTAGATAAAAATATAATTTTTATACTTTAGCAAATTAAAGATTTAATTTTTAATAAGGAAAAGTATATATATTTTATTTATAAAAGGATTGTATTTTTAATGATAATAAAGAAGTGAAAATATCGATTTTTATATATATGAATGAAGAAAAAAATCGAATTTTTATATATATGAATGAAGTAATAAAATCAGATTTTTCTATATGTGAATGATGTAAAGATATGATTTTTAGAAATGTAAAGATACGATTTTTAGAAATGCAAAGATATAATTTTTAGAAATGTAAAAATACGATTTTTAGTTATGTAAAAATACGATTTCTATTGTATATATTAAGTAATATTTTAATGAGTTAAACGATTTTAGCTTGTGAATGTTATTAATAAAAAAATCAATCATGTAGGATTTTGTGTTCGCTTAAGGTTGTAGTCGGCGAAGTGTTCATCTTCTTTGCTTTGAAAGAATGGCGGAGTGGAAACCCAAGGTGAGAACTCCTCACTTTTATTTTAAATTCTAGTTGAAATATATACTAGGATGCAGACGGTGCTTAGCAGCACCCGACACCCGTCGTCCACAGACCATGGATGACTTATTTGTTTGGCTGTTGTATTGTGAAATTTGATTGTGTGATGTGGAATGAAATAAAATATTTTATAGTGGAATATATTTTATAGTTAAAAATATGATTTTTAACGTGTATATAAAATAAATAGTAATAAACAAATCGAACGATTTGTTTATATACACTGATTTGATTGATATTGATTAGGACGATAAATTTTATACATCGCCCAACTGCACAAATAAAATCTGTGTTTGTTGATTTGAAACCCAACACGGGTATTGGGAGGATATTTGACGTACACTAATCCCGATTGTTTAGTTGTATGTCAATCGATGGATTGACAGACTGTGTAAGCGTTAATTATTTATATTTAATGCTTATGCAGTTGTGTGGTGCACTCTGGATGATGGTTGATAATTTATCGTTGCTATTATATACATGTAGTGTAGAAAATCCATATAATTAACATTATATGGTAATTGATTGGGCCTCATTCCAATTTTGGAAAATAAGAAATATAAATTCATGTGTTGAATAGAAATATATATTCAAGTGTTGAATAGAAATATATATTCACGTGTTGAATAGAAAAATAAATATTCATGTGTTGAATGGAAAATATAAATTCATGTGTTGAATAGAAATATATATTCATGTGTTGAATAGAAAAATAAATATTCATGTGTTAAATGGAAAATATAAATTCAAGTGTTGAATAGAATAAAAATTCATGTGTTGAATAAAAATATATATATTCATGTGTTGAATAAAATATATATTTATGTGTTGAAGAAAATATTCATTTGTTGAATAGAATAACGAAGTTACTGAAATATATAAAGCCGTGTTGGTTAGATATGCGCCATTTTGATGTGTACGATATTTATATCGGTTATATTCGTTTTTATAATGATTATAGAAAAAGAAGTGACTTAAAAATATAATATTTTGAAAATATTATCATTTATATATCAATGATATGGAATATTCAATTTTTGATTAGAAATTGAATATGAAGTTGAAATCGTTTCGAAAACGAATTTAAAACGATTCATAAAATACGTTTTAAAAGGAAATTGACGAAATATATATAAAATATATATATAATGGCCTGAATAGAACGCGCCTCGCCGCGGCAGTTCACGAATTTCGACCTTTGACTTTGAATGGATATTATGGGAGATCCGACCGTCGGATTCTCCTAAAACTGGAACCGTTGGTTTCGTATCGAAAAGAGCTTTCTAACGAATATTAGAGATTTGCAATCTAATGGTTGGATTTGGAATTATGTCCAAATCAAATTTGGAAAAGGTCGCTGTAAGTGCAGTTCGATGGCCGTTGATGGAAATCGACTGTATAGGCCTTGATAAAATTATTAAAAATAGTAATAATTTGGGTAAAATCACAAGGAATGATTTGTGAAGAATTGGGATGAAAAATTCCATATTTGAAAAGATAAAAATAGATTTTTATCGAAATGAACTAGTTTTGAACTGGAATTATAATCCCATTTATTTTTAAAATAGATAACGTGGATTTGAAATGGTTTTGAAAACCAGAATTTCCAATATATAAAGTGGAAATGGATTTGAATCAAAATTGTCTTTGGAATATTTCGATGTTGGATTTACTGATTATACAGAAATTGTTATGGGAATTTGAAAGATATATTTATATCGTTATTTCCAATATGATATTTGTTGGTCGTAGAATTTGATATTGAATATATACCGATATATTTTCTATTCAGAGCCTCATATTTAATATCAAATACGATTTGGGTTTGCTGTGAATGGTGTCTTTATTAACACTGTCCTTAAACCGAGGTGAGAAAAAGATTAAACCTTTTTATTTAGATTTAATGAAGTGTACCAATTAAATGGTATTTAATTGGAGTTGAATTGGAATTGATTTTTGGGTTTATCGTGAATGGTGTTTTAAATAAAACTTGTTCTTTAACCCGATAATTAATGGAATGTGATTTTGGGTTTATCGTGAACCGTGTTTTAGATGACATTGGTTCTTTAACCCAGTTAAAGACAGGATATTGATTTTTGGGAAGATTAAAACTTAGTGGAGTTTTAATGAATCTTTAATTGGATTGAAGTGATCGAGAATGGGGTATCACCAGTTTTGCTCCAGGCGATAGTTAAATCTTTAATTAGATTTGAACGTGAAATGGTAATTAAATTTATGATAACACCGTGGTGTTAGATATGAAGTATGACCAGTTTTACTTCATGGGATGAATAGGTTGGGATTGGGAAATAAAATAAATGATTACTTCGGTGTGGTTCGCCGATCCCAACTAGTTTGAATTGATATTCAAAAGAAGATTAAAGAATAAATTTAAAGAATTTATCTTTGATAAAATTAATGGGAACCTTTCCCAAATTATAAGAATATTTGAATAAAAGAATATTCTAAATTGGAATGAGGCGTATGTTGTGTTTGTGTAACACTTGTTTATTATATACGCGAGTTATTCAGAAAGACCGGTTTTATCCCATTCTGAATAACTGATTCGACGTGGTGTCTAGGATGAAGACGGTGGTCGAAGACCGGAGTTCTTCACATCATTTGGGTGATTACTGATGATCTTGATTGGGTTGTACACCCAAGAGGAGGGAATCGGTTGGTGATCGTCCAGACGTACTTGGAGATCGATGGATATGCGAGGTACAAGGTGCCTCCGGTTTCGTTCAGACCCAGAACGAATTTGTAAATGGACTATGTGTCTGACATTGGATTTTATTTTATGTGATTGATTTCTATTAAATATATATCTGTTTGGCGGCAGAGAATTTATTCTCTTACTTAACGCCCTTCTCTGAGACGTACGAGCTCAGGGATTATATATTGATGGATATCAATCGCATGGAGTGAATTGCCTGTGTGGCATGCCTAAGTGGCAATTGATAAAGGCTTTTGTTAAAAAGCAAAGTCTTGTGGTTGATGATCAAAGCACCGCCTGTGTGGCATAGCTTTGTGTAACGTTGATTCGCGAGCCTCACACCCCGGTTGTGAACCAGAAATGGGAGAGGACATCAGGGAGGGCATGCGTTTCCTTCTAGCTAGGGTGGTGTCAGTGACCTACCAACCCTGACATTTATATTATTTTCACCTGTGTGGTTGTTGCTGTTGCGAGGCGCCTCGGATATATATATCGGTGACTATGTTGAGCCGATGGAGTCATTGGAATCATTGACACCCCAAAGGGTGGGGGAAATGCAGTGTTCAGGCATTTTAATCCACATCATTGGACCGACCCTTACGATCCAAGGGACTACCTCAGTCTGGGTCCTGAGGGGCGGGCTCAAGCGTCTCGAATCGGTAGAGGACTATCTTTTGCCTCGGTTCACAGATGGAAATCCAACTTCCAATACGTGACTTTGCGGTTTTGATTGTAGAGCATAGTATGGCGACATGATAAATGGTACCCATGCCATCTATGATTGATACTTATGATTTGAAGTTGTTTTATACACTATGAACTTATAATAGTATCAAATGATTTGTTTTAACCGTACCAAGCATGTTTGGCTATTATAAGGGAAAATCCTATCCCCCGGCTTGCGTTGCATTGTGTGATAGGACCTGGGTCTTATAATAGCTTCATTTTTCCAAAAAGCATTGCGCTGTTTTGTTATATGCACTTGTATTCTTGGGAGGAAACCCGTTCCGTGTTATATGGCATGGTCCCTTAATATATCTGATTTAAAGTAAAGTTTTAAATAACTGTTTTAGTTCTCATACCAGTCACATGACTGACCTGGAGTTTATTGTTTTAACCTAAACTCTGGGTGTCCCTATTTTGACATGGGCAGCTAGTAGTTTTGGTTTTGCAGATTTATATTCACAGTATCCTGGTTTACAGCTGGAACGATACTCGGAAAGCTCTGTATCCGTGTAGTACTTTCAATTATGTATTGTATTATTTTTCCGCTGCTATGTATTGTAATTAAATCTCTGATGTATAATATTTATTCAAAATATGTATATTCTTGTATTCTGATGGAATTGTTGTAATTAACAGTGAAATGTTCTTCTGTTTGCGTTCCGATGTGGCTTGCACTCAACTCAATCCGTGATTTCTCGTAAGGGGGATTTCGGGTCGTTACATCGTGGTATAGGAGCTTTGGTTTACAGAGCTCGGAGAACAAGACACATCACAACCATACGAAAGAATTCATCAGAGATTGGATTAGTAATATCCAATGAGAATGACTCTTTGAGATTGGATTAGTAGTATCTTAGAACGAGTGTGAAGAGTGATGTTTTTAAAAATAAAAGTGAAAACAAGTTTTGTTTTGAAATTTAAATCGTATTATTCGTATTTGAATATTTATTTGTATTGATTTGGACAATCCAATATATAAAGATTTTGCGTATACGTCTGATCCGCGTGTATTTGAAGTTTTATATATTTACAATTGACTGGTGTGAGAACCAAAACTAGATAGGGCCTATTGTTGTGGTTTGGTACCAAAAATGTGATTTTTGACTATATATGAAAGTTATGAATTTGAAATGATAATCAACAAATTGATATATGGTTGTGTTGATTGATTACTGTTTTGATTAATTGAATGTTGAACCTTTAGCCAAATTGTATCAAATAGTGAATTGTATTGAAAATTAGTCGCATTTGCATGCATATACATGTACTTACATTGAATAGGTCATAGCAAGGAGGCTAGAGAAAAGGAATAAAATTGTTTGCCCGACAAATAGGTACATGTTTACAAATTTATTGGGTTTGGATGATTTTATGAGCCGCTTGGCTTTTTCTTTTTCTTTTTGGACTGGTAAGGGCTATGGGATGCTATTTGAAATATCCCGAAGCTCCAGGTGCAGGGGAGGTTATGGCGAAATTTTTCGAAAATTTAGGGTGTTAGCCAAATTTTTGAAAGATTTGAAAAGTTCTTAGAAACTGAAAAGTTGAAGAATTTAAGCCGTAATGAAAATAATGGAAGTTGAGTTGATTAGTTAAACAACTTTCGGCTTCGTTCTATTTTGGGGACGAAAAGTTTTAAGTGGGGGAGATTGTAATAAACCGGAAATAGGAGCCAATTTAAAATTTTTATTTTAGCAATTTTATTGAATTTTGAATATTTAAAATGAATTATTTCAAATAATAACGACGAGAAACTTATTTTGAATAGAATTAGAACATATATATTTATTTGAATCGTCGTTAGAATATAATTATTTTATTTTAATTATAAAAGGAATTGAAAATGACGCAGTAGTTTGAAATTTCGATTTCAAAGTTCAGATGAACGTATAGGATTCAAAATAAACCGGATTTTGGCGAAACCAAAAATATTAGAATCTATTTGAAAATATCTTTCCAACGAATCCGAAAAATTGAAATTTCATAGCGGGGATAAAAAGTTATGCCCAGTTGAAATTTCAGAATAGTCGCTATGGAATTTTGGCCCTTAAAAATGGAAATTTTGCAAATGACCTCGGTTTTCGACGAAACCACTTTTTTTGGATTCGTGATGTCAGGTTATTGCTAGGTTTCAAAATTCGTCATTTTCTGAATCAATATGTGAGCGTGGCAAAGGAAAACGCGTTTGACCGGTTTCAGTTGATTTTAATCGACTTGAAAATGACCATTTTTCAAACGGTCTCAGAATTCGATGAAATTAGTTTTGTTAGGACCGTATCGTCAATACGAAGCTAGAAAATATTTTTCGGGAATTTTTAGAATTAGTATGTGGCCCCAGTAAATTGAAATGTGCGTTTAAATTTGAATATATAGATTTAAATTTTAATTTGAACGGAAACCTATCGAAACGGTCGAATTGGGTTACACAACATATCCCATTATGTTTGGAATGGGGGTAATTAGCTAGGGGCGACAGTCGGTAGGTTGGATTTCGAGTTCGAATTAAAATCTAACTTTTAGAGGAAAAATATAATAATATAAAATATATATTGGCCCCCCCTTTTTATTTCTCTCCCTCCTCCCCGTTGATCATTCAGATCGAAATCAAAAAAGGGAAAAAGAAAAAAAGCCGCTTGATGATCGTGTTGCCAACCCTCCCCGCCGCCGTTCCTGGCGCCGCACCCCCTCTTGGACCACCTCTCATTCCCCTCTCGCTCCTCCATCCCTCTTCTCTCTCCGTCTGCCACCAACGCCCAAACCCTACATCAACCGCCGCGTGAAGCCCTAGACCGATGCCACCACCATGCCTGTTCCAGGCCAGCGCGCCCCTCAGCCACCCCCGACCAGCGAGCACCCCTCTCTCTCGCTGTAAGTTTTGAACCCTCCTTGATTTTTATTTTCATAAGTTGAAATGGTTAGATCTTTAAAACATATAATGGTTAGATCTTTAAAGCATATAAAGGTTTGCTCTTTAAAACATATAAAGTTTTTATTATATAAAACATTGGAATAAAAATACGAGCTTTAACTAGATAAAAATATAATTTTTATACTTTAGCAAATTAAAGATTTAATTTTTAATAAGGAAAAGTATATATTTTTATTTGTAAAAGGATTATATTTTTAATGATAATAAAAAAGTGAAAAGATCAAATTTTTATATATATGAATGAAGAAAAAAATCGGATTTATATATATATGAATGAAGTATAAAAATCGGATTTTTGTATATGTGAATGAAGTAAAGTTACGATTTTTAGAAATGTAAGGATACGATTTTTAGAAATGTAAAGATATTATTTTTAGAAATGTAAAAATACGATTTTTAGTTATGTAAAAATACGATTTCTATTGTGTATATGAAGTAATATTTTAATGAGTTAAATGATTTTTAGCTTATGAATGTTATTAATAAAAAAAGATCAATCATGTAGGATGTTGTGTTCGCTTAAGGTTGTAGTCGGCGAAGTGTTCATCTTCTTTGATTTGAAAGAATGGCGGAGTGGAAACCCAAGGTGAGAACTCCTCGCTTTTATTTTAAATTCTAGTTGAAATATATACTAGGATGAAGACGGTGCTAAGCAGCACCCGATACCCGTCGTCCACAGACAATGGATGACTTGTTTGTTTGGCTACTATGTTGTGAAATTTGATTATGTGATATGGAATGAAATAAAATATTTTATAATGGAAAATATTTTATTGTTAAAAATATGATTTTTAATGTGTATATAAAATAAATAGTAATAAACAAATCGGACGATTTGTTTATATACACTGATTTGACTGATATTGATTGGGACGATAAATTTTACACATCGCCCAACTGCACAAATAAAATCTGTGTTTGTTGATTTGAAACCCAACACGGGTATTGGGAGGATATTTGACGTACACTAATCCCGATTGTTTAGTTGTATGCCAATCGATGGGTTGATAGACTGTGTAAGCGTTAACTATTTATATTTAATGCTTATGCAGTTGTGTGGTGCACTCTGGATGATGGTTGATAATTTATCATTGCTATTATATACATGTGTTATAGAAAATCCATATAATTAACATTATATGGTAATTGATTGGGCCTCATTCCAATTTGGAAAATTAGAAATATAAATTCATGTATTGAATAGAAATATACATTCATGTGTTGAATAGAAATATATATTCATGTGTTGAATAGAAAAATAAATATTCCTGTGTTGAATGGAAAATATAAATTCATGTGTTGAATAGAAAAATTAATATTCATGTGTTGAATGGAAAATATAAATTCATGTATTGAATAGAAATATATATTCATGTGTTGAATAGAAAAATAAATATTCATGTGTTGAATGGAAAATATAAATTCATGTGTTGAATAGAATAAAAATTCATGTGTTGAATAAAAATATATATTCATGTGTTGAATAAAATATATATTCATGTGTTGAAGAAAATATTTATTTGTTGGATAGAATAACAAAGTTATTGAAATATATAAAGCCGTGTTGGTTAGATATGCGCCATTTTGACGCGAACGATATTTATATCGATTATATTCGTTTTTATAATGATTATAGAAAAAGAACTGATTTCAAAATATAATATTTTGAAAATATTATCATTAATATATCAATGATATGGAATATTCAATTTGGATTAAAAATTGAATATGAAGTTGAAATCGTTTCGAAAACGAATTTAAAACGATTTATAAAATACGTTTTAAAAGGAAATTGACAATACATATATATATATATATATATATATATATAGAGAGAGAGAGAGAGAGAGAGAGAGAGAGAGAATGGCCTGAATAGAATGCGCCGCGCCGCAGCAGTTCGCGAATTTCGACCATTGACTTCGAATGGATATTACGGGAGATCCGACCGTCGGATTCTCCTAAAACCGGAACCGTTGGATTCGTATCCGAAAGAGCTTTCTAACGAATATTAGAGATTTGAAATCTAATGGTTGGATTTGGAATTATGTCTAAATCAAATTTGGAAAAGGTCGATGTGAGTGCAGTTCGATGGCCGTTGATGAAAATCGACTGTACGGGCCTTGATAAAATTATTAAAAATAGTAATAATTTGTGTAAAATCATAAGGAATGATTTGTGAAGAATTGGGATGAAAAATTCCATATTTGAAAAGATAAAAATAGATTTTTATCGAAATGAACTACTTTTGAACTAGAATTATAATCCCATTTATTTTTAAAATAAATAAAGTGGATTTGAAATGGTTTTGAAAATAACCAGAATTTCCAATATATAAATTGGAAATGGATTTGAATCGAAATTGTCTTTGGAATATTTCGATGTTGGATTTAGTGATTATACAGATATTGTTATGGGAATTTGATAGATATATTTATATCGTTATTTCCAATACGATATTTGTTGGTCGTAGAATTTGATATTGAATATAAGCCGATATATTTTCTATTCAGAGCCTTGTATTTAATATCAAATGTGATTTGGGTTTGCCGTGAATGGTGTCTTCATTAACACTGTCCTTAAACCCAGTTGAGAAAAAGATTAAATCTATTTATTTAGATTTAATGAAGTGTACCAATTAAATGGTATTTAATTGGAATTGAATTGGAATTGATTTTTGGGTTTATCGTGAATGGTGTTTTAAATAACACTTGTTCTTTAACCCGATAATTAATGGAATGTGATTTTGGTTTATCGTGAACCGTGTTTTAGATGACATTGGTTCTTTAACCCAGTTAAAGACAGGATATTGATTTTTGGGAAGATTAAAACTAAGTGGAGTTTTAATGAATCTTTAATTAGATTGAAGTGATCGAGAATGGGGTATCACCAGTTTTGCTCCAGGCGTAGTTAAATCTTTAATTAGATCTGAACGTGAAATGGTAATTGAATTTACGATAACACCGTGGTGTTAGATATGAAGTATGACCAGTTTTACTTTACGGGATGAATAGATTGGGATTGGGAAATAAAATAAATGATTACTTCGGTGTGGTTCGCTAATCCTGACTAGTTTGAATTGGTATTCAAAAGAAGATTAAAGAATAAATTTAAAGAATTTATCTTTGATAAAATTAATGGGAACCTTTCCCAAGGTATAAGAATATTTGAATAAAAGAATATTATGAATTGGAATGAGGCGTATGTTGTGTTTGTGTAACACTTGTTTATTACATACGCGAGTTATTCAGAAAAACCGGGTTTATCCCATTCTGAATAACAGATTCGACATGGTGTCGAGGATGAAGACGGTGGTCGAAGACCGGAGGTCTTCATATCGTTTGGGTGACTACCGATGATCTTGATTGGGCTGTACACCCAAGAGGAGGGAATCAGTTGGTGATCGTCCAGACGTACTTGGAGATCGATGGATATGCAAGGTACAAGGTGCCTCTGGTTTTGTTCAGACCCAGAACGAATTTGTAAATGGACTGTGTGTCTGACCTTGGATTTTATTCTGTGTGATTGATTTCTATTAAATATATATCTGTTTGGCGGTGGAGAATTTATTCTCTTGCTTAACGCCCTTCTCTGAGACGTACGAGCTCAGGGGTTATATATTGATGGATATCAATTGCATGGAGTGAATTGCCTGTGTGGCATGCCTAAGTGGCAATTGATCAAGGCTTCTGTTGAAAAGCAAAGTCTTGTGGTTGATGATCAAAGCACTGCCTGTGTGGCATAGCTTTATGTAACGTTGATTCACGAGCCTCACACCCCGGTTGTCAACCAGAAATGGGAGAGGACATCACGGAGGGCATGCGTTTCCTT
Source organism: Allium sativum (assembly GCA_030737875.1). Taxonomy (NCBI): domain Eukaryota; kingdom Viridiplantae; phylum Streptophyta; class Magnoliopsida; order Asparagales; family Amaryllidaceae; genus Allium; species Allium sativum. The sequence continues at coordinate 963,439,553 of CM060922.1, forward strand.
CTAGCTAGGGTGGTGTCAGTGACATACCAGCCCTGACATTTATATTATTTTCACCTGTGTGGTTGTTGCTGTTGCGAGGCGCCTCAGATACATTGGTGACTATGTGAAGCCGATGGAGTCGTTGGACTCATTGACACCCAAAGGGTGGGGAAACGCAGTGTTCAGGCATTTTAATCCACAACGGTAGACCAGCCCTGACGATCCAAGGACCCACCTGAGTCTGGGTCCTGAGGGGAGGGCTAGAGCATCTCGAATCGGTAGAGGACTATCTTTTGCCTTGGTTCACAGATGGAAATCCAACTTCCAATACATGACTTTGCGATTTTGATTGTAGATCTTAGTATGGCGACATGATATATGGTACCCATGCCATCTATGATTGATACTTATGATTTGAAGTTGTTTTATACACTGTGCACTTATTATAGTATCAAATGATTTGTTTTAAACGTACCAAGCATGTTTGGCTATTATAAAGGAAAACCCTATCCCCCGGCTTGCGTTGCATTGTGTGATAGGACTTGGGTCTTATAATAGCTTCATTTTTCCAAAAAGCATTGCGCTGTTTTGTTATATGCACTGGTATTCATGGGAGGAAACCCGTTCCGTGTTATACGGCGTGGTCCCTTGATATATCTGATTTATAGTAAAGTTTTAAATAACTGTCTTAGTTCTCACACCAGTCACATGACTGACCTGGAGTTTATTGTTTTAACCTAAACTCTGGGTGTCCCTATTTTTACATGGGCAGCTAGTAGTTTTGGTTTTGCAGATTTATATTCACAGGATCCTGGTTTACAGCTGGAACGATACTCAGAAAGCTCTGTATCCGTGTATTACTTTCAGTTGTGTATTGTATTATTTTTCTACTGCTATGTAATGTAATTAAATCTCTGATGTATAATATTTATTCATACTCTGTATATTCTTGTATTCTGATGGAATTTTTGTAATTAACAGTGAAATGTTCTTCTGTTTGTGTTCCGATGTGGCTTGTACTCAACTCAATCCTTGATTTCCCATAAGGGGGATTTCGGGTCGTTACATTTTTGGTACTGCTGGAAGACAGATGTAAGCATGTGAGGAGCAATATTTATAAGGGAAATACCGTGGGGAGCATGATGAGAAAGTGTGGCTTTCAAGAAAGAGGATAGCGGGACTTGCAAGGAATTTGTTTGGTGAGCAAGAAAACGATTGTTTGGCTTATTTCATGACAATGAAAAGAATTATTTAATATCTTTATAACCCTGCACCCTATTCGTAAACAATAGCCTGCGTTCATTACTTAGTCACACGCATCCACCAATTTAAATGCTTAGTTTTATAGTAAGATAGATTAAATTTTTATTCGATACCGTTATATAAACGTTGATCGTTAAATTTGTAGCGACACAAACGAATTCCAAATACAACAAAAATATACAAACTGTTATGCCTTAATATTCCGGTTTCAGTGGAATTAATTGTAACAACCCGGAAATTCTGGGCCAGTTTAAAATTTTTATTTTGGCAATTTTAGCGAATTTTGATTATTTAAAATGAATTATTTTAAATAATATCGACGTGAAATTTATTTTGAATAGAATTCGAACGTATATATTATACGCGTCGTCGTTAGAATATAAATTTTTATATATAATTATAAATAGAATTGAAAATGGCGCGGTAGTTCGATAATTCAATTTCAAACTTCAATTGAATGTACCGGGTGCAAAACAATCCGGATTTTTGTGAAACCAAAAATAATGGAATCTAATAGTGAATATCTTTCCAACGAATCCGAAAAATCAAGATTTCATATCGGGAATCATAAGATATGTCCAGTTGAAAATTCTGAATAGTCGCTATGGAATTCAGGCCCTTAAAAATGGACATTTTGCAAACGACCTCGGATTTCGACGAAACCAGTTTTGTTGGATCCGCAGTGCCAAGTTATTGCTAGATTCCAAATTTCATAATTTTTCGAATCAATATGTGAGCGTGGCAAAGGAAAACGCGTTTGACCAGTTTCTGTTGAATTTAATCGACTGGAAATTGGCCATTTTGCAAACGGTCTCAGAATTCGATGAAACTAGTTTTGTTAGGACCGTATCGTCAATACGAAGCTAGAAAATATTTTTCTGGAATTTTTCTAGTTAGTATGTGACCCCGGTAATTTGAAGTGTGCGTTTAAAATTCAATATAAAGATTTAAATGAAAATTCAAAAGGAAACTGATTGTAACAATCGAATCAGCTTGCGATACATATCCCATTGTGTTCGGAATGGGGGTAAAACGCTATGGAAGACAGGCGGTGGGCCTCGCTTCGAGGTCGTATGTAGAAGTCAACCTTTTTACAAATTAAATAAAAAAATATATATATATTATTTTAATTTCCTTTTCCCTCCCTTTATCTTCACTGGCCCCCCCGTTCCCTTTATTTTCAGTGAGAGAAAAAAAAAAAAAAAACCTAAATCGAATCGCCAGCGCCGCCCCCCCCCCCCCCGATCCCTCGAGCGCCGACGAAGAGCCGCCGCCCCCCCAACCTCGAACGCCGACGAAGAGCCCCCCCCTTGAAGCCAACGCCTTCTCTGATTCGCCATTTGAAGCCGCTCCTCGTTCGAACCCCCAGCCGCCGAGAGCCGCCGACGAAGGCGAGTCGCACCCCCCCCCCCTTCGCAGGTACGTTATCTATTTTATTTCATTTTTATTTTTAATCAAAAAAAAAAAATTCGATTTTTAAAAACAGAGAATAAAACTGATTTATTTATAAAGCTAAAACTGATTTATTTATAAGATTTAAACAGAAATTTTTATAAAAGATTTAAACAGAAATTTTTATAAAAAGTAAAACTGTTTTTATAAAAGAATTTTAAACAGAAATTTTTATAAAAGTAAAACTGTTTTTATAAAAGAATTTTAAACAGATCTTTTTTATAAAAGTAAAAACTGAAATGTTTTAAAGATTAAAACTGTTTTGTTTTAAAAAAGTATAAAAACTGAATATTTTTAAAAGTAGTTTAAAACTGAATAAATTTAAAAGAGAAAAACTGATTTTATAGAATTTTAAAACTGAAATTTATAAAGAGAATTGAAAACTGATTTTTAACTTTATTTTTAAAACTGATTTTTAACTTTATTTTTAAACCTGATTTTTAATTTATTTTTAAAACTGATTTATAAAAATATAAAAATTGATTTTTAAAATGATTTATAAACTAGAAGAAGATTATAAATTTAAGAGTAAAAATCAAATTTTTATATATTGAATAGCGAAGTAAAAATTCGATTTTTATATATTGAATAGCGAAGTAAAAATTCGATTTTTACGTATGTAGTGAAAGCAGCAACGAAGGTGACAAAAAGGCGAAACGACGAAGACTTCTGCAAATGAAGTGCCGTGGAGCTAGGATAGCTATAAGTGAGAATTTCTCACCTTTCAATTTCTTTTCTAGTTTTATATATATACTAGGATGCAGACGGTGCTTAGTAGCACCCGACACAACCGTCCACAAACCATGGACTTGTTTGTTTGGTTGCATAGCTTAGTTATATGATTTGATTTGAATTTGGTTGTTTGGTGAATTTGATTGATGTGTGAATGGCGTGGGCCTTCACTAGTCCGGGGATAAGGCTAGGCCTTGTCCCGTTTCTAGTATCGCGCCGTTATGCCGCCGAAATTTTCTAAAATAAGTTAGAAAAATAAAATATCATTTTATTTAAAGAATGAACTGGATAGAAATTCATAGGTTGAAATAAAATGTTTTATCGTTAAAAATATAATTTTTAACGTGAATGCGAATAAATAAATTATTCATTTACAAACCAGACGGTTTGTTTATGTACACTGATTTGACTGACATTGATTGGGTCGATAAATTTTACACATCGCCCAACTGCACAAATAAAATATTTGTTTGATTGTTTGAAACCCTACACGGGTGTTAGGATGAAATATGCAGTTCACTCATCCTGATTGATTAAATATGTCGATCGATTGATTGACAGGCTGTTATAAGCGTTAGATATCTATATTTGATGCTTATACAGTGTAGTGCACTTTGGTTGATGGTTGATTATTTTTCAATGATATGATATTCATGTGTTGTATGAAAATCCATATAATGAACTTTATATGGTAATTGATTGGGCCTCATTCCAATTTGAAAAATAAAGAATATAAAAAAATTAAAGTTCATGTGTTGACAGTACTCATCTATTGAGATTGGTCATGTGTTGAACGAAATATTTTAATATTAAAATTTACATCTTTATCAATATAAAATAAAGTTCATGTGTTGACAGTTTCATTCATTGAGATCATGTGTTGAACGAAATATTTTGATAATAACAACGATTTTGAAAAAGAAATATTTGAAATAGAATATTTGAAAATAGAAATCGACGATTTTGAAATGAATTGAATTGAAAACGATTTCGAAATGAATTGAATTGAAAACGATTTCGAAATGAATTGAATTGAAAACGATTTCGAAATGAATTGAATTGAAAACGATTTCGAAATGAATTGAATTGAAAACGATTTCGAAATGAATTGAATTAAAAACGATTTCGAAATGAATTGAATTGAAAACGATTTCGAAATGAATTGAATTGAAACCGAATTGAAATGAATTCAAATTGAATTGAAATTTGAATTGAATAGAAATGAATTTTAAAACGAATTTATAAAGAAGAATTCAATTTTGATTTGAATTGAAAAGAAAGTTGAAATAGCTTTTGAAACGATTTTAAAACTATTTATATAATTCGTTTTAAATAGAAATCGACGAAATATATATTATATATATTATATATAATATAATGGCCTGAATAGAACGCGCCGCGCCGCGGCAGTTCGCGAATTTCGACCATTTATTTCAAACGGACATTACGGGAGATCCGACCGTCGGATTCTCCTAAAACCGGAACCGTTGGGTTCGTATCGAAAAGAGATTTCTAACGAATATTAGACATTTGAAATCTAACGGTTGGATTTGGAATTATGTCCAAATCAAATTCGAAAAAGGTCGCTGTAAGTGCAGTTCGATGGCCATTGTTGGAAATCGACTGTACAGGCCTTGATAAAATTACTAAAAATAGTAATAATTTGTGTAAAATCATAAGAAATGATTTGTGAAGAATTGGGATGAAAAACTCCCTATTTGAAAAGATAAAAATAGATTTTTATCGAAATGAACTAGTTTTGAACTAGAATTATAATTCTATTTATTTTTAAATAAATAAATTGAATTTGAAAAGGGTTTTGAAAATAACCAAAATTTCCAATGAATGCATTGGAGTGGATTTGAATCGAAATTGTCATCGGAATATTTCGATGTTGGAATTCGTGATTATACAGGTGTTGTTATGGAAATTTGAAAGATATATATTTATATCGTTATTTCCAATACGACATTTGTTAGTCGTAGAATTGGATATTGAATATAAGCCGATATATTTTCTATTCAGAGCCTTGTATTGAATATCAAATGTGATTTGGGTTTGTCGTGAATGGTGTCTTCACTAACACTGTTCTTGACCCCAGTTGAGAAAAGATTAAATCTTTTTATTTAGATTTAATGAAGTGTACCAATTAAATAATATTTAATTGGAATTGAATCGATATTGATTTTTGGGTTTATCGTGAACAGTGTTTTAAATAACACTTGTTCTTTAACCCGATAATTAATGGAATGTGATTTGGGTTTATCGTGAACCGTGTTTTAAATGACACTGATTCTTTAACCCAGTCGAAGATTAAAACTAAGTGGAGTTTTAATGAATCTTTAATTAGATTGAAAAGATCGAGAATGGAGTATCACCAGTTTTGCTCCAGTCGATAGTTAAATCTTTAATTAGATTTGAACGTGAAATTTAGAAACTAACTGTCGGTTAGCTAAGCAGAATGGTTTCCTGGATATTGATCTGATGTTGGTTTCGACCTTCGGGGTTAATATTTGGGGAATTATTCTCTTGATTAATTTACGGTTAGTGACTAATGAATTGGAATGAGGCGTATGTTGTGTTTGTGTAACACTTTTATAATATATACGCGAGTTATTCGGGAAGACCGGGTTTACCCCATTCTGAATAACTGATACGACGATAAGTCGAAGATGAAGACGATGGTCGAAGACCGGAGGTCTTCACGTCGTTTGGGTGATAACTGATGATCTTGATTGGGCTGTACACCCAAGAAGATAGAAACAGTTAGTGATCGTCCAGACGTACTTGGAGATCGATGGATATGCGGGGTACTAGGTGCCTCCGGTTTCGTTCAGACCCAGAACGGACTTGTAAATGGACTGTGGGTCTGACATCGGATTTCATTCTGTGTGACTGATATCGGTTGCATAGGATGGTTTACCTGTGTGGCATGCTAAGATGCAAATGATCAAGGCTTCTGTTGAAAAGCAAAGTCTTGTGGTGATGATCAAAGCACGGCCTTTGTGGCGTAGCTTTGTGTAACGTTTACCTCGCGTGTTTCACACCCGGTATGAACCAAAAACGGGAGACGGACCTCAGGGAGGACTTGCGTTTCTTTCTAGCTAGAAGTGGCGTCAGTGGTTTTACACGCCCTGACGAGTTTGACTTATGTGGTTGTTGCGGTTGCGAGGCGCCTCGGTTATATCGGTTTCGGCCGAATGCATTCTGGTCGGCTGACGGACCAGACTTACACCCCATAGGGTGGGGAGACGTATTGTTCAGGCATAATAATCCACTCCGTGTGGACCGGCCCTGTCGCTCCAAGGGGCAGTTGCGGCTGTTCCTGAGACATGGGCTAGATTGTCTCGAATCGGTTGAGGACTATCTTTTGCCTCGGTTCATAGACGGAAATCCAATTTCCAAATACGTGACTTTGCGGTTTTATTTGTAAACCTATATATGGCGACATAGTGGCATGGGACGCTCATGCCGCCTATGATTGATACTTATGATTTGAAGTTGTTTTATACACTATGCACTTACAATAGTATCCAATGATTTGTTTTAAACGTATCAAGCATTCTTTGGCTGTTATAAGGTAAAAACCCTATCCCCCGGCTTGCGTTGCATTGTGTGATAGGACCTGGGTCTTATAACAGCTTCATTTTTCTTTATTTAGCATTGCGCTGTTTGTTTTATGCACTGGTATTCTTGGGAGGAAACCCGTTCCGTGTTATACGGCGTGGTCCCTTGATTTACCTAATGATTTAAAATAAAGATTAATAACTGTTTTAGTTCTCACACCAGTCCCATGACTGACCTGGAGTTTATTGTTTTAACCTAAACTCTGGGTGCCCCTATTTTGACACGGGCAGCTAGTAGTTTTGGTTTTGCAGATTTATATTCACAGGATCCTGGTTTACAGCTGGAACGATATCCGGAAAGCTTTGTATCCGTATATCTCTTCTAGTTGTGTATTGTATTATTTTCCGCTGCGATGTATTTAAATGTAATTTAAATCTCTGATATTTCTGTGTAATATTCATTTATACTCTGTATATTCTTGTAATCTGATGCATTGTTGTTATATACAATGAAAGGTTCTTCCGTATGCGTTCTGCTGTGGTTTGTTCTCGAACTATCCGACGCTTTCCTTTACGGGGAAGTTGCGGGTCTTTACACTAATTTCACTGAAAACCGACTTTGTTTGAACAACGACGTTATTTTACTCTATCAGTTCACCCTTAAATTGCACATACCGATAAAATAATTCCGACTGGCTCCAAATTGAAAACATAGCAATAATCAGCGATACCTATTCCATGAAATTCATTTCGTCGAAAACGAAGGTTGTTTGAAAAATAAATATTTTTAACGCTTATATAATATCGAAATAATATAATAAATAAAATCTAAAATAAGTAAATTTAATAATAATAAATAAATATTATTTATTGAATATATCTAAATAAAATAATCTATTACTTCAAATTTAATCAGTACGAAGTTATAACCCAATACCAGTATTTCCAAGCTAAACGATATCCAAATATATGAAAATCCCTTTTAAATAAATTAAATAAACGTTATAATTTATAAACGATTTCCATAGCGACTATTTTAAAATTTGATTTAGCCATAACTAACAATCTATAACACGAAATATGGATTTTTCTCTTTCATAGTTTCTTGTTTCACAGAAATCCGACTAATATCGGATCCTGTATATTCAGTTGAAGTTCAAAACTCCATATTACGAACTGCTGCGCCATTTCGAGCTCGATTTATATTTATTTAAATATATAATGTTAAAACTTCGATTCAATAACGAATTAAATATTAAAATCAAATAATATTCCAAATAAAATATTTAAAACGAACAAATAAATAAATTATTTGACTGCCAAAAATACGGGTTATTACAAGGTGGTTCGATGTGCCATATCTTCGGTCAATTAGGTTTTTTTTTTCGTATGCGAATTTTTTTTCTTCGTTTTGTAAAAATGCTGGGAGGGAAAAGTACCCATGCCAGCCTCCATGTAGCTTCGCCCCTATTGGTAAGGTAACTTTAAACCATATGCTTCATCTGTAGTTTTGAATATGAGATAAGATTTGTACATCGTGTAACGAGAGAGCTCCCTAGAGTTGATGTGGCCACGAATTTCTAACCGACGGACTCTATGTAGCTTTGCTACTTTACTAAACCTATTATAATGGTAATCAAAATGTATTAGAAACAACAATTGACCGCATTTAGTCCAATTTTGAAACTAAAGTCTAGTTTGAATCGACTAAAATAAGTTGTTTTGACTTCTAAAAAAATGATCATTTTGACTTTCAGAAATTCAAAAAACGACTTATAAATATTTCCTGATGGTTGGTGGTTTTCTTCATTTTCTAATTTAAGTAACACAAATTATCTTCAGAGTTGTATCCCACCAAGACATTGGAAAAGGTTTTGCTTCTTCATTTGAGTTTTAAGACTGTTTAATTTACATGTACTATGGGTTGATTAGTAAAAACATTAAATTCAATATGTTTTGTGAGTAGCATTTCTCGAAATGAGGTTTTTACAATACTACACTTTTAGAGACATAAAACCAAAACAAGTTTCTAAAGGTCTGCCTTGGGAGTTTTAGTGTACTGTTTATGGGAGATTTTAAGAGCATCGATTTTGATTGTTAATGATCATCTTAGTTCTGATTGGTCTGCATAAAGTGTCGCTGTAACCGATTAATGTATGCTTGAGTGTTTCGAATGTACCGATTATGAGAGGTTACCATTAAACTAACATGGCATTTATATCCTTATATTTATTTTTTGGATTTGTAAAGAGTATTTTTACAATATCATTAGTAAGGGCATAACTAGGAAAAAAAGGTTACAGCGCCGCAAAACATCTGATTTGATGAGTTGAAAATTACCGCTAAAATTACGCTACACAGGTTTTCACCAGTCTTATGATCAACGACTCCTGATGTGAATAAACCCTGCAAGCACCTAAAACACAAAGTCGTCCAAAGCCAATCAAAACTGATTGAAAATGAAACTCACAAGCGGAGCATAAATGTTTTGGGTCTTTCAAGAAAGAAGCAACCCAAGTAGAAAACAGTTAAAAACTTCATATAGTGTTTGGCTTATTTTATATTTTGTGTTTCAGTTTTCAATATTAATTATAAAAAATGAAACGAGTGGAAGGACGATGGAGGAAATGGAAGGAAGATAGAGGAGGTGACGGAGAGACTGAGGGTTTGCTTGGAAATTTTGAGGTACCGTCAATTAGATATTTTGAAAGTACCGGGTTTGATCGTTAATGATCGTAGCGGTTTTTATTGGTTTACATGAAGTGTTGTTATAACTAATCAATGTATGTTTGAGAGTTTAGCATATATCAGTTTGAGAGTTTTCCACTAAATCAACGTGAAATTTGTATTCCTATATTTATTTTTTGATTTTGTTAAGAGCAATTTTACAATATAATTAGTGAAAGCATAATTAAAAAAGAGAGTTATAACCCTCAAAACATCTTGATTTAATGGATCAAAAATTGCAATTAAAATTACATTGCATTGGTATTCATTTGCTTTATAACCATGATTATTGATATGAATGCAAAATTGCAAGTGTCATGATAACACTTGAAATACAGAGCCATTTAAGTCGATAGAAAATAAATTCTCAAGCGGAGCCTGAACGGATGACGGAATAATGAATTATCTCTCGTCCTTCTGTCATTTTTCAAAACATGAAAAATTAAAACAAAGTTGTTTTCCACTTTATGAGTTAACTTACTTTTCTAATACAATCATTTATATATATATATATATATATATATATATATATATATATATATATATATATATATATATACAGAGAGAGAGAGAGAGGAGGGTTCGGCTACACCTCTTATACTGCACGTGAACTCTCCCCCTTAATCTCCGCCATCCATTTTCCCACTCATTCTCTCTCTTCCCACTAAGAAATAATATTGAAATGGGAAGAGAGAGAATGAGTGGGGAAATGGACGGTGGAGATTAAGGGGGAGAGTTCACGTGCACTATAAGAGGTGTAGCCGAACCCTCCTCATATGTATATATATATATATACATACACACACACACCATTTGTACTTCTGTATGGACAAAAACTTTAAACTAAATGTAACGGCCCGCAAATCCGTACTACCTGAGTTGACTAATAACACCACACGTCCAACCCAAATTGCACAGAAATACGAATCATTATTAGAAAGAAGTTAGAGGATGAGAAATAAAAAGAAAGAAATGTTAGAATAGAAGAAAACAAAGAAGACAGATCTCACAGCGGAACGAGTAAAATATGTTATATAACATAACTTTTTGAAATACAAATCAGTAACTGTATACATATATATACCATTATCAGAGCACAACAGTTATTCCTGGAACAATTATAAACACCTGTTTCCAGATACAACATAGTACACAGCGGAAATATGATAATCTATAGCTAACTGGTGAAGCCTCCTGCTTCTAGCTCTTCCAAGTGAATCTGAAAAATCCCGAACTACTTGACTGCCCGTACAAATTTGGGCACCCAAGAGTTTAGGGAAAACAAACAAAATAACTCTGGGTCAGTCAAGGGACTGGTGTGAGTAAACTCCAACCATTTGTTTAACTTTCAAAATCCTTTCGAAAGAAGTGATAATCGTAAGACCGATCCACACATAAACACGGATGGTTTTTACCTTACGATAACCCAAAATATCTTTGATATCAAATCCAGTGATATTATAATAATGTCTACATCAAATAAATAGAATCTAGCGGAACGCTTGCATCTCATGCTCCATATATAGTATAAAATCAAAAACCGCATGGTGCTTATTGGAGATTGGATTTCCAACATGACAAGGTATGGAACCACCTTCCGATAGTGTATCTCTAGAGAGTAATACACTGGGTTCAACAAGAACGTCTTGCAACCCGGCCCATACATGACCGACCACTCATTTCGCTTGAGTGTATCAAATGTATATCACCAACGGTTGGGATCAACAACCGTTTCCTGAATGGGACAACATCGAATAGAATAAGGAATTAAATGAATCTCTAGATAGGTGATTATACACCCTAATGGGAGCGACCCACATAGCCATGCTTCCTGCCCGATTTTTGTCATTTCCCGGTTGTTGAGGCCTGAGGCTACGATTTCTTATCATTCATTGATAGCACAAATTACTTTGAATACCACATTGTTAGATCCGTTAATCACTAGTTGATTTTCACAAATATATTCTGGATATTATGCTAAGGGAATAAATCCGTTGCCACCATGTATATTTATTCAGACCAACATATTTGATCACTGGAAATACTCTGTCAGACATTCGTCCATATACGTTCGTTCTGGGATTGAACGAAACCGAAGGCACAATTTCCATTAAAAGAAAAAGTCCTTGCACTTTACTCCGTAGTCGATTATCTTCATATAATATGATTCGCAACGTTACTGCCAATACAGAGTGGTTCTCGGATAATAATCCAACCGGTCTCTCCATATTGACAACGATATTGGCAAATACTTCGATAGTCGGTTATTTAACTATCGAAGAAAAATAAACAAACATCCATTCAAAACATCAAACAATCACTGGGCCTGTTAATTAATATTTCATTAATTAATTCACTTCTTCATTTCCCTATCAAATATTTGTTAATCAAATATTTTCAGTAATCTTGTTGGACTCCTACGCTATTTGGAAAAAACATTTCCCTATATCACCTTCTTTTATTTTCTAAACTTAGAAAATATATTCTATTGCAATTGTAAAAAATTTCAATTACTTATCTATTTCCCGATTATTTTAATTATACTCAGGAAATATTTACTTATACATTTCCAAAATTCCACCACTTGGGTTAAAACGAATGCTGTGTAAAACATCGTTACAACAACCCAAGTTATTTTATTCTACTAACTCTTATTCAAACACTTCTCTTTGAGACTGGATCTTGCTATTTATCAATTAAAAATGAAATCAATCAAGTTGGGGTATAACTACCTCTCAGACCTTGACTGAAAACATTCTTAACTTCAAAACAGACAAAACCATTATTCTAGAAAATTCACACCATACGAACCCATTATTCCTTTTTAAACGTATATATGTTTCTCTTTCTATTACCAGATTATTGATTTCCTTTTTGTTTATAATATTCTATTTTAAATTCGTTTCCTTATCGAATTCCATATATATTGATATGTTGATTTCTAACCATCATATTTTCTTAAAAATATTCTAACTCCTTAAATTTACGGAAAATTTCTCCATAACCTCCTTTGTATCGGGAGCATCGGGATACTTCAAATAGCCTCCCATGGCCCCCACCTATCCAAAAGATAAAGAAAAAGACAAGTGGCTTGCCGATACGGTGCATAAAACCTCACATGGAATTTAAACATGTACCTTTTTGTCGGGCACACGAATTAAAATCTTCATACACTTCATCCCATACCTGCTCAACCAATATTTACCTGTTTCCAATTTATCCCAACTAAATTCGGTCATCCCTAACTCAATTTGCTAATTTCTTCTTTAATTAGCTATTTAGCCAAATCCCTTTATTTTGAACATATCATGTTTCAAATATATTTTAATTCGCTTATAAACAAGTAGAATTTCATTTCTAGCTTGAGTTCCAAATTCGATTTCGAATATGAATCCATAAAACCAATTTACTTATCCAACGCCATTTTCGATTCAAAACTTGATTAACTATTTATTCTTCAAAATTAGTTAAATCTATTTAATAACTAAAATCTATTTTTTTTTCAAAAATCATTTCACTTACTTCACTGGAGTTCATATTTATTTTATATCTCTAGTGTGGCTTTTTCTAATGGCAAATTTGGATTTTTATTTCTTTAAAATCCTTTTATTTATTTAAATAAACCGTTATGGTTTTATAATGGTTCTGGCGCTGTTTGTCTGAAAATTTGATTTTGACATAACTCAAAATGTACACGATGAAATTCGGAATTTTCTCTTCCCTTAGAAAACTATTATCAAATCGGTCCTAACGTTTCCTATTTCAAAGAATTCCGACTTCAATTGAGTTCTGCATACTCAATTGAAGTTCGAATCACCAATTTACTAACTGTAGTGCTGCAGCGAGCTCGTTTTAATTATATATATATATATATATATAAACTTTTTACCTTCGTTTATATATAAATTTTAATTATATTCTGATATATTTTAATACATATCAAATCAGTTTCCCAATTCAACATAATATTTCTGATTATCTATAATTGTCGATTTTTCCTAACTTGAAAATAAATTTATTTATACTTCGATCTTCTATATTCGAATTCCATTTCAATTCTATTTAAATTTCCTATATTCAATTTCCATTTCAACTTTATTTGAATTCTATATTCAAATTCCCATTTCAAATTCTATTTGAATTTTCTATATCCAAACTCCATTCAATTTCTATAAACAAATTCAATTTAAATTTCTATATTCAAATTCTAAATTTGAATTCCCTTTGTTTAAATTCCATTTGAAATTTAAATATCCATATTATCCAATTTATGGTTTTTCACCTTTCTTTGTAGACATCGCCTTATATTACTTGTTTATATATATTAAAACAAGTCTCGACTTCAACTTCATTTGAAATAAATATTTTACTTTGGAAAAATAAATTTCCCTTTATTTAAATTCCACTTGTATTTATATTTCCTGAATTTATCAAATGATAATTCATTTCACCTCCTTTTTAAACTTTGTTTACAAACAAACTACTTGTTTTAAATATTCAAAACAAGTTAATATTTTTATTCTATTCGAATTTCAAATTCTATATAGAAAAAAAAAAATAGAATTTCCCTTTAAAATCTCAAATATCCTTTCCATGATATTTTGTAAATCAACCCTCAGGCCCAGTGATATTTAAACACCAAACAACCAATTATTTATTTCAGGGTTTATAACACATCATATATGATAGTATATATGCAAACAAATAAACAAACAGATAATATATTTTTGAGGAATCCAGTTGGATTCCTCCAACCTGTTTTTCCCGCGTCCACAAACGTTAGTCAACATATTAATACCCATCCTGCTTCAAGGCAGGATATCGCGGTATATAAGGTCATCCACTATCATAGCGTGAGGCGTATAGGGTAATTTTCCGCTCATGGTACTGCGGGCATTCGCTAATGGTACTGCGGGAAACCCAACCACCAATATATATATGTATATATATATATATAATAGCAACCACCAAGCCTAAATACTAAATAACTAATATATTTTAACCAGAATTTATCAACAAATAGCAATGCAACCAATCCACTAACAAGCAACATATAAATTAAATGAGAATTCAATTATAATAAATTATAATCGAACCAGAGAATGAGTTTACTCACCGTGATCTATTCGACTCGTCTCTAATGAATTCACCTAACACCTATGATAATTTATTTTTATTTAATGATTAACTATTATTTATTTAAATCAACTTAATAAATAAAAATAAATAAATTATCCTATGTATTTAAAAATAAAATCGTATACCTTATTCCTAAGCCAAATGTCGACCAATACCCTACAATAAGACACCACTGCCATGCTTCAAAACTGCTTCGCAATTTGTCCAGATATACCCATCTTCCAACAACAGCCATCAACCAATCTTTCCAACTACTGAACCTCACTGTCTAGCTTCAAATCCCGTCAACCCTTCACTGCGTCCAAGCATTCCTTAAAACGTCAGCCCATTTCTAGCATCCCACCTTCAAATCAATCACTACAGATCTGTACTCCCTACACATCTAACTGCTGAACCCCAAATATTACTCCCGTCTTACTTTTTGAAACTGCTACGAACACTAGCTCCAGCTTCACGCATTGAACAACGAACTCCAACACAATGCATCCATAAATCGGACTACCCAAGCTGCCGGCTACCACTCCCTTTCACTTGCGATACCTTAGAAACCATCATTGTTAAACCAGATTCATCCTATTCGCACGCTCCAGAAATCGATCTGACATCGCACCATCTCCCTTCTCATTTCAACTGTCGACTTCCTTATTTAACGCACCATCACCACATCCATCAGACATCGCACTCAACGCTTCCTACCGGAAATTGATCGATGCTCTTAATTATCAAATCCCACCAAGCTTGAATAAATTACACAGTCGCGACCTTATCCTTGCTCACGAACACAGTAGATTGCGACAAATCTTCTGCCTCAGATTCGATCTTCAAACTTGATAAAAAAAATCGAATGATTCCTTCTCGATAATGTATTCACACCCTATTGAACGTCGAAATCCCCCTCTGTCGTTCGCCTAAGTCACGATGTAACCTTTTTCCCCTTTTCCGATTAAATTTTGATTTAGAAAACTTGTTATCGCTGGAAAACAGAATGAGGATAAAATACGGTTTTTGATTTTTGATTTAGAAATGGAAAGGGTTGAGTGATTTTATTAGTGAAGTTGGGATCGAATTTACAGAAGGAGGAAAAATGGCCAAAAGGAATATAGTGCGATTTATAGAAGATGATTACTTAATCATCAAGGAAATTTTGTCTGCGCAAAAGTATATTATATTTAATGTGATTAGATTTAAAGAGATTTTTATTTCTTTTAAAAGGATTCTGATTTGATATAAAGCGATTCCTATTCTTTTTAAACAGACATCGATTTGATTTTGTACATATCCACAATCAAATATCTCGGGGTCCATTAATTTAAACCACGAACCGCTATGTTAACGTAACCACTGTTGTTTCAACAACGTAACACTATTCTGAACTAACTGAATATATTTTGATATTTAATTTGAACGTAAATATAAATAATCAAAATAAATTAATAAAATATAATTTAAATTCAAAAACAAATAAATTCTTCAAAAATAAATTATTATTTATTATCGTATATATTCCAAATAGAATTTATGTTGATTATCTGAATTATTCTGACTCAATTTTAAATCTCGAATTGAATTATTTTTTTGTATTACGATAATTTAAAATATTCGATATTAAATCGAAATCGATTTTTAAATCGATAATTAAATATAAAAATTCATTTAAACTATCAACTGAATATTTTAAAACAATGTTAAATATTTAAAATAAACTGACAAAAAATCTGGGTCATTACACTAAAAAAGGATAAACCGAACATACCCTACTATGTAAACTTTTTTCTTGCTTTACGAAAATAGGCAATTATAGAATCGATACCAAAATTCATGAGTACGTCTTAATGCATAGGTAAAAATGATAAAGGCACCGCCAATTTCTTTGTTTTACGCTACTGTTGATCGGTCAGTAGGTTACCACCATCTGGTGCCTTTATGCCCTCATCATAAAGAGTAGTACCTTTAGAACCGCTCAAATTCAAACTATACATGAATCGAATGTTAATGCCAGGTGTTTTATGGTCTAAATACCTAGAGTTAGGACACCCATCTCAAATAATTCTGATTGTAATCGCACAGTATCGATAACTCCTTGGAGCACACTGTAATGCATTTTAGTCCTGTTTGCTTCTCCAGTGATAATACCTAAATATTTGAACTTATTTGCATCAAATTCAAGGTGAAATTTGTCTTTAGTATTGAATTTTCATTTGGGCACTCGACATTCTCATGCTCAAATTATCACTGCCCCCATTATCAATGGTAAAAGATTTAAAGTAAAAAGTTAGGAACAGTGAAATTAAAGGCCCGATGGACTAAACAATAAAACCTAAACCTCAGGAGTTGACAGTTCCATCGAAATTACCTTTTTACCACCATCAATAAGCATGGAATCGCAAATCTTGTAATAGAGCTCTTTACAAGATGAGAAGCTCACACTGTCAACGGTCTTGGATAAAATCTAGCGATAGTCGGATGGAAGGAAGTGACTCCAAACAGTATCGGAATCAATGGCTTGACGGAAATTAGACAATACGACAGCCACTCTGCACAAATCTCGAGGCTATGTGAAGGAGATCAAGTAGGATAAGCATGCTTCGGGAAGCCGATTGATTTCGCATTTTCGATGCCCCATTTTACCGCCTCCCGCTTAGCGCGTGGAAATTGTAGTTAGCGGAGAATCCGTTTGGCTTGCGCGTTAAGCGGAGAAGTTGAGCGGAGCATTCAAGTGGAGTATTTTATATTTATTTTGTAATTTAATTATCTAATGATTAAAACTTAACAATATGATTAATGCAAAATAACACATTTAACCAAACATATCATTTCAGTACATAATAATATTTCATACCAGTTCACTACATAATAATATTTCATTCCAGTTCACTACATAATAATAAAACGAAATCATACAACAAACTACTAATGTCTGCGAAATCTGGAAAGATGATAACTCATGTACCCCATCAACTCCATATTAGGCAAGGTCTCAACCACCTCCAAAATAGACCGGTCGAGTCGAAAAATCTCAGTAATCTCCCACTTGTCGACAACAGTGATGGGTAAGAGAATGACATAGCATCGGTCCACCGCCGTGGAGAAACGCTCTATCTAAACGAAGGCCGGTTCGGAAGGAGCGGGTTTGGAAGGAGCTGCTCTACTAGATGTGGCGTGCGTCGACTGCCTCCGTGCAGACTGAACTGGCGGTGGACTATCTGCGGTAGCAGGGAGAGCAGGGGGGATCTGATATTGCAAGTGCCTGCACCAATGCAGCTCCCAAAAAGCTGGTCCTGCTCACGAAACTTCAGAGGTGGATGTCTCCTGAACTTCTGGTACAAGCGTGCAGCCCCATGCCACTAGTCGTATGATCCATCCAAGCGGTCCTGCGAAGCATCCAAAAAAATAGAAGCAGAATGAAGCAGCCAGAAGCAGAAGTAGAAAAATGTGTCATTTAACTGAAAAAAGAAAAAATAGAAATAAAAAATAAATGTAATCAGAAAATAAAAAAAATACCTTAAGGAGGCAGAACGAAGCAGAAGCAGGAAGAAGGAGGAAAAAGTGAGGAGAAAGGAAGGGGGAATTTATAGGGCCTTACAAGCTGAAAAGCTTTTATTGCTAAAGATCCTCTACTCTTATGGCACGTTTGGCCCCACAAAGCAAAAGTGCTTATGCTAATATAGTAATTACTTCGACCAACTTTTAAAAGGTCAAAAACTCTATTTGGTGCAATATCGACTTATAAGGCAAAAAGATAAAAAGTCAATATGGATAGAATTATATATTCATAATAGCTTCTTGGCTTTTGCATTGGAATCTTAAAACAAAATAGAATGTAATTTTTTTTTTTTAGAAATATAATACAATAGTTAACTAAATATTATATAATTGGTATTTCAGAATGTTAATTACAAAACACATGGAAAATGAATCCAAAGACAATATAAATATTTGCAGATTACTCGCACATAGACAAAGCAACTAAATCCATTTTAAATTACAAAATCAAATAACAAACAATAGATATATGTTAATCTATTACATAAATTTCAAGCATTACAATTGAAATATTGAATTTTTTTAAAAGCATATTGAACCTAAAATGATAAATGCTGCCATGCTTCGTCAAATTTGCTCTCTTTGGTTGTTGAAATCTTGTCTTCTTTGTTGAGTTAAATTCACTCCAACTGAAATTTGATTAGATTCAAGATTGTAAACTAAAATGTAATGAACAAACTGGAAGGTAATGTCATGCAACAGTAACAGTGAAAACAGAGATTAGATGCGTAGAGAATGGAAAAACAAAGCTGAAATATATAGAGATTGAAAAACATAAATGAAAATATAGAACATAGTGCAATGTAGACAATAGTTGATAGAGGGCACTACAAAAGTGAAACCAAATACAATGGAATAAATTTAAATTTTTAATAAAAAATTAAAACTAAACAAAATAGAAGAAAGATAAAAATAATTCAAAGTGTGAAATGAATATTAAATTAAAAGCTAACTTGTTGAATAAAATAACTAAGTAATAATTTATGTATCAATAATTCTCCTAAGCTACACAGTGATAATGAAAGTTGAGAAATCCAAAATCAATAGTAAGTATAGAAAGTAAAATTACACAACTATTTATCTTTGTTTGGACAACATTTCAGACACCTAGTCCTGATGTTTTCCTTATGATTTTCACTATCTAACCACCTTTACTTCTCTTAGGTTAATAAGTTTACTGACCCCGCTTGAGGAATTCAAGAGTCCAACAATACCACTTATCCAAATGGCAAAAATTCAAGAAAAATCTATAGTTGTCACTCTTGTTTTTAGTACAAGAAGTGACAATGTTTGTAATAGGATCCTATAGTGATTTTAGAATAGTAACTAAAAAAGATACGGCTAGAATGGTAGAACCTTTCAAACATGATTGTGAATCGTTGGGAGAGTAAGTATGAAATATATCATAAGGTACGAACCTTTGAAAGTGGAATATAGTTTGAATTTGAAAGCTTGCTTTTAAATCATGTTAGTTGCCAAAAGGATGTTTCATCAAGTCTGTAAATAGTTGAAAAAAATGCAATTAAACAAATGCGATTCAATATTGTGAAGCTGCAAGTTTATTAAATGCAAATTAATTCATAATTGTGAACCTGCAAGTTTATTAAATTAAAAGTTAATTGATTCTTTAAATTAAAAGCTTTACCTTAGCAAATTTTCATCACGCTAATTATGTCGAGTAAAACCTTTCAAATAAATTGAATGAACGGACATTGATAAACTTATAATGATAAATTATTAAGATGAGGACTTTTACTCATGCAACCGGTCTATTGCCCGAATTCATGCTTATTGTTATTCTGTTCTCCATCTCATTTTCAGCACAATTCCGCAATTAGCAAAGCTTACTCCCCAAATGCATTGAATTCAATTAGACAATCATTTAAAAGGATTGTTTCCTATGATGGAGATGACATTGACGATGATTTTACAATAGCCGAAGAAGAGAAAAAGAACACAACTGACTCATTACCAGACACAACATCAACCACTGAACTCAGGAACTACTATAATTTTGTATACATAACAACATAAGATAATCAACAACACCATTCACACTTTAATGCACACTACATAAGACCACTATACATGCAGAAACTTTATTAATGATTCCAAAAATTGATTTTCCAAACGGACTATGACTACAAACACAAATTGAAAAGAGAAACGACGTAACTATTGCTTATTTAATTTAACATTTTCGTAAATTCATGTCATGGTTATACATGAAAAACAAGATTATAGTAGAAAAAAATTCTTCCCAAAAATTCATGTGCTTGTATATGTTTTATGTGTTGCGGTGGATTGATGCTAGTAGTTTCCAAGTTTTCAGTCATTGATTTTAATTAGGACTGAAAAAAGAAAGGTATGTTTAGTAAAATTTTGTATTTTATGCATTCAACATTGAGAATAATGAAATATGTGGATAACAAAAGAGAAATTTAGAATTTTAGACCATTACGACAACGATGAAAATGATGAAAGGACCTTAAAATTGCTTTTAGTTTCATATATTCAAATCTTTTTTCAAATTTTTTTTTTCTAAAATACAACTGTTTTTGTAAACTCATTTTGGATACCTAAACTTGTTACAGAAAACCAACATAATACATCATATTCTGGTGTTTTTAAGTTAGTAAACTGAGCATTGGGCTACCCCAAATACAAAGAGCTTGATCAGCATTTGGATTAAATACTCTACATCAAATTTAACTATAATAAGTGCTTCTTTAGTAACTGACAGAAATTAAATTGACAGACACGAAACATAATTTGAGTTATGTAGTTTTGATTGCACCAATGTCAACTTATATTTAATAATTGTTCAATAATCAAAGGGTGATCAGTGGAGATGTTGTGGGGCTCAATGGAATCTACAGAAAATAGGCCACACAAAGAGGCACTGGAATGCATATGATTAGATTCCAGTTATGTTTTATATAGAACCAAATGTACTTAAACATATGCAATGCGATATAATACAATCCATGTGTACAATAAATCTTGCCTTCGGTAACACATTGTGACCCAATTCATGCGTACAACACATGTTTATATTAAATAACCAACGCGTATACTCAAAGGAAGACTGAAGATCACAAACTAAATAAATAAACTTTTATAAGTCGAATTTGGGTATAATACGAGCTCAAATGAATAAACGTCTTTGTCAATCAAACAAAGAACAAATAAATGAAATCATAGTAGATTGAGTGCATTGGGAACGAATAGGAGAAAAAAAATGGTACCTTTGTCCAAAATATTAAAGAGAACAAGCGGTGTGTCGATCTGATAGGAAATTGAGAAAATGGCCAAACCCTAATCTATTTGAGTAGGAAGAAACGCGGGCTGGAAGTCGTTTTTCATTTTGGATCACAGAAGTTGAAAGCAAAAACAATCGGCTTTTGAAATAAGCAAAAAAGTAACTTTTAAAAGGCCAAATTTTCCATTTATCCAAATGGGCTTTTCTACTTTTTCTTTCCAAAAGCTAAAAAGTTGCTTATTTGCAAGTATACAAACTTGCCCTTAGAGCTGTAAATCGATCGAACTGTAATGAAGCCGACCCGAAAAAAAATTCAGATTTTTTTCTCAAATAAATTTTGGTGTTCTAACATAGATCACGTACACATACATTTCTTGGACACTGACACAAACCGACATTGGTGGACATGACAATTTATACCGTATTTTTATACCTTTTAGTAGATTTTCTATCATCTATACACTAAATTACAAGAAATTCGAATGAATTTGAACGAATATGCATCGAATAAGATGTTTTTCTCATATAAATTTTGTTGTCCCGGTTCGTGTCCTAAATCAAAATCTCACAAACTCAATTGGACATATATATTTCGACCATAGGTATCAGATATTCGTACAAAATTAATAGACATACTTTCATACATGTTTCGTTCCAAAATGATAATTGTCCGGCTCTTGAATCTTACTTAAACAAATTAATCATCTAGTTTTAACATTGGAAAAACCAACTATTTTCGAGACTCGGTTCCTACTTCCAAATTATATGTATGCTTGTATTCAACTAGTGAATAAAATATTAGATAATGCGGAACAAACTCATAATGGATGATTGAATTTCACTGAAAACTGTATATACATGAATTTTGAGGACATAAGAACCGGTCTTCTGTTTTCATGTTTTATAGTTTCTGAAAGAATTAAGTTAATGGAAGATGTTAGCATATGCATAATGACACATGTTAATGTTATTATATTACACTTCGGCTTTCTGAATTCAACCTTTCTAAAAATCATATAAGAAAATTTTAACATATAATTAGTAAATATTGTCCTTAATATGTGCCCTTAGGGCCTGTGCAGTTAATGTCCCGGTATTACCCTACTGTAACCATGTTGTATCCCATCGTGGATTTCTACTGCTATGATTTTCCCAAATAACCATTCTGTTTTTCGTCTCGCCTATTTCCAGTATATCATGTTATTTTCACTATATTACATTATTCTCGTTATATCTTTTACAAAAGAAATGAATTGAAAATTAACGTATACATTATAAAAATTATGAAGCTAGTTTTTCTAATTGAATTTTTTAACTTATATTTCTAGAATAAAAACACTCTATATTAAATTAAATTAAGTTCAATAAAAATTTGCATTTATTAATATATATTTATGCATATTTTTATTTGAAATTAAAAGTGCACTAAATTAATTAAATGTTAGTTTTCATTTAATTATCACTTGTACATTTGTAAAAACATTAAATGCGAGCTTTGTATGTTATTTTAGAGTCATCTGCTATACTCATGTTATTTCTTCATTTTTATCCCCGTTAGGACTTTTTACGCTTCTATCACATTGGATTCGGTAAGCTTCTTATCAGCACAACTTTGACCACACATTAACAAGAAGCAAATATAATATTGCCTTTTCCATATACTTGAAAAAAGCACATAATAATAGTAATTAGTACATCAAGCCTTTTTTCCTTTTGCCTACCATTATAACTCTGTTAGATAGTAATTATAACCACCATATTATATTCTTTCACTTAGATCTACATGGTTATACCACATATCCCCTTAACAAATATTACATATTTTTCGGATATTTCAAATCCTAAGCAAAAAAAATCTCTTTTATGTAATAGATGGTGGAAGGTGATAATTTATGTAATACCCTAATTTTTAGTATGCATTATTTGGGAAATTTAATTGGATAAATTAGATAAGAATAACATAATAGGATGCCGAGTTAAGATTCATATATATTAAATAATAATATTGTTCGACTCTAGTAACTAATTAATCCAATTAGACATAAAAAGAGGTATTATGTAAGAGATAAAGTGGAAAACACATAGCCTCATATTAGTACATGTTAGCCTACTTTGTGAACTAGGCTACACAAAGAGCAAATAGTGGAAAAGCCATCAACCGGTTTGGATCGGAGGGAACCAGTGCAGGAAAGAAGCAGAAATCAAAGACGCATACATCACACCAGTTCGGTTCGGAGAAGCACTACAGCGACACCAAAAGAAAGCAAATAGCCTCATCGGATCGGATCGGAGGCGGCCGATCCGAAACCCTTTTTTCTGAGCCTGTGACCGTTGCTACACACGTTTCCTGAAGGCTCGGACCAAGCACAACCATTTCCTCCCACGATCTCTTACTAAATCGATGCGATGTCACCATCTGGAGGCCTCCGAACCCGATTCTTATGGGATGGGTGCCACGCAGTTCCGAACCGGAGCCACTTCGAGGAGATTTTTCACTTATAAATACACCATCAAGAGGCATTTGAAAGGATTTTTTTGGCAAATTCTCAGTTCTAACTTCCTTCATAGCCGAATTTCATAACCATATTCAGATCAAAATCATCTCTTAAAGTCTATTTTTGAGAGATTTGAGTGAGCTTATGCATTGTAATTGTGAAGTTGAGTGAGAATCATTGCTGTATCTGCATTCAAATCATTAATTAAAAGAATATAAAGTGGATGTAGGCCCTTTAGTGCCGAACCACTATAAATCGTGTGTTCTTCATTGCTTTTTAGTTATATTTCATTAAAATCATAGCTAATTTGGGTGTTAGAACCAATCTTTGGTCTAACATTTTGGTGCTTTCACTGAGAAACCTTCGAATTCTCAGCCTTTTTCGGATTATCATTCTACTATTTGGACTTTCAAGTTCAAAGAAGTTAATCCTTTGTCTCTGACATCTTTCAGTACTTGTTGACTAACTGTTGAAGAATCGGGTATCATGGCTAAGACCAAAGGAATAGAAGTGCAAGGCGCTAGGGGAAATGATGCTAGAGAAGATCAGCAAGCCATCATGTTAACAAGGTCACGCGCTCAAAGCTTTGGAGCAGACCACTCCAATCAGGTGGATCCGAACTGGATGGAAGGCGCCGATCTGAACCGGATGGAAGGCACCGATCCGATCCGGTCTAATGAGGTCGAGGGCACTCACTCTCTCCATCCCGAACCGCCCCGACCAGACCACAGTGAACAGATCCGATCCGAACCAGAATAAAGCTATAACTTCTACTCGAGCTCCCTCCAATGCTCCGATTCCAGCCACGATGACTATTATTCAGCCTGATCCATCTGCACCCATTACCCAAGGAGACTTTTCACGTTTTCTTGACATGCTCCAGAGCACTAAAGAAGCATTGGAAGCCCAAAGGCGTGACAGCCTTCGCATGCAGAAAAACATGATCACTATGGGTAGAGAACTACAGGAGCTCCGGAGGCAGAAGACTCCTTCCCCAACACGCCGCCTTGCCACAGATGATTCGTCTTCTTTGGACGAGGAACACCCTCGGTAGAGAAGGCCGCTTGAACGACCTCAGAACCTCGATCAATTGACTTTTGGATCTTTAGGATCTCGAGAAGACGTCGCTCATGTATTGGGCCCTGATGTCCTGAGCCTGCAACAGCCTATGTTGCTACCCATGCGCGGATCCCACGTCCTACCCAGGGATCCTAATATTACCAACCCATGCAGCAACAGCTTCTCCAATCTCTACCTCCTGAGATTGACTGGGAGCATAGAGAGCAACGCAGAGTAGCTGCCGCCAGAAACATGAGGTTGTCCCCTGATCAGGAACCCAGGGGTAATCCGAACATCAGACCTAGAGAGCTTGTGCAGACATTAACAAATGCCGATGTATGGGCAATTATGCGCTAGATTATGTCCGAAAGCCGGTGGTATACTAATGAAGATTGGGGCATTGAGCGAGGGCATACCCGCTTCACAGATGACATACTGAATTTCCAGTTCCCTCAGCGATTCGACTTGCCTCAGATGGATCGATACTCAGGAAGAACAGACCCAGGGCAGCATCTGATGAGGTATGCATGGTTCATGAATACGACAACAGCCCCAAATGCCGTAAAATGCAAAGCTTTTCCAATCTATCTTGAAGACTTAGCGTTAATGTGGTTCACCCGACTCCCCCCTTGGTCGATATCGAATTTCACAGAATTGAGTGAGCGCTTCATGAATCAGTTTCGACTCCATGCCCGAAAGTCCAACAACGTCATAGAATTGTCATGGATTAAACAGGCTCTGGGAGAATCTTTGAAGTCATATTTGGATCGTTTCAACCTGGACGTCACCGAAGTTAGTGATCCCCATGAGCCCACTATCTTGATGGCCTTGATAGAAGGGGTAGATCCTGACACAGAGTTCGGGGATTACTTGGCTGGAAAACCACCTCCTACTAGAGAATTGTTCTATGAAAAGGCTAGTATCCGCTTAATGCGAGAAGAAGCTAAGGCAAATCGGAAGAGAAAGTCCGAAGGGGCCTCGAATGAAGGTGTCCAGAGTAACGTTGCTGTGAAACAATCTGGTGACAGTTCAGGGAAGGTGGAAGTAAATGTTGGCAACCAGAGTGGGGGTAATAGCAACAAAAATGGGAAGGACAATAGAAGGAACATAAACCGAGGGAATAGCTCTAATAAAAGACCCAAATTCTAGACTTTTGAAAATTATACGCCATTAAATGATACGTTGGTGAATATTTATTTAGATACATATAGCATATTACAGTACAAAAAACCACCACCCAAAGACTCCACTAAGAAAGAGATTGTAACAGGAAAGTTTTGCTTGTTTCATGGTACCCACGGTCATTCCACCAATGAATGTTGTCGTTTGAGAGATATCATCGAAAGGTTGCTGTGAGAAGGGAAGTTAGACGAGTACAAGGTCACCCCAAGGGACAGGGGGCAAGGGGGACAAGCCCCGAATCACAACCAGCCCGCTTCAAAACCCACAGCTCAACAAAAAGGTAAGGGGATCGTCATTAATACTATAATAGGAGGACCTCACTTAGTTGGTCGTAGTCTTAAAGCAATGGACCAGTATGTCAACGCCGCCAAGCATTTTGAGGTAGGAGAATGCAGTAGCCTCAAAGACGTTACTCCAGTAAAACATCAAAAGATGATGTCAGACGACGTCGTATTCCGCAATAGAGATGATTCCGGAGTTCAATCTCCAACCGACGATCCACTAGTGATTACCACAACAATTGGCACTGCTTTAGTCCATAAAGTGTTAGTGGACAACGTGAGCTCGGTCAATATCCTCTTCAAGAAAGCTTTCAAACAAATGAGACTCTAAGAAAAAGATTTAAAGCCATGTGAAGGATGGATACGTAGCTTTAACGGAGCATCTACAGCTCTGATGGGTTTTATGGAACTACCAGTCACACTAGGGCAGGGAGATTGCTAGAGAGTAAGGATCCTGCCGTTTGTAGTTTTGGATGTGGAGTCGCCTTACAATGCCTTCCTAGGCCAACCGTCCCTTGCCGAATTTAGGGCATGTATTGCACCTTGGTGCTTGCTGCTTAAAT
Source organism: Allium sativum (assembly GCA_030737875.1). NCBI lineage: Eukaryota > Viridiplantae > Streptophyta > Magnoliopsida > Asparagales > Amaryllidaceae > Allium > Allium sativum. The sequence goes on from CM060922.1 coordinate 963,466,796, forward strand.
TCCCGACTGACTCAGGAGTTGGGGTGATGAGGGGCGACCAAGCTACGGGACGAGCTTGTTACATAACGGCGTTAAAGATGTTAATGAAGGGGTTGAATATAGAAGCTAAGGACGATTCCGCCCCTCCAAAGGAGGCCTCAACATAGCAATTAAGGGGTCCTGCCCCCAAGAGAGTCGACCTCAGACGTGCTCGTGGATATAGATCCCAGAGAGGATAGAGAACCCGGGGACATCAAGGCAACTCCCAATGAGATAACAATAGATATACCTATTGATGAAACAGATCCAACAAAAGTACTAAAGATCGGCTCGCAACTGGATCCAGCTAGAGCGAGGGAATTGGCCGATTTCTTAAAGGAAAATCTGGATGTGTTTGCCTGGACTCACGCTGACATACGTGGGATTTCGCCTACCATCATGAGCCACTCTTTGTGTATTAATCCAAAGCATCCACCAGTCAAGCAGAAGAGATGGATGTTAGGCCCAGAGCGGTCAGCAGCTTTAAAAGAAGAAGTAGAGAAATTAAAAGATAATGGATTCATTAAGGATTCGAAATATCCCGACTGGATATCGAATCCTGTCCTGGTCAAAAGACAAACGGGAAGTGGAGAACGTGTATTGACTTTTCTGATTTGAACAAGGCTTGCCCAAAGGATAGGTTTCCTCTCCCCAGAATTGGTCAGCTAGTAGATTCGATGGTCGGACATGAGCTTTTATCCTTTATGGACGCCTATTCCGGGTACAATCAAATTCCCATGCACATACCAGATCAAGAGTATACAAGCTTTATCACAGACTTGGGGTTATATTATTACGTGGTAATGCCATTTGGGTTAAAGAATGCAGGAGCCATGTAGCAGCGCCTAGTCAATCGCATGTTTTACAATCAAATCGGGAAAACCATGGAGGTTTATGTGGATGACATGCTTGTGAAGTCCAAACAGTCTTCCGATCATACAAGGGACTTAGCTGAAATGTTTAATATTCTTCAAAGGTATGGGATGAAGTTAAACCCCCTAAATGTTCGTTTGGGGTCGCATCTGGAAAATTCCTGGGGTTTATTGTGAGTTCTCGAGGAATTGAGATAAATCCTAACCAAATAGCAGCAATAAGGGACATTGAAGAACAACGCAAGATCAAAGACGTTCAAAGCTTGGCCGGAAAAGTTGCTGCATTGAGTAGGTTTATTTCCAAAGCTACAGATAGAAGTGTACCTTTCTTCGATCTCATAAAACGGGGAAAGCGAAATTTTGAATGGACTCCCGACTGTGTGGAGGCGCTCCAGAATCTATTAGACTTCTTAGAAAAGCCTCCAATATTATCAAAGCCTATGGAACAAGAGGATTTGTTCGTCTTCTTAGCGGTATCATCTCACGCCGTCAGCTCAGCATTAGTACGTGAAGAGGATAAAGTCCAGAAACCTGTATATTACGTAAGAAAAAAACTAGCCACTGCAGAATGTAATTATCCGAAGATAGAGAAGCTTGCTTATAGCCTCCTGATTGCTTCCCGCAAACTTCGCCATTATTTTCAAGCACACCAGATAGTTGTATATATCGATCAACCTTTGAGACAAGTGTTGCAGAAACCCGAAGCATCGGGGCGGTTACTTAAATGGAATATTGAGCTGAGTCAATTTGATTTGAACTTTCAGCCACGAAGATCAATAAGGGGGCAGGCATTGGCTGACTTTATAGTTGAATTTACAATTCCTGAAGAGGAAACGGTGGGTGACAAGGTAGTTATTTTGGATCGAGAGTTAGAGCTTGGTCCGTGGACACTATATACGGACGGAGCCAAGAATGATCGAAAGTCCGGCGCCGGAGTTGTTTTAATAACTCCTGAAGGACGATCTATTTACTATGCATTACGGTTAGAGTTTGTTGCTACTAACAATGATTCTGAGTATGAAGTCCTGATTGCCAGGCTGAAACTCGCCAAAGATTTGGGAGTGAAGACACTAGACATATATTGTGATTCCAAGGTAGTTGTATGCCAAGTTCGGGAAGAATTTACTGCTAAAGGCCCTCTACTCATCACTTATCTTAGAAAGGTAAAGGAGTTGTTGGGAGGTTTGGAGCATTATAGCCTAACACACATTCCAAGAGCGAAAAATCAGAAAGGTGATCGACTAGCGAAGCTAGCAAGTTCTGATAATCCTAAAGAAACTGAAATGGTTCCGATAGAGGTGTTGGAATCACCGAGTTTCGACCTAATGGAAGCAGAGCTAACCTTGGAAGATGAACCAGAGAGAGAATCCTGGATGACATCGATTAAGAATTTTCTCAAGAATGGAACCCTCCCATTAAAAAAAAGCAAAAGACGAGCTGTAAGACGCAAGGCTGCAAGATACGTTTTAGAGGACGACGTCCTTTATCGCCAAGGGTTTTCAATGTCCCTATTACGGTGTATCGCACACGACGACATTAAACATGTACTACAAGAAGTACATGAAGGTGAGTATGGAGATCACACTGGGGGCCAAACCTTAGCAAAGAAAGTATTACGGTACGGATATTTCTGGCCTACCATGAATAAGGACGCGGCTGATTATTCACGATGCTGCGATAGATGTCAAAGATTTGCCAAAGTTCCCAGAGCCCTCCAACTCAGCTCAAGTCGATGGTAAGTCCATGGCCATTTACCATGTGGCGAATTGACATTATTGGAGTGTTACCTATTGCTAGAGGAGGAGCTAAGTGCGCGATCGTTGTCGTGGACTACTTCACAAAACGGGTGGAAGCTGAACCTTTAACAACCATCACGGCGAGGATGGTGATCAGTTTTGTGGTCAGAAACATTATTTGTCGATTTGGGATACCGAAGACCATCATAACCGATAATGGAACGCAGTTTGACAGCATCGAGTTCAGAAACTTCTGCCAGAAATATAAGATTGATAAACGATACACTGCAGTAGCTCATCCGCAGTTAAATGGCCAGGTCGAAGTCATAAACAAGGTCATTAAATCAATTCTGTAACGACCCGTATTTTTGACCGTTTAAAAATCGACAATAAGCCACACATGTCGACCCAAACAAATCGCAAATGCAGGTAGTTATTGGGAAAAGAAGGAAAAGAAAGAAGGAAGAGAAAGACAATTAACAGAATCTCACAGCGGAAGGACAACATATAATAAACAAATAGCAGTTAAAAGCAGTGGAAATATATATACATTGACAATAACCTTCAATGATTATCAGAGTTACAAATACATACAGCTGTACATAATAAGCAACGGAAAAATAATGCAGCAGATATATATATATAGATAATAGATATACCAAATCTTCGTCTTCGATCTCCAAAGCACAGTCATCTTCAGTAACTGCAACGTCTGCTGACCCAAGCGTATTGCATAAAAGAAAACATAACAAACACTCGGATCAGCACTAAATCATCTCATATTAGTCAAATCAAAATACGAAATAACATCAGTATCATGGGTGCAGTAACTCAAGAGGTGTTACGGGATTTTTCCATCTCTCGAGGATCCGTTAAACTAATATCTATATAATAATACGCTATTATTAAAATGTCTATTCAGTAAAGTATAAATACTGAAAATAGCGTAAGCGGGATTACCATATTACCCTTACGCCGTTTATAGGCATCAACATTCTATACAGTACCGTAAATTCACCATACTGGTGTTATCAGAGGGCACTCTATAGAAGGCAATGCTAAATCAAAATCGTATGGGGTTCGATAAGGATATATATGACAAGGCACTCGAGGCAATGCCCAGGGTAGGATTCTACCAATTGCACTCCCGGACCGGTGGTAACGCATAGCAGCCACTACCGCCCACCTCGGAACACACTCCCATAATCATAAAATTAAATGGGCCCAAATCATCATCATCATAATCATATAAATAACATCGAAGAAGTGTGTCCGATCAAAGGCGCTAACCTCAATTAGTCACGGTATAGCTCCTGTTTTAGTCATTTCAATTCTGACCCGAAGGTCAGGGCTATTTTGTCATCGTACATCTTCTTCGATTCAATAATCGCCTCCAAGTCATCATACTCATTCTGGATACGTCATAACGTTCACAGTTGTCAAAGTGGTATCGACACTGACAGAGAGTATGCCTTATGTCGACTCCGGTCTCTTTAACAACCAACGCTTACATCTTTTCACATCGGTCGGTTCTTTTATATTTGAAAGGTTCGCTTTCATATCAAAATATCATATTTTGTTTCGAACCAATTTATATTCAATAAAATAAAATTTCATATCAAAATATCATAAATCATCCCAAGCCGATTTTTATTCTAAATTAGAATATATCCCATACCATTATATTATAATCATATAATATTTCCAAAACGAAATATTCAAATAGAATATAATTTTACCTCAAGGGTTTCCAATTATCTCGGATTCTCATCTCAACTCCATTTGAACCAATGGTTCAAACTCAAGCATTTCCATTCGGAAGAATTTAAAATTTGAGAAAATACTTGTAAACTAAATGTTCATATAATAATAATAATAATAAATTTTTATAAAATAAATATATATAGATGTATATATATAAAATATAATAGTTGAGATAAATTAGTAATTTAAATATTATATATATACTTAAAATAAGATTTACTAGAAACCTTTGAAAATGAATTATAAGTAAATTATTTAAATACAATAGTATTAAGTAAAAGTAATTAATAGTTTTAAAGCTAGAATAATTATTTAGAATCGATGCATAAATATTAAAATAAATTTATCAAATCAAAACCTTTCTTCCTTCCAAATTTCAAATACTTGAATTTATCCTCCGGTCTCAATGGAGTTCACTTAGTTCCCTATCTCGTTTCAACCTTGTTCAAAACAACTACTTGATTTCAAGAGTTCCGAGATATATATATTCCAACTGAGTTAAAACAACTCAGATACCCTTGATTTCTAAATTCCCCAAAATTTGATTTTCATAAGAATTTTCCTTCTAATCCAACTCTTATTTTGGAAAGTTTCCAATTCATATTCAAATCCCAGTTTAGATATTTCTATTTTGGTTTGGAAAATTCCTTCATCCCTTTTTATCATCATCCCAGTTCAGAATCTTTAAAGAATTTAAAAATCGAGTATCGACACATTCTTTTAAATGAAATTCTATCAAATAAAATTTCAAATATAAAAATCATTTAACCAACCGATGTCTGTATATAATTATCTATCCAATGGCCAAGTGATTTAATATTTAATTTCTCGATATTTCAGGGATGGATCTATCATTTCAATCCAAATCAGGGTCACAGAGATTTATCATTTCACTTTGTGTTCTTAATTCATTTTATCGACAAATACCAGGTTCATTAGATGCCCTCAACATCGAGGGTACAAATGAGATTTATCGTCAAAACCAACATGCAATACGATATACTGAATATGGGCATAAGCAGTGTCAATCTCAATTCAGTAATAAAATTCAACCAAACATCCATCACATCATTTCATTCAACTGATCAGCATTAACAGTTCCAGGATTAACAAGGGTTCGAATTTCAACTAGGGATTTAAATTAAATTAAATAACTAATCATTTACTTAGATTGCATGTTAACACACTTACATGTCAAATTTAAACAACACATCAACAATCCAACGCAACCATGCAACCAAACTTACTTCATAATTTAATTCAATAAATATGAGAATAATTCAGCATTTCGTGAGCGAAGAATCACTCACCTTTGGGTCCTTTGTGGATCGAACGTCCAACCATAGCCCAAAATTTCACAGTCTCTAAACGCAGCTAGGTTAGTTCCAAAACGTCCGCAACTCCGCCACGATCCCAACGCAACAAACCGCGTCCAAATCCGAGTTAAAACGAAGGAGTTATCAGCGTTTTAGCGTTTGGATTCAAAATATATATGGAATTAATACATAACACCTCACCCAACAGTATTCTGCCACGTCAGCATGGGAATAAGTCTTCCCGCTCCATCTCTCCAGGCGTGAACAGTAGACACGGAAGAGAACCGATAGCCCACCACGTTTGACCAAGAATTTCTCCCTCCTGCCACCGAACCAGAACCACCGATCACCACCGATGGCAAACCCAACTCGCGGCGCACCTACCCTCCAAAACCGACGGCCTCCGGTGGCCTCATCTGTCGCTGCCGATCCAATGAACTAAAGGGGTTTCGAACCCTAAAACGTGATTTCCTAGCGTTCTACTCCATAATAGACGACGAGACCAAGCTCGTTGTGATCCTAGCGATGATCCGAACAATACCCAGAAGTTGATTTCTCCGATTGAAGCCCGAATCACAAACGCCCAATTTAGGCTCTAGGGTTACGAAAAACAGCGCCTTTGACTGCGATTTCTGGCAAATTTGTGCACTGCATGTCGAAACAAAAGGTATCAGCAGCTTCGTATCGATGAGATCTTCGAATCGGTATATAATAAGCTATGATTTGGAGAGGTTTTCTTTTTGAGCTGAAATTGAATTTAGATCTAGGGTTTGGAAACTGATTTTCAGCCATTAAGGAATAAGGGGTTGAGAAAAATGAACGTATAGAATGAATTGGCTGATAAGGTGGCAAGTGGATTTAAGTATGTATATATATATAAGGCCCAAGTATAAGAAACACTCAATTATCCCTCTACATCGATTCCTTTCATACTTTCTATCGTACGGTCAAATAGCAAGCCTGATTATAACGCAAATCGAAATCCTATAATAATTCACCGTTCCGGTTCCAATGGCGCCGGTTTCGTCGAATTCCGAGACAGTCGCCAAAACAGTTAAATTCTACAGTTAATTAATTAATAAAATATTCAATTTCTCAATTAACTGTTCAAATTCAATTTAAATATTGATAAAATACATTTTAAAACAAATTATAACTTAAAAGAAGTTTCCACATAGATTTTACGTATTTAAATTCCCAAATATGATTATTTGAATTTAAATTTGGAATTTTAGTTATAACTTAACAGCTCAAAATTTTACTATTTCCCAGCTTGAATTTGAATTTCAACTATAAACTAAATAATTCAAATTTATCTAATAAATAAATATAAATTTACAGTTTACAATATTCTCTAAGCAACACTCATTTCCACATTCCTTATCTCGAGTCAAGAAACTCATTGTTATCAAAACAACAAAATTTGGTTTTATCTAATATTAGTCAATTTATAAATTTAAAAGTTGAAATTCAAATATACAGGAAAAATATGGGATGTTACATTCTCCCCCACTTAAAAGCTTTTCGTCCTCGAAAAGAAAACGAAACGAATTTAAGCACATATCTATTCAAAATCCATACTTCAAAAATGGCATTTATAAAATAAGTCATATAGTGGTAGAACTCATAAATTTTTCTAACTCCCGAAATCACGGAAAATTTCGGCAGCATCTCCCCTGTACGGAGAGCCCCGGGAAAATCCCGATATGTATATCAAACCAAAATATACATCTCATCATCGATGAGGCATCCCTGAACCAGGGGAAAACAAAACAAACCCAAAATCAATATAATTCCCAAATACATACCTCTTTTGCGTTTTATTTTGCGGGTTTTTACTTACCTTAGCTCTTTATTATTAGCGCAAGCGAGCTCCAAGCGTAGTTCCGACTCCTTGCACCTACTAAAACACTCAAACATGCATAAGAATCAAATATATAACAATATATGGCGAATTTATATAGCTTACACAACATATACAAAGTAATTTAACCACAAAACCAAGATCTTCATAGCGGACCAGCGAACAAATCATTGATTATCACCCTTTAAAAGTTGGAATTTGACTAAAACATACTAGGCAAAAGTTGTATCATTTGTTTCAGGCTTTCCAAATTGTCCGGATTCGTCGAATTTCGACAATTCGCTCAAAAGTTATGACTATTTTAGTGAAGGCGAACATCTCAGCCCGTACACTGAAAAATGCAGATCTGAATTGTTCAACCCAGTTTTTTAACCCTTTGAACAGGAAAATTTCAACAAGTATATTAAGGAAAAGTTTTAGTTCAGATTCTAGCCTTTCCGAATTGTACTCGCACATCGAAATCCGACGCTCCATTAGGAAGTTATGGCCAAAACAATGTTGATTATGCGCCTTTGATTTTAATTTCCTGCACCTATGCTACAACTAAACATGAATTTCGGCCAGGTAAACATGAGAATTCCGACACTGCGCTACATACGAAAGTTTTAGCTCAATTTCTAAGGTTTCCGAAAAGTTCGGAATCGTCCGATTCCGATCATCCATTCAAAAGTTATGGCTATATTATTTTCAGCTTATTGACATTTTCAGGTTTTCGAATAACCATTGATTTATATAAAGTTTTTTTTTTTTTTTTAACCTTCCGGACTCAAATACTTCAACAAAGATCGATCATCTAAAAGGAATTATCGCTCCCTTATGCCAAAATGTGACTTATGCTTTTATTGCTTAACATATCCATGTTTGTTTGTTTGATAAAAGTTTTCACTTCCCTTTATATTAAGCAAATTCCATTCCAAGCATTAAATTCCAAATGAACTTGAATTCATTCTAACTTTTAGCTTGCTTGGTTATATTACATTCTTAATTCATTAACATGGATCAAGTTTATTTACTTAATCCAAGTGTCTATTAAATTCTGATTCGACTTATATAAATTTTCCCAAGTTGATTTCGTTCTATTAAATCCACCAAATTCGGGTTGTTTCATTTTATATCACACTTCAATATCTAGAACCCCAGATTAGAATCCATTTAACATGATATTATTCCGAATAAGCCAATTTACTTTTGAATCCTATTTCATTTGTCTGGCACTACGATTCATAACTTTAATCCTTCCCTCATTCGCTTATTCCCATTTTCCTTTCGAGGTTACTCTATCAACTCGATTCATTTATTAGTCTCTCGAATCATAAATTTCAGTTAAGAACTATTCACAACTCAAGATTTATACTCGGTTCTCAAACCATTTTTCCATTTCCTAAGTTAAACCTTTATTTAACTCGATTTTTCTTCTACTCAAATTTGAGTTATGTTCCATATCCTTCATAATTCATGTTTAAAATCATATTCGATGTATCTTCCAATGAGGTTTAACCATTTAATTTTTTTTTATGACCTCATTTCATGTTTACACAAATCCATCGAGAGTGGCTCCATCAAATTCGGAAACCGTTTGCATGATTTCCACTTTTAAGCTTATATATGTATATATTAATAAATTATATATAACTACATATATATAAATTCCATATTTTAACTTTCAGTTTATTTCACTTGCTCGCTCGATTTGTTTAACTTCGAATCCATATAAATGGATTAAGGTTCGCTATGGTTTATATAAATCATTCTATTTCATCCTGTTTATTCAACTTCCTTAACTTACATAACATTAGTTGCTAGTACAAATCAAATTGTTCTCACTCAATCTAACCATTCACATGAATTCTAAAACGACTCATTAAACTCCTTAAGTTGATTTCCTTAAATTTGAATCCATCGAACTCTGAAAGCCGTTTGTAAATTTCTATCTTAAAGAGCTTATATATATTAATAAAATATATATAAATTCCATAGCGCTATTTCTAAATTTTAATTTAGTCGTAACTTACCATTTATAAAGTGAAAACTAAATTTCTTACATTCATTAGAAAGATATGGTCAATTCGATCCTAGAGTTTCTCGTTTTATCCAATTCCGACTTATATTGAATTTTATATATTTATTCAAAGTTAGAAATCGAATTTTCGAACTACCGCGCCATTTCAGGCTCGTAATATAAATTTTATAAATCTCGAATTCAAAATTTCGCTTTAAATAGATTTATAGTTGTTATTAGTTGAGGTAAACTCAATACTCGATTCCGGATTTTCAAATCAAGTTTAAAATAACATACATATATACTTATATCATTTATAAAAAAAAATTTACCATATACAATTTTAAAACCAAATCTTTGGTCATCAAAGAACTCAAAATTTAAATTCTGGTTTTAAACTCAAATTCATCCTTCAAATATTATATATTAATACCTTTATATAAAGTTTATACTATATGGAGTTAAATTCAAAGTCCTTTGTCAAAACTGATTATAATAATCATTGAGTGGTCTCTCCCCCACTTAGACTCTTCGGAGTAACATCGATAATGTGTGCACTCATTACCGACATCGTTTCTAAGGTCCAAGGAGGGATTATACCACTTTGAATAATTTTTAAAACCATTTCTTTTCGATCATACCTAAAATATAGTATTATTTAAAACTTTGGCAACTATTTCCAAAGATACCCCAGGATCAAGTTTCAAGTTCATTTATATTTAAATCTCAATCTCTCTCACCCAATTTTATTTTGGATATCATTTCATTTTCAAATTGTTCTCATAGATCATTTGAATTTTCATTATAAAATTTATTATCGAATCAACCATATTAGGTAATAGCTTAAAATTACCACCTACTAAACGATTTCACATATACTTGAACCAATATTATATTTGGTATATAAATATTTAGAATATGAATGAAAACCATATTATGTCGATCCATCCTGTTCGATTATTTATAAATTCCTATCGATACGATGGCGTCCCATATATCAACCAGAACCCATAAATATTCAACAGAACAAGCCAACACAAATAAAAACCATTTTTATATCAAAATACAAATACGCTCTCTCATATCACTCAAACTCATTCTAGGGCATTACTAACCCCATCTCTAATGAGTTAATTCCCAACAGAGCCAAGGTTATCGCTAACCATCGCTCTGATACCAACTGTAACGACCCGTATTTTTGACCGTTTAAAAATCGACAATAAGCCACACATGTCGACCCAAACAAATCGCAAATGCAGGTAGTTATTGGGAAAAGAAGGAAAAGAAAGAAGGAAGAGAAAGACAATTAACAGAATCTCACAGCGGAAGGACAACATATAATAAACAAATAGCAGTTAAAAGCAGTGGAAATATATATACATTGACAATAACCTTCAATGATTATCAGAGTTACAAATACATACAGCTGTACATAATAAGCAGCGGAAAAATAATGCAGCAGATATATATATATATAGATAATAGATATACCAAATCTTCGTCTTCGATCTCCAAAGCACAGTCATCTTCAGTAACTGCAACGTCTGCTGACCCGAGCGTATTGCATAAAAGAAAACATAACAAACACTCGGATCAGCACTAAATCATCTCATATTAGTCAAATCAAAATACGAAATAACATCAGTATCATGGGTGCAGTAACTCAAGAGGTGTTACGGGATTTTTCCATCTCTCGAGGATCCGTTAAACTAATATCTATATAATAATACGCTATTATTAAAATGTCTATTCAGTAAAGTATAAATACTGAAAATAGCGTAAGCGGGATTACCATATTACCCTTACGCCGTTTATAGGCATCAACAGTCTATACAGTACCGTAAATTCACCATACTGGTGTTATCAGAGGGCACTCTATAGAAGGCAATGCTAAATCAAAATCGTATGGGGTTCGATAAGGATATATATGACAAGGCACTCGAGGCAATGCCCAGGGTAGGATTCTACCAATTGCACTCCCGGACCGGTGGTAACGCATAGCAGCCACTACCGCCCACCTCGGAACACACTCCCATAATCATAAAATTAAATGGGCCCAAATCATCATCATCATAGTCATATAAATAGCATCGAAGAAGTGTGTCCGATCAAAGGCGCTAACCTCAATTAGTCACGGTATAGCTCCTGTTTTAGTCATTTCAATTCTGACCCGAAGGTCAGGGCTATTTCGTCATCGTACATCTTCTTCGATTCAATAATCGCCTCCAAGTCATCATACTCATTCTGGATACGTCATAACGTTCACAATTGTCAAAGTGGTATCGACACTGACAGAGAGTATGCCTTATGTCGACTCCGGTCTCTTTAACAACCAACGCTTACATCTTTTCACATCGGTCGGTTCTTTTATATTTGAAAGGTTCGCTTTCATATCAAAATATCATATTTTGTTTCGAACCAATTTATATTCAATAAAATAAAATTTCATATCAAAATATCATAAATCATCCCAAGCCGATTTTTATTCTAAATTAGAATATATCCCATACCATTATATTATAATCATATAATATTTCCAAAACGAAATATTCAAATAGAATATAATTTTACCTCAAGGGTTTCCAATTATCTCGGATTCTCATCTCAACTCCATTTGAACCAGTGGTTCAAACTCAAGCATTTCCATTCGGAAGAATTTAAAATTTGAGAAAATACTTGTAAACTAAATGTTCATATAATAATAATAAATTTTTATAAAATAAATATATACAGATGTATATATATATATAATATAATAGTTGAGATAAATTAGTAATTTAAATATTATATATATACTTAAAATAAGATTTACTAGAAACCTTTGAAAATGAATTATAAGTAAATTATTTAAATACAATAGTATTAAGTAAAAGTAATTAATAGTTTTAAAGCTAGAATAATTATTTAGAATCGATGCATAAATATTAAAATAAATTTATCAAATCAAAACCTTTCTTCCTTCCAAATTTCAAATACTTGAATTTATCCTCCGGTCTCAATGGAGTTCACTTAGTTCCCTATCTCGTTTCAACCTTGTTCAAAACAACTACTTGATTTCAAGAGTTCCGAGATATATATATTCCAACTGAGTTAAAACAACTCAGATACCCTTGATTTCTAAATTCCCCAAAATTTGATTTCCATAAGAATTTTCCTTCTAATCCAACTCTTATTTTGGAAAGTTTCCAATTCATATTCAAATCCCAGTTTAGATATTTCTATTTTGGTTTGGAAAATTCCTTCATCCCTTTTTATCATCATCCCAGTTCAGAATCTTTAAAGAATTTAAAAATCGAGTATCGACACATTCTTTTAAATGAAATTCTATCAAATAAAATTTCAAATATAAAAATCATTTAACCAACCGATGTCTGTATATAATTATCTATCCAATGGCCAAGTGATTTAATATTTAATTTCTCGATATTTCAGGGATGGATCTATCATTTCAATCCAAATCAGGGTCACAGAGATTTATCATTTCACTCTGTGTTCTTAATTCATTTTATCGATAAATCCCAGGTTCATTAGATGCCCGCAACATCGAGGGTACAAATGAGATTTATCGTCAAAACCAACATGCAATACGATATACTGAATATGGGCCTAAGCAGTGTCAATCTCAATTCAGTAATAAAATTCAACCAAACATCCATCACATCATTTCATTCAACTGATCAGCATTAACTGTTCCAGGATTAACAAGGGTTCGAATTTCAACTAGGGATTTAAATTAAATTAAATAACTAATCATTTACTTAGATTGCATGTTAACACACTTACATGTCAAATTTAAACAACACATCAACAATCCAACGCAACCATGCAACCAAACTTACTTCATAATTTAATTCAATAAATATGAGAATAATTCAGTATTTCGTGAGCGAAGAATCACTCACCTTTGGGTCCTTTGTGGATCGAACGTCCAACCATAGCCCAAAATTTCACAGTCTCTAAACGCAGCTAGGTTAGTGCCAAAACGTCCGCAACTCCGCCACGATCCCAACGCAACAAACCGCGTCCAAATCCGAGTTAAAACGAAGGAGTTATCAGCGTTTTAGCGTTTGGATTCAAAATATATATGGAATTAATACATAACACCTCACCCAACAGTATTCTGCCACGTCAGCATGGGAATAAGTCTTCCCGCTCCATCTCTCCAGGCGTGAACAGTAGACACGGAAGAGAACCGATAGCCCACCACGTTTGACCAAGAATTTCTCCCTCCTGCCACCGAACCAGAACCACCGATCACCACCGATGGCAAACCCAACTCGCGGCGCACCTACCCTCCAAAACCGACGGCCTCCGGTGGCCTCATCTGTCGCTGCCGATCCAATGAACTAAAGGGGTTTCGAACCCTAAAACGTGATTTCCTAGCGTTCTACTCCATAATAGACGACGAGACCAAGCTCGTTGTGATCCTAGCGATGATCCGAACAATACCCAGAAGTTGATTTCTCCGATTGAAGCCCGAATCACAAACGCCCAATTTAGGCTCTAGGGTTACGAAAAACAGCGCCTTTGACTGCGATTTCTGGCAAATTTGTGCACTGCATGTCGAAACAAAAGGTATCAGCAGCTTCGTATCGATGAGATCTTCGAATCGGTATATAATAAGCTATGATTTGGAGAGGTTTTCTTTTTGAGCTGAAATTGAATTTAGATCTAGGGTTTGGAAACTGATTTTCAGCCATTAAGGAATAAGGGGTTGAGAAAAATGAACGTATAGAATGAATTGGCTGATAAGGTGGCAAGTGGATTTAAGTATGTATATATATATAAGGCCCAAGTATAAGAAACACTCAATTATCCCTCTACATCGATTCCTTTCATACTTTCTATCGTACGGTCAAACAGCAAGCCTGATTATAACGAAATCGAAATCCTATAATAATTCACCGTTCCGGTTCCAATGGCGCCGGTTTCGTCGAATTCCGAGACAGTCGCCAAAACAGTTAAATTCTACAGTTAATTAATTAATAAAATATTCAATTTCTCAATTAACTGTTCAAATTCAATTTAAATATTGATAAAATACATTTTAAAACAAATTATAACTTAAAAGAAGTTTACACATCGATTTTACGTATTTAAATTCCCAAATATGATTATTTGAATTTAAATTTGGAATTTTAGTTATAACTTAACAGCTCAAAATTTTACTATTTCCCAGCTTGAATTTGAATTTCAACTATAAACTAAATAATTCAAATTTATCTAATAAATAAATATAAATTTACAATTTACAATATTCTCTAAGCAACACTCATTTCCACATTCCTTATCTCGAGTCAACAAACTCATTGTTATCAAAACAACAAAATTTGGTTTTATCTAATATTAGTCCATTTATAAATTTAAAAGTTGAAATTCAAATATACAGGAAAAATATGGGATGTTACAAATTCTAAAGAAGCGGTTGGAGCGGGCCAAAGCTAGATGAGTAGACGATTTGCCATTAGCTTTATGGACCTACAGGACAACCTTTAAGACAGCTACCGGCCATACTCCCTATTCACTTTCCTTTGGGTCAGAAGCAGTGATCCCGGTAGAATTGGAAGTCCCTTCTCATCGAGTTGCGTATTATGACCCGATGACAAATAAAGCACTCCTCCTAGAATCTCTTGATATGATTGAAGAAAAAAGAGATGAAGCCGACTTGCGTGCCTCGAGACATCGACATCAGTTAACATGTTATTATGACTGGAAGGTTCGCTTCAAAACTTTTGAACCAGGAGACCTAGTACTAAAACGAGTCTTCCCGCCTTCGACCCAATTGGGTCCAAAATGGGAAGGGCCATACACCATCCAATGGAAGCTTGATACAGGAGCATTCAAGCTAACGACCGTGGACGATGAGGAAATTCCCAGAGCTTGGAACACTTAGCACTTACGACGATATCTGATCTAAATATGAAATGTCATCCCTTTTGTTTTTATTAGCTATGTAAAAAGGCACGACTTGCCTTAAAAAGTCTGTTTAGGTGAACAAAGGATTATGAAGTGGTTGTAGGCTACGACGTAGCTTAACCACTATAAAAATATAATGTGTCATTTACTTTTTCTGCATTATTTTATCTTCAACAATTATTCTATCATGACTATGAAACACGAAATATAAAGTTAGATTTGGAAAGTTGAAGATGACCTGTGTGCAGGAACAAATAAAACGATCGTTTGCAAAATAAAAGAATGGGAAGACAACATTCTTAACTCTAACTCTCAAGAATCGAGAGAGAGAGTATAAAGGATGGGAAGATGACGTCCCTTGAGGAGTGAAGGTGCACCCAGATGAGAGACCGCTTCAACAAAGCTCTAACTTGGTTATGAGACAGGAGAGTATAAAGATGCTAGAAAGAATAGGCATCAATGATGAAAGAAATATGGCCCCGTCGGAGAATTGAGGGCAATTGAATTTTGAATTTAATAAATCTTGAATAATTCTTGCTCGGTCATCCAAGATTGACTAGGGGCATATATGTGTACGCATATTCCCCTCAATAATGACATCATTATATAATTGTAATATGACATGCTCTTGCATTTTTACTTAAATACTAAACTAACAACTATCAGACGTTGTAGGTAATAAATTATTATTATCTACAAACACGTGAGTTTGTACAGGGAAATCAAGCAAAGGATGTGAGGGCCGCACTCGCTACAACAATTGCGGGCCAATTAAATGCCAAAATAAAACAAAGCACTCCGTCACTTGGGCTTTGGAGCGGACTTGGATTTTTTGGCAGCTTTATGAGTAGCCTTAGCTTCCTTTTCAGCATCAGTCATAATGCGTTTCAGCCTTTTCTTCTCTGCAGTCGAAGTGCTAGAATCGGTTGATTTTTTACCCAGAATCGGAACGTTGGAATCAAGAGAAGATTTTTTAGCAAGTTCCTCTGTAATAGACCTAGTTGAAAGCTTAACGACTAACCTTGATCCAGGATCCACCGTTGCAAGGGATTTAAGGCTTTCGGGGTTCAAGTCTTCAACTTTTAGCTGCATACGCTTGTCTTGTTCGGCTTTCATTTCAGCCAAAGTGACGTCATCAGCACTTTTTGAGTCCGCAATTATAGCCACATCAGGATCTTCTTCGTGCCCCTCGCTACCACCATCGTCTTTCAAGGCATCTATCATCTCATCATCATGAGAAGTGTCGGCCTTAGACAGTTCAGCTCCCCCTCCTGACACTACAATGTTAGCCTTATCCTGTTCTCCTTGAGTCTTTTCCACGGATTTTACCCCAGTGGTGGTTCCCTGATGCATGTCAGTCTTCTCGGCCGGTTCAACACCTACAGAATTAGAAGCAACAATTATCAACTCAGGAGAAAATAAAGGACCCCCCATCGATTGCCCAATCATATGGTGAAAAGTGGAGATGACCTTGACGAATTGAGGTGAAAAGGTAGAAATACCTTCCGATGGTTTCTCAATTGGAGTGACTACCGTCTTTGATGCTGATTCGGGTATAGGAGATAAAAGAGACGCCTGAGGGATCCCCGGGTTCTCGGGATCATATCCCTCGACTTCAAAAGTTTCAGCAGTAGTGGAAGAAGAACCAGCCTCAGGGATATTCTTTTGTTTGGCCATCCGCTTCTCCTCCTCTATAGCAGCGGCAATGAGGCGACGCCCCTCGGCCAGGCGTGCCGGCTCGTCATCTCTCAGATACTTTTCCATAAGTTTATCTTCGTCGACGAAGTCTACCTTAAGTTCCTTTTTCTCCCATTTGATGATTTGACTCCATATGTGAACTAAGGTAGTTGGATAGTCTTCAATCCAAGAGATGTTTCGGTGACGAATTATTTGCGCGAAGAATTCAATCAGTAATTCGCCAAAACCGTGCACTTCTTCCTGAGCCTCTGATAGCTGTTTATGGGTCTCTTCAGCAGACTTAATAACATTTTCCACATTCCCCTCAGCTAGGGCAGCCCTATTCTCGGCTTCCATTAACTTGGATTCCAAGCCAGCGTTTCGTTTCTCCAATTCAGCATTTTTTCTCGCTAAATCGACTTTTTCTCGCTCAAGAGTATTGTAAGCCAGTTGCATTTTGACATTGTCCGACTTAGCATCTTCCGCTTGTTTCTTCAACTCCAAACGCTCTTGACTATGAGATTCTAGCAAGTCATGATAACGCTTCTGTAACTCCTCGAATTGCTGTTTGAAGTTGTTAGCATCTCGTTGAGCGATGACAAGTTGAGCCTGTGTGTCATCAAGGTCCTTCTCCAATTTTTTCAAGGCCTTTTCATCGACATCTGCAGTCTTTTTCATCGAATTAACATCTGTAATTAAAGTCCGAATGATTCTGGAGAGATTACGTGAATACTTGAACATCTCCGAGTATTGCTTCTCGACTGCGTCAATCTTCGCTTTAGCCTCATCTTCCCACTTTGAGGAAATAGGCTCAAGAGCAGGTAAGAAAGCCGGATTTTCAAAATAATGGTCTGGGAACTGCTTCTCCAGATATGCCCGCTTAACTTTGGACTCAGCATCCAGTGGTGGAGGTTTGCAGTATGTTAGCTCAGTGTCTCTACGCTTAGTAGGCACGATGGCTGTATCACCCTTTCCAGGTCGCTTCTCAGAAACCTTATGTTTGTCTCGTGAATCATTATGTTTCGGTGGACTTTTTTCCCGACTTTGTTTGTCTTGAGGAGAAGTTCGGTCTTTGGGCTGCGATTTGTCTTCTCTTCGACGACTCTTATAGCTTTTATATCGGTCTGGATCCGACCGGATGGGGGATTGAGAGCACGAGGTGTGTGGCCGATAAGAATCATGAGGCCTTCTGTCCTCTCTACCCCCGGCTTTCACGGCGATCATGCTCGACATCGGAAGGGGGTCTAAACATGCTACGACGTATTTTCCTGACATCATAGTAGGGGCGAGACATTGTACTTGCGCAACAATGTAAAGGAATTCAGAATCAGTTTTCACATGAGAAGTGAGTGCTGTGAAGTGTGGTGTTATTGTGTTGGGTGCATCCTAAGTGGTGTTCCCCTCCCCCCCCCCCTCCCCACCGACAAACCCGAGTCCGAAGCCAGGCCAGCGCGAGTGGGCTCTTTGGCCTTCACGGAAGTAGCCTCCTCTGAAGAAGTGAAAATTAAAGGATTTGTGCCAAAGTCCTCTGAAGTATAGATGGTTTCAGGTAGGGGGAGATCTCCTAAACCTGGAAATGTGGAATCGTCGGTAGTAGGGACATCTCCTTCAGAAGCGTCTGTTGGCAGCTCTTTAGGGGACGTTGACTTCTCAAGAGAAATAACATCATCAGGGACGGTATACCCTTCTCTGTGCTTTTTAGCTATGTTGGCTAACTCGTCGTCTTGGGTTGAAGATGGAGAAGGTGGAGTCTGAAGAGGCATTGTTGGACTTTTCGAGCCCTCGCCCATTTCAGGAATAATGTCCACTGGGGGGATCTATACATATGGACCCGACCCATGACCTATGCTACGGGTAATGGATAGTAACCCGTGATGATAGAGATACTCATCCTTAAGAACTTTGTCGATGGTTAGAAAATTTTGATCGCCATAGAGAAGCCGATGCAACCGATCAAAGTACAATTGATCTGATATTTGTTTTGAGTTATCAACTGCGAACAAAAGAGAAAGCAGGTTAATGTGTTGGCATGAGCATTCAAAATTGAGATCTAGAAAATCGAAGCTTTACTTGATTTGGTCCATCTCCTGGCGCACCCCGGCTGTTGCCTGACATAAAACCATTCGAGCTTAGAATCGCCGGCCTTGCTGCTAAATGGAGCTGAAATAATTTTCCTCTTTGGAACTGATTCAAAATAGCAGAAGGAAGGAGTCTCTTGAGTCTGATGCTTGAAATTATAAAGAAGTGGACGTCATCGAAGGTAGGCTATATACCTAAAACCTCTCTGTATGCTATATATAAGGTATATAAATAAGCATAAGAGTTGGGGTGTAACTGCATGTGGGCAATCCGCATCTGTCTCATAAAGTCGACGACAAAAGGTGGGAATGGTGGAGTAGCCCCAACCATACACATTAATCGAGTAACTGCCATAAATCCTTCCGGAGGATTGTGGGGACGATCAGCTTTCGATGGCACCAGGGTATCTCTTTTCATTATCCCGTGCTTCAAACATATTTGAACAAGTCTGTCGTCATCAATCGTCGATTCAATAGAATCTTTGGGTAACTCCAATATAATGGCAGACTCAAACTCATCAGGAGCTCGATTATCTCCTATCCCTCCTTCCTCTTCATCGCCTAGAGAAACTTCACTATCGAAAGATGTTTCACTGTTATGTGCTCCTACTTCATAATGTGGGCCCTCATCGTCCCATTCAGGGTCCGAGGAAGAAGATATGTCATCAAGAGCAAATTTCTCAGAAGTTTCTGCAACTTCTATCTTCTTTGCTAACCTAGATGAACGTCTCTCGGCCATGATCACTAGACTACTAAAGAAGTAATAACATAAGTTAGAGTAAGATAGCCCGCATCCCCCCCGTGTGTGTATGTGAACTAAAGTGTGTGCTACGTGTAACAAAGATGCAAAGTAAACACATGAGAGCATGATATAAAGATTCAAAGGAGTAATAATGTTTCAGAATAGTTCTTGATGTTTGTTATGTTTGTAAGGCGCTATTCGTCAAGTTGAAGGTTATGCCAAGCATTGATTAGGCTAGTTGGATAAATTCTCACGCACTGAGTTGGGCTGTTTCGGTTCGGTTCGGGTATGTGTATTGGGATTAGATCGGGGGGCAAAGTCATGTTTCGGTCTGAAGCAGACATTCACACCTAGTAAGTAAAACTGGATCAGTTCGGATGTAGGTGTAACACCCCGCCTCCGCCAGGGTGACTCTTGCAAGCACTCTGACTTTGGAGGGGCGTTTGAATCAGGTAAACATGCATAATGATATATCAAGGCAGAACAAGAACATGTATATATATGTAACCAGAGTAAATAACATGGATAAAACAGCGGAAGATTTTCAAACCATTTCAAATCAAGTCTTAGTACAACATCATGTCAATTTTCCAAATAAAATAAGTCTAGTACATAAACAACATCATCTGAAAACTGAAAAGAAAAACATAAGTACCTATCCCCAAAGCAGAAAAACCATAGCGAGCTCAAGCCCAAAGCATACATGAGCTATCCAAGAAAAGCAGGTAAGATCCAAGCTAAGCTCCTGTATTCCCTCCCTGAGAACCTGGGGGGGGGGGGGGAACGGAAGAAAAGAGGCGAAAGAAAACAGGTCAGTCAAAAAGACTGAGTAAGCCCTACTACAATCAATGTAAACTGATAAAGTTAACTGACATGAGCAGCAGGTATGAACATAAGGATAACAACATGATGATTAACTATCAAGGTAGATAAAGGTGTCATCGCATAATCAAGATTAAGGTTTTGCACCACGGGTGTACTAGCAAACTAACATGACTTGATTAAACAAGTATTGATCCCACGGCCCAAGCTTTGGCCCAATAACATGAAGTGATCCTCCTACGAGGCCCATGAAGTGACCCTACCACGAGGTCCATGAAGTGACCCTACCACGAGGTCCATGAAGTGACCCTACCACGAGGTCCATGAAGTGAACCTACCACGAGGTCCATGAAGTGACCCTACCACGAGGTCCATGAAGTGACCCTACCACGAGGTCCAACCCAACGGTCTAGTCGATCGGCTCCCTAAGCCTAACTCGTCACGTGTTGGTGTCAATACGGCCCAAACATGAATGTAGTTGAACTGTGCCGGGTCCACCCGTCGGGTGTATCAAGCCCTAGGGTGTCAACCCCTGGACACCATAAACATGAGTGCACAGTCTCGCCCTACCGGTACCCGTGCTTGTTTTCTCCGGCTACGGACTATGTGCACGACCAGAGTCCGCCCAGAACTACACCGGCGTACCACGCCCGTCACTTTTTGGCCCCTTATCTCCAGTTCAGTAATCGTGCCCCCACCCTAGCCTAGTCCCTAGGGCCATGATGATACAAACTAGGGATTACTGAAGGAGTGGACCCCCATTACTAGGATTTCTCTAGTGGGTTATGTATGGTTTAACCCCTCCACTAATTATGGATTAACTTGGTTAAGTGTAACGGTGAGTTCACGACTTAACCCCGATTAATCAACCCAGCCCAAATTGGTTAAGTATTAAATGGTCCATGACTCAACCCTAATCATGAGGCATTAATTAATTAATGCGCCTTAACCTCTCACATTAGACTTTGTTGTGGTTACTAGTTAAGCCGGGCGGGTCCGGGTAGCTTTACATCACAACTTGGTCTAACCTCGGGTCCAAGGTACAACATGACCAACTTCTCACATTGGGTTCTATTGTTTGTAGCAACTAGTTAAGCCGGTCGGTTCCGGGTAGGTTTACGCTACAAACTCAACCCAACCTCGAGTTGGCCACACTTATCTTTTCTAAGTGTCATGTCCATCATATTACAAGTTTCAAGCAATTGGGTAGACCTAACTTAATAGGTAAATTCCCAATGGGTAGACCTAACTTAATAGGTAAATTCCCAAGCTCATGTTTTTATGTCTTTTAAGTTTACCCAACCCCAAACGCAATCCCATCGCTTACATATTGCAATAGCGCATAAAGGATAGAAAGAGGGAACTTGGCATAATCATGACATAAAAGTGTTAGAGCCACAAGTTCAACATGGTGGCATATGAAAGGTTCATGTGTTCATGCACTTGCATATTACATTTTTAGGCCCAAAAGCATGCATAACATGTTAACATGAACCACATGACCATCCCAAACTTGCATAAGCATACTTTCATATCATATGACAACTTTGCATATCAAACTTGCATAATAAAACTTGCATAACATATGTCAACTTGCATATCATACTTACATAAACAAACTTGCATAAACAAACTTGCACAACATATGACACTTGCATATCATACTTGCATAAACAAACATGCATAACTTATGGCAACTTGCATATCATACTTGCATAACAAACTTGCATAAACAAACTTGCACAACATATGACAACTTGCATATCATACTTGCATAAACAAACATGCATAACTTATGGCAACTTGCATATCATACTTGCATAAACAAACTTGCATAACTTATGGCAACTTGCATATCATACACTTAACTTTAAAAGTTCAAGTATGAAAGGAATAGGGCTTACAAATATTATGAAGACACAAATCTACAAGTAAAGATTGAGAAGCCCTTTATGCAAGCATAAAAACCCAAAACAAAGCTCCAATAAGAAACACCCTTAACAAAAATCCCAAAAACTCTAGCTTAGCAAATAAAACTTGCAACTTGATGATGTATGCAAGCTAATGATCATTCATACAACTTAGAAATGCTTGTATGAACATCATAATCTTCATAGGAATGATTTATGAAGAGGGTGGAGGCTAGGGTTTTTAAGTGGAGGCCATTTGAGAATTCAATTTGACATAGTTTGGTTGGTAGAATGAATAATGAGTGATTTAGGGTAGGTTAGGGTCTTATTTATAGATTAGGCTAGTGATTTAGACCATAGGACTAAACCCTAGTTGAATTAGGTCCATCAGATTTCGGAATTCTCTAGAACCAAGCCACACAACCAAGCCCAGATCAGAAATGGTGCGCCAGGCAAAACTGCCCGGCCACCCCGTGTCGACAGGGTTGTCGACAGGGCAGTCGACACCCTCAGACCCCTGTCGACATGCCTGTCGACATGGGGGTCTTGGCGGGAGTTTTCCCGCCTGACGCCAGTTTGCCCTAATTTCTGTTTTTGAACTTAAAATTCAAATCTATTTTTAACATGGAAATTTCTGAAAACTTCAATGGGCCTTAACTGGGTCATACGGACTCCGATTTTCGAAAACTCGGACTCTATTTCGCGTATTTTTCCGAGACGAACGCAATGGCATAGCCCGTTACCCTTGATTCAGATTTTAGAATTAAATTCTGCCTCGATTTATGTTATAATAGGTTATTAAAAATACGGGTTGTTACATTCTCCCCTCCTTAAAGGATTTCGTCCCCGAAATCTTCAAGTTAGGAAGAATGTATCCTACCATCCAATCATCCATCTACTCAAAACATCATCCACGAGCAACCATTGTCCTTAAAAGATTCTAAATGCTGGATGAACATATGCAGAGGTGTGTGTATATGTACTTATCTAATGCAAATATCATCAATGCGAATTATGTTAGTGAAATGAATCCATATGTATGCAATTCCTAACATAATGTATATCATCTATATGTGTGCACATAACATACACTCATATGCAATATCCATGTGATAACACACAATTTTCATCCATGAATAAGCATAAACACTCATGCATATGCAATATGAGGAGTGTGCGAGCCGATCTAGTGCCTAATCGTGTATAATGCATCCACGAGCAAACACTTGCAACCATCAAGCATAACATGTCTCAAACACATGTTTCATCCAAAGGGTTTCTACCTAAGGTTCTCATGACAAGATTAACACGATAAACTAGATAAATATGGATAGCAAAGAGAAAGATACGCTCACAAAGAAAAGAGATTGAGAGTGTACCCTCAAAAAGGAATGGATAAAGCCTACGCATCCTCTCCTCGGTTTCCCAAGTTGCGTCTTCTTCGGCTTCACCCCATTGAACCTTCACCAATTTGACCTCTCGATTCCTTAGCTTCTTGGCCTCCGTCCCCAAGATACGAATCGGAGCTCTCCTCAAGGTAGCCTCTTTCTCCACTTCCACATCTTCCAAAACACTTGGCTCCACAATCTCTGCTGATTCATGCAAACACTTCCGGAGATGCGAGACATGAAAAACATTGTGTACTCCGGCAAGCTTCTCGGGCAACTTCACTCTATAAGCCATCTGCCCGATCCTCTCAACAATGGGGAATGGTCCAACAAATCTCGGGGCTAACTTCCCAACGGCTCCAAATCGGACCACATTCCGTAAAGGAGAAACCTTTACGAAAACCATATCCCCAACATCAAACTCCAAATCGGATCTTCGCTTATCAGCATAGGATTTCTGTCGGTCTTGGGCTGCTTTCATTTGTCTCCGAATCAACTCGATCTTCTCGGATGTATCTCTGATCATATCAGGCCCAAGTATGAGCTTATCTGTAGTCTCCCACCAACATGTAGGCGACTTGCACGGCCTCCCATATAAAGCTTCAAATGGTGCCATCCCTATGCTTGCCTGATAACTGTTATTATATGCAAACTCAACAAGAGGAAGATGGTCTTCCCAAGTACCACCAAAGTCCAGAATACAAAGCCTCAATAGATCCTCGAGTACTCTATTCACCCTTTCGGTTTGGCCGTCCGTCTGTGGGTGATAAGTAGTACTCAGATTCAACCTCGTGCCCATAGCCTCTTGCAAGCTATTCCAGAACTGATTAGTAAAGATTGGGTCACGATCACTGACAATACTAGAAGGGACTCCATGAAGTCTCACAATCTCACGTAGATATACGGACGCTAGCCAAGATGCGGTCCTCTTGCTCTTCACCGGAATAAAATGAGCACTCTTCGTAAGTCTATCTACAATAACCCAAATGCTCGTATTCCCTTTCCTTGACCTTGGTAGCCCATCAATAAAATCCATGGAGATACTCTCCCACTTCCAAAGTGGAACGTCTAGAGGATGCAATAGCCCACCGGGCTTCTTTGACTCGGCCTTAACTTGCTGGCAAATGATACATCTAGAGACAAACTCCGCCACATCCTTCTTCATCCCAGGCCAAAAGAAAATACGCTTCATATCTTTATACATCTTATCCCCGCCTGGATGTATAGTCAACTTAGAGCGATGCGCTTCCTCCAGAACTTTTCTTACTAAATCTTCTACCATGGGAACACATAACCTTCCATCTCTCCTCAGCCAACCCTTGTCATCAACAGAATATCGAGCGAGGTGACTAGACGTCTCTCCTCGAGTCAGCTTATCCATAATCTCAACTATGTGAGGGTCTTCTCTCTGTGAAGCCCCAACTTGATCAAGAAGGGTAGGCCTGAGTTCCAGAGATGCTAAAGAACCGGTCATCGACTCCATCGCCAAAGAGAAATCAAAGGTTGCCACATACTCTAAATTCTTCATCTCAATGAATAGAGGACTTAGGGTCAACCTTCTTCTACTCAATGCATCAGCCACCACATTCCCCTTGCCAGGGGTATAAGCTATCTCAAAATCATAGGACGCCAAGAATTCCATCCATCTTTGCTGCCTCAGATTCAGATCCTTCTGAGAAAAGAGATACTTCAAAGACTTGTGATCGGTATAAAGCTCAAATCTTTCTCCCAGAAGATAATGGCGCCACGCCTTGAGTGCATATACTATTGCTGCCAACTCTAAGTCATGAGTGGGATAATTCTTCTCATGCGCTTTGAGTTGTCTACCGCCAAAGCATATCACCCTTCCTTCTTGCATCAGAACAGCTCCCAACCCCGTGCCACACGCATCGGTGTATACCATAAATAATTTCCCTCCATCGGGCAAAGCTAGAACGGGTGCTGATGTGAGAGCTCTCTTGAGTTTCTGAAAAGAAAGCTCGCACTCTAAGCTCCAAGCAAAAACTAAATTCTTCTTTGTCAATTTAGTGAGAGGAGCAGAAATCTTCGCGAAGTCCTTGATGAACTTCCGATAAAAACCCGCAAGACCTAGAAAACTTCTCACCTCGGTTACATTCCTTGGAGTCTTCCAATCCTGAACTGCAACCACCTTAGCGGGATCCACCGCTAAGCCTTGCTTGGATACGATATGCCCAAGGAATCTAACTTCCCTTCTCCAAAAGTGACACTTGGAGAACTTGGCCTTCAACTGATGAGCTCTAAGCGTATCCATCACCTCCCCGAGGTGCCTTGCACGTTCTTCCTCATCCTTAGAGAAGACCAAAATATCATCTACGAAGACCACGACAAACTTGTTCAAGAACTCCCTGAACACCCTACTCATCAAGTCCACGAAATATGCGGGTGCATTCGTCAAGCCGAATGGCATGACAAGCCACTCAAAGAATCCATCCGGAGTTCTGAACGTAGTCTTGTCTATACTATCCTCAGCTACCCTGAGCTGATGGAATCCACTAGCAAGATCAAGCTGAGAGAAAACAGAAGCACCGACAAGCTGGTCAAAGAGATCATCGATCCTCGGTAACGGGTGTCTGTTCTTCTTAGTCAGCTTATTCAACTCTCGATAGTCAACACATAGTCGGAGAGAACCATCCGCCTTGGTAGCAAATACCACAGGCGCTCCCCACTCAGATATACTTCGTCTAATGAAGTTCTTCTCAAGCAACTCTTTCACTTGCTTGCTCAGCTCCCGCCTTTCACGCGGAGCCATGTGCCGAACGGGCAAAGAAACAGGCTTTGCATTATCCACCAGATAAATGCGGAAATCAATCTCTCGCTTAGGGGGCAATCCCCTAACTTCATCAAAAACATCCGGATACTCTCGAACCACTCTCACAGACTGAAGAGTCTCCACTGACGAGTCGAGTGATTCAAGATAGCACAACATGACGGGACCTCTTGGATCACATGAAATCTCTAGGGTGTTCCCGAGGCGAGTCACGAGCCTCAC
Source organism: Allium sativum (assembly GCA_030737875.1). NCBI lineage: Eukaryota > Viridiplantae > Streptophyta > Magnoliopsida > Asparagales > Amaryllidaceae > Allium > Allium sativum. Next base: position 963,493,908 of record CM060922.1, read on the forward strand.
AACCCTATGCTCACAATCAAGAATGGCTCCATATCTTGACATCCAATCCATGCCCAATATCAATTCGTATCCCCTGAAACCAAGAACATAAGCACTGCACAAGAACTCTACACTCAGTATAGAGATCCTCAAATCCCCACATATCATAGACAAATGGGCGGAACCCCCAATAGGATTTGAGACACAAACGGGATCCTCTACCAAGCTAGTACTAAGGTGCAAACTATCAACAAGATCAGATGAGATAAAACTATGCGATGCACCAGAATCAAACAAGGTACGAACTGGAAAATCAGAAAATATATACAAGGCTCTCAACAGAAATACTACCTCGATCGGGAACTGGAGCGGTGGCGAGAGCATGAACTTGCCCTCCTGAGGGTCCAGCACGCTGAGTCTGACCCTGTCCTTGCCCCTGTTTCTTTGGGCAATCCTTGCTGAAATGTCTAGTCTTCCCACATAAAAAGCATTCACCATTATTCCTTTTCCTCTTCTTACAATCCTTGACAAGATGCCCAACTGAACCGCAATAATGGCATTTCCCCTTGCTGTTCTTGCCCTTGTTGTTGTTCCCCTTGTTGCCTTGACCCTTGTTCTTGCTTTGATTGCCTTGACTGTTTTGACCACCAGTATTACCCTGATTTCCCTTTCCCTGGGAATCAGTCTTCTTGACTTGAGTATCATTCTTCTTGACATCTCCGTGAAGTAACGCCATATCAACCAAACTCTCAAACATGGCCCCATGAGGAATATGCGACATGGCCAATCCCTGCAACGGCTCATTCAATCCCCTAGCAAAGCGAAGAGCCTTCTTCTGAGGAGTATTCACCATATCCAAGCCAAAACGAGCTAACTGATTAAACTTGTTCACATATTCTTTGACAGACATATCTCCTTGCTTCAAAGTTACGAATCTCTCCATCTGCAAATTCTCCTCAGCGGAAGATAGAAACTTAAGCATAAACCTTGCCCTGAGATCGGCCCAAGTCTCAACAGGCCTAGTACCATTGGTGACCTCCCACCAATAAGCGGCTTCATCCTTCATAAGCCAAACCGCCAACAAGATCTTCCTCTGATCATCTATCCCAAAGATAGCAAACAAATCCTCGGTCTCTTTCAACCAATTTCTGGCTTCTACGAAAGTCTCTGTGCCTTGAAAATTCTTGCCACCCATTGCTTTGAAATCCTTGCAAATCATGGCAAAGTCGGCCTGAGGATGCTGAGGGGGAGGAGGAAGAGGAACCTCAGCAACAGGTGGAGGAGGAACATTAGCAACGGGAGGAGGAATGTTAATTACTGGAGGAGGAGGAGGAGGGACATCTGCGGGGCCGGCTTCGGTCGCCCTAGCCTCCAAGAGTCTCCTATACCAAACAGGCACGTGCACTCCCTCCGGAATAACCAAGTTATCAGCCATACTGAAAAAGAAAGAGACAGATTCAGAATGGAGAAAACGAAGGGATTTTGCTAATGGCTTTTTGGGGAATAGCCTTTTAAAATAAACTAGACTTTTCCTTGGAAAATACTTTATACTTGGTTTTGAAAATAGTTTTCCAAAAAGTTTTCTAAAAACCTTTTTTTTTTGTTCCTTCTCGTAAACCATATGCTCTGATACCAAATTGTAACACCCCGCCTCCGCCAGGGTGACTCTTGCAAGCACTCTGACTTTGGAGGGGCGTTTGAATCAGGTAAACATGCATAATGATATATCAAGGCAGAACAAGAACATGTATATATATGTAACCAGAGTAAATAACATGGATAAAACAGCGGAAGATTTTCAAACCATTTCAAATCAAGTCTTAGTACAACATCATGTCAATTTTCCAAATAAAATAAGTCTAGTACATAAACAACATCATCTGAAAACTGAAAAGAAAAACATAAGTAGCTATCCCCAAAGCAGAAAAACCATAGCGAGCTCAAGCCCAAAGCATACATGAGCTATCCAAGAAAAGCAGGTAAGATCCAAGCTAAGCTCCTGTATTCCGTCCCTGAGAACCTGGGGGGAGGGGGGGAAACGGAAGAAAAGAGGCGAAAGAAAACAGGTCAGTCAAAAAGACTGAGTAAGCCCTACTACAATCAATGTAAACTGATAAAGTTAACTGACATGAGCAGCAGGTATGAACATAAGGATAACAACATGATGATTAACTATCAAGGTAAATAAAGGTGTCATCGCATAATCAAGATTAAGGTTTTGCACCACGGGTGTACTAGCAAACTAACATGACTTGATTAAACAAGTATTGATCCCACGGCCCAAGCTTTGGCCCAATAACATGAAGTGATCCTCCTACGAGGCCCATGAAGTGACCCTACCACGAGGTCCATGAAGTGACCCTACCACGAGGTCCATGAAGTGACCCTACCACGAGGTCCATGAAGTGACCCTACCACGAGGTCCATGAAGTGACCCTACCACGAGGTCCATGAAGTGACCCTACCACGAGGTCCAACCCAACGGTCTAGTCGATCGGCTCCCTAAGCCTAACTCGTCACGTGTTGGTGTCAATACGGCCCAAACATGAATGTAGTCGAACTGTGTCGGGTCCACCCATCGGGTGTATCAAGCCCTAGGGTGTCAACCCCTGGACACCATAAACATGAGTGCACAGTCTCGCCCTACCGGTACCCGTGCTTGTTTTCTCCGGCTACGGACTATGTGCACGACCAGAGTCCGCCCAGAACTACACCGGCGTACCACGGCCGTCGCTTTTTGGCCCCTTATCTCCAGTTCAGTAATCGTGCCCCCACCCTAGCCTAGTCCCTAGGGCCATGATGATACAAACTAGGGATTACTGAAGGAGTGGACCCCCATTACTAGGATTTCTCTAGTGGGTTATGTATGGTTTAACCCCTCCACTAATCATGGATTAACTTGGTTAAGTGTAACGGTGAGTTCACGACTTAACCCCGATTAATCAACCGAGCCCAAATTGGTTAAGTATTAAATGGTCCATGACTCAACCCTAATCATGAGGCATTAATTAATTAATGCGCCTTAACCTCTCACATTAGACTTTGTTGTGGTTACTAGTTAAGCCGGGCGGGTCCGGGTAGCTTTACACCACAACTTGGTCTAACCTCGGGTCCAAGGTACAACATGACCAACTTCTCACATTGGGTCCTATTGTTTGTAGCAACTAGTTAAGCCGGTCGGTTCCGGGTAGGTCTACGCTACAAACTCAACCCAACCTCGAGTTGGCCACACTTATCTTTTCTAAGTGTCATGTCCATCATATTACAAGTTTCAAGCAATTGGGTAAACCTAACTTAATAGGTAAATTCCCAATGGGTAGACCTAACTTAATAGGTAAATTCCCAAGCTCATGTTTTTATGTCTTTTAAGTTTACCCAACCCCAAACGCAATCCCATCGCTTACATATCGCAATAGCGCATAAAGGATAGAAAGAGGGAACTTGGCATAATCATGACATAAAAGTGTTAGAGCCACAAGTTCAACATGGTGGCATATGAAAGGTTCATGTGTTCATACACTTGCATATTACATTTTTAGGCCCAAAAGCATGCATAACATGTTAACATGAACCACATGACCATCTCAAACTTGCATAAGCATACTTGCATATCATATGACAACTTTGCATATCAAACTTGCATAATAAAACTTGCATAACATATGTCAACTTGCATATCATACTTACATAAACAAACTTGCATAAACAAACTTGCACAACATATGACACTTGCATATCATACTTGCATAAACAAACATGCATAACTTATGGCAACTTGCATTTCATACTTGCATAACAAACTTGCATAAACAAACTTGCACAACATATGACAACTTGCATATCATACTTGCATAAACAAACATGCATAACTTATGGCAACTTGCATATCATACTTGCATAAACAAACTTGCATAACTTATGGCAACTTGCATATCATACACTTAACTTTAAAAGTTCAAGTATGAAAGGAATAGGGCTTACAAATATTATGAAGACACAAATCTACAAGTAAAGATTGAGAAGCCCTTTATGCAAGCATAAAAACCCAAAACAAAGCTCCAATAAGAAACACCCTTAACAAAAATCCCAAAAACTCTAGCTTAGCAAATAAAACTTGCAACTTGATGATGTATGCAAGCTAATGATCATTCATACAACTTAGAAATGCTTGTATGAACATCATAATCTTCATAGGAATGATTTATGAAGAGGGTGGAGGCTAGGGTTTTTAAGTGGAGGCCATTTGAGAATTCAATTTGACATAGTTTGGTTGCTAGAATGAATAATGAGTGATTTAGGGTAGGTTAGGGTCTTATTTATAGATTAGGCTAGTGATTTAGACCATAGGATTAAACCCTAGTTGAATTAGGTCCATCAGATTTCGGAATTCTCCAGAACCAAGCCACACAACCAAACCCAGATCAGAAATGGTGCGCCAGGCAAAACTGCCCGGCCACCCCGTGTCGACAGGGCTGTCGACAGGGCAGTCGACACCCTCAGACCCCTATCGACATGCCTGTCGACATGGGGGTCTTGGCGGGAATTTTCCCGCCTGACGCCAGTTTGCCCTAATTTCTGTTTTTGAACTTAAAATTCAAATCTGTTTTTAACATGGAAATTTCTGAAAACTTCAATGGACCTTAACTTGGTCATACGGACTCCGATTCTCGAAAACTCGGACTCTATTTCGCGTATTTTTCCGAGACGAACGCAATGGCATAGCCCGTTACCCTTGATTCAGATTTTAGAATTAAATTCTGCCTCGATTTATGTTATAACAGGTTATTAAAAATACGGGTTGTTACAGTAGGCTTTCGGAGCGGTTCAGATCGGCTTGAATAACGATGCCTCTTCTCCTCCTTGTCTCTTATTCCGATCCGACCCGGTCAGGTAGGCTTTGTTTCCCTTTTTTGCCTTTTTTTGCTCCGATCCGGTCTTGTAAGCATCTTTCCCTTCCCTTCACTCCAGCGTCTCTCCACTCGAACCAATCCCAGTTCCTCTCCTGTTCTTCATCTTCTCCATTTCCCATCTCGCTTAACCAACACCGAACCCAACTCCATGTCAAAAACCCCAATTAAGACTAAGCACTTATGTAACAACCCGTATTTTTATAACATGTTAAAGTCATAAATCAAGGCAGAATTAAATTATAAATCAGGGGAAACGGGTTGCGCCATTGTGTTCATCTCGGAATTTTGCATGAAATCGAGTCCGAGTTTTCGAAAATCGGAGTTCGTATGACCAAGTTATGACCCTCAGAAGTTTCAGGAATTTAAATAAAATAAAACAGCTTGAAAATAAAGCCAGAAATTCGAAATTCAAACCCAGAGAAGGCTGGCAGGAAAATTCCCGCCCATATACCCAGGTCGACTGTGGATTCAACCCCCCCCCCCCAACCAGGTCGACTAGGGAGTCGACTGGGGTGTCGACCTCCCCATGACCAGGTCGACTGGGGAGTCGACCTGGCCCCTTTTTTCTGATCTGAGTCTTTTTGTATTTTTCTGAATCTAGACCTATTTTCTGACCATATTCGTGACTCTAATCCTATATAAACTCACCCCTAGCCTCATTCTATCCACACCATTTCATTCTGTCCTTATGCTGCTTCTGAGATAATCAAGATAATAAGATAAAAAGGAAGAAAAAGGACTGCTTCTTCTCCATCAAGACTACGCTTAGAGATTTGCAAATTGGGGGATTTCAATTAGAACACGATCAATCAAATAGAGATTCAACAATCAAATTCTGCTTTCTAATTCTCGATCCATGCACTGTAAGTTCCAGTTACTTTTAGATAAAAACTATAAATCTAATATGGGTATGTTATAAACTAGAATCGATTTATGTATGATTCATATCTATTCTTGTTTTCTTCTTGGATTTTGACTATTGGGAATATTGCCTATGACGTTGAAACTATTGTTAATGGCCTAAGACTACGCATATGACTATGACGGTGAACATAAGAATATTGCCTATGACTATGACGGTGAAAATAAGACTGCCTATGACTAATAAGACTATGCCTATGACTATGACGATGAACATAAGACTGTCTATGACTATGAACAATAAGACTATTGCCTATGACTATGACAAGGACAATTGTGGTTAATCACCTATGATTCATTGCCTGGGATTATAACTATGAAATTGGATCTAAGCTTGAATTTCTATTCAGACCTATTTTCTTTATTTGTCCTTGGATCTCGATTTTGGGGATTTTTCTATTTAAGTTAGATCTATCCATGTTCTTGAATCTAGATTAGTATTCAAACCTTTTTATGTTCGTAATGTTATCAGATTTATATGCCTGTGATGTTTTAATCAATTTATTCAGTTATGTCTTACCTTGAAATTAGATTGATTATGTTATTGAATGATATTGATCTATGCCTGTGGTCCTATTTTATTATCATGTTGAATTTGGAATTAATGAATAAGTCTATTCATGTGTATATGAACTTGAAGTATAACCCGTTGTGACAAGTTGTGTAGTTTATCATGTTATGCAAGTTTTAGGTCGTATAATCATATCACATATGTGACCAAATGTCAAGATCTACATGTTTATGTGTATATGTTAAACCTATGTCATATTTCAAGTTCACACCTATTTATATGCTCGTGATTGATTTGCAAGTTCACATATATGTAAGTTGATTTAGTCTATGTTGCAAGTTCGCATATATGTATGTTGATTTAGTCTACGTCGCAAGATTCACACCTATGACATTTGTTGACTATTTTGCAAGTTCACACCTATGATGTTCATATTGACTGTGCCGAAAATGCCAAGTTCACACTCATGTCATGAATTGCTTTATGCCAATTTTGCGTACGTTAAATTAGGCTAAGTTTTTAGCCTAATATTATATCATGCGGACGAGAAATTAGGCTAAGATTGTTAGCCTAATATTTAGACGGGGTAACATTGGGAAAAATTGAAAATTATAGGAGACTTGGCATAAAACTTGCCTTGAAAACTTGACACGAACCCGACATGAAAACTTGAACATGGACATGACACTAGAATGAACTTGAAAATGGCCAACTCGAGGTTGGGTTGAGTTTGTAGTGTAAATCTGCCCGGAACCGCCCGGCAAATCCAGTGACTGCAAACAATAGGATCCAATGTGAGTAGTTGGTCATATCGCGCTTGAAACCCGAGGTTAGACTGAGTTGTGGTGTAAATCTGCCCGGAACCGCCCGGCATATCCAGTGACCACAACAACAGGTCTAATGTGGGAGGTTGGGGTGCATTAATGAATTAATGCCACATGATAGGGTTAAGTCATGAACATGAAAGACAACACTTAACAAACTTGAGACATGACTGGTAGGGTTAGGTCATGAACTTGAACGACAACACCTAACCAACTTGGCACGTGAATTGTAGGGCTAAGTCATGAACTTAAATGACAACACTTAGCCAATTTGACATGCTAAACTGATAAGGGTTAAGTCTCGAATTTAAATGACAACACTTAACCTATTGGACGAAAACCCTAGTTACGCGGTCCGTTTCAGCAGTAACCCACTAGACGTATCATGGTACCCTGGGACTAGGCAGGATAGGGCACGATTACTGGGCTGATTGTAAGCGACCAGAACGACGGATGTGTTGGTGCGCCAGTGTAGGTTCAGGCGGGCTATGGTCGTGCACGTTGTCCGGAGTTGAAAAAGCAGGCATTGGGCATTAGTAGGTTTATCTGTGCATGCTTGATTCGTGTCGGTGGTTGGCACCATAGGGCTTGATACACCCTATGGTGGACTTAGCACAAGTGACTACATTCGTGATAGGACCGCATGACACATAAACACAACGAGCTAGAACTTGTAGGGAGTCGATCGAGTAGTGGATCGTTCCGTTGGACCCAGTCATGGGTCATTCATGATATTGGGCCAAGGGATCATTTCATGATTAATATAAGACATGGGTTGGGATTCTAGTACAGTTGATGCAGCGAACCTTGAATACGTGATGCTATACTTGATTTATACTTGATTTATCATGTTATCTTAGTCTATCTTGCCTATCTTGTCATCATCCGTATGTTTACTTTTAGTTTATACATGTCATGTTACCTTTATCTATTTTTATGCTGAAAGTCACTTGGACTTACCAGTCTTTATGACTGACCCGTTTTCTTTCGCCTCTTTTTTTTTCATTTCCCCTCAGGTTCTCAGGGAGGAAACTCTAGCACTTAGCTTGGACTTTGCTTGCTTTTGATTCAGCTCATGTACGGTTTGATCTTGGGCTATGCTATGGCTGCATTTTCTGCTACCTTTGGGGAATTAAGCTACTTTTGATGTTTTAAGTTTATGCTTCTTTATTTATGCAAGATAAAATTTGTTGTGATGGAAAATATTGACCTTGGTTATTTGATGTAAAAGGTTTTGACTCTTTTTGAAAGTAATGAAATTTATCTTTTGATTCTTCCACTGTTTTATCTATGTTCTGTCTTGTGATATTTCTGTGATTGTTTACCTCGATAACGCTCCTCCAAAACTAGTGCATTCCCTTTGTGAGTGACCCTAGAGGAGGTGGAGTGTTACAACTTACGTGCTCAAATATCCAGCAGAATCTTAATCCCCTCTCCCAACGCCTCGAGGTGGTGACATAACCACCAACGATGACGGCGAAGAGAGAGGAGACCAAGGCGTCGAATCCGGGCAAAGGCCATGACCAAATCACTCGAAATTGACCACAAATTTTAACTGAAGTCAATTATTACAAGGACAATCAAAGTTTTTAACCAACTTATGAGTTTGATTTGAAGACTAACAAGAAGAATATTGGAGTTTTTGAAAGATAGGGTTTCGGTGTAAAATATGATAAACATGAGCAATGAAATAAAAGAAAGAGGAAGGAGATAGGCAGCGAGTTTATATATGTGTTTATAGTGACCCATCGTATTCCCAGCCTTTTTCCCCCCTTTCGGACCAGAGTTGCAAGCCCACAAATGCATTCTGGCCTGTTAATCCAGTATTGAGCAATACAAGAGAGAAATCCGTTCGGGTCGGAATCCGAACCGAAAGGGATTATACACATTGACTTGGCATGCAGGTTGAATTCAAGGAAAAATAAATAAAAAGCTTACCTTGAGGAATCACTGGACATTAAAAAGAGCTCTCAAGTTGTTTGAAAATGAAGAAAGTAATGCATATGGTTTATGGATATATATAAGCAACAAAAGGCATGACTTTATGAAGTAGCACGTCTCAACAAGTAAATGGAAGCGATCATTCAATGGCTTTAATTCAAAGACTGTTTTGTAAACTATTTCGAAGCTCACTTTATCTTAAATAAGAGTGTATTTCGAGGGGGAAAAATGTAAGCCTACTTTGTGAACTAGGCTACACAAAGAGCAAATAGTGGGAAAGCCATCAACCGGTTCGGATTGGAGGGAACCAGCGCAGGAAAGAAGTAGAAATCAAAGACGCAGACATCACATTGGTTCGGTTCGGAGAAGCACTTCAGCGACACCAAAAGAAAGCAAGTAGCCTCATCGGATCAGAGGCGGTCGATCCGAACCCCTTTTTTCTAAGCCTATGACCGTTGCTACACACGTTTCCTGAAGACTCAGACCAAGCACAACCATTTCCTCCCACGATCTCGCACTAAATCGATGCGCTTTCACCATCTGGAGGCCTCCGAACCCGACTCTTATTGGATGGTTGCCACGCAGTTCCGAACCAGAGCCACTTTGAGGAGAATTTTCACCTATAAATACACCATCAAGAGGCATTTGAAAGGATCTTTTTGGCAAATTCTCAGTTCTAACTTCCTTCATAGCTGAATCCCATAACCATATTCAGATCAAAATCATCTCTTAAAGTCTATTTTTGAGAGATTTGAGTGAGCTTATGCAGTGTAATTGTGAAGTTGAGTGAGAATCATTGTTGTATCTGCTTTCAAATCATTAATTAAAAGAATAGAAAGTGGACGTAGGCCCTTTAGTGCCGAACCACTATAAATCGTGTGTTCTTCGTTGCTTTTTAGTTATATTTCATTAAAATCATAGCTAATTTGGGTGTTAGAACCAATCTTTGGTCTAACAGTACACAACAATTCGTTCTTTTATCCCTTCATTTTTCATTTCTTAAACTCAAGTGAAAACACAACGGAGGGCGACCATTATAAGAAGAAAAAGAAGATGAAAACATGCAGAATGCTAAGTGAATCAAGTTAGGATCGAAGCTACATTAAATCTTAACACTCTCATCCTAAAATCAAGGAGAATAATAGCTTAAACACTTATTCATTTTTAGTTATTTGGTATACCAGAATTGCATTTATGCATCTACTATTATTTTGTGAATATTTTGGGGTTTTGACATTCTTAAGATGAAACAACTGGTTATTGGGTTTAAATATGCTTGTTTGCATAAGAATTAGTTAGGCCTTTTTAAATCTAAACCAAAAATTTGACGTCTCCGTTTATTGTGAAATTTTTATATGTTGTGTGTAACATGATTTTAGAGATTTCTTTTAAGTTTCATAATTTTCTGAGGTTGTTGGAATGTTTCGTGAATTTACTAAGTTGTATTAATAATTAATTACCAGATTAATTCTAAAATTTGACATCTTCGTTTATTGTGAAATTTTTATATGTTAAGATTTATTTTTTTGGATTTTTCCCACGATTTTCCTAGTAATTATGAATTTCCTAAGTTTGATTAGCTTAGGTAATTAACGCTTAATTAATGTATTTAACGTGTTTTGATCGTTTTCATATGTTAAAAACTGAAAATTTTGAGTGTTGTTTAGGTTCATCTTTTCCAATAACCTTAAACATTTATCAAGTAAGACGGAATCGATGAAAAGTATTATTACTAAATATAGAAATATAACTATTTTCGCATAAATTACATGTTAGCCCATTTCTACTGATTTAGTTGATAAGACCATATCTAGGGCTATCAATTTCCTACATGATCCAAAACCTGCATGGAAATTGGCAACATAACCCGACCAGTTTAGTTAGCGGGTCATTTTCGGATCAACTCGAATTTGACCTGTTTATAAACAGGTGAGTTTAGGGTTGACCCGCTAACCTGATTTTGACCCGTCAAACCCGATTATATGTTGTACCTTTTCCATACTGTTAGTCTTCTATGTATGATGTTAGTTTGGTCTTTTATGTATGTTGTAATCAGTATGCTCATATATTCTTGTGTAAGCTATGATATTTTACTAATTTATTTGTGTATGTTGTTGTTATATTTTACTTATAATAATTGTATCTCTTCCATACTGTTAATCTTTATCTATGCAGTATGCTCGTATAGCCTTATGTATGGAGAATGATTTTTGGATATGGCGATTTCATGCTTTATATACGTTTTGCCTATTGGTGATTTTGTAACTTGTTGTCTGTTGGTGATTTTGTAACTTGCTGCTTGTTGGTGATTATGTAGTAGTGCTTCTTGTTGGTGGTTTGCTTCTTTTGTTGTTTAAATTATTGGGCAATATTTGGCAATTGGTCAAATGGGTCCCGACCCGACATGACCCGTTTAGCTAAACGAGTTATACGGGTCGGGTCTGGACAACTTGTTTATAAATGTTCCGATTCGGGTTGGGGAAAAATGACCCATTTAATAAATAAGTTGATTCGACCCATTTATAAATCAACCCGAACCCGACTTGACCCAACCCGAATCCGACTCGACACAGCCCATTGACATCCCTGGTCGTATCAACTATGGCGAAATGGACATGTCGTATCGATGGTATCGAAGTGCTCTGGATACATAAAATGTCATTGGACATGGTATATGATGGATCTGGGCTATGTCGTATCCGTCAGATGCTTTCGAAATGCCTTCACCGCTCCTCCTCTACCTGTTGTACAGGTCGGACCCAAATATAAGTCGATCTACTCCAAAAATTCTCATGCCGATGCCTCTCATAACCCCGAACCCAAATCCCATCACGAAATCGCATACTTTCAGTCACACACAACACAAAAACGAATCCTAGCCTGAGATCAGCATCAGCAATCACCACTGAACATTCCAAAACCCATATGGGTCGGAAGAGAATCGAATGACATGAATTTTAGAAGTGGTTTCACGATTTTAGGATGAGTAGATTGAGAGATAAGGATTTTTGATTAGAAATGTAAGAAGGCTGCCATTTTCCTGAAGCTCCCCAATGCAACGGTGTTTGGCGTGTTTGGGAGAAAGTGGTTTGGGTTAGGTCTAAAAAGCTACTATAGATCTAGGGTTAAGTTTATTATTTTATTCACTTACAATTTTAAATCCTCTTCATGAAATCAATGCGTGTTTTAGCTCGCCACGAACAAATGATCCATCCAAATGCTATGAAACTTGGCAGCGTGCATCATTACAATGATGGAGTTCTAATTATACAAGTTTCATCGAAATCCGAGGCAATTACCCAAAATGATGATTTTACATGTATGTTGAGATCGTATGACCATCAAATGGTCTGAACTAGTAATATAGCAATCCTTATACTTATTACTAATGTAACGAACCATATGAACTCAACTGAACCAGTCTCGAGTCTCGATTTGATCATTTTCGAGAAATTACCTTTTGGAACTGTCAATTGAATAATTAGTGATAATATTTAAATAGGATATTTAAATATCTAATTGTTAAAATACGAATCATTATAGAAATCTTTATACTAGCAGTAAAGGATGTCAAGCGTACCCATTTCCTTTATAAATTAAGAATTAGAATAAGGTACTAACAACCGAATAAGATGAAAAACCAAATGGAATCACTTAGCTGAACGGTCGAATAGCTAAACAACCAAATGGAACTACTATGATGAACAGTCGGATGGCAAGATAAGATGGATAATTGAGCGGAACTACAGTTGATTGGTTGAATGTAAAAAAAATGAACAGAACTCCTACTGAACGATTAGACAGCTAAAATATCATATAGGATTAATTTACTCTAGGAATAGATCTAAGAATTTTGTTATGATTGTTGCTCTGGATATTACAAATTTTAGCCGATTCGCAATGCTTTGAGAGCTTTGAATTTCTTAAATCTTGTAGTTCTATGGATTTTGTTCTCCACTAATTAAATTGCCCATTTTTTCACTTAATATCCTTGTTTGACTCGTCTGGGTTATGAATTTGAATTCCATAATTATCTTATTCAACTTATTCAAGAAATAAATCTCATTTAATACATGGATTCCTAACTTTCCTCATTTTCATATATTGGGAGATTTCAATTTTATAATTTTTGCTTCTTATCTTTGCATGATTCATAAATTAGCAATTATGGATGATGTTTAGTTATTATGCTTGATGAATTCAAAATCAATTTTTTAGACCTTGACTAATCTATGGCTTCCTAAGTGTTTCCACGTGAGGATAGCCTCCTAATTTTCAGAACTATAACTTTAAGCTGATTAAGCCTTTTATAATTTCATGACATTTTCAGATGTTTTTATCTAAATTTCTGGTCTACTTCTCAGATGGGTTAATGAATATATATCTTTTCTTGGTAACTTTCTTAAATGTATAGTTTCTTTAACGCTATGTGAATGATTTCAAATTATAAGCTGCTTTTGTGTAATTACCCGTATTATTAACCACTTTTAAAACATGAATTTTAGATATATTTAATAGGGTCTTAAATAATTTGATATTGAATCTGGACTTGAGAGTATTTGGAAATAAATTCTAACTTGGTTTTATATTTTTTTGAGATTAAAAACAAGGTTAATAAACTTTTAAAATCAACTTAAAAGTGAAAATATTAAAAAATGGATAATTTAATAATATTTTAATAACCTGAAAATAGACCGTTTTTGAGACAATCTCAGAATTCCACGGAACCAGGTTCATTTGATCCATATTAGTGAAATATAATAGGATTTCAAATTTCATATTGATTGGACTTACCATTTGATCATACGAGCTGGAAATGCGTAGGAATCGTTTTATCGAAATTCGATTATCAAAAATTTAAAATATTGGTAAAACATACTTAAAATGGTTTAAAAATAAATATATACGATAATGAACCAATTTATTACTTTTCCGATTAAAAAATTATCCATAAAAATCATTAGTTTATTTACACTGATTTTCAATCGGAAATTTAAATCGTTTACATATTTATATTCGTAAAAGGCTATTTGGAGAACCTTTAATTCTATTTTGAATGGTTAATGACAACCTTCTCCCAATAGACGACTCATGTCCTTACCCTAACACATGTCAACCTCTTCCATTCCACCACCTTCCTATGGTACTTAGGCATATGGGAGAGAGCGTTTCGTTTCACTTTGTTTTATTTTCTTTTTTTGCTTTCTTCTTTTCCTTCCACAAAAGCTTCACTTTTCCACCTTAATTGTCGCCTCCTCCCTACCTCCATCTGCCGACCACCCTAGCTCCCCAAACCCCTGCGTTGCCTCCCCACCACCGTGTCGTGGGCCCCATTTGGCCAACACTCCTCCTCTCCCTTCTTAAAGCTTAAACCTTAAAACTTCCACCTTTCCTCTATTTTTCCCACTATCCCAAGATCCTACACTCCTACTACCACCACACCTCCCTAGGGCCCCACATACCTTGCACCTCACCCCCATACCCCCACCTCTCCAATCCGTGGACCCTACACCAAGGTCGAACCCTCCTTGAGCCAAAATTCTTACCTTTTACCCTATAAACCACTTAAAAATTTCACCTTTCCTCTTCCTAAGTGCAAACAAAAATATATATGACTATACACTTTGAGTTATGGTGATGTTGAAATATTAAAGGTGTGATCTTGGTTGCTTAGAAGTCTTGGTAGTTGTTAGGATTCCTACGTAAGAAGAATCGTGGTATGAATAGCTTATGGTGAGCTCTTTTTACTTCACGTTTGGTTAACTAGCTTATTTTAAGTGTTAATGATGCTATGCGTACTTAACGGATATGTGATTGAATGATTTGGATTGTAATGATGTTAATTGCCAAGTTAACAAGAAAATGACGTAACGGATGTTGGAGAATGGAGTTTTGGTGACAACAGCCTTATTTCAATTATCATTGATTATAAAATATATACCAACATCTCTGTCTAGAATATACATACATACATACATATATATATATATATATATATGCAGGATTTGAATAAAAGACTTAAATACTAAAGACCGTACAATTTTAGAGATTCAAAATTCAGAAGAGATTCAAGACTCATGAGTAATCAAGTTATCAAGGCAAATATAGTAATAGAGTCTACTTTATTCGTAAGACTCTAAATACCACTCCAGGTTCAAATTCAAAATCTGTTTTTCAAATTCTGATTTTCAAATTCAAATTCAAATTCAAAATTTCAAATTATGATTTTCACAATTCAAATTTTAATTTCAAATTGTTTTTCTATCTTACTTATGATTTTAAATATAAGTTTATATAAGGTTATATAAATTGTATACTTATATACTTTTATAATTTTATAGTTATATATTTTTAAACCTTATAAATTTATAAATATATTTATATAATATATAATTATGTTTTCATATGATTATATACTTTAGAATACTCATTTATATCACTAATATTTTATTTAAGAATTTCAGAACAATATATATAATTAAATACTTGAAAAATAGATTTTAAAAAATAAAATTATACATATATGTCGACATACATATATGGGTATGTCGACATACAACTGTCAGAAATTCAATTTTTCCAAGGAAGTGTCTTTTCACTATTTGTAACGTTCGAGAAGCGTTGCAACCTTTCAAATCTTATAAATAAGGGTTGATTTTGAATTTTTTGATCATTCTTCTTCTTCTATCTTCACCTCTCTTCATCCCACCATTAATATTTCATATTTTATTGATATCTACACTTCCACTTTGCCGATTTCTATTCTAATTACATAAAACTTCTTCTTTTCTCACTCTCTACTCATTACTCTCTGAATTGAAGTACTATTGAAGAGTTATAGGGTTATTGTAACCATTTGGGGAGTGTTTGGGAAAAGGTATGCTCCTTGTAGCCTTGAAATCAAGGAAAGGGAGCGGTGGTAATCTTGTTGTCGTGAAATCAAGAGTGGTTGGAGCGGTGTTAATCTTATTGTCATGAAATCAAGAGTGGTTGGAGCGGTGTTAACCTCGTAGCCATGAAATTAGGGGGATTGTACTTGGATAGTGATATTAATAAAACTCTGCGCAATCCAGCGTTGCGTGGGATTGGACGTAGGAGTAACCCGAACCAGTATAAAATCCGGTGTGTTCTATCCTTTTCTTCATTTTATATTTATCTGTTTTTGTGTTTGTGTTTGATTCTGTATCTGTGATCATCTCTATTGTGTGTGATTCATATTGTAGATCGTTTCAGTTTAAGATTTTTGTAAATTCCTTAGAAACAATATTTACCCCCCTCTAGTGTTAGTCTTATCTTAAGATCCACATTTCTCGTTCCCTAACAATTGGTATCAGAGCATAGGTTTTCAAAAAGTTCATAATCTGATTTTTGAAAATATAGAATGTCAAATTTTGAAATGATTATTAACACTATTATCAATTCATGCATTGCATCAATATTGATCGAGTCTACACTGAAATATGTTGATACTGGAAATTCAAAATTTCACAAGATGGGTGATGTGGCCGTTGAAAATTCAAATTTCGAAATGGTATGTTACATGGTTGTTTTCAAATTCTGATGAACAAATAGTGGAAATCAAAAAGGACAAATGAATAGTGGATAGTGGTTGTTCGAGACATATGACAGGAAATCGAGAACTACTAAATAATCCAGTATATGAAGATGGTGGAATGGTCAACTTTGGAGATAACTATAAATAATATTGTTGGCATCGGCAATGTCTGTAATTCTGAAACCCTACTATTTCTGGTGTTTTATTAGTTAAGAATCTAAAACATAATTTACTAAGTATAAGTCAACTTTGCAATAAAGACTATACAATAAACTTCGAGAAAGATAAATGCTTTATAGAAGATAGGAATTCAAAATTAATATTTGAAGGAGATAGAAAGAAATATATATATATATATATGTATATATATATTGAGTATAAAAATCTCCAACGATAATCTATGTCTTATGCCCAATACAAGTGACCCTTGGATCTGACATAAGAGATTCAGTCATATAAATTTTAAACACATCTCTAGGATTTCTGAATTAGATTCAATTAGGGGATCGCCCAAAATGAAATTAAAGTTAATAATTTATGCGATGCTATTTGGAAAATTAAAAAGAAGTTCATTTAAATCAAAAGAGGAAATTACAACCTCGAAACCATTAGAGTTAATTCATATGGATTTATTTGGTCCATCCCAAACTCAATCATTAAATCACAATAGATATCTTTATGTAATAGTCGACGATTTTTCTACATTTACTTGGACTTTGTTTCTTAAAAATAAAAATGATGCGTTTGACCAATTAAAAACCTTCGCCAAAAGAATTCAAATTTTATTATCCTTAAAAATCAAAACAATACGTAATGACCACGGTGGAAAATTCGAAATCGAAAATTTTGAAAATTTTGTAATAAAAAGGGAATAACCCATAATTTTTCTCTCCCTAGAACCCCCCAAAAAATTGGAGTAATTGAACGTAAAAATAGATCGATACAAGAGTGTGCAAGAACTATGTTATCTGATAGTAACTTACTAAAGAATTTTTGGGCTGAGGTAGTTGCAACAACTTGTTATATTTTAAATAAAAATTCAATCAGATCCTTAACTCATAAAACACCATATGAACTTTTGTATAATAATAAACCAAAAGTATCATATTTTAAGATATTTGGACGTAAATGTTTTATTCTTAATACTAAAGAAAATTTAGATAAATTTGACTCAAAATCCGATAAAGGAATATTTATTGGATATTTAGAGAGAAGTAAGGCATATATAGTTTTTAATTCAAGAACCAATACTATAGAAGAAACCTTAAATGTATCCTTTAAAAAAACTATAAAAATACAACACAATACAACGAAGATGAATGTGAAAATGAAATAAATGAAACAAATAATGAAGATAGTCAACCAAATAAAAAGATTTAATTACCAAGAGACCATCCTGTAGAAAATATCTTTGGAGATATTGATTCTTTGTTAGGACTCAAAACCTGTAACACCCTGAATTTTCTGTGAATATTAAAATTAACAATCCTAAGAATACTTAATTATTAAATTAGGAATTAAGGGAAATGGGTTACGCCATTGCATTCGTCTCGAAATTCTGCTTGGTACAAAATCCAAGTTTTCGTAAATCGGACTTCGCATGAGGAAGTTATGGCCCTCGGAAGTTTCAGCAATTTTATATAAAATTAAAACAGTTCAGAATAAAAATTCAAAATTCAAAATTCAACGAATTCAAAATTCAAACAGGGAAGCGGGATGGGCAGGATTTTTTTACCGCCCAAGGCCAGGTCGACTAGGGGGTCGACCTGGGGGTCGACCTAGGGGTCGACCTACCCCCCTCGAGCAGATCTAAAATGTGACGATTTCTGACTCTTTGCTGAGTCATTAAGGCTGATGTGGCTGTTCTAGATAACTCTATCTAGTCTGGATGGTTGGGATTGCTCCTACGATAATCTAACGGCTTAGGTTGATTCAAACTTCTATAAAAGAGTGCCTAGACTCAAACCCTAAACCTAAACAAAAATTTTCTCTTGGCCACCATGCTGCTAGGATAGTTCTTCTTCCTAAAGATTAGGGATTAGCAAGTCAGAATTCTAATTCAAAAGACGAACAAATCATTCTCTTCTCTAACCTATCTTTGTGAGTACAATTTCTTTCACAATATAATTAATAAATTAATTATGATGAGTTATAATTGGATTATGAGAACATGTCTGTTGAATCACGTGATGTTGTTTAGCTTTGTTATCTTATGTTGGTAGATCTATTTCATATGTCCAATTATACATGTTTAACTTGATTCATTTTATGCAAGTTTGGGATGTAAATCATATGCTAGTTCGTATGTGAAACCTTATGCAAGTTTGGGATGTTAAATCATATGCTAGTTAGTTTGTATGTGAATCTTATGCAAGTCCATCTTTACATATATTAATTCGTATGTGAATCTTATGCAACTTTGGGATGTTGAATGATATGCTAATTCGTATGTGAATTTTATGCAAGTTTGGGATGTTAAATCGTATGCTAGTTTGAATATGAATCTTATGCAAGTCTGTATGCGGATTATACACAAGTTTATATGTGAATCAAGTATATACATATGCTAGTTTATATGCAAAAACATGTGATAAATTCATATGCAAGTTGTACGAATACATATGCAAGTTTAGGTGAAAACTATATTCACGTTTTTAGGTGAAAATTATATTCACATTTGCAAGTTTAGGTGAGACCCATAATTCATATATGCAAGTTCACAATTTCATGTTTAGATCGATATTAAGATCCATTGTAGTTTATGCAAATATATGATTATATATGACCATTGTCTATGAAAATTATTGGCTATGTAAATTTATGTTATAATTCCTATTCGCAAGTTAGATCTATTTTTATGTGTTATGCAAGTTGTGATGTTTTTTTTTATAAGTTAGACTATTTGTGAATCTAACATATTTCATATTTGCATGTACGAATAGCGTGGGGACAATGGGAAAATATTAATTATGTAAATTGTGAATTGGCATAAAATGCTTTAAAAGCATTTAATTAAATCGAGACATTAATTGGTATAATTTTTATACCTAAAAAGTATGGACATAATTTAGGTAACAATTATGGACATAATTAATTTGGAAATTATTGACAATTTGAATAGAGATAATTAATTCAAATTGGGGTGAAATAATTTGTAATAATAAACGCCTAAGACACGAGGTTAGACTCGTTTGTGGTATAAGACTGCCCAGAACCACCCGGCAAATCGAGCAACCACAAATGGTAGTCTAATGTGAGAGGTCAAAGGCATAAATTAAATGCGTAATAATTGTAAGGACACGAGGTTAGACTCGTTTGCGGTATAAGACTGCCCGAACCCGCCCGACAAATCCAGCAACCGCAAACGGTAGTCTAATGTGAGAGGTCTTACAAGGTTACAGTTATAATGAATTAAGTAACACTTAACCAAGATAAACAAGTGGTGGGACATGGGGGTTAAGTGGGTGACATGTGAAATACGATTAGAAACACTTAACCAAATTTAAACATGTAATAAGACATGAATAAGAAGGGGTTAAGTGGAAAATTCTAGTAGGGACCAATCATAGGTGGAAGGCTTGTGTCAAACATGGGGGACCCTTTTCAAACCAGTAACCCATTAAGTATCTTTGTGAGCTCGAGTTAGGGACACGCTTACTGGGTTTGATTGTAAGAGGTCAAAACGGGTTAACGATGGCAATGCAAGTCCAATGGGGTCATGTGCGTGCGTGGGCCCGGGCTGGTAGGTAAGACGTTGTTGCATCTTGTAGATATAAGCCATACATCTTTAGTGGTATCGGGTTGCCACTTTGGGGAGTGATACACCCCACTATGGGACCAGCACGGATATCTACGAGTTAGGGAGCCGATCGCATGGGGGTAGTGGGTACAACTAGTAGAGACAGGGGCAGGCGCCACCTATGGAGACAACTAGGGGTACACGAAACTACCATTATGATTATTATGTTCAGTAGGCAGGATCAACTTTTAGGGTGACTAGTAGTGGTGTAGTATAGTAATTATCCTATAGTGATTAGGAGCGAGATTAACGCCAGAATATTCCTCTTGTTTGTTTTGTCTTGCCCACTTGTTTCACAGTCATTCCTTGTTTTACCAATTTATGTCTTATCCTAATTACTTTAATAATTATATTGTTAAAGTTATTGTACTCGCCAGACTTTATGTCTGACCCCGTTTGTTTTCGCCTCTTTTCTTCCTTTCCCTCCTCCCCCATGTTCTCAAGGTGGGACTAGTGCTAGTGGAGCTTGATTTGGATCTTTTTCTCTCTTTTGGAAGTGCTTGGATTGCTGAAAGTAAAGTTCAGCTCATCTCTTTTATAGCTACTTATGTTGGGGTTATGCTTTTTACTTTATTTACTCAGAAAACAATCTGTCAAGATGGATATTAAGTGTACTTGGTTTTACTGTTGGTTTATGATGTTGTTGTAATCAAACTATTTCTCCGCTGCAATAAAAGTTGTTTTAAAAATTTTCAAGTACCAATATATGTATCTGTCTTGTTATATTCTGTTCTATACACCAATAATAATCCATGGAAGTTAATGCATTCCCTTTGAGAGTAACATTAATGGACGTGGGGTGTTACACGTAACAGAGCTGAAGGTTAACAGAACAGATAAGAGATTTTGAAAAACTGTTTTTCAAAAGCGTTTTATAACGAAATACTTTCAAAAGTATGTTTTAAGGAGAGTATTTTCAAGAGAAAAGTTTGTTTTAAAAACATAACCCCCAAGAGCCATATATCTTTCTTTCAAATTCTCCATTTTGAACCTCTTCATTTTCTTTTCTGCATGTCTGGGTTACCCGAGATACCCGAGGGAATACCGATACCAACCCGGTTCAGAAGGTATCTGGAGGATAGGGCCACCGTCACAGGACCAGCAGACATCCCTCCTCCCCCAGCTGCAGCCGCTCCTCCTCCCCCTCCCCGTGTTGATACTTTTTCAAATATATGCAAAGACTTTCGAGCAATGGGCAGAAAACCTTTTCACGGATCAGAGACGTTTGTTGAAGCTCGAAATTGACTTAAGGAGGTAGAAGATTTGTTTGGTATCTTCGAGATAGAAGATGGAAGGAAGGTCCAATTGGCTGCTTCGTTAATGAAGGACAAAGCCTCGTTTTGGTGGGAAGTCACGAATGGAGAGCGTCCAATGGAGACATGGATGGATTTCAGACATAGGTTCGAGATGAAATTTCTCTCACGAGCAGAAGAAAATTTATACATGGAGAGGTTCTTGTCATTGAAGCAGGGGAATTTACCAGTAAAGGAGTACATCAACAAGTTCAATCAGTTGGCGAGATTTGGCTTAGACTTGGTGAACACACCTAAAAAGAAGGCCCTAAGATTCGTTAAAGATTTGAATGAGCCATTACATGGGTTGGCTATGACCCACATTCCTATGGGGGCTACCTTTGAGAAATTGGTTGACATGGCGCTTATGTATTAAGAGGAGAAAGGCGCTAATGCTAATAAGGCACCAGAAAAGAAAGGGGATCAAAAGAAGTCACAACAGCAACCTAAGAAAGGTGGTAAAGACAAGAATAGCAAAGGAAAGAAAAGATGCTTTAATTGTGGAACACCAGGCCATCTGAGCAAGGAATGTAGGAAGAAGAAGAAGACCGTCTGCTTCAACTATGGTGAGGCAGGACATCTGATCAAAGACTGCCCGAGAAGACAAGGACAAGGGCAGATGACTGGGTCTACTTCTGGAGGGCATGTTCAGGCTCTCATGGCACCAGGGCAGACAACAGGGAAAGTTCATGCTCTCATGGCACTAGGACAGGGGAGAGGTAGAAACATTTCTGTTGAAAGTCTTGTCTTTCTGTTTGATCATCCTGTTCGTACTTTGTTTGATTCTGGCGCTTCACACTCGTTTGTGTCTGCTTCGTTAGTTGAAACACTGCACCTAAATACTAGTCTAGGTACGGATCCCATAGTAGTCTCAAATCCTATTGGTGGTTCGGCTCATCTTTCAATGATTTGTCAGGATTTGAGAGTGTCTATCTTGAGCATTGAGTGTGAATGCAATGCCTTCGTTCTTGGATTCACGGGCTATGGATTGATTCTAGGCATGGATTGGTTATCCAGTAATGGTTCCATCCTCGATTGTGAAAAGAGAGTGGTTAGACATATGACTCGCTTTGGCAACACTCTCGAAATCTCTTGTAATCCCATACATTCTGTTATGTTTAGCTACCTAGAATCCCTTGATGCGTCTGTTGAAAACTTGCAGTCGGTTAGAGTAGTCCGTGAACACTCAGATGTATCTGAAGAGGTGAAGGGCTTACCTCCGAAGCGGGAGATAGACTTCCGCATATACCTAGTTGATAATGCAAAACCCGTAGCTCTACCCGTTAGACACATGGCTCCAAGGGAGACAAAAGAGCTCAGTAAGCAAGTCAAAGAGCTTCTCGAAAAGGGGTTTATAAGGCGGAGTATTTCTGAATGGGGGTGCTCCAGTAGTATTTGCAACCAAAGCGGATGGTTCACTTCGCCTATGTGTTGATTATAGGGAGCTTAACAAGCTGACCAAGAAAAATAGGCACCCACTTCCAAGGATAGACGACTTATTTGATCAGCTTGTAGGTGTGTCGGTTTTCTCCCAACTAGATTTGGCTACTAGGTTGCATCAGCTAAGAGTGGCTGAAGACAGCATTGATAAGACCGCGTTTAGAACCCCGAATGGTTTCTTCGAATGGCTTGTCATGGATTTCGGCTTGACAAGCGCACCCTCTTACTTCGTTGACTTGATGAGCAGGGTGTTTAGAGAATTCCTTAATAAGTTTTTGGTGGTCTTCGTAGACGACATTTTGATTTTCTCAAAGAATGAAGAAGATCATGCTTTGCATTTAAGGGAAGTCATGGATACTCTTCGTGCACATTAGCTAAAAGCCAAATTCTCCAAATGCCATTTCTGGAGAGAAGAAGTGATGTTTCTTGGATATGTGGTATCCAAAGAGGGGTTAGCTGTGAACCCCGCAAAAGTAGTTGCGGTGCAAGATTAGAAGGTTCCACGGATTGCAACCGAAGTCCAAAGCTTTCTCGGGCTAGCGGGCTTTTACCGAAAGTTCATTAAAGACTTTGCAAAAATCTCAGCCCCACTCACAAGAATAACGAAGAAGAACCTAACTTTCTCTTGGGATTTGGATTGCGATATTGCTTTCCAACGTTTGAAAAGAGCTCTAACAACAGCCCCACTTCTGACATTGCCGGATTGGAGCAAGATGTTTACCGTATACACGGATGCATGTGGTACTGGACTAGGTGTTGTCTTGATGCAAGAAGGGAAGGTAGTAGCTTATGGAGGCAGACAGTTGAAAGTACATGAGAAAAACTACCCAACCCACGATCTAGAGTTAGCTGTCATCGTCTTTGCGCTTAAGTCTTGGCGCCATTATCTCCTAGGTGAGAAGTTTGAATTGTATACTGACCATAAATCTTTGAAGTACCTTTTCTCGCAGAAAGATCTTAACTTGAGGCAACAAAGGTGGATGGAGTTCTTGGCATCCTATGATTTCGATATTTCCTACACCCCTGGCAAGGGTAATGTGGTAGCAGACGCCTTAAGTAGGAAGAAGCTGACCTTGAGTCCTCTCTTTGTAGAAAGGAAAAGCTTGGAGTATATAGAAAACTTTAACTTTAGACCCTCCTCTGAAATTGTGCCTGGTCTGTTAACATCGCTAGAGGTGCGGCTTACTCTTTTGGACTAAATAGGAACCGCGCAACGAGAAGACCCTCAGCTAGTTGATGTGATGGATAAGCTAGTTAGGGGTGAGACTTCTAGTCACCTCAATAGATACTCCATCGATGATAAGGGTTGGTTGAGACAGGATGGAAGGCTATGCGTCCCACAAGTAAGTGATTTAGTGAAGACGGTTCTCGAAGAAGCGCACCATTCTAAGTTGACCATACACCCAAGCAGAGACAAGATGTATAAAGATATA
Organism: Allium sativum; assembly: GCA_030737875.1. Taxonomy (NCBI): domain Eukaryota; kingdom Viridiplantae; phylum Streptophyta; class Magnoliopsida; order Asparagales; family Amaryllidaceae; genus Allium; species Allium sativum. The sequence continues at coordinate 963,518,513 of CM060922.1, forward strand.
AAAAGGGTTTTCTTTTGGAATGGCATGAACAAGGATGTAGCTGAGTTCGTCGCTAAGTGTTTGATATGCCAACAAGTCAAAGCGAAGAAGAAGAAGCCTGGTGGTCTTCTTCATCCCCTAGAGGTCCTACAATGGAAGTGGGATAGCATTTCGATGGATTTTGTTGATGAGTTGCCTAGGTCAAGAAGGGGCAATACCAGTATTTGGGTAATAGTGGACAGGCTCACTAAAAGCGCTCACTTTATACCTGTTAAGAGTAGGACTACCTCGTCCCTAGCATCTATTTATCTTAAAGAGATAGTTCGACTCATGGGATACCCTCCAGCATAGTGTGTGATCGAGATCCTATCTTTACGAGCGAGTTTGGGAAGAGTTTGCAAGGGACTTTAGGCACACAATTATGCTTAAGCATGGCCTATCACCCCCAAACTGATGGTCAGACGGAAAAGGTGAACAGAGTATTGGAAGACCTCTTGAGATTGTGCATTCTTGACTTTGGAGGGAAATGGGAGGATCATCTTCCTTTGGTGGAATTCGCTTACAACTATAGCTACCAAGCCACCATAGGCATGGCGCCCTTCGAAGCTTTATATGGAAGATCATGCCGATAACCAACTTGTTGGTGGGAGTCTACAGACATGCTCGTACTTGGGCCAGACACGATTAGAGAGACCTCAGAAAAGGTGGACTTGATAAGAAGACGAATGAAGGCTACACAAGATAGACAGAAGTCCTACGCAGACAAAAGAAGGACCGACCTTGAGTATGAGGTTGGAGACAGGGTGTTCCTTAAAGTATCTCCTTTGAGGAATGTCATTCGCTTTAGGTCCGTAGGAAAGCTAGCACCAAGATTTGTAGGACCATTTCCTATCATTGAAAGGATTGGGACGATGGCTTACAGAGTAGAGCTACCCGAGAGACTGGCTGGAGTTCATAATGTTTTTCATGTTTCTCAACTACGAAAATGCTTACATGAATATGCAGAAGTGGTGGAGCCAAGTATACTAGAGGAAGTAGAAGTGGAACGAGAAGCGACTGTGAGAAGAGTTCTAACTCGTGTCTTGGGTACGGAAGTCAAAAATCTACGCAACCGTGAAGTCAAGCTTGTTAAAGTTCAATGGAGTGACGTCAAGGAAGACGCGACTTGGGAAACTGAGAGGAAAATACATGCAGCCTACCCTTTTCTCTTTGAGGGTACCTCCTTGATCTCTTTTTCCATAAGTTCATTCATGCTTATATCTATCTTTTAAGTATATCTCCTCAGTCCTATTCTTTATCCTTAGGTAGAAACCGATGGATGTAACATGTATTTGAAACATGTTATGATTGATGGTTGCGAGTGGTTGCTCGTGGATGCATGTACACACACTTTAGGCACTAGATCGTCTCAATCACTTTCATATTGCATATAAATGTGTGTGCATAGTTAAATTAATGGATGTATAATGGTTGTGTTATCATATGGATGTTGCATTATAATGAATGGTTGTGCACACATGTAGAAGTAATATGTATCATTAGGATTCTTTTGCATGCATAATGGACGCATGGCACTATCATGATTTGCATTAAGGATGTCAACTGAATCAGTGGACCGCCTGATTTTGCATTACATAAGGAACATATACACACACTTTTTGCATATGTTCATACGGCATTAGAAATCTTGTAAGGATAATGGATGCATGTGTTTGATGGTTGAGTAGATGGATGTTTGGATGTTAGGATATACTTCTTATTAACTTTGAGATTTCGAGGGCGAAATCCTATAAGAAGGGGAGAATGTAACACCCTGGATTTTCTATGAATATTAAAATTAACAATCCTAAAAATATTTAATTTTTAAATTGAGAATTAAGGGAAATGGTTACAACATTGCGTTCGTCTCTAAATTATGCTTGGAATAGAGTCCAAGTTTTAGTAAATCGGACTTCGTATGAGGAAGTTATGGTCCTCGGAAGTTTCAGTAATTTTATATAAAATTTAAACGGTTTAGAATAAAAATTCAAAATTCAGACATGGAAGCGGGCTGGGCGGGATTTTTTCCCGTCCAAGGCCAGGTCGACCAGGGGGTCGACCTATCCTATACAGGTCGACTTGGGGGTTCGAACTACCACCCTCGGGCAGATCTGAAATGTGATGATTTCTGACTCTTTGCTGAGTCATTAGGGCTGATGTGGCTGTTCTAGATAACTCTATCTGGTCTAGATGGTTGGGATTGCTCCTATGATAATCTAATGGCTTAGGTTGATTCAAACTTCTATAAAAGAGTGCCTAGACTCAAACCCTAAACCTAAACAAAATTTGTCTCTGGGCCACCATGCTGCTGCCAGGATAGTTCTTCTTCCTAAAGCTTAGAGATTAGCAAGTCAGAATTCTAATTCAAAAGACGAACAGATCATTCTCTTCTCTAACCTATCTTTGTGAGTATAATTTCTTTCACAATATAATTAATCAATTAATTACGATGAGTTATAATTAGATTACGAGAACATGTCTGTTGAATCACGTGATGTTGTTTAACTTTGTTATCTTATGTTGGTAGATCTATTTCATATGTCCAATTATACATGTTTAACTTGATTCATTTTATGCAAGTTTGGGATGTAAATCATATGCTAGTTCGTATGTGAAAGCTTATGAAAGTTTGGGATGTTAAATCATATGCTAGTTTGTATGTGAATCTTATGCAAGTCCATCTTTACATATGTTAATTCGTATGTGAATCTTATGCAAGTTTGGGAAGTTAAATCATATGCTAATTCATATGTGAATATTATGCCAGTTTGGGATGTTAAATCGTATGCTATTTTGAATATGAATCTTATGCAAGCCTATATGCGGATTATACACAAGTTTATATGTGAATCAAGTATATACATATGCTAGTTTATATGAAAAAACATGTGATAAATTCATATGCAAGTTGTAGTAATCCATATGCAAGTTTAGGTGAAAACTATATTCACATTTTTAGGTGAAAATTATATTCACTTATGCAAGTTTAGGTGAGACCCATAATTCATATATGCAAGTTCACAATTTCATGTTTAGATCGATATTTAGATCCATGGTAGTTTATGCATATATATGATTCTATATGATCATTGTCTATGCAAATTATTGGCTATGCAAATTTATGTTATAATTCCTATTTGCAAGTTAGATCTATTTTTATGTGTTATGCAAGTTGTGATGCTTTTTTTATAAGTTAGACTATTTGCGAGTCTAACATATTTCATATTTGCACGTACGAACAGCGTGGGGACAATGGGAAAATATTAATTATCTAAATTGTGAATTGGCATAAAATGGCTTTAAAAGCATAGAATTAAATTGAGACATTAATTGGTATAATTTTTATACCTAAAAAGTATGGACATAATTTAGGTAACAATTATGGACATAATTAATTTGGAAATTATTGACAATTTGAATAGGGATAATTAATTCAAATTGGGATGAAATAATTTGTAATAATAAACGCCTAAGACACGAGGTTAGACTCGTTTGTGGTGTAAGACTGCCCGGACCCGCCCGACAAATCCAGCAACCACAAACGGTAGTCTAATGTGAGAGATCAAAGGCATAAATTAAATGTGTAACAATTGTAAAGACACGAGGTTAGACTCGTTTGTGGTATAAGACTGCCCGGACCCGCCCGGCAAATCCAGCAACCGCAAACGGTAGTCTAATGTGAGAGGTCTTACAAGGTTACGGTTATAATGAATTAAGTAACACTTAACCAAGATAAACATGTAGTGGGACATGGCGGTTAAGTGGGTGACATGGGTGACATGTGAAATACGATTAGAAACACTTAACCAAATTTAAACATGTAAGAAGACATGAATAAGAAGGGGTTAAGTGGAAAATTCTAGTGGGAACCAAGCATAGGTGGAAGGCTCGTGTCAAACATGAAGGACCCTTTTCAAACCAGTAACCCATTAAGTATCTTTATGAGCTCGAGTTAGATCGAGGACGGGACACGCTTACTGGGTTTGATTGTAAGAGGTAAAAACGGGTTAACGGTGGCAACGCAAGTCCAACGGGGTCATGTGCATGGGCCTGGGCTGGTAGGTAGTTGCATCGTGTAGATATAAGCCGTGCATCTTTAGTGGTGTCAGGTTGCCACATTGGGGAGTGATACACCCCACTGTCGGACCAGCACGGGTATCTACGAGTTAGGGAGACAATTGCATGGGGTAGTGGGTACAACTAGTGGAGATAGGGGTAGGCGGCACCTATGGAGACAACTAGGGGTACACGAAACTACCATTATGATTATTATGTTCAGTAAGCGGGATCAACTTTTAGGGTGACTAGTTGTGGTGCAGTATAGTAATTATCCTATAATGATTAAGCGAGATTAACGGCAGAATATTCCTCTTGTTTGTTTTGTCTTGCCCACTTGTTTCACAGTCATTCCTTGTTTTACCACTTTATGCCTTATCCTAATTACTTTAATAATTATATTGTTAAAGTTATTGTACTCGCCAGACTTTATGTCTAACCCCCTTTGTTTTCGCCTCTTTTCTTCCTTCCCCCCCTCCCCTCTCAGGTTCTCATGGTGTGACTAGTGCTAGTGGAGCTTGATTTGGATCTTTTTCTCTCTTTTGGAAGTGCTTGGATTGCTGAAAGTAAAGTTCAGCTCATCTCTTTTATGGCTACTTATGTTAGGGTTATGCTTTTTAACTTTATGTACTCAGAAAACAATCTGTCAAGATGGATATTAAGTGTACTTGGTTTTACTGTTGGTTTATGATGTTGTCGTAATCAAACTATTTCTCCACTACAATAAAAGTTGTTTTAAAATTTTTCAAGTACCAATATATGTATCTGTCTTGTTATATTCTGTTCTATACACCAATAATACTCCATGGAAGTTAATGCATTCCCTTTGAGAGTGACATTAATGGACGTGGGGTGTTACAAAAACAATTAAATAATATGAGTAATTCAGTATTTATTTCAACTATCGAACCTAAGAATCCAAAGGAAGCATCGTATGACGATTCGCGGATCCTTGCTATGCAAGAGGAATTGAATCAGTTTACCCGAAATGATGTATGGGAACTTGTTCCTAGACAAGAGGATAAAAAAGTAATTGGAACTAAATGGGTTTATAAAAATAAAATGAATGAACACAGTGAGGTCATAAGAAATAAGGGACGATTAGTAACACAAGGTTATACTCAAGAAGAAGGAATAGATTGCAATGTCCCAGTAGCAAGATTAGAGGCAATTAGAATATTATTAGCCTTTGCTTATCATAATAATTTCAAATTATATCAAATAAATGTAAAAAGTGCTTTTCAAAATGGATATGTTAAAGAAAATATACGGATTAAAACAGGCTCCTAGGGCTTGGTACGATAGATTAAGAAATTACTTATTACAATCTAACTTCGAAATAGGAAAACTAGATAATACTCTTTTAATCAAAAGGAATAATAAAGATATACAATTAGTACAAATATATGTTGACAATATAATCTTCTAATTGACAAATAACAAGATGAATGAAGAATTTTCAGATAATATGACCCAAGAATTTGAGATGCGTCATATGGGAGAACTAACATTCTTCTTAGGCTTATAAATTCGTCAATTAAAGAATGGAATATTCATCAATCAAGAAAAATACGCAAGAGATTTAATTTAAAAATATAATTTAACAACAATTAATGGGAGACCAACACCAGTGGCAAGTAAATATCCTTAAGTAAAGATGATACATCAAAAGATGTTGATCAAAAGTATATAAAGGTATGATAGGATCATTATTATATATAATCGCTAGTAGACCAGATATAATGCATAGTGTATGTCTCTGTGCAAGATATCAATCGCAACCTAAGGAAACACATTTAAAAGTCATAAAACATATTCTAAGATATGGAAAACATACATCAGATTTTGGATTATTTTATCCAAAGGATGATTCATTTGACATAATTTCTTATTGTGACGCTGATTATGCAGGATGTAAATCCTATCGCAAAGCACTAGTGGAACATGTCATTTCTTAGGACATTCACTAGTCTTGTGGTTTAGTAGAAAGCAAAATACAGTATCTTTGTCAACCACTGAAGCAGAATACGTCTTTTTTTCTTTGGCTTGTTCACAAGTAACATATATGCAACAAACTCTAAATGATTTTGGATTAAATATAAATAAATCACCAATACACTGCGATAATACGAGCGCTATAAATATATCTAAAATTCCAACTCATCATTCAGGAACTAAACACATTGATATAGAACATCATTTTCTAAGAGATATCGTAAATAAAGAGAAAATTTGACTTGAATTTATAGAAACAGAAAAACAAATAGCAGATATATTAACAAAATCATTAAATGAAGAAATGTTTACTAAATTTAGAAGAGAACTAGGTATATAGTCATTAAGTGAACTAGAGTAATCAAATATATTAATATATATAATAACTAAAAAGCAGAAAAATAAAATTAAAAATTACATGTATGTCGACATACATATGTGTCTATGTCGACATATAACTGCTAGAATTTAAAAATTAATTCCCGCCAAAAGTTAGTTATAATAACCATTTAAACTTTCCACATTGAATTTTCTTCTTCATTCCCTCATTTCACTTCTGAAAAAAATTCAAAACTAAAATAAATCATGGCCTCCACTTATTATAATGACTAAATTAACCCCGAATCGTCAGTCGGACTATCTGAATGTCCATTTCAATGCTCTACTCACGCTCGAGCGATCAAATTGGAAGATAAAATGGAGTTTGTTCTTCAAATGCTTGCTGAAATACAAGTTCTACAAATCTGGATGAATCAAGAGTATATAAAAAAGGAAAGATAATGAGAAATCTGCAAAAGTTTGTAATGGATAATCAAGCAAATCCAATCATCATCAAAGATGATAATCCAACGATGGAAGAGGAAGATAAAGAGATGATAGAAGAGGAGGAACAAGAAGAGGCACAACCAAAAGGCATGGAGGAGGACGATCAAGTTGTATGTGCTGGGCAAGTTTCTTTCGATCGAGAAAGGAACATAATTAGGCAAAATGGGGAATTTTTCTCCATTACCCCAATTGTCCAATCCATAAGTCTCCTATCGTAAAGAATCATTAGAAGTTAGGTTTCCTTTTCGTTTAATTCGATGTAAAACTTATGTATTGTTTCGTGCTTTCGTGAGACGTTGTAATTTGCTTTGTATTGTTTGAATTGTAAAATAATGATTGAATTGTTTGCTTCTTACAATATATGTTTCTCTTAGATTTAAGGATTAGAATGATTATATATGTAGATAGAATAGGAATATAATATAGGCTTAAATTAAGCAGGAGTAATTTACTTTAGTATAATCATGTATAGTTAGATATAGGATTTAAGGGAGTATATTTAGAATTTTTTTATAATGACAGAGGGGGAGAAATTATAAAATAATGATTAGTTTAAGGGAGAGTATGTAGGATTCATGATGATAGAGGGAGTATAAGAAGGATCAGAATCAACAGGTATGAATATTTTATAAATCAAGGTTTTCATCATTAAAAAAGGGGATATTATTGGAGAGTTGAGTTTTGATGACAACAACCTTATTTCAATTATCATTGATTATAAAATAGATATTGGCATCTCTGTCTAGAATATATATATATATATATATATATTCTGGATTTATATACAGGACTTAAATATTGAAGACTTTATAGTTTTAGAGATTCAAAATTTAGGAAAAATTCAAGACTCATGAGTAATCAAGTTACCAAGAGTTCAAGAAACATATAGTAATAGAGTCTAGTTTATATGTAAGACCCCAAATAGCACTTCAGGTTCAAATTCAAATTCTGATTTTCAAAATTCAAATTTTAATTTCAAACTGTTCTTCTATTTTACTTATGATTTCAAATATAAGTTTTAATTTAAGTTTATTTAAATATACTTTTATAGTTATATAATTTTAAACTTTATAAATTTATAAATATGTTTATATAATATATAATTATGTTTACATATGATTTTATACTGTAGAATACTCATGTATATCGCTAAGATTTTCTTCATGAATTTCTAGAATAATATATATAATTAAACACTTGAAAATATGTTTTAAAAAATAAATACATATATGTCGACATACATATATAGGTATGTCGACATACAACTATCAGAAATTCAATTTTCAAAGGAAGTGTCTTTTCACTATTTGTAACATAAACGTTGCAACCTTTCGGATCTTATAAATAGGGGTTGATTTCAATTTTTTTATCATTCTTCTTCTCCATATTCACCATTATTCATCCCACCATTAATATTTCATATTTTATTGATTTCTACACTTCTACTTTTCCAATTTTTATTCTAATTACATAAAACTTATTCTTTTCTCACTCTCTACTCATTACTCTCTGAATTGAAGTGCTATTGGAGAAGAATAGGGTTGTTGTAATCATTTGGTAAGTGTTTGGGAAAAGATGTGTTCCTTGTAGCCTTGAAATCAAGGAATGGGAGTTGTGGTAACCTTGTAGTCGTGAAATCAAGAGTGGTTGGAGCGGTGTAAATCTTGTAGCTATGAAATCAAGAGTGGTTGGAGCGATGTTAACCTTGTAGCCGTGAAATCAAGGGGATTGTACTTAGATAGTGATATTAATAAAACTCTGCGCAATCCAGTGTTGCATGGAACTGGACGTAGGAGTAATCCGAACTAGTATAAATCTGACTTTCCTTTTCTACATTATATTTTTCTGTTTCTGTTTTTGTGTTTGTGTTTGATTCTATGTCTATGATCATCTCTGTTGTGTGTTATTCATATAGTAGATCGTTTAAGTTTAAGATTTTTATAAATTCCTTAGAAACACTATTCACACCCCTACAGTGTTAGTCTTGCCTTAAGATCTGCATTCCACGTTCCCTAATAGTTGCATAAAGGTTGAAATGGTTAGATGGCTAAAAATATGATTTTTAATCGAGTGAGTAACTCATGGTTAGTTAATTAGAATAAAACGTTAGCTTTGTTTGTTAATAATGTTCATAAGTCGGTTTATGGTGATATAGCTTGCTAATGATGTTATGTGGTGACTAATAGTGTGTATAGTCGTTAATGATGTTGTTAAAGCTTGTAGCTTTATGCAAGTTAAGTTAGATGATAACCAAGTAGTAACGATAACAGGAATTGATCACTTAGTGATGATAAAAGAAATTACTAAATAAATAGGTAATTTAGGCATTTGGTAAGTAGTAAACACTCATTTACAATATGATTTTATGTTGGTTTTGATTTGATGGATATTGAATGTCATGTAATGGATTTGACATATACAAAATAAATACTGGATTAATAAGTAAAATTGTACAATCGATTAATAGTGACATCGACCAATATTAATAAAATATTGATTTGAAACTTATTTAATGTGATGTGACAACAAATAAAGTTGAAAAATAATCATGATTGACAACCTAATGTGATTTGATGTGACTAATTAATTAAGTGCTAATGATCTTAATACTTAGGAAAATAAAGCCATTGAATAATAATTATGGGTTAACGATGTTTAATGTTTAGTTAATGATGGTATGTTAAAGTAATTAAATGTTAATGATCTTAACGCTTATGTTAATGATGTCACTATGTGGTAATTGGATGTTAATGGTTGTTAATAATTATTACTAGATGTTAATGATGTGTTAAAAACATATTAATTAAATTAGGTAGGGATTGATTTTGTTTTGTTCCAAATTAGGAATTTAATTGAACATTTCATTAATAAAATATTAAATGAAAAAAATAAATTTGAATTTTAAATTTGAATTAATTTGAAAAGATAGTTTGAATAATTGCAAATATTTGTAAGAGTAAAATTTTTATTTGAACAAGTTTTGAAGCAATAAAGGCTTGGTTCAATTTTGAATTAAAAATGAATAATAACTTATAAAAAGTGAAGTTCGTTTTGGGTATGCAGAAAATATTTTAACAAGATTTTATAATCCAAACTATCCTAATCATTTTTTTAATGGACTTCAGAAAAATTTGGACTTCTAATAATAAGTATTGAAAATAATAATATTATTTTAATGATTTAAATAATATTAAAATGATTAAATAATGAAATATTTGATTTTTAAGTGAAATCATGGAAGTATAGTTTCCGAGAGTAATTATATATGTTTTATAAAATTAATAAGCTATTTTGGAAATAATTCGATTTAATTTTAATTATAAATTGAAATTTGGTCTGGATAGGACTAGTCGCGCAGTGATAGTTGAGAATTTCGACCATTGACTTTAAATTGACGTACCAGGATATCCGACCATCGAATTTTCCCAAAATGAAAAACATTTGGTTCGAAATGAAAAGAGTTTTCAAATGAAGGAGAAAGTTTTAAGAATAAACGGTTAGATTTTAAAACAAATTCAAACTAAATTTGAATAAAAATCCCACTAATGCAGTTTGGGACCCAAAAATGGATTTTTAGGAAATGAGCTATATTTAAATGATTAAAAGTAGGGAAAATTACGATAAATCATAATAAATGATTTAAAAGTGATTTGGATTTAATATATCAAGTTTTTGAATGATATAAAGCTACTTTATGAAAACAAGCTATTTTTGGAAATTATAGTTTTGGGTTTGTTGTGGACGATGTCTTTGATAACATCATTCTTAACCTAACTAAGTTAAGAATATGATTTGTAATGAAAGGTAATAATAAATCCTTAAAATTAAGATTTGATGAAATTTTCAGAAGTTAAGTTTTTCCAATTAACGAATTAAATTGGAATTGAATGAGAATCGAGTTGTTTATGATTGATATAAGTATCGGTATATAAAGATGGATACCACTCGAGGAATTTAAAAGGGCTTTTCCGTTTATAGTATTGGTTGGATACGAGAATTTATATTAATTGTGAGCTGATATGTTCTCCTTGAAGATTCCATATATTTTGGATTTGTCATGAACAGTGTCTTGAATAACATCGATTCTTTAACCCAGCTAAAGACAAGATTGACTTCCAAAGTTAAATAATCATTGAATAATGATTTTGAAGATTTAAAACTAAGTTAGGATTTTAAATAAATTTTTAAATCAAGATTTGAATGAATGAAATGAAAAAGGGATTAAGGATGACAGTTAGAACGTACAAAAATAAATGTGGATGTGGATTAAGGGTAAGGAGCTAGTCACATTCTATTGTAGGTAGAAAATTGCCCTAGACCGATAGAGTGAGAATGTTGTCTTCTTTTGTGTTCCATTAAGCGTATGAGAACGGGATTTTGATTTAATTAATAATCTTTGTGTCAAGGTTTAATTGAAATCATGGAATAATCCAAAATAGAATGAAATTTATGATATCCCTGTATATTCTCCACAAGTTTTAAAGATGCGCTAGTTATTCGGAAAGACTGATTTCAACCCATTTTGAATGATTATACGACGTGATAAGAGCAACGTAAAATGGAGATGGCTGTAATTGAAGACTAGTGATCTTCACTTCAGACGGATTGCTCGTTGATGTCTTATAGGGTTGATCCTTTAGTTTGAGGTTATACCGTGATAAGTGATCTGGTTGTACTTGAAGAGATTCAGATTGCAAGGGATTTTGCACCTAGGCGAGGTCGTGGAATAAATGCCTTCGGTTTCGTTCAGACCTAGAACAGATTTGTAAATGGATGTGTGTCTAACATTGTATTTTATGGCATAACCAATTGGTTTCTATTGATGTTATATCAGTTGGTGTCGGGGAATTTATTCTCTTAGCTTAACACCCTCCTCTGGGACTTTTCTACTCAGAGGGTTATGTATTAACAGACAATGATTATATGTTGTGAAGTGACAGTGTGACATACTAAGTGATGAGTTATTGATGATCAAAGCATGGATTGGTTGAGCATAGCTTTGTGTAACGAGACTTCGGCAAGCCTCACATCCCTAAAATGACTGAAACCTAAAAAGATGCAGCAAGATTACGAGGTACGCGGGGATGACCATTTCCTTCTAGGTTTTGAAGCAACACTATGGTATGGAGCCCATGTGTTTTCTATATGGCTTTGATGAGGTAGTGTTATGGTACGGATCTGTGGCATTTTACTATTGTGGTTTTGTTGGAAATTCGGGATCCCCTAGAAAAGGTCAATAATGACCGAGAAATGGCATACTCTTGTGTTATGGCTTGGATATCACCGATGGCCTTGTGTTGGAAGAATAGGGTTTACTTCTCTGGACATTTTCTAGAGGCATACCCATTCGGTAAGGACATTCTTTAGCCTTGGTCATTTGTTGGAAACCAAAATTATCCACTCTGTGGATTATTAGCTACGTGCCCATAAGATTTTCTATTGTAGATCTTGTATAAAATGCGTAGAAGGTCAGTATAATATTATGGTACCTATGCTGGCTAAGATTTATACATTTATTTGCAAAAGTGATTTTCACACTATGCACTAATAATATAAGCGGATTTTCACGTGTCAAGCAAATTTTGGCTATTATAAGGGAAACCTCGCCCAAGTGTGCGTTTACATTATATGTGTATGGCACGTGATCTTATGGTAGATTCATTTTCTAAAAGAGCATTGCGAATTTTTTTATGCACTGGTATTCATATGGGAAAACCTATGTCGTGTTATACGGCGTGGTCCTATGATTTACCTTCCTTTAAAATGAAAGTAATTGTTTTAAGTGCTCACACCAGTCCCATGACTAACTCGAAGTTTATTGTTCTTCAACCGAAACTCTGGGTGCCCATATTTTCCACATGGCCAGCTAGTATTTAAGGTTTTGCAGTTATTCTTGGAGCATTGCATTTTGGAGCTTGGATAGAGTTCATGACATTTCAGTATTCCGCTAAGTATTGTAGATTTTCCGCTGTGTTTATTTTTCCTCCTTGTATTAGTTATCTGTACTTTGATATATTCTTGTACTTTGATGTAAAATCGTTGTAATGATAATGAAAAATTCTTATAGTTCATTCAAATGTGTAAGTACCCATAACAATCCACCTTTGAGAACGGTTTAAGTCAATACAATTACCGGGTTGAACCGAACCCAAAAGTGGGATGTTACATTTTGGATATTTGATAACTGGGTGGCAATCTCTTTACTTAATGGTTTCTATGGATAATTGAAAATTTCAAATGTTACCGTATTTAGATATTCAATTTGATTTCGATAGTTATACTTTTAGCTTCACTTGAATGGTCTTTGGTCACATATTGCTTTTGGGTGCTTTTAGATGCTTGACATATTTTTTGCCCATGAGTTGGCAGTTTAGGATGAATTCAAATTGATCGTCATCGTCTTAAGATTTTTTCCCAATGAGTTGGAAGTTTGGATGTATTTTAATATCTTCGTCGTCTTAAGGATTTTGCAGATGAGTTGGCAATTTTTAATGCATTGGATGATCATGTGATGCTATTGGATGTTTTTGAATTAATTTCTAAGCCGTTTTTAATAATTCCCTCATTTGAAGATTTTTAAGTTACATTAAAATAATGATTTAATAATTGCTAGTGAAATTATATGTTTGTCTTTCCGGATGGTTTCAGATTTAATCTATTCCACTATATTGAATATTTCTGATTGGTGACTGTCGGCTGCCGCTTTAGATATTATTCTTTTTGATTGCTTACATCTTAATATTCATAACCGTGCAGTTAATACCCCAATATTATCCCTTATATCCCTGCTATATCATGTAGCGGATTTCTACCGTTATGCTATTTCCAAATATCCACTGAAATAGTCTTTCCGCTTTAATCCTCACAACATTCCGATATTCCCTATATATCTCATTATTTCGACTATATTCCGCTATTTTCTCTATATCCTCTATAAAAAAATGAATTTAAAAATGACATTTATACATTATAAAATTTATTAAATTAGTTTTCTAACACAATTTTTCAACATATATTTTTCGTAATATACAGTATTATAATATTCTATTAAATTTAACCAAGCTAAAAAAAAGTTTACATATATTTGCTTACTCTTTTATTTAAAATTAAGAATGTACTAATTATAATTAAATTGATTGTTAATTTTCCATTTATTTATCATTTATATAATTGTAAAAGCATTAAATACGATTTTTATATGTTATTTTAGACTAACCCGTTATATCCTGCTATTTCCTCGCTTTATCTCCGCTACAACTTTTTACACCTCCGCGGCATTGGATCTACTGAGCGCTTTAGCTGCACAGATTCATAATCATCAAAATATTTCTGTATTATCCTAACAACTTTGTTGAATTTTAAGATTATTGCTCTACTTTCCAATTATTACAGGAATTTCTGTTTTATTTCCTTCCAGGTGGATGAAGCATTCGCCTAAAAAATTTTCTTGATTCGATAATAATACGTCTGCTGTCTTTGATGTTTCTATTTGGTTCGACCCACATAGGGGTGATTTGTGCTTTTTGTTGTTAAGAATTCATCTTGTTGGTGCCTATGAGTCGGAAATTCTAGGCAAATTTCAATTTTTTGATTTTCTAAATCTTGTAGATATATTCTCGTTGCTTTCGGAATAATCATGTGATTCTTTCAAATGTCTTTGGCTAATTCCAAAGTTTATGATCATTAGGTTTCTCACATGATGACTTATTTTGATTCAATTGTGATATAAATTAGGATTTATTAATGAAATTCCATTTCTTTCTCTTATAGGGACCATTTATTTGTTTATATAATGCTTTCATTTTTTTATTTCACTACTTGTGATCATTGATGGATCACAACCATTCTAATAAATTTATGAATCATTAACTTCGTAATCGATGAGTGGTCTTCTAAAATTTGCACCTCTATGATTTTCTCATTTCCAGCTGTTACATTATGATTACACTAATCTTTGAATAAAATTCATAAGTATATTTCAATGGAATTAAATGCTTGAAACTTAGATTGATTTATATAGCATTTACTCAAATTAATCTTTGGCACCAAGCTGGAATATTGAAGGGTCTTTCGATCATACTTTTAAGTTCATTACAACTTTCATTTTGGTCTTGCTTTTACAATTCATTGTTAATTAATAAGATTTCCTATAATTCTTTAAGGAAGCTTTTTACTAATGGAATACTTATTTGTTGTCTTTCAACCAATTTTGATAAATAAGTGTGTAAGTAAGGAATGGTGGCAATCTCTTAGTCGTCAACCTGCAGACAACAGTCAGGAAAGTAGTCATTTATTTTTAAAGAAAACTTAACTCTTCTCCATTGAAAATGGGATAATTTACATCATGGAATTTGAATTTACTAATCCAAAACCACTAATATCATTGGAACACAAGAGGCAATTAGTACTTCAATAGTGGTTTTAACAGAATCACTTGGATATGTCCTAAAGAACAAAAGCTTTTTCCATATTAGGAGGCTAAATGTAAACCAAATATTCATCGATCAAAAGTATGAAAGAAGGCTAGAGAAAACTCGAGAGATAAGGCTTCTAGAGGAATAACAGAAAGCTTCTGTAGCTATTGAAAGAAGGATGCTAAAGATATTAAAGTAAGGAAGATGGAAACGTCGGTTGAGTCCTTAAGACTTAACCTATTCGAAAGCAGGATAAGCCTTTCAGATAGGTAAGATACAACAAAAAAATTCGCAAGTCATGCCAAAGGAAAAAAAGCAACGCAACGGAAAGGTCAGGAACAACAAAAAGAACCCTTCAACATGATCGAGGGGATGCGTCCGCATCTATTTGCGACATACCCTCCAGGAAATCAAAAGAAAGCGTAATTAACTTTTCGACAACATTAACACCCTTTTGAAGGAATTAAAAGGAGCCATCTCCTAACACTTCAACTAATAAGGGGAGACTGGCTTAAAAGTAGACCTTTTGATATAACCAAAAGACCATGCATACAAAGGATAACACCTTTCAAAGGAGTCAAAGGACAATGCAACAAATTCTTTCAAAAATATCAAAACCCCTTCAAAGGAGTCAAAGGGACATCTTTCATAAATCCCAAAAAAGCAGAAGCTCTTGGGTAATCAAGAAGACATCAAATTCATCTCCAAGAGAACCCTTCGACTGTTTTTGAAGATGCTTCGATAACATGAAGAGCATCACCTCAACAACAGAAAGGAACAAACTAGGATAAAATATCCCTTTGAAGCAGTTGATTCTGGCAATCATCTCGGAGGGACCGGAACACCAAGCAACAAACAACTCAATCAGGGCCATCACTACCAAGATTGTCATAAAGAAGGCTATCAGAGAAGTATGTCCGCTACATATGCTCAAGTGTCATCCTTTGAATACAAGCATCTACAAGGGACAGGGAATGCCCATCAACAACAGCGAAAGCTTATCCGAAGTAATTTTTTGGGCCTGGTGTCGTATAACTCCCCGTCGTTGTATGTCGACAATCTCAAAACAAAGGACCGAAGGTCGTTGTTATTAGTCCCCCGCTTTAATTTCATCAAAAGCAAGGAGGCGAAGGCTCCATGACGGAAGGAAGTCAACGCGCATATGTAAATACGACTTTAGAGGTCCAAAATCAAGATGGATTTTCTTCATTCTAAACTCTTGTACTCATATTAGAGGGAGTAAGCCATAATTTCTAAATCAATTGGGGATTTTGTCCGATTATGACTCATAAGCAGCCATATTTATCAAGATTATCAATAAGAAGCAACTTCGAAGTATTCAATGAGAATAGTATTTTTTGTAAGAATTTATTTGTCTAATTTTCCTTTTATTTACAGTGAAAGGGTCGGTTCATTGACAAATGATCTCTAGTTCTTTTACGAATCAAGTCATTTTCTCCAAAAGGTCCAAGGCTTCGGTTGAAGCAAAAGACCTTGTTTACATGCCTATACTAAGTCAATTAAGGGGTTTACCTTAAATCTCCATATTTTGGGGTATAAGACCATTTTAATGGTATGTGTGCATAGGTTTTTTATCTCCTTGAATAACTAAGGATTCCTCGAGTATGAATTAACTCAATACAAATTTATAGTTCTCGATTCTAATTTCCTGTTGTAGCGTGATATAATAATAATATAAATAAATAGTTTAAAGTTCTTTGAAAATTTGTTAAGCATATAATAATATCATCGTATAAAACGATATAATACATTCAACCATAGTTTGAAATTAGTTTGAATTGCGAAAAATGAAAGAAAAAAATAATAGTAAAAAGTTCTAAAAAAGACAAATCAGCATGTCATGTCTACAACGCACGGCTTTCGCTGCGCCTTTCCATGTGCATTGCGCCATATGGAAGAAACGCGAAAACACCGGACATCTTAACCAAATCAAGTTGCTGAGAAGACTACTGAACTAATAAATAAAACAAGGAATCAAAGCAACTGAGAAAAAAATGATATGTCATAAACTCATAACTGCTTGTTTGAAGGTGAATTTCAAACTTGTTTCCAATATAAATGAAACAATATTTCATTTCAAATTTGCTAGGGTTTGCTCCCTTTTAACTATCTATCATTGTGTGATTTGAACCATGTTTAAAAAAAAAATCTTTTTATCAAACCGACCGTTAGGAGGTTTACCTACTGTAAGAGAGCCAAAATCAAACTCTCTAAAGCCAATTATAATCGGCCAAAAAATCTCATGCGTATTCGCTGCTACGTTTCTCTTTCCCAAACATTCTTCCAATTTCCTATTCCTTTGTTTCTCGATCCTAATTTCCCGATCTAACTTTTGGATTCAAATAACTCAGCCCATCATTCGTTAATTCACACTGAAATAAGAAAAGTCAAAGCATGCTTTCTTCCTTCGCCCGGTAAAATCTCTCCATAGCCAAGATATTTGGATCGATAATGACTGTATGGATAAATTCGAATGCAATTTGAATGCGTTGGCCACAGTAAATGAAGCCAAGATATCGTGATTCAAAGACCAATACAAATCGCAATTTAGTTTATGTACAACCCTGAAAGATTTAATTTTTTTTCAAAATTGATAAAGCTCCTATTAAAACCAACAGAAGCTTCGAAAATGAAAAGAGCATCGATCACAGAAAAGGCTCAGGGAAAACCAAAATGTAATGTCTTGTATTTTCTGGCCATTTATTTGAAATATTTTATTTATTTAAAATATTGATTTGAGATTAAATAATGGGATTTGACCATTTTAATTTGAATATTTAAATTATATTAATAATATAATAATATTTTAATTTCAGCATATTTGGGAAAAAATGCCGATTTGCCGTATAATGTGAACAAACGATTTTATATGGTTAAATATTTGTTTATATTGAATTATAATAACGATTTTGTTTATAAAACGACGATTTGAATGTTTTGATTTATAATTTAATTATAAAACGAGCTACAGCGGCGCGGTAGTTCGTAATTTAGCGTTTTGAACTCTAAACGGCTGTACAGGGCCCAATATAAGTTGGATTTTCTCAAAACAAGAAACGTCTGAATCTGTTGGATAATATTTTTCTAATGAAAGAGAAAAATCGAGTTTTCGTGTTGTAGAATTTATTTTATGTCCAAATCAAATTTTGAAAAGGTCGCTGTAGAATTCCTTTATAAATTTTATCGTTATTTATATTAAATAAAGGGTTTTTAAATTTTTATAATATCGATTTGGCTTCAAACTCAACCCGAGATATTTTATTTGAGTAGTATATGAAATTCGGGTCGTGTATGGCCAATTTCAATATTTTATTAATATTATATTGAGGTATTTTAAAATTGGTTTATTTTATTTGAATTAGGCAGTTATAAAAGGGCCTTTATTCAAACGACCTTCGTTTTCGACGAAACAAATTTTATTGGACCGCAATAGTAAATTATTGCTAGATTTCAAGTTGAGCGTCAATCGGGGTTAATCTGTGAGCGTGGCAGAATAAAATGCAAATAAAAACGACCATTTGAACGTGAACGAGCGTTGTTTGAGCAAACGAACTAGGAATTCGACGAAACAAGTTTCATTAGGATCGTATCGTCAAAATACTATGTCGTCCATTCGCATCTCGAATGGGGTTTGTATGTGAGCACAGGAGCGAATAAACGACGTTCGAAATTGCGATAGACACGAAATAAAAATCGTTATTCAACATCGTTTGTCACGTCGACTTAAAATATATTATTTCCACATTATATATACCCCCAAAAACCAGAAATCTCAGCCCAAGCCAAATTTCCATCCATACATTTTGCAGAAAAGTCCCTAAACACAAATTAATTTATATCTCCAAATTTATCATGAATACGAGGGGGGTCCCCACACGAAAGTGGTAGATCCGGTCCCTGCCTACATGCTGTAAAAAGTTGGGGACCTATCGTGGTCGGACGTGGCCGGAATCGTGGTTTAAAGTGGCGATTTTAGTTTCGTTCTTTTCAGAAATTAAGGAGTTATGGTCGATTTCAGATGTCGAGACCTTGGGGGATTGAAAGAGGGAAGACCAGGCTTTCGTTTGGCACTGGTATCGAGTTTTCTGGTGGTCCGTGGTGGCGTGTGGACCAAGATGAATGGAGAATAGTGTTTTCAGTTCATTTTCGAAAATAGCAAAGGGTTTTGACCACTTTTCCAATGGTGGTGGACCTGTTGGTGTCGGGGTCGGAAGGAGGAAGGACCAGGGAAGGGTGCAGCGTTGATTGACCTTGGTTGCGTTGACTCCGGTGGTCTGTGGCGGCGTGGGTAATGATTTGAACGTATTCCATTTGTGGGAGGTTTCTGGTGGTGTCATGGGTCCCTAGGCGTCGCGGTTGGAGGCGATGGCAGGCGGAGGAAGGGCGGTTCTGATGGGGTGCTTGACCGGAGGTCCGGCGGTCCACGTTGATGGTGGTGGTTGAATTTTTATTTCGGGTTCAAGACCAAAGAAGGAAGAAGGAGCATCGGGCCTGAGAACCAGATGAGAAAGAAGACACGCTATTTCATTAATCCCATGATGACGTGCCAGCAATGATTAAGGTAATTAAGGTAATAATTACTTAATTATTTAATTAATTTATTAATTTAAAAGTTAAGTTAATAATTGTATATAAAATCAAACTTTAAACTAGTGTAACTTTCACATACGGTAACGAAATCTGATGAAACCGGATCCGTTGGGATTGCAGGGACGAGACCTAGACGATGGTACTGACTAGCCACTGATCTGACATGGTTGAAATTTCAGCAAATTTTGAACATTCGTTTCAAATTAAAAGCGACAAATGCGTCAACCGCCAACCGAATAATCTGGTGAGTTAATTCTCACACCTTTTGGAATCCTGTGATGTTTCATATTAAAATATAATTTACCATTTAAAAGTATACATTGGTTGATTGGTTGCTAGTGGCTGATTATTGTTTGATTGATTGTCGTTATTTATATCTTATCGTTTTAAATTAGTAGATCATATGAAATTTATTTCATATATTATTATCAAATGTATAACGAGCTGTGATGCAGGGAAAAACAGGTTGGAGGGATCCGACCGGATTCCTCAAATATTATATTTGTTGTTTGTTTTATATTGATATTTGAACTGATTGAACCCAATATGATAGAAAAGCCTGTTTGAGCGTGATCGTTGAATAAATATTCACCTGGGTTGTGTTTAAAGTCAACCGACAGTGTTGATTTGGTAATTGGCAGTGAATGGTCTAAAATATGTTGTTTCAGACGTCGTTCTACCGTTCGGTGAATTGACGCAGTTTTAAAATTATAAATTATTTTATAACTGAATTGAAGCTCTTCAGTCACTTTATATAAATAATTAAAGTAGGAATTATAAATAAATAATTTAATCGAGTTTATAAGAGAAATTATTGTAATGGTTTATGCAAGTTAAAGATAGCAAAAACCCAAAGGTTTACATACGGGTTGGAAAAATAGAATAATTGTTTTTAAAACAATTAAATAGTGATTTTAAATTAATTATGTTATGTAATTAATTTAAAAGGGGAAATGACAATGAAATCAGTTAATAGTTAACTAAAATGTACAGTTGGCAAAATCGACCGTTTGTAATTGAAATTGATCATCGAATTGTTTTTGGTGTCAAATATTAGTTAATCTTCGATTAACTATAATTCAGAGTAATTATCAAATTGGTTAGTGTTAATAAAGTAAATTAGTATTTAATCAGCTTTTAAAAGTGATAATTATCCTAGTTTTATTTAATAACAAAGCTACCATTTTTAATATAGTTAATGGTAAGGTTAATTATTATTTTAATTAATAATAATTAAAGAAATGGTCTTTAAATGGGAATTTCCATTAGAAGTGATTGAGTTTGGATAAGAGCAATCAAAGTCAAATAAGGGTGGATAAAGGGATTTATAACCCAAGTTTTCAAAACAAGATTGGTAAATGGGTTGTAAGTGAAATGCAATAATTTAAGTAAGATTTTACTTAATCGTTAGATTAAGTAAAGTAAATTCAATTTAAATGAAAAGGTTTATAAAACCAGATTTGAAATCAAGGTAATAAATGAGATTTTGATATCAGGGGGTAAGTGACGAACTGATATTATGATGAGATAAAAACGTTGTCGATCAAGGTCTGAGAGGTAAATAAAATACCCCAATTTGAACGGCTTCATTATTATCGAGGAATGATATTAGTTTGAAACGAGTGAAAGACGTTGTAGTTGGTGTGATATTCCATACGAGAAGTATGGAACGTGAGTGCGAGATTTTGAATATAAATAATATTGCAATGTTAGTTACAAAGTAAATAAGAATATTTGATTTTAAGGCATATAAGTCGACAATTGAATTGTGATATCGGAATTGGTAATTTGGTTATTCCATTAAGTATTATATATAAATATGTATATATATATCATGATGCCAGGATTTAAGGAAATGGGAAAAGTGGTTTGGAAGAATATAATGACAATTCCAATGGTAATTGAAATGGAAAGTTAAGTGTATATATATACACATTCGCTGAACGTATAAAGTAGTTTGTTAAAGTTAATTAAGAATAAATAAAGTGTTTTGGATTTATTGGAAGATCTAGTAGTTATTAACGATTTTGTTAAATATATTTCTAAAAGACCAAGTCATGTCAAGTACTGAATCAGCAAACTCATTTTTATGTACACATTTGTTATTTGATAGTTAAATCACCGACTATCAAACCTGACCAAATACGGTTGTTGGTATGGAAAGACCGGGATCGAAATTATATTCGAAAACCATTCTAACCAACAAATACGTAAAGACGACGATTGAAGACGGAGCAAGTGAAGACCGTGGATCTTCATAAGCGGAAGGACTACTTGTCGAATTTCTCTGGCTTACAATCAGAGTTATTTGATTTGTGATTTTGTCGTGGTTGAAATCTACGATTGCAAGGACTGCTCGCTACTGATCCATGGGGTGATTCCTATATTGGATGCTGTAGGAGGGTACCATCGGTTCATCCTGTTCCTGGATGACTTGTATTGACGGATGTCTGACAAAGTATATCCAAAGGAATCACGTACGTTGATTTCTTCAAACGTACCATAGTTGATGGCGGAGAAATGGTTTTTCTCTAGCCAAATAACTAGAGTATTTTGTGGACGTCAATTAGTGATATCTGGCGGATCCGACGATGTGGCATTCAAAGTGAATGGTGGTCAGGTGTTGTAAAGAGAAATCTAGCCTCAAGCCTCATCAACCGGGAAATGACAAAAATCGGGAAGGCAGCATGGCTATGTGGGTCGCTCCCATTAGGGTGTATAATCACCTATCTAGAGAAAATCCATTTGCTTCTTTAATCTATATTCAATACTGTCCCTTTTCGGGAGGCGGTTGCTGATCCCAACCGTCGGTGATATACATTCGATACACCCAAGCGAAATGAGTGGTCGGTCATGTGTGGGCCGGGTTGCAAGACATTCTTGTTGAACCCAGTGTATTTGCCTCTAGAGATACACTATCGGCAGGTGGTCCCATACCTTGTCAAAGTCGGAATCCAATTTCCAATAAGCGACTGCGGTTTTTGGTTTGTATACTATATATGTGGAGCATGAGATGCAAACGTTCCGCTAGATCGCTATTTATTTGTACTTAGACACTATGATAATATTAGAATAAGTTATGATTTCGAAAATGTTTTGGGTTATCGTAAGGTAAAAACCGTCCGTGTTTATGTGTGGGCTGGTCTTACTATTATCCTTTGAGTTCATAAAGGATTTTCCAAAGTTAAACAAGTTGTTGGTTCTGTGAATTTATCACTGAAAGTATTCCAGACTGACCCGGTGTATTTTGCTTTGCTTCAAATGTGCTCGGGTCAGACCGAGTGTGTTTCCAGGTTAGGTTTCGCTTGGAGTTCCAGGGGTTGGAAGCAGGAGGCTTCACCGCTAGTTATATAAAGTTATTTTCCGCTGTGTCTGATATCTGTTGTACTCTGATGGTTGGTATGTATATACAGCTCTTTTGTATAAAGAGATTTGATATTATATTTTATTCGTTCCGCTGTGAGATTCTGAAGTGGTGTTCTTCCTCTTTCTTCTATTCTAATATTCTTTCTTTCTATTCTCACCCTCTAACTTCTTTCTAATAACAATCTGGGATTCGATACTTGGGTTTTTGGCAAGTAATATGGGTTATGTATTATTGTCGAAAATTCGAGTGTCGGATTTTTTTTCCTGGGTCGTTGCACAAAAGGAAAAGAAGAAGGAAGAATCACATAACTCGACGCAAGTTGGAGATTTGGCATATGATTGAGCAGTACTGACATCCTAAATCACTAAACTTCTTACATTTTTGAATGTAGCTGTATTTCACTCTGGCGTTGTTGGATCTAATTTTTTTTTTCTTTTCTCTTGTGGTACAAGAAATCACATTTCAAAGTATAAACGATCAAGTTCATTTTTTTAACCTGAGATTATTCAATGTATCTTCTGTTGTTAGTAAAGAAGAGTAAAACTAAATTGACTAGTTCTATCCCCCCCTCCCCCAACTTTTTACTGCCCTCTCCCCCTTCCCCTTTTATTTTATTTTTAAATTATCAAAATACCCCCGTAAATTTAGGCTGGAAAGTGGGGTGGGAACGTGGAAAAGCGGGGTGGGAACAGGAAAAGGAATCCAGTGGGGTGTGTAAGGGAGGAATCAGGGGGAGAATAGAAATTGCCAACTAAATTCTCATATGCTTTAGCTAATGGAATATTTTTGATCAATCCTGTAAATTATGACAACATACTAATATCCACAGGAGAAAGGGCTTATTGAAAAACATAATACCTGGCTTAATGAAGAGTTAGATGCAAAACTCAATAGTCTAGCAGAACTTCGCAGAACACAAATGGACATTGAAGTCGATCTATCTTCAAAACGAACAGATGTAAGCAGCTTTTGTCCTCCAGCTTATTTTTTGATCACTGCTATAATTTGATCTATATGTTTTATTTGTGTTTTCAGTTTCTAATTTATTTCGCCGTTAAAGTGCTTAGTTTTAGTTTAACATTTTCACAACATGCATTTACTGATTGGTGAGATTGCTTAATCATTTTTGTCAAAAAAATTCTATTCCCATCAAACATGATTGATGAATTTCCAGAACAACTTTAATATTTGGCATGCTCATATAAGTTCAAGGTAATGCATGCTCATATTAGTTCAAGGTTTACTCTACAAATCTCAACACACACATGGTTGCTTCTTGGTCACATCAGATTAGCATCCATGACGATGACTCCCCACACTTACAACTAATGTTTAAATTAGAGTGATTTGCTCAACTTTGCTTATTTTTTCGTTTTAGTTAAGTTTGGTGAAGGTGACATGAGGTCGAGTCATTTGGTTTGAGGTTTAATTCTCAACATTGTTTGATGGACATGAAATGATTATGATATAACAGTAGGGATATAAAATTTGATTTTAATGTTTTGTAAATTGAAATTCAATTCATCCAATTTTAACTTCCCAACTCATAATTCAATATGAATAAGATTGACTTTTATTTTATAAAGGAAATTACTGATTCAATTATTGGAGAATTTGTTAGTGTGTATGGTAAGCATATTCCTTTAGGATGTTGAAATTTTATGCTTTTTCATGTATGTTTTGGGATCCCACTTTGATCATGTATGACTGAATTGTAGAAGAAAGTAGCTGCAAGCAGTGGTGATTCTAGTGCAAATATTACATACCAAGTGCTAGCACTTTCCCATCAGATCTGGAAATAAGCCAGCATGAATATGGAATTGGGTCGGACAATCAAAGAGTTATATAACTGCATTTATACCATGAACATCAAGGATGAATTCATGTAAACAAGGTACGCAAGGTCATCGAAAAACCACTGAACAAAATATACATATACAATTCATTACTCCTGCTCATCAACAGGCAACCCTATGACTTAACGGTTCAATTGATTGTGTATGCATTCATACTGCAAGTTCACTCACATTCTTAGCTCATACAAGTTCAACAGTGGGCCTTACTTCAACATCGAACTCTGCAACTACTGACTTGCAAACCTACGTTTGTTATCATTCAATTTTTATTATACATTGTTGTTGTTTTAGTCTTCTGTGCTTTGTTTAAACGGTTTCTAAGGCACTAATCATGTGTGATTTCTAAGGAAAATAAAACCCATAAAATATTATGTGCTCACATTGGTAGATATTGTATTCTGCTGACTTTTCTCGCCTAAAGTTTTAATTTTTATGGAAAACCGTATTTCAGCTTTTCCCTCCATTTTGATAACAATTTTATTGTCCTATTTTTCTTCCATTTTGTTTGTGTTATTATTTTTACTTTTAACTGTTTATAGGCTTCATTGCCAATGGTTATGCATGTGACTTGAACTTGGCTCTCATAAACATCAAATTTAAATATTTGTTGAATTGCTTGGATACATGTTTAGATTGTATGCATTCTTTTTAGCGTGAAAACGCTTATATGTACGAATTTCACCACAGGATTATGCATTTATAATTAAGGTCTTATGTTTTAATATGTACAACAACCACTGTTTTTGTCACTGTTCTTCTTTCATTCAGTTATGTATGCCCTATGGTCCTTAGCTACTTTGATATAAGAGAATTAAAGATTATTCATAGCAAATGCATATAATACATTAAATAGTGCACGATTTGGACAAATATAACCTGCAAAATCCTCGCTTATTTACAAAAATTCATCGGCTAATCCCCCTCCCCCATATTTGGCTTCCCTGACATAGTGTGCTTCTATTTCAAATTTTCATTCCATTTTGACAACAACTTTGTCATCCAGTTTTCCTTCCATTTTGTTTAATTTATTATTGTAACATTCTAATTTCTTTTCAGAAAGAACACGCTATGAACTTAGCACATATAAGTACAAATTGCACAATTTTGCCGATGTTCTTCTTTCATTGGTTATGTATGCGATGTATTTCTTTCTTACTTATGCACAAGAGAATTAGAGAGTATTAACGGTAACTGCATGTACACTAAATAATGCATGTTTTTTTAACTGGGAGAACTAGCAAAATCCTTACATATTTACAAACATTCATTTAACATGAAATAATTCTTCAACTTTTGATGTCTTAAACATTATGATTTACTTATGAAATACTTGCTTCCTTAAAGGCTGCACGTTTGAACTTTGATTCACCAGTTTTTAGGCGTTTTGCCATTCTTTAAACAAATTTACGTTATTTTAACCTTTTGCGACGCAAGCATGGACAATGTTTTATTATTATTATTATTATTCTTCTTTTGATAAATACTATCCTACGCAACAAATAATGTTTATCATTTTACTGGGCCTAGGCTGTGTTAAATACCATCATTTAGTTAATACTTCCTCTATTATTGGTTCACAAATTTATATAATCCTTCATTGTGATACATTTATACTGTTACATATCAAAGTAATTTTGCAAGTGATCTACCCATAGTTTGCATTGTCTACATCTAGGTAAAGCATATAGAGGATTTAGATATAGTGGATTTAAGGTTATTAACATAGTACACATTGTTTAACAATCCAGGAAACATGAAGCTGCAGATATGCACCTTGAAATATAGACATTAAGCACACCTTCACTGTTGGTTAGTGAAATGCTACAAATACCATTGAACGAGATAAAGCCATTTCCATTATAATTCTTTATTGTAATCTGCATGTCGATTTTGTTACAGAAATTATAAACTGTTTGTTTTCTCATTTAAACTTAGCTACTAAATGAACAATGCACTTTTTCTTTAGATTAGTTAGTTATTTATTTTCAAGAGTGGTAGATTCTTCAAATTAGTTATTTATTTATTTCAACATTGTTAGTTTAATCATCTCAGCAAGTTTAGTTTTTGAAATTAACAATGGTACTTTTGGGTATTCATTTATTTAATGCAGTTCATTGATATGTGATTTATTTATTACACTTATTAGTGCATTATTCATTTTTTTTACTTGATAATTCACAAATATAATATAAGCTAACATTTGTTTGATTTGATATTTCATTTTGTAAAATCAATAATGATTTAGAATATATTAATTAATAGAATCTACATGTTTGCACTTATTTTTATTTTAAAATAACACTGAATTTTTCAATAATTTCTTATTTAAGAAAATAGTTAAAAAAAAATATTTTTCTTTGATATGAGATATTTTAACGGTCGGTTTTCCCACTGTTGTGCGGTAATACTAGTGTATTATCAAAAAAACAATAGTTTCGGTACTTTCTTTTTAAAGGCAATTTACATGTTGATACAGAGACTCGATATACTTGGGAAACTAACAAGCCTTCATGGACTAAAGGACTGACCATACTGCTGCACAACTAAAACTGAAGCGGAAATTGGAAAGCTGGGTGCAGTCAACAAATTACCTAAAGGACCTAGTTCAGGGCACTCAGCTCTCACGTTGCTTAAACAAACCACAGCTCTCCCATCTGGGTTTCTCCCCACAATTATCAAATTGCACCTGCTAATTTCTCGGATTGCATGTTCTACTTCTTCAAAATTACCAACCACTCTTTCCTCACACTGCATCCCCTCATCATTCTCAAACCTCTCCAAAAACTCCCTCATAAACATATCATCGCGTTCCAGCCTTTCGCCCATGGTATCATTGTTCATGTCAACTGTGGTTGTTTCGCCAAAATCAGCATCTTCGGAAGCCTTAAATCTTAAAACAGTCAGCTGAATGCCTGGGTGTTCAGCCATTCGAGCACCATAACAAAGTGCTTCACGATCATCATTACCTCCAAAGAACAGCACACATACTCTTGATGATACACTGCTAGCATTAACATGACTCATGCCACCAAGGCCTCGATCAACAAATATCCCGACTGAACAAGGAGAGTTTTCTAGAACCTTCTTGTTAACATTCCTGAACTCGTACCTGTTGAGATTAGATCAAAAGAGTGAGTTATCATCTCTGCTTAATACACATGTTTTGATCCTAGTTGGAAAGATGAAGATAAAGAATCACAATAAGCCTAATGAATTTATTATAGTTAACCCTATGATCTAATGTTCGAACAATGCCTCGCAAACATTCTCCCCCAAAGGGGAGTGATGCTGCTGCTAGCATTGATCTTGAAGATAATTAATCCAAAATTACAAGTAGAAATTTGAATTCGTAATTGATTCCTTCAATGCATTTAATAGTTTGGATTAGCTCTAGTGATTACCTAGTGGTCTCCATAACTCCATCAAATCTTTGATGCTTGTGAAACGGTAATATCAAAATAGCAGCTCTTTTAGCCTCTGCACTCGTGCATATATCTTCGTGCATGTCAGAGAGGTCCGATATGCAAGTCATTGGCCTTATGGAAACCTGACTAAGCCTTTGGAATGATTCAAAAGCTACAACTACTTGATCTGAACCCGACGTGGAAGATTTGTTCCAGAACGGAAGGCCGTTCTTTCTGGCTTTGTGAACCATTAGGATAGTGGACGGCCTTTCGGACATTTCCATAAGGTGCATGGCATACACACGTAAGCCTTGTTGGCGTTTGGTTCCTCTTGAAGCTTCTATGAGGTTGATTAGAGATGGAATGTTCCGAAAGCTGTGGAAACATGCCAAGATTCTTTGTTGAGTAGACCAATCTTTTCTCTCTACTGTTTTATGTTTGTAGGTAGTGTCCGATTTTCTTGCTGGCTTGTAGATGGAGGTGACTAAAGGTGTTGTGATGAATGTGGTGAAAAGAGCCATTAGGACCATTATTGCAAATGTTTCATCATTAAGTACCTGCAGCATATTTGGAGTCATGATAATTTAGTATTTGCATGACTAAAAATTTGAACCTAAATGCAATTTTGAAATGAAATCAACTAACTATTCAGGAAATCAACTAAATACTTTATCCTCCAAATGAAATTAACTGTAGTTAGTTGTTAAACAAGTGAAGCCTAGGAAAGAAAAAGGTCCGTTTCCGTCTGCCTATAATAATTCCACTATGAGCTTGTGTGTTTCACGTTTGGACTCACCGTATTTTATTTTTCTTTATCGTTTTTCTATTTTATATTTTTTCTGAAAAAAACAAAACAAAATAAGGAGCCTACTGTAACAAATCTACTTTACATGTCCTTTAAGTATTTAACTGTGGTTTATTCAAAATAAGTTGCAGTAGATGTAGTTCCTACCAAGTCACAATGAATCACAACAGTCTTAATATTTATGATTTTCATTACCTTTTATTTTTAATGTTATTCTAGAGTTTTTCTAATCACTTTTTATATCTTCCTACCATTGCCTCCTTTACCTATAAATAAATGCAGATGCCAAAGCAATCAAGATATGTTTTCTTACAAAAACTCCCATCTCTTTCTCATCAAAGATTTCATTATAAATTTATTATGTTCTAAATCTGTTAGCAATGAGGTTCAATCATGTCTAACTCGTTGATCAATTATGCTAGAATCAACAAAATTGAGGAGTTTGTACCCTCTAGAATTCTATTTCATTCAATCCAACACAGAATAAGAAATAAGTTCTCAAGCGGAGAACAATTAGTTTGCATTGAACCATTGTAATGTATTTCTTATTTTATCGTTTAAGCTGTGAACGTCTTTACTGCGTTCATTTTGGATTTAACACAAAGATTTTAACAGTTACATAGTGACAAGTGTGGTATATTCAGGAATTGATAATTTGGTTTCAATATCATTGTTGATCATTTAGTATTTCAGAATAAAAATCACCGAAGGTAGATGAAATAACCTGAGTCTAAACTAGTATATTTATCCAATTTTCTTTCATGGAACTGAAAGAAAACATGGTAAATCCAGACCAAATTTGAATACAACCGAATTGTTGGAATTTTGTTGTTTTGTATGAAAACTCAATTCACACACGAAGAGGGAATCCCAACTCGATCTCATTTTTGACACAGCTTCAAACAATGTTACACATATCTTAAGCTTTCTAAATAAATCCATTCAAAATATTTAAGGGAAAAACTTAAAAATACCCTTTTTAGTTTTTGATTTTCGATCATACAGAAGTGCAAATGATGCACGTACATTGTGAAAAATGACCGTTTTAGAAAATGAAGTTAACATACAGAAATGAAAACATCATTTTCTCATTTTTCATGGTTTAAGAAATAACGAAAGGGCGAAGGATAATTCATCATTTCGCCGTCCCTCCAACCTCTACCTCTTCCCCACCATCTTCCTTTCATCTTCTTCGTCGTCCTTTCACTCTTTTTTTTTTATATAATTAATACTGCAAACTTAAAACACAAAACATAAAATAAGCCAAACGCCACCTTAACCTTTGGGAAATTAATATGCAAAATTTGTTGTATATTTTAGGATGAAATTCTGATGCTTCAGGTAAATGTGAAGCATACGAAAACAATTTAGTTTTTAACATGGCTATAATAGACGCAATTAAAATATTATGATCTCATTTGCTATTGTAATACTTCAATGGAGGTGTTCTACAGTCAATATTTTGTATCAATTAAAATGACCAAATCCTTACATCACCCGCCAAAAGGTCATGATAGGTTCGGTCCAACAGTCAGTAGAACATATGGTACTGTTTGATTTTATTTTTCTGCACATGAGAAGCTTTGATGACTTCTACTTGCTAATTTACACAAAAACCCTATCATCCAAGCTTCAATTGGCTTAACTAATGCTCAACTTTATCAACTGTCGATTTTTCGAGTTTTTTCCTTTGCCAACTGGGAAAAATAAAAGTCCATGTTGACATACATAAAACACAGTTAACGACCAATGTGGTAA
The DNA here is from genome assembly GCA_030737875.1 of Allium sativum. Taxonomy (NCBI): domain Eukaryota; kingdom Viridiplantae; phylum Streptophyta; class Magnoliopsida; order Asparagales; family Amaryllidaceae; genus Allium; species Allium sativum. The sequence continues at coordinate 963,549,622 of CM060922.1, forward strand.
AATATGTTGAGTCATCTTAAAAATACAATCCACAATATAAGTAAATATTGCAATGAGACTAAATGCTATCAGAAATATATCATCCCAAAATCATAGTTTATTTTAGGGTGAGACATAGTTATGAAAGGCGCGGCGCGGTGCAGTGTTTGCATCTTTTTTCCTTTTTAGCGTGGTGCAGGTGAAAAAGGCACGACAGATAGCGCAAATGGCGCATGGCGCAAAATAGCGTGCCTTTTCATTATATTTCTTTTCGTTGCTTCTTTTTTATTTGTTTTCCTTTTTTCATAATCCAAACAACATAAAAATTAGTATTCATCGTAATATGTAGCATTAAACATCCAGTATTCTAGAAATGTATTGATTATTATAATAAATGAATCCCGCAACATATGGATTATGTATCTAATGCTGAAAATGAGCTTGTACTTGATGATGATAATGATGACCCAATTAGGGATATGTAGCTGCTAGAGCAGCAAGTGTGGAGGAAACTATATATTCGAGTAAAAGAGCATGCACATCAAAAAAAAAAAAAAAAAAAAAAAAAGCACCCATTCAACTTATTTACATCTTCACAAAGAAGAAACACATTCAAATGTGATAGATGAGGAAGATGTTTAAGCTTATGAATCAGATGATGCAAACATTGATTTGAAATTATATTGGATTTTGGTTTTAGAAAACCATTACGCTTGAAATTATAAATTTAGGGTATTAAATTTGACGATGTTTTGTCTTCTTCAGAATACCTAGATAAATCTTTGTTGTATATGTTTAGCAAAACTATTGAATATTTTTGATCTATTATTATATATATTAAATTTATAAAAAAAAAAAAAATGTGCACAGTAAATTTAAAGGACGCATGTCATTTACCGCACTGTGCTTCAAGGCTTCAAAGAGGTTTTGCGTCATTTTACACTGTGCGCCATTAATAACTATGGGGTGGGATGAATCTCGCAAATGTATACTCGTGTGTCCAGCTACAAACATAAAAATCCCACATTTATAATTGGATTTGGGGTTGAATTTGTACAAAAAAAAAAAAAGGAAGGAATATGGTTATGGGATAATGTTTGATGTGTAATTCATCTAGTATCTAGCTTACAACATGAAGAATATGACGATCCTCCATAAATCTTTCGCAATAGCTATGGCTGTATTTCATGTATGCCTATATGTAGTTTTATTGTCCAATTGGTGAGACCATTACCTTAAAATTGACAGAAACTTGAAGTGTCAGGTATAAGTCATCAAAACTTGCGTGAATAATTAAGTTGTGGAAAACAGTCGTCTAGAATTCCGATATACAAAAAATATTAAATGGTGCTAGATGTATCATTGAATGCTAAGTTACCTTTCGATCTTTCCCAATATTGAGCACAATCAACTCCACCAAACCTTTGGTATTCATCAAAAAACCAAGGGCCATAGCTTCCCGAACAGGTATCTTGCACGCAACAGACACCATAAATGTCCCTACAATCTTACCAAAACAAGCTGTAAATATAACCAACACTAGAAGTCCCCAAGACTCCAGTCCATTAATAGTCGCCACGTTCGTCTTCAGCCCACTTGATACAAAATATAAAGGTAACAAAATCCCCGATACAAGATCTTCGATTTTCTCAACTAAAGCACCTGCAAATGGACCCTCTTTAGGCAGTATAATCCCAATCACAAATGCACCAAAAAGAGCATGAATCCCAATCATGTCTGTAACAAAACCAGCAGCTAAAACAGCCGCAAGAGTTGCACAAACGTAGATTTCTCTAACTGGTTCACCTTCCACTGAACATTGTGCTATACGCACAAACACAGGTCTTACAATCACTACACAAATCAATACAAACATGATCCCAGCTAGAAATACATATAATGATACGAGAGGAGAGCGACCAGACCCAGAAAGAGCAACGGCTAATGCTAGAAGGATCCATGCGGCTATATCATTAACAGCTGCAGCAGACATTGCCATTCGACCTACATCAGTTGTGAGGAGTTTAAGCTCAGCAAGAATACGTGCAAGGACCGGAAAGGCAGTTATGGAGAGAGCAACACCCATGAATACTATAAAAGGTGGGCCTGAAACACCTTTGGATATTGTGTTACGAAGAACAAATGAGGTGCCTATGCCTAGAATGAAAGGTAGAGTGATTCCTGCTAGGGCTATACTGAGAGCCTTTTTTCCAGTTTTACGTATGGATTTAGGGTCCAGTTCAAGACCAACTAGGAAGAGGAAGAAAAGGAGGCCTAGGTTGGCTAGTGTGTCAAGGACTGGGAGGCTTCTAGAAGGGAAGACTGTGTTAAGGAAGGATTTGCTGCGTCCTAGAACTGATGGACCTAGTAATATACCACCCTGCATGTGGAAATGTAAATAATGGCTTGATGACAACTGAATGTTTCGGGTAAAAAGGTACTTTGATAGGAATCACAATTATATAAAGAAACTGGTACTGTAAAATTGTACATAAATCATAGGATCAAGAGCCCAGAACTAACAAAATAAATCATGCAGATTTTAAATGTTCGGTTGAGGAGAACATTGATGCCGTAAAGGACAAGTAAAAATATTCTTGACCAGTCTATGTCTTCTATAATCGTAAAAATAACTGCAACATAAAGCTACTAAAGTTGGAAATAATAATTCATCAAAATCTATGTTTTGATACTCAGTTCTCGCTTGTATTAGCTGTATATGGTTTAGAATATTATTCCGTCTGAGAGGATTTAACAGGTTTATATGATTGTTGAATTATGCTCCTAATCTACCAAATACAGAGAAAAAATTGTATACAGATCAACTCTTGTTAAACTCTATGAAAAACAGAACAAAATTTTCATAGCTAACCAAAAATTTGTAATTTCTTGTCAGCATCTCACTGAATTATATCTCCAAATCAAGTGATAAGGGAAAATAGGGCCGAAAAAGCAACTACTCAATATAGCAGAATGGACGGATGGACACTAGATCTGTTAAAAGCCTACAACATTCAAGCACGATTCATATTATCTTTAAAGGGGGGGGGGGGGGGGGATGGTATGGTAGAGGAGACACACATACAATAATTTCTGCAATCACACGAGGCTGCTTCAAAGGTTTGAGGAAGTAAGCAAGTCCACGAGTAAGAACAAGAACGATGCATATCTGCAGTATCGCTAGAGGTAATGCAAAATCAAGAGGATTGTCTCCTTGAAATACTCCATTCGATGTTGCTTTCATAGGCAGTGCACAGATGCTCCCATTAATGTTTGCCATTATTCAAATCTGCCCAAAATGGTTAAACATAAAGATCAATGTATATATACTCTGCATATTAAATACATTTATGGCGATAAATAATACCTGCCATGTCATAATATAGGATATGTCATGTATACAATTAATATTTTACCGAGATCTTCAGTTTTGCATAGTATTTGACCAGTGTTTCGATGGAAGTTTTGCAATCGAAAATAGTGGCCATCACTATTGCTTGTGAAGCCAAATAAGCAACCATGTATTTTGGCATTAGAACAATGATATTATATTACAAAGTCAAGCTTAACCAACTCATGCTTTTATTTAATTATAGATACGATGTTGCTGCACTTGAAAGGAAGTTCAATCGAGTGTATACTAAAAGAACAATTACTTCATATGAATGAAATCATTGTCATATTAAAAGTAGTGAATGAAACTGTAATTACTAATTAGCACAAGTGGAACAAAAACATTTTAAAATTTTGATCAATGCTTCAAACAAACATGTCCAACAATATAATATCTTATTAATTTGATATAATACTATAACTTCATCATTGTACACATAATAAAAATTTGTCGGCTACAGATCTCTACATAAACCAACTTTTACATAACTGGTTCGTAGCTGAATACAAAGTTGGAAATTGGAATGGTAACAGGTTTAGAATTAAGTAACATATGGCGCCAAAGTTTCGTGCTACTAAGCTGGAACTGAATTACGTTTAAAGATATCTAAGCATCCAATAAAATTGGGTGATTTCAAGAAAGCCAAAATGCCCAAACAGTATCAAAACTCAAAATCCACCCGCACCTTCAGTTTATATTGTCAAACAACCTTTGGAGCTTTCCCCCATGCCTCAAAATTTTAGACCAGACACTAGGCTAAAAATTCATGCATACTTTCATCTATTATAACATGCATCCGTATGAAGTCCTTCAAATACACATGCAATTTATAAAATTTCAAGCTTCTTTTGGGACGAATGACAACGTAAAGAAATAAAGAAAGAGAAAATAACTTCCGAATACTTCGTAAATACATGGATTTTTTTTTTTTCTGTTTTTTGTGTGGTTTTTTTTTTTTTTTTTTTTTTTTTTTTTGGTGCTACTATTCACACTCCGATTTACACTTCCGGCCACCAAAACTAAAACCACCTTGAATATTTCAATTTTTCTCTGCTGACCAGCGTCTAGATTAATAACCTAAAAACGAAGAGGCCACCAACACCTTCCCCTACACGAACGCTTTCTTCCTCACTTACACCATGCATTTGTGTCTTTTGAGTCATTTGATCGAATATCTTGCATCATATTATCACAACCATCATATTTATCGTCAAATTTATCATCATTCAAATACTCAATCTATCAAACGACAAAAAGAAAGTTAACGTATCAATTTATAAAAGAAGATACATAAGTTATACGGATAAAACCCTACAAATCAAAACTTACATTGTCATTCTCTATTACAATATCGTCAAATTTAATGTCCTTCAAGCTTGAAATTTCCAACGGAGTGGAAAAAATATCCTAAAACACAATGGAAAACCCTAACCATTAAAAAAAACATAACAACATGTTCTATAACATAATAGAAAACAATATAAAACAAGCAATTCTAACATCTTTTTTATCTTCATCTTCCATCTCTATTAACACAAAAAAATATCTGCTTTTGTTAGTGTTTAGGGTTTGAAATTATAGAGAAGTAAGGTGGTGAATAATGAGTGAAAGAATAATATACGGTGACCAGAAGAATATATAAAATAACGCTTTATTTATGCTCTTCACCCCCCGCTGATTAGAAAATAAAATATGCACCCCATGGTTTCCTCTTCCCACCCCATTTAATCCAAAAATGCCCTTATTGCATTTTCATTCTCAATACTATTTTTCTAGTTCGAACTTGCAGTTTTTTCTATACTCTCTCCTTTAAAATTTTGTTTGAATTAATAAAAAATTGTAAACTGTTAACATCTCGGTCTCAAAACACATAATGATACACATCACTAATTGTACTGTTTTTAAATTTTTAATCATTGTTTTAATTTTTAAATCATTATTTATAACTTATACATTTAATTTTTCTTTTTTTAATGCTCATATACAATGTTGATTTTATTGCAATTTAGTCTCGAACATCCCATATGTATATGACTGATAATTTTTTTAATCATTGTACAACATGTCAGCATTAGGCAAGTTATATAATCAGTTGTTAAAGGGTAAATCCGGAAATAAAATTCTGAAATCATGGGGTGCGAATAGCTAGACCCTTTAGAAAGATGACCGGAAGTGTAAATGGTAACGTGAACAGTAGCAACTTCTGTTTTTGTTTTCTTGTGGGCATCTGCAACTTACTAGGTAGCAGGAAAATTATATCAAATGCCCCTTCATATTCATAAAAGCGCCATCTTTGTGTAAAAACTCAACAAATTTATATCAAACAGCTGTCTACCTACATGTTAGGTGATGTTTACAACCAAACGAGAAAATGTTGATTATCGCATGCCTAATATCAAAAGAAAAGTGGTAGAAAGAAAATTCAATAAGTCGCAAGCAACTAACATGTAAAATAAACAAAAAGAGAAAAACAAATGCAAAAACATGTGAAGGGAATACCTTCAGAAAATGAAAATAAAAAGCTAAAAACGAACCTGATCTAATGATATGTATGCTTGCGATACTTCTCTTAAGTCAGCAAAAGGACAACGGAAGAATATGGAGAAGAAAATACAAAATTCGCTTTAAATAGATGAGGAGATTTTTTTTTTTTTTTGATTCGACTTCCTCTATTTTATATATTTAGATGATGACTTCCTTGCTGTTTCCTTCGACGATTGGGATGGGATCTGCAATTTATTTGACTTCAGCATCTAACCCGTAGAGTTGACAGATTCGGATGTAATCTATCACAAGTGGCTAAAATCAGGACTTCGTACGTACGATATTTGGATCAACAAATGCTATAAATATCGCATTTTCATCAACTGTGCTTGCTGTTGCTGGTTAATTTCGGGTGCGTCTGCCGACATTTCAAATATGTGCAATATTCGGTTTAAACCGAATTAACCGATCAAATCGGTTCATTTCGATCGATTTGGTTTGATTTTAAAACTAAATCGGTTTGAATTCAATTTGTAATTTTTTTTTTATTATTATCGGTTTAACCGAGTTAATCGAACTTTTAATTTATTATCTAATATTATGGTGTTGTAGCACTTTAAATAATTAGTTTAATAGTAAAATACAAAGACGTATGTTGTAAATATGTCAACTTTAATTCTAAAAATAAAATTTCTCCAAATATGAATTTATGTTTTACTATGAGTGAATTCATCGTTTAAATAATAATATATCATTCAAACTAGGTTAAATCGGTTACCGACCGAACTAACTGAAATTAATTTGGTTCAGTTTGGTTTGGAAAATTTTCGATTTCGAATCGATTTGAGGTTTTTTACCTCAAAACTAACTGAACCGACCGAAAATTCACCCCAAGTGAAATATATCTTGAAATGTGATGAGTAGACATTTGGAATGAAGAATTAAGACCTAAAATGGCAGTCGATCTACTCTGTATTGCTCAAGAATAAACTTCCACTATCGCGGTTCAAATGTGAAAATTTAATATTTATTTCAACATCAATCAAGGAAGGAATTCACAACTCAAAAAGATGACCAAAATCGAGTTTATTATAGGATTCCTTGTCGATTTAACGGAGTGTCAAACCATTGATTTCGATTTTAAGGTGGACCGTCCATTACATATGGTTTTTAAGGTGGACCAATCACCACTATTCTATCAAGGTTACAACACTGGAGCTAAACATTTTCTAGATTACGATATGACTAAGTCTCAAAGCAGAGAGAATATGACATAAAACATTGCATGTTAGAAAAGCAGTTCAGATTACTTTTAGATTTCAAAGCAACACTAACTAACTAGCATACCAAAAAAGTACCATTAACTGTGTAGATAGCATCACGACAATATTGTTGTAGCATGAAGAGCCGCTGAGTGTAACATCAAGATCTGGGCAATCCAACAATAGCATGGCTAGTAGTTGTACTAGACAGCATAACATGAAAGAGGCTACACACAAAAGGGCTGTAAATTTTGTCCGATTGTCCGATGTCCATTCGTGTGCATGATCGAAATACGTCCATCCGGGTCCGTCCAATTTCCATTTAGGACACGAGTTAGGACAACAAAATTTGTACGAGAAAAAATCATGTCCGGTCCGGGCTCGTCCGAATCCATCCGAATTACTTGTAATTTGGCATATAGTTGAGAGAAAATCAGGTAAAATGTACAAAATGTAATATAAATAACCATGTCCGACCGAGTCCGATTGTGTCCGTGTCCGAAAAACATATGTCCATGTTCGACCGATTTTATTTAGGACACGAATTAGGACAATGAAATTTGTCCGAGAAAATTTTTGGTCCGATCTGTTCGGTCCGATTTTTTTTAGGACATAAACTGAACACTCCTCCGTCCGGTCCAGCCGATTTACACCCCTACACAAAAACCATCGATAGGCAAGGACTGTGCACAATATCCAACAGTTGGTATGGACCAAAAGTCCAACCAATCACATCCATGTATGACTAGGGGAAATTAGCATATAGATTTACATACGTTGGGTAGGATTGCTCGGTCGTCGTGAAAGGAACAGAACTTCTTTAACCATCTCAGCAAAGGTATGAGCTAAGCTTTACTTGGATTGCCGAAATAGGTGAACGAAGAAGCAGTAAATGATCCTGCACACCAATCAAAACAAAACACTACCCAACCGAATTGTATGGCAAGGATCCATATGCAATAGAGTAACAGAGCATGTTCCAAAGAAAAGCGACCTTCGACCGAACATCGGCTAATAGCGTGTCAAAGCTACACCCACTAGGGATGTAGTCAGAGGCAATTGAAAACAGAGGAACCAAGTCTCATGCCCAAGAGAAAGAAACCACCGATCTCCAAGAAAGAACAAATCGTACACCAAAGGCCAAAACTGTAGGCAGGAACGCCTACGCACAGGCAACATCATCAGCACCCACAAGACAATATACATTGAATATCGAACCTACGTAAATCCTATCACGACCATAAGGGTGAGACATGAAGTTTACGATAGGCTAGAAGTTATTGTAAGCTTCATGTGTCTCCAAATCCTTCACTTTAGGCAAGCCAAAACAATTAACGAGAAAACCAGATGATACCAACAAAAACCCAAGAAGATTAATCAGTGTTACTCAAGCTGACCCCGAAGCTCCTGACTTGGTCAGACAAACAAACCAAGCAATGTATAGGTGCAGAATCTCTAGGTTACCTAGTATTGCGCATTAAAAGCTTATCGTTCAGTAGAGGAACACATCTAAACCTGATTAGGTAGAAAGTGATATAGCTAGGAAATCCCAGAAGAAGCCACCACGCACTGGAGAAAAGGGAAAACCTAGATGGTGTTAGGGCTACAGACAAGTCGTGGTGCGATTTGAGGAATGTAGGAGAAATCGACGAAAGGGGTGAAATAATATTTGAGAGCCGTGGAGAGCCCATGCATGGCGAAATCAGATGAGGAGGAGAATCAAATAGATTATAGAATTTTAGTGAGGATGAAGGAGTGGATGAAGCGGAGAGACAAAAAAGATGAAAGACGGAAGGAGGATTCTGTTGCCATTAACAGGCTTTCACACAGCTCTCAAACCCTCTCTGAAAATTCATTTATATTTCCCATTTAAAGGTTGACCAACTACAAAACATTTTTTATAGTGGGCCGATCGCACTACAAAAGCAGTTCAGATTACATTTAGATTCCAAAGCAATACTAACTAGCAAAAACGTCCTTTAAGGCACATACAACATGACAAGCGTACTCTTAATAACATATAGATAGAGGCTCTCAAAAGCGCCGACTAAGTGATGCTAGAGGTGAGAGTGGGGAGATAAGTTAGGATCAAGATCCACTTTTCTCTTTTGTCCATGCTCTTCGTTTATCTTATCAAAACATTATCCCATCTTGTTGATCCAACCCACCCCTATCTTATCTTTATAACTGTAATCACAAGCTTCTATTCAAGCTTCAGACAATTTAAAAGTAGAACAAGTTATATTGCATTTAAATTCAATTTAAACATTAATTGATATTGTATATCGATTGATATATTTATAACTACTATAAACAAAATTAATAATATTTGTTCATCAAATCGAATTTTTTTAATTAGCATTTCATAAATATTAATTGATTTTTAACTATCATAAATTTGTTAAATCATTTAGTCAAATGAGTATTTGACATTTCAATTATGGGGTCCATCAAGTGTGAATTTAGTTAGCGATTAACATAATATCATTTGAATATTAGCATTCATATGTTACTTAACAAGTGTTGTGACATTCTGATCAAATTTATCGCTCCTTGATTTTGGGAAAATCCAATTTTACTTTATTAAGTGTTACCTAATTGAAACGAGTATTTACACTAATTTTGGTCATCAAACTTGCATCACTTTTGACTCAAGAAATTTGGTAATCGTCATAATTCAAATATTGTCTAAATTTAACTTTATAGATCAAATAAAGTGTGTCGACCGTCCCATACCTCTTGCATCAAACTATAAGAAAAGTGTGCTACATGTCGTGCTAAGCCGATATGGAATGATCATCAAGAAAGATAAACGAAAAAGAAACCGGTGTACAACTCATAATGCATGAATAACATATAATAAAAAAAATGTATCAAGATATAGTAGTGAAGCATGATAAAGTAGAGAATTATATCTCCATAAAATCACTGAAATCATGCATAACGTATCTCACTATCTGAATACATCAAGCGTCACTACGCCCCTCTCAAAGTATATCAACCAAATAATGGAAATCAATCAAATAACTATATAGTATAATAGTAGTACGCCAGCCTCTGGCTCGTCACACCACAACAGCATCATCACCAAACTCGCTATTCAGTTTACATAATAACATCATTGATGAGCATCCCAAGGTAGTAAGAGGAGACATTAAACCTTGAGTCAGACAACAATCTGGGGTGAGCGATAAATAACAATCAACGGTTATACTAGAAAATATGATAATGGACAGTTCAACTTCCAACTGACATGTCCCTACAACCAAAGAATTAGCACATAAAATATGTTACTTAGATAAAAACAATGATAATGGACACTAGTCAAAATAGGATTCTCGATCCCCGCTTCTCTTCAGTATCCTACGATGATAGTCTACCTAAAAAAATAGAAGAGAACATACAAAAGCAGCCATAACATCCATAACAAAAAATATCGTAACAATCACCATCTAAAGCTATGAATACGTCGATAACTCATATGACCATCCTCGGTTACGTCAGCGGCTAATCCAAAACTCTGATTATAGTCGGAATACTATATGCCCCAAGACAACTAGATCACTTCTCAAGCGATCCACGATGTTGGAGAATGAATTTTTGATGACAACAACCTTATTTCAATGATAATTGATCATAAAATATATACTAACACTTTTATGTAGAATATACATACATACATACATCCATATATATATATACATATGCAGGATTTATATACAGGAATTATTACTGAAAACTGTACAGTTTAAAGATATTAGAGATTCACAATTCAGAGATGATTGAAGACTCATGAGTAATCAAGATTTCAAGAATTCAAGAGTTCAAGATAAATATAGTAATAGAGTCTTGTTCACGTAAGACTCTGAATATTACTCCAGGTTTTAATTCAAATTTAAATTCAATTTCTGTTTTTCGATTTCTAATTTTCAAATTCAAATTTTATTTTCATATTCTATCTTCAATCTTTATTTTCTCTATTTTACTTTTGATTTTAAACTCAAATTTTATAGTTTAGAAGTTTTATATATTATATACTTTATATTTATATAATTTTAAACTTTATAATTTATAAATATGTTTATATAGTTTATACTTATGGTTTCATATGATTTTCTACTTTATAATATTCATTTACAACACTATGTTTAAATTCTAGAGTTTCCAGAATTATATATATATATATATATATCAAAACACTTGAAAAATGCTCAAAAATCAATTTTGAACTAGGTTATGTTGACATACATTTATGCCTATGTCAACATATAACTGTCACATTTTTGATTTACAAAGAAAGAGTCTTTTCACTATTTGTAACATTCCTGAAGCACTGCAACCTTTCAAATCTTATAAATAGGGGTTGATTTCGGTTTTTTCATCATTCTTCTTCTCCTTTCTTTACACCATTATTCTTTCTTATTTTTATGATTACTACACCTATACTCTATCGAATTCAATTTTATTTACATAAAACTTCTTCTTTTCTCACTATTTACTCATTACTCTCTGAATCTAAGTGCTATTGAAGAATTATAGGGCTATTGTAATTGTTTGGGAAGTGTTTGGGTAACGGTGTTTTCCTTATAGCCGTGAAATCAGGGAACCGGAGCGGTGTTAACCTTATAGCCGTGAAATCAAGGAAAATATATTTGATCAAGGGTGTATGGAATTTGTGTTAACCTTGTAGCCGTAAAATCAAGGGGGTTGTACTTGGGTATTGATATAGTAATAAAACTCTGTGCAATCCAGCATTGCGTGAGATTGGACGAAGAAGTAATCTGAACCAGTAGAAAATCGGTGTGTTCTTTCTTTTTCTGCATTTTATTTTTGTGTTTATATTTGATTATGTGTCTATGGTTGTTTCTATGGTATGTGATTCATATAGTAAATCATATATTTTTTAGATTTTGTCTAATTTCTCAAAAACACTATTCACCCCCCTCTCTAGTGTTAGTTTTGCCTTAACGGTCCATTCCGCAATCCCTAACAATTGGTATAAGAGCAAGGTCTTTCAAAAAGTTCATAATATGATTTTCGAAAATAGTTATAATGGCAACCAACACTAGTAGCAATAATAGTTCTTTTGTAGAGGGTCAGTCCACTATTAGACCACCATTGTTTAATGGTAGTAATTATTCATATTGGGCATGTATAATGAAAATATATTTATAATCAGTAGGATTAGACACATGGAACAGTACACAGAATGAGTTTGGATAACCCACAACTGCTTTTGCATAATGGACAAATGAACAAAAGGCTGCTACACAAAGCAATTCTAAAGCCATGAATATGTTATTTTGTTCATTAGATAGGAATGAGTTTAATAAAGTGTCATATGTAAAACTGCTTATGAGATTTGGAGAACTTTACAAGTTACTCATGAAGGAACTAGTAAAATTAAACAAACTAAGATACCAATGTTAATTAATCAGTTTGAGTTATTCAAAATGAATGAGAATGTGTCTATCTTCGATATGTAGTGTAGACTTCAAGAGATAGTGCATTCATTAACAGCACTTGGAAAAACTTATTCAGAAGAAGATCAACTCAGAAAAATATTGAGTTCATTGACTCCAAAATGGGATCAGAAAACTTTGGCAATTGAAGAATCCAATAATGTTAGTAAAATGAAGATTGAGGAGTTAATAGGAAATCCGATGTCCTTTGAAGTTCAGTTCTAGAAAAGAAAGGAAAACATGCCAACCGAGAAGAAATCCATTGCATTTAAAACAAAAGCGAATGATTCTGACTCGAGTGGTGAAGATGATGAAGAAACAACCTTAATGATAAGACATTTTAGAAAATTTCTGAAATATATAAAGAAAAATTATTTTCAAAATAATGCTAAGGAAGTTCTAGAAGAAAGGATGATTGATGTTATAACTGCAACAAACCAGGCCATATAAGGAGAATGTGTCCATATCCAAATAAGTCAACTCAACAAACAGACAACATCAATTCATCAAGAAAGAGAAAGAAAGTATGCGCAACAATGTTCGATGATCCAGATTCATCATTAAGTGATGAAGAGCTAGAAACCGAAAATTCAAATATGTGCTTCACGATAATTCAGAATTCAAAAAAAATCGAAGAAAAGGATCTAAAAATCGGGTATGCCTTTATTAATTTTTAAATTTTCTTTGGTTGAATGGTTGCTTTGTTTGTTTTCTTTGTTTGTTTTGAATTTAAAAATTAAACTTTAAAATTCAAACTTGAAATTTAAAATTTGAATTTGAAATTCAAAATTCAAAATAATAATATAATATATTTTTTGGATGTTTGTTAGGATTAGAATTATTTCAGGAAATCATTAGAACCTGAAATATAGATTGATAATTTTTAAATCACATTTCACAAAAATCAAATTTCCTTTGAAAATAAGTATATATGTCGACATACATATGTCTATATGTCGACATATTTGACCTGAAATTTGAAATTCAAAATTAGAATTTCAATGGTTTAAACTTTCAAACTTCCCTCTAAATTTTCACCAAGCCCCAAGGTCTGAAAATGTGTCATTGACTTTTGAAAAGTTGTGCCTATTTAATTCGTATCCATTCAATTTCTATATATACACCTATTCTCTCTACCTTTCATTCACAATTCAAAAAAATATTCTTCATATCTATTCTCTTCAAAACTATCAATTCAATGGCTTCCTCGAGTTCATCTTAGAAATAGAAGTTAACTAAAACCATCAAAGGTTATCTTCATAATGACAAAGAAGCTATCAAAACCTATGTTAGCTATTTAGTAAATGCTAAAGTTAATACGGGTGCTTTTGCCATCTTTGGAGACTTTCCTTCCTATGATCTTATCTGTCCATTTCAACACAATGAAGTCTTGAGTCTAATTGACTCTCGGGGTAATGATGAAGTGTGTTATCCTAAGCTTGTCATGATGTTCTATGTGAATCTTAATCACGGATTTTACGAAGGCAACGAAGACCAAATTTGGAGTAGCGTCAAAGGCATGCAAATTGTTCTTGATGCCGAAATCTTGGGCACTATCTTAAATTGTAGAAGCATGGGCTCGGATTTTTCGGATTTCAAAATGGATGAAGTCGATTTGGAGACTTATCATGACATATTTGAAAGCGATGCTCAAATGGATTCCAAAAATTGCTTTTTCTGTCCAAAAACAAGAATCGTAAACCTTCTCCTTTAATATACCATCGCTCTCCGTTCCAGAAACTTTAACAACCCAACTCTCAAGGTCCAAAAAGCCCTCTTTACTATGATTGGTGGTTGTTATATCAATTAGGCCGATATGATCTTAAAAGAAATCAAGCCCACAGAAATGTCATCAAGAGAAAACACTCTTTACTATGGAGTTTATCTCAACCGCATTTTCAAATACTTTGGAGTTGATCTTCATGGGGAAGAATTTGTGCCAAGAAAATTGTTTGACTCATCAAACATAAATCTCATGCAAATTTCTCTCACTTTCCAACCATATAAGACATTCAAAGCAAACATGCTCGAATGCAACAAGAACAAGCACCTATGGAAGTCGAAGAAGAAGAAACTTCTTTAGAAAGTGTTGAGTGTCCAACCAACACTACAAACATTTCCAAAGAGATGATTGTTCAAAATCAAGTGAAGATTGTCAACAATCAAAAGAAGCTCAAAAAGAATTTTCTAAAATGATTAAGTTTATCGTCAAGATAGGAAGAAAGCTTGGAATTTCATCTTCTTTATCATCATTCGCTGAAAACTAGCCTATCTAGTTTTACTTATCTTTAAATATTTTCTTGTATTTACTTTCGAATCTCGTATTTAGCGTGTCTTAATTAGTTGGAGGTATTTGCTTTTTATGAAGTAATGAATGGAGTTTTATTTATGTTAAAATTATCTTTAAGTTACTGCAAAAACTTTAGAATTAATTATAATATAATATATGATTAAAAGATTCAAAGTTTGAAAATTTCCAAAAAAATTAATAGGATATGTCGACATATAACTGCCAGATTTTCAAAAATTTCCAAAATTTTAAATTAAATAATTAACTCATGTTGTAACACCCCGTAATTCTGTTAATATTAATATTCACAAATTAAAGAATAACTAATCTCAGATGTGAGAATTGTGGGAAATGGGTTGCGCCATTGTGTTCGTCTCGGAATGCTGGTTGAAATAGAGTCCGAGTTTGCGTGAATTGGACTTCGTATGAAGAAGTTATGGCCATCGGAAGTTTCGGAAAATTCAAAACAGCTCGCAGGAAAAATTAAAATTCAAACTGGAAGTGCAGAAGCGGGCTGGGCGGGAAAATTCCCGCCCAGGCAGGTCGACTTGGGGGTCAACACTAGTGTCGACCTGCCTCCCCCCCCAGGTCGACTATAGTGTCGACCTGGGTGTCGACCTGGTCAGTCGGCTAGGGTTTTGACTGAGCCCAATCTTGAGCTGCTGATGTGTCTTTAGGGCTGAGTTGGCAAATTAAACGGTTCAGTTTAATTCTGAGTTGATCTGACGGTCTAAATAAACCCTAAACTCTATAAATACCTAGGTAGTCTCTCACCCTAATTCATATGAAAAATAGAATAGCTACCGTCATCCTGCCGCCATGAAACTCAGTCTAGCCGCCGCCAACCAAGAAGGAATAAAAGCTAAATCAAATTCTAATTCTACTCAACTCTAAAGCAAATCAAGACCCTCTTTTCTTCTCTAAATTGTGAGTATGATGATCTTAACAAGATTATTGTTAAACTAATTCGATTAAGTCATGAATGGATTATAATTAAATGATGTGGATTATCACATATGTGGTTGTTAACCTTATATTATCATGTATGTCATAAATCATATGCTATGTAATGATGATATCCTATATGTTGTAAATCATGCTATGATGATATTGTATAAGTTGTAGTTTTCTATGCTAAATTGAGATGAATCATACATGTTATTTTATATGCTAGTTAGTTCATGTTAATCAAATCATCATGTTTGGGCTATGTTGATCTATATGACAAGTCACATATGCAAGTTTAGGTTGATTAGTAAAAGTTATGAACATATGCCATGACATCTACTATGATATCTAGAATTATGCTATGACATATGTGAAATTCTATGCTAGTTCACACCATCATTATGTTGTCTAAAACCCCATATGCAAGCATATACACAAATTTGGGTTATGATCATATCATGTACATTGTGACATTTAACAAGTTGACACCTTTAGACCCTTAACATGTGTAGTTTATGCAAGTTTCACCCCTATTGTGATTAGATTCATTTTAATTGTTTATATTTTGTGATAATTTATTTTTGTGCTATGAGTTAGACTATTCGAGTCTAACGTATATTCTGCGTTGAATAAGCGAACGTATAAACGTGGGGTAGGGGTAATATTAAGGATTTAATAATAAGAAGTTGGGGTGCAATTGATATGATTTTGCATGCCATGAGTGGATGACCATAATTGAGTCAATTATGGACATCAATAAAAGTGGACTTAATTAATAATTTGGATAGGGAATTATTAAAACTGGGGTAAAAGATTATAAGTGATAATCAATGCTTAGGACACGAGGTTGGACTCGTTTGTGACGTAAACCTGCCCGGACCTGCATGGCAAATCCAGTGGTCACAAATGTCAGCCCAATATGAGAGGTCCTAGGCCTAAACTAAAGCATAACAGTTGTAAAGACACGAGGTTAGACTCTTTTATGGTGTAAGACTGCCCGGACCCGCCCGGCAAATCCAGCTGCCATAAATGCCAGTCTAATGTGAGAGGTATTTATGAGGTTATGTCCTGAATGAATTAAGAAATACTTAACCAAATAAACATGTAAGGTGGGACATGGGGGTTAAGTAGGTGCCTTGGGTGGCATGGGGAATCTAGTGGGTGCCCTTAGTGGCATGTGAAATACGATTAGTTAGACTTAACCAAACACACATGTAAATGAACATGACTAAGAGGGTTAAGTGGGATATACTAGTGGTGACAAGCTTAGGTGGGTAGCGTGTGGGGGCCCATTTCAACCAGTATCTCAAACGTATCTTTGTGGGCTCGACCCAAGTCGAGGACGGGACACGCATACTGGGTTTGACTATAAGAGGCTAAAACGGGGAGCGGTGGCAACGCAAGTCCAACGGGTTTCATATGCGTGTATGGACCCGGGCTGGTAGGTAAGACGTTGTTGCATCGTGTAGGTATAAGCCGTGCATTCTCAAGTTGTATCGGGTTGCCACTTTAGGGGAGTGATACACCCCACTGTGGGGCCAGCACGGGTATCTACGAGTAGGGAGCCGATCGCAAGTGGGTAGTAGGGTACACCGAGAGGAGATAGGGGCAGACGACACCTATGTAGTCAGCTAGGGGTACACAAGGCAATTTATATAGTTTCTGTGTGAAGCAAGTGGGATCAACCTTTAGGGTGACTGGTGCGGTGCAGTGTAGTAATGTGCGGTGCAGTGTAGTAATTATTCGTTAGTAATTAGGTATGCCTTTAACGTTATCTTTATCTGCTCTTCCATGCCCAATAGTTCATGGACATTTCCTTGTTTTCCAGCTTATGCCTTGGTCTAGTTATTTTAATAATAGTATTGTTAGAATTATCATACTCGCCAGACTTTATGTCTGACCCCCTCCATTTCTATCCTTTTTCCCCCTCCAGGTCCTCAGGTTGGACCCAGCTCTAGTGGAGTTTGATTGGATTGCTTTATCTCTCTTGGAAAGCTTGGACCGTTGAAGTAAAGTCCAGCTTGTTATCTTCTTTAATGGCTATTTGTGTAATGGGATTATGTATTTTGTTTTTATGAAGATGAATATTGTACTTGACACTAATTTATGGTTTTATGATGTAACAAACATGTTTAATTTCTGCTGCAATAAAATGAAGTTTTAGATTTCCAAGTACTACTTATTTTCTGTCTTGTTGTAATTTTTATGTTCTATATTCACTTAAAACCTCCATGGAAGCTAATGCATTCCCTTTGTGAGTGACATTAATGGACGTGGGGTGTTACACATGGTATCAGAGTTTAAGGTTACCAAAACAGATAATTTTTTTAGAAAAACTATTTTTCTAGAGTATTTTTGGAAGAAGTGTTTTCAAAACCATGTTTTAATGAGAAATTTAAAGAGGAAAGTTTTTATGAAAAACATAATCCCCTATAGCCATATATCCTTATCTTTCGAATTCTCCATTTTGAATCTTTCCTTTTTCGTTTCAGCATGGCTGAAGATCTTAACCTTCCTGACGGTGTAACGATACCAGGATGGTATAGGAGGTTGTTAGAGGCTAGGGCCGCCGCAGGTCCAGCCAATGTTCCTCCACCACTAGTTGCACCTGTTCCTCCTCCTCCTCCTCCTCGCGTTGATACTTTTGCAAAGACGTGCAAGGAATTTAAGGCTATGGGTGGAAAACTTTTTCAAGGGTCAGAAACATGTGTGGAAGCTAGAGATTGGCTTAAGGAGGTGGAAGAATTGCTAGAAATCTTTGAAGTGGAAGAAAGGAGGAGAGTCAAATTAGCAGCTTGGTTAATGAAGGGAGAGGCCTCGTTTTGGTGGGAGGTCACTAATGGGGAGCGTCCTATTGATTCTTGGGCGGATTTCAGGCATAGGTTTGTGGCGAAGTTTCTCTCAAGAGCAGAAGAGAATCTATATATGGAAAGGTTCTTGACATTGAAGCAAGGAGGCTCATCAGTGAAAGAATATGTCAACAAATTTAATCAATTAGTAAGGTTTGGCTTGGACTTAGTGAACACGCCAGAGAAGAAGGCTCTGAGGTTCGTAAATGGATTGAATGAACCGTTGCAAGGGTTGGCTATGACCCACATCCCTATTGGGGCCACCTTTGAGAAGCTAGTAGACATGGAACTCATGCACGAGGAGAAGGGCGCTAAAGCTGATAAGGCACCCGAGAAGAAAGGGGATCAGAAGAAACCAAAACAGCAAAACAAGAAGGGTGGTAAAGATAATAATAGCAAGGGAAAGAAGAAATGCTTTAACTGTGGGACACTAGGCCACCTCAGCAAGGATTGCCGAAAGGAAAAGAAGACTGGCTATTTCCACTATGGCGAAGCGGGACATCTAGTGAAGGACTGCCCAAAGAAGGGGCAGAGGGTAGGAGCTACCTCGGGAGGACAGGTGCAGGCTCTTATGGCACCAGGGCAGGCAAGGGGACAAGTTCAGGCTCTTGCGGTCCCACCGCTGCAAGAACGAGGCAGAACCATTTCTGTTGAAAGCTTAGTTTTTCTGTTTGATCATCCTGTCCGTACCTTATTTGACTCGGGCGCATCGCATTCGTTTATCTCTACGTCATTAGTTGAATCACTGCACTTAAACACCAGTTTAGTAGAGGATCCCTTAGTTGTTTCGAATTCAATTGGTGGCTCAGCCTATTTGTCCATGATGTGTTTGGATTTGAAAATTTCTATACTTAGCGTTGAGTTTAGATGTGATGCTTATGTTTTGGGCTTCACAGGCTATGGGCTAATTTTAGGAATGGATTGGTTATCCAGAAATGGGTCCGTACTTGATTGTGAAAGGAGAGTAGTTAGGCTCATGACTCGCCTTGGCAACACTCTCGAAATCTTTTATAGTCCCATAAATTCCGTTATGCTAAGTTATTTAGAATCGCTCGACGCGTCTGAGGAAAATCTACAATCTGTTAGAGTGGTCCGAGAATACTCGGATGTGTTTGAGGAGGTGAAGGGCTTGCCTCCGAAGCGGGAGATAGATTTTCGAATATATCTTGTGGATAATGCGAAACCAGTATCTTTTCCAGTACGCCACATGGCTCCGCGTGAAAGGAGGGAACTCGATAAGCAAGTGAAGGAGTTTCTTGAGAAGGGGTTCATAAGACGAAGTATATCGGAGTGGGGTGCTCCAGTAGTATTTGCCACGAAGGCGGATGGGTCCCTTAGACTTTGTGTGGACTATAGAGAACTTAATAAGCTTACTAAGAAGAACAGACACCCACTGCCGAGGATTGACGATCCCTTCGATCAGTTAGTTGGCGCCTCAGTGTTTTCGCAGTTGGACCTAGCCACTGGTTTTCATCAGTTGAGAGTGGCTGAGGATAGCATTGACAAGACTGCCTTTAGGACTCCGGACGGTTTCTATGAATGGCTAGTGATGCCCTTTGGTTTGACAAACGCCCCCGCATACTTTGTTGATTTGATGAGTAGGGTGTTTAGGGAGTACCTTAACAAATTCGTGGTAGTCTTTGTAGACGACATCTTGGTCTTTTCTAAGGATGAAGAAGAGCATGCCCTACATCTTAGGGAAGTGTTGGAGACCCTACGAGCGCATAGCCTTAAAGCTAAATTTTCCAAATGTCACTTCTGGAGGAAGTACGATTCTTAGGGCACGTGGTTTCCAAGAAAGGGATAGCTGTGGATCCCGCGAAGGTGGTGGCCATCCAAGATTTATTAGGTCCCTAAAAATGCTACCGAAGTGAGAAGTTTCTTGGGGCTGGCTGGCTACTATAGGAAGTTTATCAAAGACTTCGCAAAGATATCAACTCCATTAACACGCTTGACGAAGAAGAACCTAGTTTTCACATGGGACGTAGATTGTGATGATGCGTTCCAATGTTTGAAGAGAGCTTTGACCTCAGCCCCAGTCTTAGTGCTGCCAGACGAGAGTAAGCCATTTACCGTTTATACTGACGCTTGTGGGACAGGACTAGGCGCAGTTTTAATGCAAGAGGGTAGGGTAATAGCCTATGGTGGAAGGCAGTTGAGAGCGCATGAGAAGAATTACCCCACGCATGACCTAGAGTTGGCCGCTATTGTTTTCGCGCTTAAGTCTTGGCGTCATTATCTTATTGGCGAGAAATTCGAATTATTCACTGATCACAAATCGCTAAAATACTTGTTCTCTCAGAAGGACTTGAACTTAAGGCAGCAAAGGTGGATGGAGTTCTTAGCATCCTACGATTTCGAAATAGCTTATACCCCTGGCAAGGGTAACGTAGTGGCAGATGCCTTAAGTAGAAAAAGATTATCCTTAAGTCCTTTGTTTGTTGAGCGGAGAAGCTTAGAATTCATTTCGATGTTTGACTTTAGACCTTCTGTTGACTTTGTACCCGGTTTGCTGGCATCCTTGGAGGTCAGACCTACGCTTTTGGGACGGATTGGGGAGGCACAGCGAGATGACCCACAGTTGGTTGAGTTAGTAGAAAAGCTCAAAGGAGGGGAGTCATCAAGCCATCTCCGTAGGTATACCCTAGATGAAAAGGGTTGGTTACGTAGGGATAGTAGACTTTGTGTACCAAAAGACGATGACCTAAGGAAGACTATTCTTGACGAAGCACATCGTTCGAAGATGACCATTCATCCCGGCAGGGACAAGATGTACATGGACATGAGACGAGTTTACTTTTGGGCCGGCATGAAGAAAGATGTGGCCGAGTATGTCGCTAGATGCTTGGTGTGCCAACAAGTAAAAGCGGAGCAAAAGAAACCCGGTGGGTTGCTTCACCCATTGGAGATTCCACTATGGAAGTGGGAAAGTGTCTCGATGGACTTTGTGGATGGATTACCGCGATCAAGGAAGGGTAATACGGGGATTTGGGTTATAGTAGATAGACTTACTAAGAGCGCCCATTTCATTCCCGTGAAGAGTAAGAGAACTGCTCTATGGTTAGCTTCTGTATACGTCTGAGAGATAGCTCGTTTGCACGGTGTTCCTTCTAGCATAGTGACCGACCGCGATCCTATTTTCACTAGCGAATTTTGGAGAAGCTTGCAAGAGGCGGTAGGGACTCAGTTATGTTTGAGCACCGCATACCATCCTCATACGGACGGCCAAACCGAGAGGGTGAATCGTATTCTAGAGGACCTATTGAGGCTATGTATCCTAGACTTTGGGGGTACATGGGAAGAGCATCTTCCGTTGGTGGAGTTCGCATATAATAACAGCTTTCAGTCTAGCATTGGCATGGCACCTTTCGAAGCTCTTTATGGAGGACCTTGTCGTTCACCTACATGTTGGTGGGAATCTACGGATAAGATCTTGCTTGGGCCCGAAATGATTAGGGAGACTTCGGAGAAGATCGACTTGATTCGAAGGAGGATGAATGCAGCGCAAGATAGGCAGAATTCTTATGCGGATAAGAGGAGGTCAGACCTTGAGTTTGAAGTTGGGGACATGGTCTTTATCAAAGTGTCTCCATTACGGAACGTTGTTCGCTTTGGGTCCATTGGGAAGTTAGCACCAAGGTTCGTAGGGCCGTTTCCTATTAAGGAAAGGATTGGACAGATGGTGTATAGAGTGGAGTTGCCTGAGAGACTTAGTGGTGTACACGACGTATTCCATGTATCACATTTGAGGAAGTGTTTGCACGAGACCGCGGAAGTGGTAGAGCCGAGCTTGCTTAGAGAGGTGGAGATAGAGCGAGATGCGACGATTCGATGAGCTCCTACGCGCATTCTTGGGTCAGAGATTAAGAAGCTGAGAAATCGAGAGGTCAGACTAGTCAAAGTACAATGGGGAGATGATGAGAGAGACGCTACTTGGGAGACAGAAGAGAAGATGCGTTCACGATACCCTTTTCTTTTTGAGGGTATGTCCTTTAATTTTTCCTTTATCGCTTATCTTGTACTTATCTTACCTTTAGAGTATCCTCTCGCTAGTATCTTTGACCTTTATTTAAGATAATCCTATGGTTGAAACATGTGTTTGAGACATGTTATGTATGATGGATGCACGTGGATGCAAGTGTTTGCTACTGGTTGCTCGTGGACGCATATACACACACTATTAGGCACTAGATCGGCTCAGTCACTTCATACTGCATATTGCATATAAATGGCTGTATTTAGTAAAATGGATGTATAATGGTTGTACTATCATATGGATGCTGCATTCAGATGAAGATTGTGCACGCATGTAGAGATAATAGGTAGCATTAAGGAACCTTTGCATACATAATGGACGCATGGCACTATCATGAATTGCATTAAGGAGGTCAACTGAATCAGTGGACCGCCTGATTTTGCATTAGATATGGACATATACACACACTGTGCATTTAAACATGAAAGCATTAGAAGTCTATAAGGACAATTGATGCCTGTGATTGATGGTTGAGTAGATGGTTGTTTGGATGTTAGGATATACATTCTTCTTAACTTGAAGATTTCGAGGACGAAATCCTTTAAGGAGGGGAGAATGTAACACCTCGTAATTCTGTTAATATTAATATTCACAAATTAAAGAATAAATAATCTAAGACGTGAGAATTGTGGGAAACGGGTTGCGCCATTGTGTTCGTCTCGGAATTCTGGTTGAAATAGAGTCCGAGTTTGCGTGAATTGGACTTCGTATGAAGAAGTTATGGCCATCAGAAGTTTCAGAAAATTCAAAACAGCTCGCAGGAAAATTTAAAATTCAAACTGGAAGTGTAGAAGCGGGCTGGGCGGGAAAATTCCCGCCCAGGCAGGTCGACTGGGGGGTCGACACTAGTGTCGACCTGCCCCCCCAGGTCGACTATAGTGTCGACCTGGTCAGTCGGCTAGGGTTTTGACTGAGCCCAATCTTGAGCTGCTGATGTGTCTTTAGGGCTGAGTTGGCAAATTAAACGGTTCAGTTTAGTTCTGAGTTGATCTGACGATCTAAATAAACCCTAAACTCTATAAATACCTAGGTAGTCTCTCACCCTAATTCATATGAAAAATAGAATAGCTACTGTCATCCTGCCCCATAAAACTCAGTCTAGCCGCCGCCAACTAAGAAGGAAGAAAAGCTAAATCAAATTCTAATTCTACTCAACTCTAAAGCAAATCAAGACCCTCTTTTCTTCTCTAAATTGTGAGTATGATGATCTTAACAAGATTATTGTTAAACTAATTCGATTAAGTCATGAATGGATTATAAGTAAATGATGTGGATTATCACATATGTGGTTGTTAACCTTATGTTATCATGTATGTCATAAATCCTATGCTATGTAATGATGATATCCTATATGTTGTAAATCATGCTATGATGATACTGTATAAGTTGTAGTTTTCTATGCTAAATTGAGATGAATCATACATGTTATTGTCTATGCTAGTTAGTTCATGTTAATCAAATCATCATGTTTGGGCTATGTTTATCTATATGACAAGTCACATATGCAAGTTTAGGTTGATTAGTAAAAGTTATGAACATATGCCATGACATCTACTATGACATCTAGAATTATGCTATGACATATGTGAAATTCTATTCTAGTTCACACCATCATTATGTTGTCTAAAACCCCATATGCAAGCATATACACAAATTTGTGTTATGATCATATCATGTAAATTGTGACATTTAACAAGTTGACACCTTTAGACCCTTAACATGTGTAGTTTATGCAAGTTTCACCCCTATTGAGATTAGATTCATTTTAATTGTTTATATGTTGTGATAATTTATTTTTGTGCTATTAGTTAGACTATTCGAGTCTAACGTATATTCTGCGTTGAATAAGCGAACGTATAAACGTGGGGTACGGGTAATATTAACGGTTTAATAATAAGAAGTTGGGGTGCAATTGATATGATTTTGCATGCCATGAGTGGATGACCATAATTGAGTCAATTATGGACATCAATAAAAGTGGACTTAATTAATAATTTGGATAGGGAATTATTAAAACTGGGGTAAAAGATTATAAGTTATAATCAATGCTTAGGACATGAGGTTGGAATTGTTTGTGACGTAAACCTGCCCGGACCCGCCCGGCAAATCCAGTGGTCACAAATGTCAGCCCAATGTGAGAGGTCCTAGGCCTAAACTAAAGCATAACAGTTGTAAAGACACGAGGTTAGACTCTTTTATGGTGTAAGACTGCCCGGACCCGCCCGGCAAATCCAGCTGCCATAAATGCCAGTCTAATGTGAGAGGTCTTTATGAGGTTATGGCCTGAATGAATTAAGAGATACTTAACCAAATAAACATGTAAGGTGGGACATGGGGGTTAAGTAGGTGCCTTGGATGGCATGGGGAATCTAGTGGGTGCCCTTAGTGGCATGTGAAATACGATTAGTAAGACTTAACCAAACACACATGTAAATGAACATGACTAAGAGGGTTAAGTGGGATATACTAGTGGTGACAAGCTTAGGTGGGTAGCTTGTGGGGGCCCATTTCAACCAGTATCCCAAACGTATCTTTGTGGGCTCGACCCAAGTCGAGGACGGGACACGCATACTGGGTTTGACTATAAGAGGCCAAAACGGGGAGCGGTGGCAACGCAAGTCCAACGGGTTTCATATGCGTGTGTGGACCCGGGCTGGTAGGTAAGACGTTGTTGCATCGTGTAGCTATAAGCCGTGCATTCTCAAGTTGTAATGGGTTGCCACTTTAGGGGAGTGATACACCCCACTGTGGGGCCAGCACGGGTATCTACGAGTAAGGAGCCGATCGCAAGTGGGTAGTGGGGTACACCTAGAGGAGATAGGGGCAGACAACACCTATGTAGTCAGCTAGGGGTACGCAAGGCAATTTATATAGTTTCTGTGTGAAGCAAGTGGGATCAACCTTTAGGGTGACTGGTGCGGTGCAATGTAGTAATGTGCGGTGCAGTGTAGTAATTATTCGTTAGTAATTAGGTATGCCTTTAACGTTACCTTTAACGTTATCTTTATCTGCTCTTCCATGCCCAATAGTTCATAGACATTTCCTTGTTTTCCAGCTTATGCCTTGGTCTAGTTATTTTGATAATAGTATTGTT
Source organism: Allium sativum (assembly GCA_030737875.1). Lineage (NCBI taxonomy): Eukaryota > Viridiplantae > Streptophyta > Magnoliopsida > Asparagales > Amaryllidaceae > Allium > Allium sativum. The sequence continues at coordinate 963,575,420 of CM060922.1, forward strand.
AGAATTATCATACTCGCCAGACTTTATGTCTGACCCCCTCCATTTCTATCCTTTTTCCCCCTCCAGGTCCTCAGGTTGGACCCAGCTCTAGTGGAGTTTGATTGGATTGCTTTATCTCTCTTGGAAAGCTTGGACTGTTGAAGTAAAGTCCAGCTTGTTATCTTCTTTAATGGCTATTTGTGTAATGGGATTATGTATTTTGTTTTTATGAAGATGGATATTGTACTTGACTCTGATTTATGGTTTTATGATGTAACAAACATGTTTAATTTCCGCTGCAATAAAATGAAGTTTTAGATTTCCAAGTATACTTATTATCTGTCTTGTTGTAATTTTTCTGTTCTATATTCACTTAAAACCTCCATGGAAGTTAATGCATTCCCTTTGTGAGTGACATTAATGGACGTGGGGTGTTACACATGTCCATTCAAAATCCAATGAATTCCAAACCATATTTAAGCCTATTTCTTCCATAAAACTTCGTTATTTCATTTATCCTTCTTCTCTATTCATTTCTTATCAAAACTATGGCAAATCCAATTCATAATCTAAGTGAAAATTTTGAAGAAACATTGAATTCCTTTAAGAATATTCTCTCTGTAATTCTATGAAACCAGTGTCATCTTGAATTAAGCCAAAGAAAGATGTTTGAATAGCAAGAGAAGCACTTTGATGCAATAAGTGGCTAATCACCTCTCTTTTCAAAGATGAAGTTAATAATCTCGCTAAAGTACTACCAACCAAAGAAGATGAAGATTGGGAGGTCATCAAGAAGGATCCAATCTTTGGAGAAGATGGTTGGGTAGAAGTCCCAAGAAACGTTTAATTGTTTGGTATGATTTGATGTGTTTGAGTTTTTGTGATTTGGATTATTTGACTTGTTTATATTAAACATATGGTGTGGTGTGCTCGGGTTGGTTTGTATATGACTTAAAACATATGTAATTATAATACTTATATTGGTTTGTATTGATTAATGTAATCTTAAATTTAGGGAAAGTATTAAGGAGGAGTACTTTAGTATAGGAACTATTTAGATAATTATAGGATTTAGGGGGAGTAGTTTTAGAATTTCTTTTTGATAATGCCAAAGGGGGAGAAATTATAAAATATAGATTTAGTTTATAGGATTCATATAGACAGGGGAAGTATTAGAAGAATCATCATCAACATGTATGTACAGGTATTATATTTTATAAACTAAGGTTGTCATCGTTAAAAAGGGGGAGATTATTGGAGAATGAAGTTTTGATGACAACAACCTTATTTCAATGATAACTGATTATAAAATATATACTAACACTTTTATTAAGAATATATATATATTTATATACACACATATGCAGGATTTATACATGAATTATAACTGAAGACTGTATGGTTTAAAGATATTAGAGATTCAGAATTCAGAGATGATTGAAGGCTCATGAGTAATCAAGATTTCAAGAATTCAAGAGTTCAAGAAAAATATAGTAATAGAGTCTAGTTCATGTAAGACTCTGAACAACACTCCAGGTTCTAATTTAAATTCTGTTTTTCGATTTCAACTTCAAATTCTATTTTCATATTCTATCTTCAATCTTTATTTTCTCTATTTTACTTTTGAATTTAAACTCAAGTTTTATAGTTTATAAGTTTTATATATTATATACTTTATATTTATATAGTTTTAAACTTTATAATTTATAAATATGTTTATATAGTTTATACTTATGGTTTCAAATGATTTTCTACTTTACAACATTCATTTGCAACACTATGTTTTAATTCAAGAGTTTCCAAAATTATATATATATATATATCAAAACACTTGAAAAATGCTCAAAAATCAATTTTGAACTAGGTTATGTCGACATACATTTATACCTATGTCCACATGTAATCGTCACATTTTTTATTTTCAAAAGAAGCGTCTTTTCACTATTTGTAACATTCTAGAAGTGTTGCAACCTTTCAAATCTTATAATTAGGGGCTGATTTTGAATTTTTTCATCATTCTTCTTCTCCATCTTCATCACTTTTTTTTACACCATTATTCTTTCTTATTTCTATGATTTCTACACATGTACTCTGCCGAATTCAATTCTATTTACATAAAACTTCTTCTTTCTCACTCCCTACTCATTACTCTCTGAATCGAAGTGTTATTGAAGAGTTATAGGGCTATTGTAATTTTTTGAGAAGTGTCTGGGTAACGGTGTTTCCTTATAGCTGTGAAATCACGAAACCGGAGCGGTGTTAACCTTGTAACCGTGAAATCAAGGGGAATATAGTTGATCAAGGGTGTATGGAATCGGTGTAAACCTTGTAGCCGTGAAATCAAGGGGGTTGTACTTGGATATTGATGTAGTAATAAAACTCTGTGCAATTCAGCGTTGCGTGTGATTGGATGTAGGAGTAATCCAAACTAGTATAAAATCAGTGTGTTCTTTCCTATTCTGCAATTTATTTTTATTTAAGTTTGTGTTTATATTGGATTTTGTGTCTGTGATTGTTTCTGTTGTGTGTGATTCCTATAGTAGATCATATAAGTTTTAGATTTTGTCTAATTTCTCAAAAACACTGTTCACCCCCCACTAGTGTTAATTTTTCCTTAACGATCCATAACACATGACATATGATCTCCTTGATCCTAATGGTCTTCCTACAATACGTCTACTTCGAGTCACACCCAGAACACTTCGAGCTATCAATGATTCTTTGGAACTTCCAAATACATGAGCTACCCACAACTCCATCTTTTTATCGAGTCTCACTCGAGACATTCCATTATCTTGTAACCTCATTTCATTCCGAGCTTCCTATCACATTTACATTCGACCACTCTTGTCTAAGTTCACAATTAAAGAACCAACACCTTCATGATGATAACTTCCACCCCATAGATGTTACTGATGAACTTAGACCTCCGGCACACTCTTAAAGACCCCTGCAATCCATACCCAGGACTCTCGGCCACATTGTTCAATTTGATGGATCGGTACCCGTCCATCCCCTATGGACTGGTGTCAGTTCATATACTTAGCAAATTTTTTGCTAAGATATGGATCTTCCTCATTTAGCTCCTCACCGGTATCCTTCTACAAAACTATGAGCCATTTCGATCTTCACAACTTGTTCATGCCAATCTAGCATCATGTCTTCACGTTCTACGCCTTCGACCAATCAAGTCTTCACCAACACTTGCCTAAAGCCTCCTAGGGGCGCCTTGATGCCATACATCAAAAATCATGATCATTCGCGTTGATATGATGGATCAGTGTCGGTCCATAGGCTATGGACTGATATCGATCTATGTACTTAACCATTTTCAACACAAATTTTTTTATGTTGCCTTCCGGCTTTCTGGAGAGCTTCTCTTCCAAATTTCATCTGATTCCAATCATCTAAACCACGATTTACTTTAAACTTTGATTTTAAGTCCTATTAAAGCAATTCTAAATGACCAAATTAAGCATAATATACAATTTCGAGAATATAAACAATAATTCTCCAATTTTAGGCATGTACAATCGTATGGATACAAAAATCCATGAATCTGCAATAACAACCGTACATCTACAATAATTTGAGACAATCACATACTAATCATGTTAAATCTAACAAATTTCTTAATAGATGTCAAAATTAAGTTATTCTGTCTGGATCTAAAATGAACATTATGATCCAGTTTTAGAGTAGAATTAATGTGTAAGGTGTTTAATTAACCTAATTAAACATATATTTCATTATAACCATGTGAAAGATCTTTATCATTCACCAAATCCTAGATTTCAACTCAATTGGTTGATGATTATCTGGATAGTGTAGAAAATACTCAATTATGATGCTAAATAATGATAACCAATCACCTTTGATGTAAATCTAATTTCTAGATGTTATGTAGAATGATTTGGTAAAGAAAGAGTTAGAGTTTAAGAGACTAGGTTGAAATGGAGAATCACAGGGCCCGACCTAATGTTAGACTGAGGAGAGAAGTTCTAATTCTTTCCCCACAACCCCAATTTATAGCTACATGTCACTAATCGGCCCATTGGTTATTTATGAATTGGTCTTATAGAAATAAAAACATAAAAAAGCAATTTCTCTTAAATCGCTAAGCCAAATCCTTAGTGTAGTTACTCTACGGAATGACCAACCACGCTTATGATCCAATTAGACCAGTTAGAGCACCTATTTTGGTCTCTAGCAAAAGTTATGGCTAGAACAGTAAATCATAGGGGTAAAACTATTACGAAAAGATTCGGTAAAAATCATGGACATGCATTACATTCCCATGAACTACATATTAAAATATTATAATGACAAGACCACTAGGTAATTAAATAGAATAATTTTACAATCCTTCAATAAGTAAAATATGAGTATTTACATTCTCCTCCCTTTGGGAATTTATCCCTTGAAATCCCAAATAAACACTCCATCCCGCATGTTTACCATCCAAGAGTATCCAATATATCATCTAATCTAGAATCCAATGATCTATGCAAATAAAAATCATATACTACCATCCGAAAGTCTAATAGAGCAAGACACAATAGCACAAGTAGGTACGATATATGGGACATACCACTCAAAGGTCAACTTCATATTTTTTTTGTTTCCCATGTGTAATCATCATCATTCTCGCTCTATTGTATCTTGACTAGCCAAACAATCTTCCTCTAAGTTATTCGTGTAATTCCCAATAACTCGAGGTGGCTTACGAGATCTAGAAACTTCCGGCTATATCTTTAAGTCTTCCATCTGAACAGGAGACACTACTATACTTAAGTTGTGCACAAACTTCCATAGATACGAGACATGAAAAACACTGTGCACACCCTCCATCTTCTATGGTAAATCTGCTATATAAGCGAGCTTCCCAATACGCTTTATAATCAGAAACCAACTAATAATCTTAGAGCTAACTTGCCTTCTCTTCCAAATCAAACAACATTCCTTAGACGTGAAAACTTTACAAATACTAATTCTCCGATTGAGAATTCCAAATCCTTTCTCCTCTTATCAACATAACTCTTTTGGAGATCTTGGGCTGCCTTCATTCGTTGCCGAATGATCTCAATTGTATCCGTCATTTCTCTTATCGTCTTTGTCTCTAGTACCATTTATCTAGTTTCCAACCAACAAGAGGGTGAATTGCATGATTAGTAGTACAATGCCTCATATGATGCCATAGTAATACTCGACTGATAGCTATTGTTGTAGGCAAATTCAACTAAGATAAATATGGTTTTCCTATGATCCTCCAAAATCTAACACATAAGCTCTGAGAAGATCCTCAGATACTTAATTAACCCTCTCGGTTTGACCATCAATTTGGGGATGATAAGTTATACTTATATGTAGCTCGGTTCCCAATGCTTCTTGCAAGCTCTTCCATAATTCACTACTAAACAAGGGATCTTGATCACTTATTATACTCTTAGGTATTCCACGGTGTTAAACCATCCATTTGATATAAAGCTTAGTCAACTTGAGTACCATCCTAGTAGATTTAACAGGAATAAATCTCCCTTTTTTGGTCAAGCGATCCACAATTAGCCGTATACAATCAGATCATGCCCTAGAACATAGCAACCCATCAACGAAATTCATCGATAGTTGTTTCCATTTCCATATAGGAATCTCTAATGGTTGCAATCATCCATTTAGCTTCTTCTGCTCTGCTTGAACTAATTTAAAATTCATATACTTTGGGATGGATCTTCCAGCATCCTCTTTCATACTTTCCAGTTGTAAACTCTCTTCGCATATCGATACACCTTGTTACCACCATGATGAATAGTCAATATAGAGTGATGAAATTCTCTCAGAACTTCATCTCACAATCCACCCAAACTAGGGATAACCAATCTTGCATCCGTATGGAGCCAACCATCTCGATCAATTTTGTAACTCTTCATTTTCTCGGACTCGACTCTCATCTTTAACTTTTTAATAATCTTGTAACAACTCGAAATTTTGGCGATAGTTAATGTAACGACCCGCATTCTACGCATCATAGGATCGTGGAATATTTATTTCTTTCACATACGAAGTCGTATGGTCATGTAACTTTGGGAGACAACTATTGGGGTCATTTCCCATGTTCATGATTTTTGCCGATTTTTAAATGACCATTTTACCCCTAGTTGGTACTGTTTTGGCCATAACTTTTGACTGGAAAGGAATTTTTACCTGAAACCACTTCCATAGGCTCCGGATGAGGGTTTACAATTCTGTAGAGTGGTCACATTAGCCAAACAGACTCACCGTTTGGGAGATATGGATGAAACAAGTTTCAGATAGTGAAAAACAGCTTAATTGGGCTTAACCGGGTGAATAACAGCTAGGCCCAATGGGGGATTTCGGGATTAGGGTTATGAGGAGGCTGAAATCAGTTAGAGAATGATCTTATCCTTATTTTCCAGCCGCCACTTTCATCCTTGAACCCTAACAATGGCCTCCAACATCTAGAAACATCCCCAAATCACTTTCTAATCAAGTTTTGGCTTAATCTACATCAAATCAAAGAGGATTAGCACCAAGGCAAGGTTAGAGCCGCTGTTAGACTTCAGTATTCACGCAAACAGGGATTCATTTCAGATTTGGTATTTTATTTGTGGCCAAGGTGAGTGATTAGCATTGTTTTGACACTAATTACAGTTAATTAAGGGTAATTAGTGAAGATTAGCGAATTTACACACTAATAAATTCTGGAAAAATATATATAAATTCGAAAATAATATTTTATGTCTCTTTTAGAAATTTGGTGTACTTTGATTAAGTTTTGTTAACCCTATGATTAGTTTTGCTTGAACATGCTTAAGGGAAAATATGGGGTTTTGGGTATATTTGATCCATTTTGACATGTAATTTCATTGTTTTGGTGTTTGTGGTTAGTTTGTTATGTTGCTATGACTGTTTGGGATGATTTGTGATTGATTAGTATAGTTGGAATCGTCGAAAACATCGTCGAATGGCGTAAAACACTTGTTGGAAAAGTTTCAGAAAACAGTGCAGGTTTCGGATCGGATCGGAGGAATGGGCTCGGACCGGATAGAGGACTGGGCAAGGGACCACCGAACCGAACCGATGACTTGACACAAGGACGAGAAGGAAGGCCACAATGGTTGAACTGAGATCGGATCGGACTAAGGAAAGGGGATCGGATCAGGCTAAGGAAGGAGGGACCAGATCAACTCGAAGGAAAGGAAGGGAAACCAAATCGGATTAGAATAGGGAACGGGACCGGACGAGGAGCTGGAGCACGAACTGGATGGGAGATGTCAACCCGACCCAACCCGAAGTGGGACACCCGACCCGAACCGATGCAGCGTTGTGAACCCGACCCGAACCGATGCACCATGGAGAGGTTTGAGAGACCCGACCCGACCCGGAGTGCTTGGGGAGAAGGATCTGAACCGATGGAAGGAAGACATCCAATCTGAACCAATGGGGAAATGTCATTCGTTCCGATTCGAAAAAGCTTGGCATGAATTGATGGAGGACACTGAAGACCGAACCGTATGACATGCACACCCCCACCCCCGTATCTCTTATACAGTATGTTAGTGGCACCTTAGAGTATTGTACGGTATGTAGTGCTAACTCTTTGGTTGCAGGTCCAGGTCCAGGTATGTTTTAGTCTACCTGTTATTGTTCTATTTAGATGCTTATCGCTCATACCGGACTTTATGTCTGACCCAGAGTTTTATGTCTCCTCTTATTACTCTGGGTGCTCACACGAGCAGACTAGAGACAGGCTAGCTGGTGGTGCGCGAGTAGCTGATCTGGAGACGAGCAGGAGGCTTCCACGTATGATATATAGATATTCTCCCTGTGTCGCTGGTGGTCGCTACTTGGGCATTAGTAGTGTACCTCCTTTATCTTGCTTTTGTTTTGTTGAGACAGTTTGAAAAGTTGTAATAATGTTTGCTTTGGATCATAAGATGTACTTGGATTTTCCACTGCTATATTAGTTTATTTTCAGCTTATGCACTGTCTCACCTGTTTTATGTCAAGTATGTTGTTATTATATTTTATCCTATGCGCTGTGAGACATTCTGCAGGTTCCTTGATTAGCTCATTCTCTTCTTTCTTTTCTTTTGATGACCGTTCCGTGCTAACTAGACATGTGTACAGTGCACTTTTGGAGTAAATGTCGGTTGGTGCGGGGCGGGCCGTCACATTTGGTATCAGAGCTCTAGGTTGCGTAGTTAACCTAGGGAAAGACACTAAGGAGAGATAGTACGTATACTAGAGCACGTATTTGTGATTACTTTGCTTTTCAAAAGCTATATATATATATACTATTAGTAGTATAAGGATGAAGTCGTACTACACTAGCACCACTATGGGGTCGTTAATTATTTCTCTTTTTCAGATTGACGATGAGTAGAGACACCAGGAGTGCTGGTAGAGGGACCAACCATGGGAATGCTCCTGACATGAGGACAATGTTCACTAAATTCATGAGGGAGATGCTTATGGATGTTCAAGGAGCAGTTCCCAATCCCGGAAATGGTGGTGGTCCAGTAGTGCAGGCGCCTAGGGTCGATTTCGCCAAGTTGTGCAAGGATTACACTAACCTTGGTGGGAAGCCGTTCCATGGAACGGAGTCGGCCACAGATGTTCAGGTTTGGTTGGATAGCTGTGATCGTATCTTCGACGACTTGGGTCTTGAGGATGCGATGAAGAGAAGGCTAGCGTCTCGTCATCTGCAAGGGCGAGCGATGAATTGGTGGAATGCCATTAGAACAGCTACTCCAGAAGATCAAGTTACTTGGAATCAGTTTAAGACTTGCTTTTGTGATAAGTTTATTCCAGCTGCTCATAAATCAGAATTGTTCCGGAAGTTCTTGGAACTTAAGCAAAACGGTAGAGAAGTCTTGGAGTATATCGCTGAATTCGACACTTTATCGAAATATGGATGGTCCCTTATCGATACAGTCGAAAAGAAGAATGAGAAGTTCATAACTAGCTTGGATGGGTACTTGGGGGAAAGACTTATAAACCATATCGATGAGACGTTCGAGTCTATTGTAGGAAAGGCATTAAGGTCAGAGAGCCTTTTCCCTAAGTCGAAGACTGAGGTTGCTACGGCATCTGCAGAGGAGCCAAAGCCGCAAGCAGGCGGTGAAGGCAAGAAGAATTCTCAGAACAAGAGGAAGCGGAACCCGACCAAGGATGGTCAGAGTGATGGCGAATGCTTTAGTTGTGGCAAGAAGGGCCATTATGCCAGAAATTGTCGAGAAAAGCCTGGGGAAAGGAAGTGCTTTAACTGCGGCCAGGCGGGACATCACAACCTCCTAGGGAGAAGCAGATTGTGAAAGCGTATGCTATCAACGCTGTTCCTTCTTCGTCGAATGCTCCAAGTGCGGCGCAGAAGGGAAAAGGTGTCGTTATAAAAGGTATGCTTTCTATTTAAGATGTTTCTGTTTGGATATTGTTTGACAAACCCGATATAGTCGATACACCTCTAGTTGTGACGAACCCGGTTGGTGGTTCGACTAGTCTTTGCATCATTTGTTGTAATGTGGTCTTATCGAGTCATGGATGTATGTTTGTTGTGTTTGCTTTGTTTAGGCTTTACTGGGTTTAGCATTATTTTGGGGAGTCGATCTACTCCAAAGGAATAAGGTGGTATTAGGTACCTACCTAGTGATGGCGATAGTAACTGGAGTTAAGGAAGCTAAGAGGTCATCGTTGTAATAAGTTCTAGTTGTCTCTGGGAGGCAGATGAGTGCTCCAGTGCTAGATTGTTTTGCTAGTATCACCTCATGTGGATTGTCCGAAGTCGTAGGAGAATTTCCTTGGGTGCTTGTTTGATATTGATTTAGGCCTTTGGGGCTTGTGCTTGGGGAATGTCGATTTCAACTAGGATGGTTTGCGTGAGGGGTAAATAGTTGTTGTGATTTTTCATTGGATGATATCTTGGTTTATTCGAGGAGTGATGGGCAGACGGAACATGATGAGACTGTTCAATGGTATAGACTTCCCAGAGTTAGACTCGATAGGGTTATGAGATTGCTCGAGTGGGGCTCGGGAAAGATGCAAAGTAATGGATTGTTTAGGACCCTATGTTGATGTTCTCTATTGGATAGTAGAGCTTTGAAGGAATAGGATGTGTTCGTTGATCATGGAAGATACAACGAAGATTAGGGCGATTCAAGTTGGACTTGAACTCGTAAAAGAAAATAGGTGTTCATTGATCTTGGAGATGCAATGAATAGGGAGACGACTCACGTTGGACTAGAGTTTGTCGGCACTCAAGACTGGGTCTGAGTTATAGATTGACTCGAGTTGGACTCGAGAAGGCTGCAAGGAATTGGATTCAGCTCGAGTTGGACTCGAAAGGGCAGCAAGATAATGGATAGACTTGGGTTGGACTCAAGTATTTTAGGAGGACTCAAAGCAGGGGTATCCGGGGACGCCCGTTACCTTGGATCCGTTGGACGTGATCTAGTTATCCTTAGAGGATAAACGTACGTTGGACGTACGGTAGTCCGATTGGAGGTTGGGCTTCCATTAGTTTAATTATCCTTGGAGGATAAACGTACGTTGGACGTACGGTAGTCCGTAGGGAGGCGGGGCTTCCATTGGTCTGGGATTGGTTGGACCAATCAAGTACGCATCGGTGTATGTACGGAGGCTGGGCTTCCATTAGTTATTGATGTTGGTTGGACCAGACATACTAGAATCGACATATTGGGATTGGTTAGACCAGTCATGTAGGTGTCGATGTGTTTATGAATTTAGCAGGTGATAGGTAGGACTTGTTTGATGGATGTTACGGTTGCTATGTTAGACTATCACCTGTAGGGTTCTAGCAATGGGGAACAAAGTGATTGTAGTAGGACTATGAGCCAGTGCAGTAGAGTCGTCATGACTCGAGGGGCAAAGTGGACATAGTAAATGATTAGTAAGGCTATGAGCCAGTGCAGTGGAGTTGTCATGACTCCATGGGGCAGAGTGATCATAGTAAAGGATGTGGGTGCGGTAATAGTTGCATTGAGTAGGAGACATGCCAGTTTAGGGGTTTTGTCTCTAGGATGGAAGCAACTAAAGTATATCACAGGATATGATTTCGGGCCTAAGAGTGAATTGGATTCAGAAACACTAGTAGGCTTGACGATTAGATCAATTTTGATTGAGTGGATTGGTTCCAGTTAGAAAGACGATCCTAATCTATTGGAAACCATCTCTAAGGTAGAGATGGGTATCGATGGAAAGAGAATGATCAGGTAAGGATTTGATCGAGAAGGGTGGCTTTGAAAGAATAATAGTTGTACCCAACGTAGATGGACTGAGAGGTGAAGTGCTGAGAGCATATCATCACTCGAAATTGACTATACATCCCAGTGGTAACAAGATGTATTGAGACATAGAGCAGATCTACTACTGGGAAGGGATAAAGAAAGACGTTGGGAAGTTTATGTCCAAATGCATAAATTGCCAGTTAGTTAAAGCTGAGCAAAAAGAAGCCTAGTGGTTTGTCACAACCGTTGGAAACAAGTCTCAACGGATTTCATTGATGGTTTACCAAGGACTAGGTCAGGGCATGATGGTATTTGAGTAAATTGTATATTAGAGAATGAAGGCTACCCAAGGTAGGCAGAAGGCTTATCTCGATAAGAAACGAAGAGATTTGGAATTCTTCATTAACGACTTGGTGTTCGTCGAGATCTCCCCATAGAGAATGTGATTCAGATTGGTTGGAGAGGTAAGTTAGCACCAAGATTTGCTGGCCCATTCCTAGTCCTCGAGCAAGTTAGGAATTTGGCGTATGAAGTAGAGCTACCTCACAAGATGGCGGGAGTTCACAACGTATTTCATGTTTCCCAGTTAAGGAAATTCGTGCACGACCCTAATGTGGCTATTTCACCTGATCAGTTGGATAACATCGAAGTTGAACTCGAGGCGGTTGGGAACCGCAAGTCTATGCGTATTGTTGGGAACGATATGAAGCAGCTTCGAAGGAAGGCGGTGAAACTAGTCAAAGTCCAGTGGGGTGAGAATGAAAAAGACTGTACTTGGGAAACAGAAGAGGATATAAGGAAGAAGTATCCAGAACTCTTTGCCTAGTAAGGTTTTGGTAGTGATAGTTTCTTCCCTTGTCAGTAAACCGCATGCTAGGATAGACTTGTTTTGCATGTTGATTGCTGTTTTATGGTAGATAGGCATGTGGAACCCTTTGTGTGTTTTGGTTAGGGAATTCCGGGGGCGAAATTTCTTAAGGGGGGGAGAGTGTAACGACCCGCATTCTACGCATCATAGGATCGTGGAATATTTATTTCTTTCACATACGAAGTCGTATGGTCATGTAACTTTGGGAGACGACTATTGGGGTCATTTCCCATGTTCATGATTTTTGTCGATTTTTAAATGACCATTTTACCCCTAGTTGGTACTGTTTTGGCCATAACTTTTGAATGGAAAGGAATTTTGACTTGAGACCGCTTCCATTGGCTCCGGATGATGGTTTACAATTCCGTAGAGTGGTCACATTAGCCAAACGGACTCACCGTTTGGGAGATATGGCTGAAACAAGTTTCAGATAGTGAAAAACAGCTTAATTGGGCTTAACCGGGTGATTAACAGCTAGGCCCAATGGGGGATTTCGAGATTAGGGTTATGAGGAGGCTGAAATCAGTTAGAGAATGATCTTATCCTTATTTTCCAGACGCCACTTTCATTCTTGAACCCTAACAATGGCCTCCAACATCTAGAAACATCCCCAAATCACTTTCTAATCAAGTTTTGGCTTAATCTACATCAAATCAAAGAGGATTAGCACCAAGGAAAGGTTAGAGCTGCAGTTAGACATCAGTATTCACGCCAAACAGAGATTCATTTCAGATTTGGTATTTTATTTGTGGCCAAGGTGAGTGATTAACATTGTTTTGACACTAATTACAGTTAATTAAGGGTAATTAGTGAAGATTAGCGAATTTACACACTAATAAATTCTGGAAAAATATCTATAAATTCAAAAATAATATTTTATGCCTCTGGTAGAAATTTGGTTTAATTTGATTAAGTTTTGTTAAACCTATGATTAGTTTTGCTTAAACATGCTTAAGGGAAAATATGGGGTTTTGGGTATATTTGATCCATTTTGACATGTAAATTCATTGTTTTAGTGTTTGTGGTTAGTTTGTTATGTTGCTATGACTGTTTGGGATGATTTGTGATTGATTAATATAGTTGGAATGGTCGAAAACGTCGTCGAATGGCGTAAAACACTTGCTGGAAAAGTTTTAGAAAACAGTGCAGGTTTCGGATCGGATCGGAGGAATGGGCTCGGACCGGATAGAGGACTGGGCAAGGGACCACCGAACTGAACCGATGACTTTACACAAGGACGACAAGGAAGGCCACAATGGTTGAACTGAGTTCGGATCGGACTAAGGAAAGGGGATTGGATCAGGCTAAGGAAGGAGGGACCAGATCAACTCGAAGGAAAGGAAGGGAAACCGAATCGGATCGGATTAGAATAGGGAACGGGACCGGACGAGGCAAGAGGAGCTGGAGCACGAACTGGATGGGAGATGTCAACCCGACCCGACCCGAAGTGGGACACCCGACCCGAACCGATGCAGCGTTGTGAACCCGACCCGAACCGATGCACCATGGAGAGGTTTGAGAGACCCGACCCGACCCGGAGTGCTTGGGGAGAAGGATCCGAACCGATGGAAGGAAGACATCTAATCTGAACCAATGGGGAAATGTCATTCGTTCCGATCCGAAAAAGCTTGGCATGAATTGATGGAGGACACTGAAGACCGAACCGAACCGATGGCTAGGAGGAGATCCGAACCGATCCGGTGAAGACTAAAGACCCGAGATGCAAAGGTAGTCCAAGTGGAAGTTAGAGCTCAGGATCCAGTTGGGAACCAATGAGTTCACTTCATGGTTGGGCTTTGCTGCGGGACGTATGCAAAGGGGTTGTCGGTATTCATAACTTTGGTTCACAACTGGGAGATGGATAGCGGGCTTGTAGTGATTGTTACACGGGATTGGATTCCGTCATGGCCGAAAGTATTAGGTGACTAAGGTAGTGGATGTCATATGCTTTACGCACTGAGTGAGGGATGTGAGGATGATTGCTATGCTTGATTGTTTGACACCACTATGACATGCACACCCCCACCCCCGTATCTCTTATACAGTATGTTAGTGGCACCTTAGAGTATTGTACGGTATGTAGTGCTAACTCTTTGGTTGCAGGTCCAGGTCCAGGTATGTTTTAGTCTACCTGTTATTGTTCTATTTAGATGCTTATCGCTCATACCGGACTTTATGTCTGACCCAGAGTTTTATGTCTCCTCTTATTACTCTGGGTGCTCACACGAGCAGACTAGAGACAGGTTAGCTAGTGGTGCGCGAGTAGCTGATCTGGAGACGAGCAGGAGGCTTCCACATATGATATATAGATATTCTCCCTGTGTCGCTGGTGGTCGCTACTTGGGCATTAGTAGTGTACCTCCTTTATCTTGCTTTTGTTTTGTTGAGACATTTTGAAAAGTTGTAATAATGTTGGCTTTGGATCATAAGCTGTACTTGGATTTTCCGCTGCTATATTAGTTTATTTTCAGCTTATGCACTGTCTCACCTGTTTTATGTCAAGTATGTTGTTATTATATTTTATCCTATGCGCTGTGAGACATTCTACAGGTTCCTTGATTAGCTCATTCTCTTCTTTCTTTTCTTTTGATGACCGTTCCGTGCTAACTGGACATGTGTACAGCGCACTTTTGGAGTAAATGTCGGTTGGTGCGGGGCGGGCCGTCGTAGTTAATTTACTTATTCAATTAGGTTCTAGAAATGGAATTTTCACAAATAATGGAATTTGACTATGAAATTTGCACCGTTGCTTTCGTGACGGAATTCTAGTTAATTTTCAAGTTTAGAACTTCACAGATGGAGTCTGTATGAAAAAGTAATACACGAAATACGAAAACAGACAGAAAATAAATAAGAGAGAATATATGGGGATTTAATACCATTTATAATCCAGCCTCACTGAGCAACTCAACCTAGAGCGGTCGACCTCTCTGGTCGAAAATGCCCAATGACGACTAGGTTTTTTAAGGTATTTTTATATAAAAAATTTATATATACAAAAAATTTACCTGGAATTCAATCTAACGGTCTAGGGTCACTTTAACTCCTATAAATAAAGGATTAGACCCTCATTCTTTTGCACCAAATCGTAAAAGAAGTAGCGAGGTTCTGCCATTTTCTCTTCTCCCAAATCTCTTTTGAAACAAATATAAACATAGATTTGAGAGGATTGAAATCATATTCTTATACAAAAGAGATAGTGCTATAAATAGGCTTTTTCCATTTAGATTTCCTTCCTCTTTCCTCTTTTCTTGCAGATTTATAAATCTAAAAGAATTCCCTTTTGAAATAATTGTGGATCTGTAAGATTTGGGAATTGTAGGCCTAAAAGTTTTGTTTAAATTCAGATTTAGATAGCTTTCAGGTAATTATATACATTGGTTATAATAACCTTTTAAATTCATTTGTATTGATCTGAATTATATGCCTAAAAGTTATCATATTTTTTTGTTTGTTTTTATCAAATCTGAAATATAAGTTGTGATTTGAATATTGAATTTGTATGCCTTTTTTGTTAAAACAATTACATTGCCTACAATTATTCTTAGGTTTGTCGTAGTTATTGTGAACACCATGGATCTGGAAATCAGTCCCAAAACATTGTTGAAAATTATATCAATTGTTCCAGATCCTTAAATATAGGTATTGATTTATAATTTTGTAGTTTTTGATTTAAAAAGATACTTTTGTTTGTGTTTGATATTGTTTGGGGTTTCACCTGGTTATTCTAAATATGCCCTTTTTGTTCCTTTTAATAAAAAAACATTATTTGGAATCAACAAGAAATATATATATAAATCAAATAGGAAGAAATGTGTAAATTCACATATATTTGTACATAGTTTATAACAACCATTCCAAAAATATGCGTATTTCATATTTCTTATGATTTGAATTAAGATTATTCCTCTTTCAACTATTTTGGGCAAAAATTTACAGTAACTACAATTAATAAATTTTTATAAGATTTTGAAAACAATATTAAATATAAAAAGGTTTGTATTGATCGTTAGTTTAGACTAAAACATAAATGGTTAGTAATAATAAATAAAACTTAGCAATTGCGTCAACCACGCTTAAAATATAGTATTATATATATACATATTATATACAAATCTTATCCATCCAAATCTATGTAAATAACGATAATGTATTATATTAATATTGTTTTTTGTTTGTGATTGAATAGTTTCCCTTTTATGGGGATGTATAGGGAAATATAAACCATATTGAATGGAATTGAATATTATGACCATTGTAGCAATAAACGTTTTTTGACTTACTATAGATAATAGGTCATAAGTAAAGTAATAAATATTGTAACATGTTTGTTCTGGGGCAAATGAATTAATTAGGAAATAAATGCCTAAATGGTTACAATTTAAATGGTATTCAGGAATAGGGATTGTAAATCCAATTGGGGAAATAAATAAATAATAACCTATATGTGTATATATATATATGTTCACATAAGAATTGAATGAGATTAAATTTGTAGTAATGTCTGGGGGTTATAATAGTTAAATTAGAACTAAAAAAGGAACTGATATAAATAGGTTAATTCATGCCTTAGTAAATATGACCATTAGGGCATTAGTGGTGGATAACCTAATTAATAAGAATAAAAGAATAGAAAGGGGAATTAATGGCGATTGATCGGCGTAGTAAATACTAATTCCAATAAGGAATTAATAAATAAACATGCTAGGATGGGAAGTCATAAGTTTTCCTTGTTTATTTATAGTATGATTAACTAATATAATTAAGAATCATGATTGGACATAGTAGTTTAATGATGCGAGGTTAGTTGCCTTATTCGACAGAAATCTGCATTTTCCAACAGTCGGATATATATACAACTGATGTGGGACATCATTAACTATAGGAACCCATGACAATAGTTAATTGCGTAGTAAGGATTATTTCCTAAAATAGGGTTTATCTCAAGTGTGAGTTGTTAAGTGGTTGTAAATCCTGCCTCTTGTTCCAAAAGAGGAAACCTGAGAAAGGAAATAATTTATAAATGTAAGCTTGCTTCGGGATAGAGGTATAAAGTAGTTAATCTACCCTTAAAAGAGCATTAAGTGACTGCATAGCTCACCTTCCCAAAATCAAGAAGTATTAAATGGAAATTGGGTATGAGATTGGCAATCCCTGTGAAGGTCCGCTTTCTCTAGGTACTACGTGACTGTGTTGAGAGTCTACCTTGGGATTAGGTATTAAATGATCGCCACAGAGGAACCGTAGGTCTGCTTCTCCTGCAGGAACTATTAAGAGACTAGGGAATTATCTAATAAGGCCAGCTATATAGTAACAAAGGAGTCCGTAAGGGAAAGGTCATAAACGACGAGATGTCATTTTCCTATCTTATAGGTAATAAGTGATTTCTTACCATCTCTTGCCTTATGCGAGGCATGAGTATATACGTGAATGACAGAAGCCTTAAATCGATATGAATTATATAGCTAGTGTCCTCTAATTTATAATAGAGTAGAGTAAACCATCGAGTAAGGTATTAAGTGGTCGATGGGCCCGCCTTGGGTCTTAAGTGATCAGGTAGGAATCCACCCCTGTCTTTTATTGGCAGTGAGGCTTAAATGGTTATATAGAAATAATTAACCTCCTTATGCAATATTGTGCAGTTGAGAGCCCATCTCTTAGTTATTGGTAATCAGTTGAATGGTGGTTTAAAGGCTTCATAATTATGTGTAAACATTCTATCTCAATCGTGCTATATCGTTATCATTATCATTTGGGATAGTTACCTTAGGAATGGTTGTTTGTCGTTGTGCATAAATCTCTACAAGGTTAGGTTAGAATTACTAGCCTTGTTAGACATATGTTTTGGGTTCTTATCAAACGGGATACACTTGTGTATTGTAGAGTGTTACACATTTTCTACTCACTAGGGATTTTTGTTCTGACCCCCACCTTACAACAACTTTCAGATTTAGCTCAGGGAAGATAGGTCTTAGCAAGTGTTTAGTCTGGTCTTCTGTTCTCGTTCTCTTATACTCGATATTCATGTGACAATATGCTTTAAGGTAGTCGTCTTAGTCAGTATTAGTTATCTTATCTTGTTTCCACTATGAGTTATTTTTATTTTACTCTGATTATGCTCATGCTCATTTTTTGGGGGTACCAGGTTTATACTCTCCATTCTTGGATGGATTTGAGTTTTGATTTTTGTCAAAATTCGGGATTAGAAAAGTGTGGGGTATTACATTGGTATCAAATCTTAGGTTTAGACGACTAGAGGAATTAATAAATTAGGGTTAGTGAGAGAAAATATTCGATTTTTTTTTCTATTTCTCTTTCGTCTATCTTACTCGATTTTAAAATTTCTTCAACGATAAGATAGTTGTGAGCCTATTTAAATCATGATAGTTTAAACGACTATGAATTGGGGATATTTTGGGTTCGAGTATCCGGCCAACCCCGATTTTACCTTATGGTGAATTTGGCGATTTTGTTGTGGTGGGCATGAGGACGACATATGGTGGATAACATGAATTTGAGCTGGATGATTATATGAAAAGCTAGCTACAACCGAGAGTCATGATTTCTTATTTTAGTTTAATTTGGGAGTTCTAGTCAATGACCTTATTTTGGTCTTGAAACAGGAGATTGGAAATATAATTGCAAAACATATTCATTCGTAAATATGGATATTCTTTTGATATAATTAATCATTTGAATCCTTAGTCCAATACTTGGAGAGATTTCAGTTTTTAAAACTGCTTTTGAAACTAAAGAGGGTTTTCAGAAAATTTAAATAGTGGTTTCCAAGAAATTGTTTATGAATGAAAATTTAAGTAAACAATAATATTATCTTAAAAATTTATGTCTAACCATGTTTTGGATCGTTTGCCTTCGTAATTTTAATAAATAATCCATTTTGGTAAAAAGAAGGAATTTGAAAATGACAAGGAGTAAGCTTCGAAATAAAGAAACTATAATTATCCATTCCTTGTAATTTTTAATATTCCTTTTTCTAAGTATTTTGGATGATTTATAGAAATTATCACAAATAATCTTTTTAGAGATTTAAAACCTCGACAATCCAAAACGTTGAAAAATTATTCCAGTCTGTAGTATAAACTGAAATATAAATTTCAAATATATATATATTTATATTGCGAGATCCTTTTTTTTTTGAAACAAAAATGTGTGATCTTCTGAAGAGAAGAAAGCACACACACATATATATATATAATAAAATCAACGATACAGAGTCCGACTATAAAGAATACAAGATAAAACCTAACACAGCTCTAGGGATGTAAGGATCGTAGATAGATGAGCTCCGGATAAACCACCGCCCATCTACTCCAATATCGAATTCCGGCAAGGCCACCACCTGATATTGAAGTATATCTACTCCAATACAATAACCCATACTCTCTATGTAATATCAAAAATAATGAAGAACAATAACAAAACAATAAAAAAATCTCTAACAATATGCCCAAATGAATTGTGAATCATCAATCCAAACAGCAATCCTCTAAGCTCTACAGTAATATCCATCAACCTGAACACCTGAAAAGTATATAACTGCTACCAATCCATCCAGCTATCCGCTAAGTACTTCCTGATAATCAACAACCTGTACCTGCGAAAAGCTCAACAAAACTATCAGTAATTTGTCACACATATATATATATATATGGAAATATATGTGTGTATATATATAAGCATATATATATACATATATTCATACATATCTATCTACCATACATATATGTGTGTAGAAGAAAAATATAATGAAAAACTAATAAAATAAATTAACAACCAATGCGATATCTATTACGAAAAAAACTATTGATTCTAATAAATAGATACAAATTAAATCTAACCTTAATCAATAAACTCTCAAAGCCCACCTTCCCGAATAGATTGTAATGTGAATTAGACATCCATTCCAAACAAAAATAAACTATTTTAATAATTAAATTATCCGTAGAAACAGCATTAGACTGAAAACATCTCTGATTTCTCTCAAACCAGATAAACCAACTTATGATAGTGACTAAAAAATCTAGAATGTATCTTTTACTACCATTATAAACAAATCTATAAGAATCCCAATATTCGACACAACTATTGTAAGAATTAGGACAATCAAAAACAAATATCCTTAAAACCGTATTAAATATAAAATTTGTGATATTGCATGAGCAAAATAAATGATCAACATCCTCGTTCAAAAGATTACAAAAATAACACTTAACATCAAAAATGATATTCTTCCTCTTTAGAAGCTCAACCGTATTAAGTTTCTTATGAATGATTAACCACATTAGAAATTTGGCTTTAGGAGGAGAATTAGATTTCCAAATAAACTTAAAAGGCCGAAATGAGATTCCCGAAAAGTTTATAAAATTATACATAGAATTAACCGAATAAACTTGACTCTTATCCATACCCCAACTAATAAAGTCCCTATATTCATCAATGTGATATAATGATAACTTAGCATAAAGTAAAGCTAATTGTCTTAACATTTCCCCTTCTAAGATATTATCAAAAGAAAACTCCCATGGGGGATCCAAATCACTTCTAAAAACATCTTTAATCAACGCATTTTTAAAACTACAATTATTAAAGAGTTCCCTGAATTCAATTTTAAGTGGTAATCTAGAAATCCAAATATCATGCCAAAAGTAGGTCATATAACCCGAATGAACAATCACCTTATAGCCTAAGTTAAAAAAAATTCAAAGCACTTTAATACTGACTTCCAAAAGTAAGATAATCTATTATACCAACTATCCCTAGATCCCACAATAAACTCTCCTCCTGAATAGTAAAATTTAGATACAATAAACTTCCACGTAGTCGATACTATAGGACACCTAAATTTCCACAACCATTTGGCTAATAAGGAAGAGTTAAAATTCACTAAATTAATGATCCCCAATCCCCCATCTTTCTTAGGCTTACAACACACCTCCCAGTTTACTAAACAATTGAAACCCCTACAAATAGGATCGCCACCCCCACTCCATAGGTAATTACGTCTTATTCTATCAATCTTTACAATAAACCATTGAGGAAATCTATGTACTGACATCCAATAAGCAGGGATAGCAGATAGTACCGAATTAACCAAAACTAATCTACCTGCTCTAGACAAAAATCTATTGTTCCAACTTGATAGTATACTATTAATCTTATCGATTATGACTAACCAATCCTCCTTCTTTAGTTTCGAAGGCCTAATCTTAAAACCCAAATAATCAAAAGGGAATTTCATGACAGAACAGTTTAAGGTGCTAGCAACCATAGCCTCTACATTACCAAAATTATTAATGACCATAACAGAACTCTTGTCAAAATTAATCCTAAGACCTGATAACATCTCAAAACAATAAAGAATAAATTTGAGAGCAATAGTGTGTTTAGGTAGGTGAGAAGAAAATAACAAAGTATCATCTGCAAATTGAAGAATAGATAACTCATTGTTAAATTCCTCATTACCAATATTGCGAGATCCTTACTTACAATAATAACATCGAAAAGTTTTCAAAATTTTCACTCGGAATAGACTAAGGAAATTTCTATTCAACTGGGGTATTTGATTTCGGAAATTATTCGATTTATTTATCAGTTAGGTAAGGGGAAAATGCGTTTTAATTTTATTACGGATTTCTAGATGATTTTTCTATTTGAAAATTCGTTCTTTCGTTTGATGGTCGCAACTATTTGGAGGCGAACGAGTGGCATTTGGGAATTATTTCTTGACTCGATGGATGGAGAACGTCAGCTCGAGATCGTTGGTGGGATTAGAAAAGTCGATACAATTTTATAATAATTTTGTTTTAATTTTTTCGTATGTCGAACCGGGCCTTTGGACCAAGGTTCAAGCTATGCCCAAAATAGGGCAGCGGTCGAAAGCCCTTCGTGGCCCAGGTTGACCACTTCCCGCTGCTGAGCCCGACCTGAGCCCGACCCGACTTGCTGAAATGATATATACCATTCTAGCCTCCGTCTCCCCCATTCCATTAGCCAAAACCCAATTTCCACCATTTCCCAAATCCCTAATCAATCCTCCTAGCTCCATTTTGCCTCTAATTACCACAAAAATTCTTGCAGCATAGATCTAGCCCGTTCTATACTTTAGATATGTAATTTTGTCCGTTATTTCAATTAGGATTGTATATTGGACAAGACAGTCTATCTGGCTTGGTCCAAGGTTATAAAGTGTCTCGTCAGTGTTAGTACAATTCTCTTGTAGGGCAGAGCTTGGACACACCATGTTCCGGTCGAAACCAAAATGTTTGTTGTTTTCTATTATCTGAACGTTGTCCATCCATTGTCCTACTCGTACGAATGGTGTTCGAACTTAATGCTTGTCTGGCTCATGTCCATCCAAATCTCTTATAGGATAGAGCTTGGACACACCTCCTTTTGGTCTGATCCAACCCGTTTACACCCCTATTCAATGATTCCTTCAATGGCCCCTCCTCGAACCTCAAATATCCACACGCAACACCCTGGCCTGACATCTCAAGAAGTTGCATGGTTAGATGGAAGCGAGAGGAAAGCCCAAACTTATCCGAAAACGACCAGCTACGAGTTTCACCAAGGACGGCCGGTGAAATTCGCTGATTTCACTCAAATTCAGTTGGAGGAGCTTTTCATTGCCGCAGGCCTTGCACTGATCCTATGCTTCGACACTTTTGAGCGCGAGTACTTCCCGCGCTGCATTCACCTCTTCGGTGCTCAGATGGAGCTAAACATTGATAAGATTCCTACGTTATCCAGTCTAATGTGAAGAACAACAGTATTGAGCTTGATGGCCAGGATTCGCCGTAGATCTTGAGTATTTCAATGGTCGAAGCACAGTTGGATTCCATCGAGATGAATGATCCTCATATTCCTTCTTGAATCTTCATTGGAGATGCCAGTGTTTGGGACATCGGTAACCTACATCATATTGCTAGTCTGGTCATGCGTATTATACAACACAACATCATCCCAAGACGGGAAGCCTCGAGTACACTTACCCTTCCGTGCACCGATCCACATATGTTATTCTTGGTGGCATAGCCACCAATTGGGCGTGCGTGCTTGTGACTCATCTTTCTGAGCCTTTTGTTGGCATGCCGAGGAGCCACTTCCCGTATAGTTATCTTCTCATCCGTGTCTTTCGACACTATGGATTCAAGCCTAATGGAGAGACATAAATCAAGAAGGTTCTAGCTGCCATTAATGGCGCCACCCTCCGCAAGATGGGCAATCAGCTGCTCGCATCCCCAGCTCCAACACCTCCCGCTCCAGTCCAGCAGCAACAACAACCTAGCCAGGAGAGCCCAGAGCTTATCGCTATCCACCAGATCCAGGACGAGCTTCAAGAGGTCCGTAGGGAGCAGCATCGATAGGCACACGAGATTGGTTGCATTTCTTCCATACTACGTTTATCATGTTTGCATTTCTTCCATACTATGTTTATATTGTAACACTTACATGTGTTGGTAGAGTTTCTTTGCCAACACTTAACATTGGAAGATTTTTGTTTGCAACGCTTATTATGTTGCAATATTCTTATTTGCAACGCTTATACATGTTGAAAGATTTTCATTCACAACAAATATAAATGTTAAGGCTGCACAAAGTATGGGTTGGGTCGAACTAGACCAAAAACTTCATCCGACCCAAACAGATATGGGTTAAAGGTAGGGGTGTTACGGTTATAGTAACCGTTAGTTTTACCACCAACTGCAGCAAATTTTATAACTGTTACCGTCTAACCGTTACTGCAACCTTACCGTAAATTTACATTGTTATCCATAAATAATTCAAGTTCTAACTTTTTCCTTAAAAATTAGTTTGTTTATCAATGAAACAAATCATCCATGTGCATGTTGTTTATACATAAAAACGCAAATAATTTATACATATGTTATTTCTCTAGCTTAAGTTATTAAAAAAACATATTTTTTATGAAATACTACAAAACGATCATGTGCGGTTGGTATGGTTTACCGCAATTATCAATTCACAACCGTTACCATCACCGTTACCGTAGTAGACGGTAACCGTATAAACGGTTGGTATGGTTTGACGGTTTAATAATTCAACCGTAACGTCCCTAGTTTAAGTTAGTTCAATCCTTATCCGACCCTGTATGATATTGGATATGGGTTGGGTTGAAGTATGGGTTGGGTCCGGTTTAGTAGGGCTGGGTCGGGTTGCTTGAATGTAATAATAAAAAAGAATATGAGGAATTTTTTTTAAAAAATAATATCAAAATATCCAGCATAATATATCAAATTTTAGCTAGCATAATGCATCTAACGTAACTGATTCATTATAAAACATATTTTATTAAAATTTCATTACAAAACACATCATATGATATTAATTTAATAAGTCTTTCATTTTTTAAAAACATTAAAATTCTCTTTAAAATATATTTGTCAAATTCTTCCTAGTTTGGATCGACATGAAGTATGTTTTTTGTGTATTTAATATAAATTACATAAACATTATTTTAGGGTTATACTATTATACTTTTAAGTAGGCAGATATTTAATTAATTTTTTAATATAGGGTTGGGTTGGGTTAAAATAAAGTTGGGTTGAACAAAATATCAAACCCGACCAATATATAGTATGGGTTACAAATTGTAACCCATATCCGACCCGAACTAGGATGGGTTGGGTTTATGTGGGTTGGGTCAGGTTGGTGGACTGGGTCGGGTTGGATATGGGTTGTGTGCATCCTTAATAATTGTTAATGGCAACAGAAGTATGTATTAGTAATTCTTATATTCTAACATTAATAATCAATTAATAACTAACAAGATTATAACATAGACGATATTTAATATGAATCCAAAACTAATATTATTCTCAGTTTAAAATGTATATCCCAATGAATATAAATAGACAACATTCATAATCAAGTAACGACATGGAATATCAATTAACAATGGACAAGTACAATACATAATAAAGTTGCTAAATTCAATACAAAATTAAGTTGCCAAATTCAATACATAAATAAAATTCTATAAATACCGAATACGAAACTCCGACGTATAACGAAGCCTTTATCTGAAAATTCACATAACCTGTACTGCACCATTAAAACTACCACCTAATTTCCTCTTTTCTTCCGCTTCCTCCAGAAGTGCCTGCATTCATTAAATATCACATTACATTGAAATTTTAGTTCTTTGTAAAAATAAAATAAAAAACATGAGTATTATACTAATAGTTTCAGTTCCTTGCACCATTAGGCTTAGTTTTATTATGCGTAGGCTCAGTTTTAAACTAGGCCTAATGGCTTAGCAAAATTAGGCCTACATGGCTCAGTAAAACTGAGCCGTTATGCTTGGTTAAAATAAGCCTAATGGCTCAGTAAAATGTGCCTGCATGGCTTAGTTAAAATGATCCGTTAGGCTCAGTTTTACTAAGCCTATAAGGCTTAGTTAAACTGAGCCTATAAAGGTCAGTCTAACTAATCCATTAAAAGATTGACATCTTGTATACATATAAGTGGTAAAAAAGAACAACCATAAAAGTAGACTACAACTAGAAAGTTCACAAAAGGGAATATTGTAACACCCGTATTTTTAAGATAATAAAATAAGGATAAATTAATTAAATATTTAGAACTAAGTAAAATGGACTGCGTCATTGTGTCCGTCTCGAAATTCTGGTCAAGATAGACACCTGGTTTGCGTAAAACAGACACTGTATGAAGAAGTTATGAGCATTAGAAGTTTTTATACATATAAGGAGCTTATATATATTAAATAAATATATCCAGAAAACTCGAAAATCAGTTCAAAAATCAAAATTCACAAACGGGAAAATGTGGAGGGAATTTAGTCCGTTGGGGGTCGACCCACCAACAGTAGGGTCGACCTAGGGGTCGACCCACCCGCGGATCTGGAAACTTTTTCTCTGACGTGGACGATTCTGATGGCTTTTGGTCCAATCTGAGGGTCTTGATTGCTCCAATACTCCTATAAATAAGACCCTAGACCTAACCCTAAATATCATAATTTAGCAGCTACGCTGGAACTCTTCCATTACTTTTTTCCTCTCTATCTCTCTCCTCGAAATATATTCAGAAATTTAGATTTATAAATTAGAAAATCTTAAATTAAGATATTGTGGGAAGAGATTGATGTTTTTTTAGGCGTTCAGAATTACGTAAAAAGCAAGGTAACGTTCCAAATCTAATATATTCAATTTTTCCTCCTCTTTCTTTTCCCTTTCCTCTTTTAGTAAAAATAGTAATCCATGAGTATTAGGTTATGAATTCAATTAGGAGAAAATCATGGATGGATAGATCTGGACCAGATCCAAGATTTGGAAAGCTTACGAGGTGAGTGGATTTAACCCATATAATTTTAGATAATGGTATATTACCGTTTAACATTCCCTATTATGACGAATTGGAATATGACATGCCTAAACATATGCTAATAATGATTAAAGTGGTGTAAATGACATGTGGGAATGATTAGCATGATATAACATCAAATTATTAATATGAATAATCCATATATTGAATCAGTTGAAATGTTGGAATGTTTACATGTTATAATATTAATTTGAACATGTGGGAAAAATCCATATATTGGATTAGTTGGAGTGCTAAAAAGTTTACATGTAAATTTGTCCCAATTATATACAGGGAATAATTGGAGTAAGTACATTACTATGTGGATTCATGTTAACATAGAATTGAACAAATAAATATGGGTTTGGGGGCATCGACCAAATTATGTTTAAAGATCTTAAATTGGATCATAAGTATTAAAAAAAATGATTTAGGCGCAAATGGGATCATATGTAAAATATGAATTGGCATAATTTGAGTAATATGAATTTGGACATATAATCCATCATGAACATAATTGGGTAAATGGGCATGAGCACCTATAAAGACATAGTTATAATTATTGATTAATAGTGAATGCCTGGGGTTACAATTAGAAATTTTAATTGCACTTATGACATGAGGTTAGGTTGCATTAGTGGTAGGAGTCTGACCGGACCCGACCGACATATCCAGCAACCACTAATGTTGAACCTAACGTGAGAGGTCTAAGTGCGCAAATACGAGATGGGCTATGACACGAGGTTAGGCCCAACTTATGGAAGAAGTCTGCCCGGACCCGACCGGCATATCCAGCATCCACAAGTTGTAGGCCTATGTGGGAGGTCTAGCCTATTATAAACCATAAATGGACAAGGTAATGAATTGGACTACTTAACCTAATCTAATCCAAATGGATTGTATGAATATGAACTGAAGTTAGGGTTAAGTAAAATTGGTTGGACAGTGGGTAGGTTAAGCAAATCTGAGGGGGTGGGTAATACTTACATGTAGGCCTACAAACTTAGCCTGATAAGGTTATGTAATTAAAGACACCTAGTGGTATACATAACCAGTAGAAATAATAAAGTTATGTAATTAAAGACACCTATTAGGGTAAGAATAACTTGTAGAGATGATATAATTTAATAAACTAATAAATAAATTGGATAACTGGTGAAATGAGATGAGAACACTTAATTATAAATTAAGTAATCAGTAAAGGGGAAAACCTGAAACCAATTAAGAAAAGGGGGAAAATAAATTGTACTTAATTATAAATTAAGTAATATGTAAGCTTGAAAGTCTGAAACCCGTTTATAAGAATGTTTAGGCATGTCCCAAGGACAAGAGGAAATTGTAACACAGATTATAATAAACGGGTAGAGAAACTTATTAATAGACCTTAGTTAATAAAACTAAGTTAATAAGTTAACAGTGATAAGTTATATTGACAATGTAAAATGGAATTATGATTTAATGAGAAAGGATGAGCAAAACATATGAAATGAAATAAATTATATTTAATCATAAATGGTAAGTGACATGTTAATTGGAAAACATGTGAACCAAGAGATACGTAATAACATATTAAGTATAACATGTTATTGTGACCTTGAAATCAAACAATTGTGGATTACAGACCTTGGGCCTCAATCTGGAGAATAACATGTTGTGGGCTTATTAATAAACTTAAATGGGTTAAGTTATAACTGAAATTAATAAGCAAGAGAAACTTGGTAATTTGAATAAGAATTCAATGTGAATAGGAATAACCAAGTTAAAAGGAAACCTGGTAAGGAAAAGCAAGCGCGTAAAAGAATATTTAGACATAGGGTCTAACAACATATTAAAGTAAGGCGCTTGGACCAGTCCGTACGTTTGAGGGTGAATAACCCAATGGGGGTAGATCATCAAGGTGTTATAAGGCACGAGGGGGGCACATATTCATCTGGTTGTTCTGACAGCTCCAAAGGACTGGAAGGGGAAGCACGCAGCTTCCTTAGGTATGTAAGGTGCTCCTAGTAGTCCTCTGTGCAGTGACAGATGTCTTAGCTGTGCTTGCAGAGGTTGGGTCTGCGCGTAATTACTAGGTGGGTGGGCCTTGACTGTATATGTAGCTATGCAGTCAGAATGCTGTGACGCAGTGACACCAGACTGGTTTGACGGTTGCCTCACAAGGAGACAGAGGGTCATGACCAACAAGAATAGTAGACCGTCGGATGCCCGTCATCGTCCGCTAGTGGGATGTGAAAAGACTAGAGCTAAACCCAAGATACCATTCACCCTTCACTATCGAGGTAAGGGGTTGAGAGGAGATGCCACATAGATGTTTAGATTGTTTGCGTAGGGGCAGTCGTTTAGCTCTTATAGTCTTTACCAGTTGAGGGAGGGGCCGAGGTGGGGCCATAGCCACCGTGAAAACAGACCCTAGGTATATCTGTATATAAAGGCTCTATAAAGACGGGCCTGTACAGATATGGAAAATCTCCCAACCGAGTTTCGTGTTTCTTGTATCGCCCTGCCATGGAATTTGGTGCACAGTAGAGGACGTGCGATTGAGGCATCGAGCTACAATTGAAGATACATATGGTGGACATTCTAGATACATGCATGTCGGCTCTGGGTGGTATATCGTAGGCTTGAGGGCGTTACTCCGGTCTGAATTCGGATTCGAACAAAGGTGCAGTCTGTACGTTTGCATAGCATAGTAATGACAGATATATGCAGAACGTGATATAATTATCCGTACATCACCACGGCGTAGGACGAGGGACTGCGGTGCGAGTGGGGTACCATGGGGTGTACCTCAATATTGGGGGTAGCTACATGTATACTATATTAGGTTAATCCACTGGGAAGTAAATGGGTACGACGTATGTGTAAGCCTTGAGTGCTGATAACCCAATTAACCTAAATAAATAAGATAATATGATTGAACGGTATATATAGGATCATCCAAAGTGTATAGTTTAAATCCATTCACCAGAACTGTGTTTTGACCCCCTCCTCATAACATACTCGCAGGTTAGATTTGTGGCAGAGACATGATAGCTTTGGATACTGGTTAAGCAGTATTAATAATACGGTAAGGCTATGTTTTAATTTTACTATATTTTATCCATTCCGCTGTGAGATATTTTCTGAGCTCTGACATGTTTTATGTCTCTATCTTTTCTGTAGGATACCAGAGCAAACCAATCTAAGTTTCGATGGATTGGAATTTTGAAAAAAAAATCAGTCTGTCGAAATTAGGGTTGTCACATCTAGTATCAGAGCATAGGTTTAGGATTCCTATATAAATAGTGAGTGAACTTATTTGTATTTTTAAAAAAATATATAAATATATTATATATATACCTAGATCCATAGAGGAACCCACTAAATAGAAAGCGTATAACACGGTGAGAAATGGGATGTTTGTTTCGTACACTAAAGGAATGAATATTAGACTCTTAGGTAATTTGGGTGGAAAGTGTACAATGTAATTTTGTATGGAAGGAAGGTGAATCCCATATAACTAGTATTTTGGATTAGTGGGTTTGGCAGTAAAACCTTACAGATTGGGAAAAGGTTAAAAAGAGAAAAAATAGATTAGGAATATATATAGTTGAGAGAATTGACCCTAGGGAGTGTCTAGGAAAGCCTAGAAGAATTGGAAATCCGGTTTGAGTGTAACCCCATTATTAACTTTTAAGAACTTGAAATTATAAAAGTTTTGGGAAAATGATTTATGGTGTTTTCAAGTTTTAATCTTAAAAGTTATATTTTTAAATATGTAAAGTATACATATTGAGTTTTAAAGTAAACGGGGTATATTTTGCAAACAGTGATTTCTTGCGAAAATTTTATCTAAAGTAAAATTCTCTCAATAAAAGGTGCATATTATAGAGCATGTATAGCTTGCTAGTTTTCTTGTTATATTTCATAACAAGAAGTTTTATAAATGGAAGATTTGAAATCTCTATTCTTATGATAAATCCTTTTTGATAAATTATTTTAACAAGAGGATTTTGTTGGGTGGACAAAATAAGTCATAGAGATTATGAGTAGAGTACATGTTTGCACCTTGTAGCAAGGGACAGAACCAACCTTATAGGTAAGAACCAGTCATAAACCCGATAAGGGAATAGTTGCCCTTTTCTACTCCAGTTTTTGTGGTTTGAAAAAAATGAACGAATGATTTGCATTTTTTTAAAGATGACATGTTTTTGTGGTTTGGCAAAAGTAAGTTTCCATAAGGAAAATGAAAATTTGACACTTTTAATTTGTGGAAGGAAATTTAAATGAAAAAGAGCCAAACCATGTTTTAAAAAGTATGGAGTGGGTAAGGATTAGTGCCTAGGAAAGACGGGAAAAGTTTTGAGGCTATAAAGTAATTAGCGAGAATTATCTTGGAATTATAGCGAGTTCCCATAAATGCATAAGCATTGAATAGCCTAGGATGTTGCTTGGAATAACTGTCGGTACACAGCTAGGACTAGTGGCGACTACTAGATAGAAAAGGGGCAAGTAAGTATTTAGGCCTTGTTACTAATTTTCAGGTTAGGGGTAAAACTCGTTACTACATTTCAGTTGGGATCATTCCATTACATTGTTCTTGTTAGGAAGATAGGGTAACACTTGAACTTATCGTGGATCCCATGGTTTGGACTTTTCTGACAGAGGGGGACATAGTCCCGAGATTCTTGGCCCTTAGTAGTAGCTGTGTAGGGTGTTAATTCTCCTGTTTTAGTTGGAAGACTATAGGCTTATTTAAATTTAAACTAAGACCAGATAATTAAATATGCTAAAAAAAGAGAAAAGGTACAATTGAAAAGGAAACAGAAAGTTCAGTAAAGCAACAAAAATAGAAAATTATGAGAAAAGATGGATAAAGACAAAACTTTCCAAAATAAGATGAAAAAGAAAATCAATAACAAAGAGAATTTTCTTATGTGGGTTGTGCTTGGATAGGAAAATAGGGAATCTTTATAAATAGTTACATAAAAATCCAAGTACGGTTAGAAAAAGGTTGAAAAAGAAAAGCGGGAGATGCAGTTTTCCGTTTTCCACCTTTTTGTAACATAAGAAATTGAATTTAGAAAATTAGATTTTTCTAAAATTCAAAAAATATAGTTGGTTGGTAGGATTATGGATGCAACAATTGGATGAGCTATGCTCTTATCAGTAAGAGTGTGGGAAAATTTGGATAAAAAAGCGTTTTGATTTTCAAAATATTGCATTCATGTAGAACTGCCAGTATATTTAGGATGCGAGCATCATATTTTGAAAGTTTTTTTGAGAAAATTTGCATACACATAAGAGGAACCACATAGGGATACATGCATTATTATGTTGTACTTCACTTTGCATAAGTGCACAATGTTTGCAAAAATTGAATGCACACATGATGGATGTATATTATGCGAGAGGTTAATTGATTTTACCTTTATCGAATTTCAGGGACGAAATTTCCTAAGGTAGGAGAATGTAACACCCCGTATTTTTAAGATAATAAAATAAGGATAACTTAATTAAATATTCGGAATTAAGTAAAATGGACTGTGTCATTGCGTCCGTCTCGAAATTCTGGTCAAGATAGACACCTGGTTTGCATAAAACGGACACTGTATGAAGAAGTTATGAGCACTAGAAGTTTGTATACATATAAGGAGCTTATATGTATATATATATATATATTAAATAAATATGTCCAGAAAATTCAAAAATCAGTTCAAAAATCAAAATTCATGAGCGGGAAAATGTGGAGGGAATTTAGACCGTTGGCGGTCGACCTAGGGATCGACCCACACGCGGATCTGGAAACTTCTTCTCTGATGTGGACGATTTTGATGGCTTTTGGTCCAATCTGAGGGTCATGGTTGCTCCAATACTCATATAAATAAGACCTTGACCTAACCCTAAATGTCATAATTTGGCGGCTACGCTGGAGCTCTGCTATTACCCCCTTCCTCTCTCTCTCCCCTCAAATTATATTCAAAAATTTAGATTTATAAATTAGAAAAATCTTAAATTAAGATATGGTGGGAAGAGATTGATGTTTTTTTAGGCGTTCAGAATTACGTGAAAAGCAAGGTAACGTTCTAGGTCTAATCTATTCAATTTTTCCTCCTCTTTCTTTTCCCTTATCTCTTTTAGTAAAAATAGTAAATCCATGATTATTAGGTTCTGAATTCAATTAGGAGAAAATCATGGAAGGATAGATCTGGACCGGATCCAGGATTTGGAAAGCTTACGAGGTGAGTAGATTTAAGCCATATCATTTTAGATAATCGTATATTACCGTTTAACACTACCCATTATGACGAACTGGAATATGACATGCCTAAACATATGCTAATAATGACTAAAATGGTGTAGACATGTGGGAATGATTAGCATGATATAACGTCAAATTGTTAATATGAATAATCCATATATTGAATCAGTTAAAATGTTGGAATGTTTACATGTTATAATATTAATTTGGACATGTGGGAAAATTTCATATATTGGATTAGTTGGAGTGCTAAAAACTTTACATGTAAATTTGTCCCAATTATATACAGGGAATAATTGGAGTAAGGATTATGTAGATTCACGTTAACATAGAATCGAATAAATAAATATGGGTTTGGGGGTCATCAACCAAATTATGTTTAAAGATTTAAATTGGATCATAAGTATAAAAAAAATGATTTGGGCGCAAATGGGATCATATGTAAAATATGAATTGGCATAATTTGAGTAATATGAATTTGGACATATAATCCATCATGAACATAATTGGGAAAATGGACATGAGCACCTATAAAGACATAGGCATAATTAATTGATTAATAATGAACGTCTGGGATTACAATTAGAAATTGTAATTGCACTTATGACACGAGGTTAGGTTGCATTAGCGGTGGAAGTCTACCCAGACCCGACCAGCATATCCAGCAACCATTCATGTTGAACCTAATGTGAGAGATCTAAGTGCGGAAATACGAGATGGGCTATGATATTAGGTTAGGCCCAACTTGTGGAAGAAGCCTGCCCGAACCCGACCGACATATCTAGCATCCACAAGTTGTAGGCCTAATGTGGGAGGTCTAGCCTATTATAAACCATAAATGGACATGGTAATGAATTGGACTACTTAACATAATCTAATCCATAGGGATTGTATGAATATGAACTAAAGTTAGGGTTAAGTAAAATTGGTTGGACAGTGGGTAGGCTAAGAAAATCTGAGGGGGTGGGTATAGGCCTGCAAACTTAGCCCAATAAGGTTATGTAATTAAAGACACCTAGTGGTATACATAACTGGTATAAATGATAAAGTTATGTAATTAAAGACACCTTTTAGGGTAAGTATTCTTGTAGAGACGATAGAATTTAATAAATTAATAAATAAATTGGATAACTGGTGAAATGAGATGAGGGAAACATAACTGGTATACATAACTCTGCCATATCTTTCTTCATCCCCGCCCAAAAGAAAACCCTCTTTATGTCTCTGTACATCTTATCACCACCTAGATGAATAGTCATCTTAGAACGGTGGGATTCGTCTAGGACTGCCTTTACCAAGCTTCCCGTTTGAGGAACACAAAGCCTTTCATCTCGTCTCAACCACCCCTTTTCATCTATGGAATATTTACTGAGGTGACTAGAAGTCTCCCTTTTTCTGAGCTTACTCATGATGTCTAAAATCTTTGGGTCACCTTGCTGTGAAGCTCCTATCTGATCTATAAGAGTTGGTCGTATTTCTAGTGATGCAAACAAATCAGGCAAAATCTCGATGGAGGGCCTATAGTCAAAAGTTGATATGAACTCCAAGCTCTTCCTATCCACAAACAAAGGAATTAAGGCCATCCTCTTCCTACTTAGTGCATCGGCCACCACATTAACTTTTCTAGGGGTATATGCAATTTCAAAATCACAAGAAGCTAAGAATTCCATCCACCTTTGTTACCTTAAATTTAGATCCATCTGCGAGAACAGATACTTGAGAGATTTATGATTGGTGTATAACTCGAACTTCTCTCCAAGTAAATAATGATGCCACGTCTTCAGCACGAATACTATGGCAGCTAGCTCTAAATCATGGGTGGGGTAATTCTCCTCATGAACTCTCAACTGTCTACCCCCATAACACACTATCTTTCCTTCTTGCATCAGAACCGCACTAAGCCCTGTACCACACGCATCAATGTAAACCATAAACACTTTGTTCCCACTGGGCAAAGTCAAGACTGGGGCTGTTGTCAGAGCCCTTTTCAAACGTTGCAAAGCAACATCACAATCTATATCCCATGAAAATTCTAAGTTCTTCTTTGTCAGCCTGGTGAGAGGGGCTGATATCTTTGCGAAGTCCTTAATGAACTTCCTATAATAACCTGCCAATCCCAGAAAGCTTCTCACCTCAATTGCATTTTTCGGAATTTGCCAATCTTGTACTGCAACTACCTTTGTGGGATCCACAGGTATCCCTTCTTTAGAGGCCACATGCCCTAAGAATCTCACCTCTTTTCCTTGGAAAACTTTGCCTTAAGCTGATGCTTACGGAGAGTTTTCAAAATTTCTTTTAAATGTTGGGCATGCTCTTCTTTGCTTTTGAAGAAGATCAAAATATCATCCACAAAGACTACGACAAATTTATTTAGAAACTCCCGAAACACCCTACTCATCAAATCGACAAACAAGCGGGTGCATTTGTGATCCCAAAAAGCATAACTAGCCATTCAAAGAAACCATCCGGAGTCCTAAATGCAGTCTTGTCTATATTATCCTCGGCCACCCTTAACTGATGAAAACCCATGGCCAAGTCTAATTGAGAGAATACCAAGGCTCCAGCAAGCTGGTCAATTTAGTTGTCTATCCTCGGAAGTGGGCGCCAATTCTTCTTTGTGAGTTTGTTTTACTCTTTATAGTCCAGACACAAACGAAGCGAACCATCCGCCTTAGTTGCGAATACAACTGGAGCACCCCATTCAGATATGCTTCGTCTGATAAATCCTTTCTCAAGTAGCTCCCTTACTTGCTTACTTAACTCCTTCCTTCCCTCGGAGCCATATGGCGCACTGGTAATGCAACTGGCTTTGCATTATTCGCCAGATATATACGAAAATCGATCTCGCGCCTCGGAGGTAAACCCCGTACCTCATCAAAAACATCTGAATAATCTCGGACTACTGGAACAGATCGCAAATAATCGATAGATGCATCAAGAGACTCTAGGAAACTAAGCATAACAGACCCTTGTGGGTCACAAGAAATCTCGAGGGTCCTCCCATGACAGGTCAGTAGCCCAACGACCCTTCTCTCACAATATAGAATGGCACCATATGTGGCTAGCTAGTCCATTCCTAGAATCAACCCATAGCCCATGAACCGAGCACATACGCATTGCATTCAAATTCGACACCTAACACAGTTATTATAAAACCTCTACAAATCATAGATAAATGAGCCGAACCACCAATAAGGTTTAAGACAACTATGGGATCCACTACCATACTAGTATTTAAGTGCAGAGATTCAACCACAAAGCTAGATATAAATGAATGTGAAGCGCCAAAATAAAAAAATGTTCTAATAGGATGATTTGAAAGAGAAATTAAGCCTTCCATAGAAATTTTTCTACCTCTATCGGGAGCACTGATCGTAAGAGCATGCATCCGCCCTGTAGAAGTTCCTGATCTTTGACCTTGCCCATGTTTCTTCAAGCACTTTTTAGCAAACTGTCCGATCTCTTCGCAATTGTAGCAAGAATTCTTTCTTCTTTTGCAGTCTTTCACCAAGTGACCCTTGCGCCCACAACTATGACACTTCCTCTTATCCTTACCCTTATCATTCTTTCCTCCTTTCTCCTGTTGCTGCTGCTGTTATTGTCCTTTCTTGGGCCATATTTTCTTATTTTGCATTGTTTCCCCAGCTTTAACCTCCTTTTCTCCTTTCTCTTCCTCATACATCAAGACCGTGTCAACAAGTCTTTCAAAGGTAGCTCCCATTGGAACATGGGACATGGCTAACCCATGAAAAGGTTCATTTAGCCCTTTAACAAACCACAAAGCCTTCTTATGCGGAGTGTCTACCAGTTCTAGTCCAAATCTTGTCAGCTGGTTGAATTTGTTCACATACTCTCTAACCGTTAAGTTTCCTTGTTTGAGTGCTAAGAACCTCTCCATTTGCATGCTTTTCTCAGCTTGGGAAAGAAATTTCATTCCAAACCTCTGTGTAAAGTCATCCAAAGTTTCCAGTGGACGGCCTGCTTGGGTTACCTCCCAACAAAACGAAGCTTCATCCTTCAATAGCCAAGTAACTAACTGAATCTTCCTTTGATCCTCTACTTCAAAGATTACAAACAAGTCCTCGATTTCCTTGAGCTAGTTCCTTGCCTCCACAAATGTCTCGGTTCCATGGAATGGCTTCCCTCCCATAACACAGAAGTCTTTGCAGATCTTAGAGAAGTTGTCTGCATGCGGAGTAGGAGGAGGAGGAGGAGGAACAACGGGTGCAGCTGGGGGAGGAATGTTTCTTTGGCCTTCGGCAGGCGTCGTGGCCTCCAAATACCTACAGAACTAGCCTGGTATCGTAACGCCCTTTATAATGTTGGGTTCCCCATAAATGCTGAAAAAGAAAAGGAAAGAGATTCATACAAGGGATCGAAAGATATTACTTACGGCTTTTTGGGGAATGTTTTTCAAAACAGACCTTTCTTTTTGAAAATACTTTTTTTTAAAAACCTTTTTGAAAATAGTTTTAAAAAACTTTTATCTAATCTGGTAACCTTCAACTCTAATACCAAGTGAGACAACCCACATCTGTTAATGTCACTCGCTAAGGTAGGGCTGTCAATGGGTCGGGTCGGGTTCGTGTCGGGTCAAGTCGGGTTCGGGTCAACTTTTAAACGGGTCGGGTCAACCCGTTTGATAAACGGGTCATATTATGCCAACCCGAACTCAACCCGTTTATAAACGGGTCGGGTCGGGTCAACCCGTTTTGACCTGTTTAATTTTGCAAAATCTTTTTATCACCTACATTTTGCAAAATAAAAGCATACTGAAATAGAATAATACATTGCTTAAAAACACAACACTTAAAAAGGCACATACATGGTTTTACACTTAAAAATACCTGTATTCTAGGCGTATAAATTTCATAAAAATGATTTTATACTGCTTCGGCTTGGTATGATTTATATTAAACGGGTTATGATGGGTCAGAAACGGGTTCATGGGTCAACCCTTAACCCACCCGTTTATTAAATGGGTTAGATCGGGTTGACCCGAAATTGACCCGTTTATAAATGGGTCGGGTCGGGTCAGGTTTTTTTTGTGCGGGTTACGAGTCGTGTTTCGGGTCGTGTACGAAATTGACGGCCCTACACTAAGGGAATGCATTAAGTTTCATGAAGCATTATAGGTAAACAGACATGATTTACATAGAAATGTATTTATTTTATACTCTTATATCTTTTCTTTTGTATATAAATAAATATTATTTGGGTATTATTTTGTCGCTTTTACAGATATGCCAACTGAGCCACATGCTGTCAGAAAAATAGAAAAATAAAGATCAAATTGTTGCATATTTACATATGAAGACTTGCAGACAAAGATCTCATATCCAGATGCTTTTGGACAAGAAAATAATTGGTAGAAAGGCTATGCATATCACAAATCAATAAAGAATTACCAAGGAAGCAAGAATAAAAGAAAAAAGGCCCAATTTTAATAGAATTAACTAAGGCCCAATTGTGATTGTATTAGGGTTTAGGTTGGCTATTTATCCTATAAATACCCTTGTAATATCATAGTAAAGATCATCCTAGAATTCATAAAGTTTTCTTTTTTCTCTTTTCTGCATTTTTTATTTCCTTAGCAATTAGTGTTGTCTACACAATTAGATTTGGTAGAGCACTATTTGTATTTTGCACTTATTTTCATTAGTGATTGACTGTCTGATTAGATTCAGCGGTAATCCTAACTTTATTTCCTGTTTGTTATTTTAATTTCTGCAATTTTAATTTCTGTTCTTTTTATTGCTTTCCTAGGTCATATTGGATTGCATATAGATTTGATTAGATCCAGATCTGATTCAATTCAATAATAATTTTATTTGCAGTTTCAATTTTGTTTGTTTCAAAATCATCCTCCAAGATTTGTCTAACTCACCCAAGAAATATATAAATAATAAAATTTGAAATTCTTCCCTGTGTTCGACCTGCATATTACACGATCTATGCACTTGTAGTTATTATTACAAAATTCGCGCTTTTCTAGTTCTTAGAAAGCATCGATCAAGACACAGTATATTACAAGACAGATACAAATAAGATAGCAGCAGAAATTCAAATTTTTATTTCAAACATAAATCATAATATCGTGGTCCAAAATACCATAAGTCACAAAAACCATTACAACAATATAACTTCTGTCTTGTACCATCAGAGTACATAAATATGTAAAAAGCATAATTCCCAAATAAAAGAGCTAAACCATAGTAGGGACAAGAACTTGAGCTATACTTCAAAAGCAGCTTCTACAAGATGATAACTGAGTCTTGACTAAGCCTAAGAATTCCCCCCTGCGAACCTGAGGGGGAAACGGAAGAAAGAAGAGGAAACAAAAAGGGTCAGACATAAAGTCTGGCGAGTCCAGTTACTTTTAGTAAGTAAATAAATAAAAGTAGCATGATACGCCTATAAGATGGATAAGAAGGATAACATCGTAAAAGGTGAGCTTGACAAGGTAACATGATGGAGTATATACACTTCACTAATGATTACTACACACTATTAGTAGTATAACCAGAATGAGATGATCCCTTCCACTCTAAGATGGTAGCC
Source organism: Allium sativum (assembly GCA_030737875.1). Taxonomy (NCBI): domain Eukaryota; kingdom Viridiplantae; phylum Streptophyta; class Magnoliopsida; order Asparagales; family Amaryllidaceae; genus Allium; species Allium sativum. The sequence goes on from CM060922.1 coordinate 963,614,697, forward strand.
GTAGGCATACGTCCAAATATGCCCTAACTATTACCTTAATCGATCGATTCCCTAACCGTGATGTCCCCATAATAGGAGGTATAACTTCCTAAAGTGGCAACCCCTCATCTTAATAATGTGCACAACCATATCTATAGGTGTCATGGGTCGTCTTATCCCATTCTGCCTGGCTCATGCACACATATGGCCCGATCGGTTTGCGCCCACACCGTCCTCCATGTTTGGATCTCTTATAGTCAGCCCAGTAAGCATGCCCCTTCTTCGACCTAGTTCAGAGTATATGTTTGATACCAACTCCGGGTTACTGGCTGAAACGGGTCCCACAAAATATGATACAAGCTCTCCCCTTTGTCTTGCATCCCCTACTAGGTTTTCAGTGGCTATTTATACCACTAGGTGTCATGAATTACATAACCCTATTATTTCTACAAGTTATGCTTACCCTAAAAGGTGTCTTTAATTACATAACTTTATTATTTCCTCCGGCTATGTATACCACTAGGTGCCTTTAATTACATAAGCTTATTGGGTTAACTTTGTGGGCCTGTATGTAAATATTATCCATCCCCTCAGATTTACTTAACCCACCCCTCTGTTTAACCAAATTTACTTAACCCCAATTTTAGTTCATATTCATACAATCCCTATGGATTCAACTAGGTTAAGTATTACAATTCGTTACCATGTCCATTATGGTTATAATGGGCTATACCTCCCACATTAGGCTTACAGCTTGTGGACGCTTGATATGCCGGTCGAGTCTGGGTAGAATTCTTCCACAAGTTGGGCCTAACCTCGGGTCTTTGCCCGTCTCTTATTTGTGCACTTAGACCCCTCACATTAGATTCAACATTTGCGGTTGTTGGATATGACGGTCGAGTCCGGGAAGACTTCCACCACAAATGCAATCTAACCTTGTGTCATAAGTGCCGTTACAGTTTTCTAACTACTGTAGTCCTAGGCATTTTAATTATTAATCAATTAATTATACCTATGTCTTTATAGGTGTTCATGCGCATTGACCCACTTATATTCATAGTGAATAATATGTCCAAATTCATATACGTCATTAAAGTTATGCCAATTATAATGTTTTCCCCCCGTTCCCTAACCAACACATTCACATATATTTGGAATCATGCCTAGGCTAGAAAGTAGCCTAGCCATAAACAATAAAAGGGAAAGATGACGGGAATATGACAAAAGTGATTGTTCTAACATATATGGCATAATCATATACTAACATAGTGATAAGGTGAACATATAAGCATAGATATGATGAAATGGTGACGGCTAACTAGTTTTAACATAGGAAAGATGTTAAGATAAGCATGACAAGATCTAAATATTAATTTAGATGTTCGACAAGTTCGGATCTAATATAATAAGCATAAGGAGATCTAAATAATAAGCTAGATCTGATTAATAATTTAGATGTCCACATAATTCAAATCCAATAGTTAAAAGTAGATCTGACACAAATAAGGTATAAGATCCACATCATAGAATGTCCTAGAAGTTACAATAGATCCGACTAGATAAAGATTTAGATCCAAGTAATGACCAATTCGGAATGTCATATGTTTACAATTTAAAACGGATCCAGTATAATTGAGTCACATGAACAAATCCAAACTATAATAATATTAGGTTTACTTTTAAATATTTAAATCTAAAAGCAACTAAGAACTCACAGTGTTTAGATTAGGAAAATAGAACTAGAAGAAGAATAGATCTTGAATCTCGAACTAATTAGTTTTATTTGATTGTTGTAGAAGATAAAGAATTCAGTTTAGTTCAGACACCGGCATCGTTTGGCCTCCATTGATTTCCAGTGAAGAAAACAAGAGAATTGGACCTCTATATATAGTTTCCAGCCTCCAGAAACCGACTGCCACCTCAGCTCTAAGGGGGTTGACCCCCCGGGTCGATCCATGGGTCGACACCCCCTTGAGGGGTCGACTCCGGGGTCGACATCCCTCCTATGGGGTTGACTCCCTAGGCGGGATTTTTCCCGCTTCCCCCGCTTTTTGTGATTTCGAATTTTGAACTGAAAATTTTGAATTCCTAGGTCCTATATATATATAATTATCTTATGCGTATAAAAACTTCAAACCATTATAACTTCTTCATACGGTGCCCGTTATATGCAAACCAAATGTCTATCTTGACCAGAATTTCGAGACGGACGCAATGGAGCAGTCCATTTCCCTTAATTATGAATATTAAATTAATTATTATTAGATTTTCCATTTTTAGTGTCGTTAAAATTTTAGGGTGTTACAGGGAGGCCCGTATCTGAGAATATGACTGAGTTGAAGCTTTATCGAAGTGTGCTCGTTCGTATATTGAAACTCCATATCAGAAGAACAAAAAATTTATCTCGAGATTATATGATAATATTGGAAAACTACTTATCGACCATATCGATGACTCTTTTGAGAAATTGATCTAGAAAGCGTTGAGGAAGGAAAGCCTATTTCCACAAAAGGCTGAGGCTGTTGTTGAAAACGAAAAGGAGGATTCGAAACCATAATAAGGTGTTGGTAACAAGGAAAAGTGGAATGGAAAATAGAAACAACAACATGGGGAAATGGCTAGAAGAAGACAAAAGGCGAGGCCACTTGTTTTAATTGTCAGCAGAATGGCCATTATTCCAATGAGTGTAAAAACCCTAAGGAGGAGGAAAAGTGTTATAACTGTGATAAACTCGGGCATATGAGGAAGAACTGTCCATAACCACCAAAAGGTACGCAGATTGTAAAGGCATATGCTTTGGAGGTTGTTCCATCTTCTTCGAGGTGTCCGACGGTAGAGGAGACGTGAAAGAATGTTGTTATGCAAGGTACGTTTTCTATTAAAGACATTTCGGTTCGAGTTTTGTTTGATACTGGAGCATCGTATTCTTTTATTTGTAATGAACTTGTTTGCAAGTTAGGTTTAGAAATTGAAATTGTTGATAGACCATTAGTTGTGATTAATCCAGTAGGGGTTCGTCTAATCTTTGTATGCTTTATCGTGGTCTAGTTTTATCGAGTCATGGTTGCTCTTTTATATGTGATTATTTTATTTTGAATTTCTCTAGGTTTGGGATTATTTTGGGTATGGGCTGGCTCAAGAAGTATGCAGCTATTGTTGATTGCGAAAGGGAGGTGACAATCGGGAATGTGGAAGGGAGAACGATTGTGATATGTTGTCTTCCAGAGGATGGGGTTCTGGTTAGCATTTTATATTCGCTTATGATTCCACGGGATGGGCTGTCATCAGTGTCGATCATATGAGAGTTTGTTGATGTGTTTGATGAGGTCAAAGGGTTTCCGCCGCATCGAGAGTGAGTTTCAGATTGATTTAGTGGATTTAGCCAGACCTATTGTTGTGCCTCTTAGGCGGATGACGCCTAAGGAACAGTGAGAGATAGAGGTGCAAGTGAATGTTCTTTTGAGTAAGGGATTCATTTGGAGAAGTGTATCCGAGTGGGGTGCACCAGTTGTGTTTGCTACCAAGGCTGATGGATCATTACAATTATGTGTGGATTATTGTGAGATGAATAAGGTAACCAAGAAAACCAAGTGCCCTTTGCCGATAATGGATGACTTGTTTGATCAGCTTCATGAATCCAAGATGTTTTCCCAAATGGATTCGGTAATGGGATTTCACTAATTGAGAGTGGCTAGGGATAGTGTGCCGAAGGCTGCTTTTAGGACACCATCTGGGTTTTATGGATGGCTGGTAACGCCGTTTGGGTTGACTAACGCGCCAGCATATTTTTTGAATCTTATGGATTGGGTTTTCAAAGATCAGTTGAACAAGTTCGTACTAGTGTTCGTGGATGACATATTAGTTTACTCAAAGAATGAAGAAGAACACAAGACGAACTTGATTGTTTTGGAAATTTTGCGAAAACATCAGTTGAGGGCTAAGTTTTCGAAATGTCACTTTTGGAAGAAAGAGTGAGGTTCTTGGGTCATGTCATGTCAGGACAAAGTATAGCAGTGGATCTCGCTATGGTAGTAGCAATTCAAGATTAGGATCGACCCAAGAATGTGAAGGATGTTAGAAGCTTCCCTGGTTCAACTGGATATTATCGACGATTTATCAAGGATTTCTCTAAGATAGCAGCACCATTAATTGGACTGACAAAGAAGAATTAGGTCTTCGCATGGGATGCGAAATGTGAGCAGGCCTTTGGAATTTTGAAATAGAGGTTGGCAAGTGCTCCTATTTTTACTATTCCAAATGTGAATGAAGAGATGGTAGTATATACCGATACATGTGGCATTGGACTTTAGCGATGCTAATGCAAAATGATAGGACTGTGGCTTATGCGAGTCGACTACTGAAGTTGGACGAAAGGAATTACCTGGCTCACAATTTAGAGTTAGCGGCAATAGTGTTTTCTCTAAAAATTTGGAGGCATTTGTTGGGAGTTAGATTTGAGTTATTTACTGATTATAAGTCGTTGAAGTATCTCTTCTCCTAGAATGATTTGAATCTTTAGCAGCAACGAGGGTTAGAGTTTCTGGCATCATACGACTTTAGAATAGCCAATACTCCAGGAAAGGGTAACGCAGTGGATGATGCGTTAAGTCGAAGACATGCGAGTTTGGTGGCTATGTTCACAGAATGAAAGCATATCGAGTATTTGGCCGGATTTGACTTCAGACCTCATTGTGAATTAGAACTTGAGATGTTAACAAGCTTATCGATTAGACCGACTCTCATCGAAAGGATTGGTGAAATCCAAAAACGAGACAATAAGATTATGGAAATTGTTCAAAGGATAAAAATGGGGGTGGAACCAAAGGAGATTAAATATTCCGAAGTCGATCCAGAAGGTTAGCTTTGTAAGAACGGACGATTGGTTGCTCCTAATATAGATGGATTGAGAGATGAGGTTCTAAGGGAATGTCATAATTCTAGGTTGACAATACGTCCAGGAGGTAGTAAGATGTATCAAGATATGAAACGAATTTACTACTGAGAAGGTATGAAATGGGATGGGAAATTTATCTCGAAATGTATGAATTATCAGTTAGTGAAAGCTGAGAAGAAGAAGCCGAGTGGGTTATTACAGCCACTGGAAGTTCCTACATGGAAATGGAAGCAAGTATCGATGGATTATATCAACGGATTTCCTAGGACAAGAGAAGGAAATGATAGTATTTGGGTTTTCGTGGATCGTTTGAACAAAAGCACAAGGTTTATTCCTGTCAGATCGACTATAACAGCATCAAAGCTGGCTGAATTATATCTTAAGTGGATAGTTTGATTCCATAGGATTCCAAAGACTACTATTAGCGATCTAGATCCATTATTCACTGGTGAATTCTAGAAAAGTTTACAAGTGACATTGGGAGCCGAGATATGCTTTAGTACGGATTGTCATCCCCAGACAGACGGTCAAACCGAGAGGGTCAATTAAGAATTTCAAGATCTTCTTAGAGCTTGTGCATTGGATTTTGCAAGATCCTGGGAAGATCATCTACATTTAGTCGAGTTTTCTTATAATAACAACTACCAGTCGAGTAATGGAATGGCACCATATAAGGCGTTGTATGGCAGGCCGTGTAATTCTCCATCTTGTTGTTTAGAAACTGTGGAGAATTTGGTACTTGGGTCTGAGATGATAAGAGAAACGATTAATAATATTGAAGTCATTCGACAACGAATGAAGGCAGCCCAAGATCATCAGAAGAGTTATGGAGATAAGTAATGTAAGGATTTAGAATTCTTAGTTGGAGACTTAGTATTTGTTAAGATTTCACCTCTGAGGAATACCGTCCATTTTGGGAAGAAAGGAAAGTTAGCGCCAAGGTTTGTTGGGCTGTTTCTGATTATCGAGCGTATTGGATAGCTCGCTTGTAGATTGGATTTATTTGGGAAGATGGCGAGTGTGCATAATCTTTTTCATTTATCGTTTCTATGGAAGATCATGCACGACTCGAGTGTTACTGTATCCCCAGATCAACTTAAAGATTTTGAAGTCGAACCTAAAGTATTTAGACCTCGTAAGTTGCTCAAAGTCATAGGGGATGACACGAAACAACTTAGGAGGAAGGTTGTTAAGCTAGTTAAGGTACAATGGAGCGACGACGATGACGATTGCACATGGTAAATAGAAGAGACTATGAAGTTGACTCATCCAGAACTCTTTGAGTGATATGTCCTATTTATCGTATCTTACTTATGCCATTGCGTCTAATGCTATCAAATTCTGCATGCTAGGATAGGATTTTGGTTGCATGGATTGTTGCATGCTTGACGCGGTGGTAGATTGGCTACTCGTGGATGGTAGGCATGTGGGATATTGTGTTTTCTCGTGTTTGCTTAGGATTTCGGGGGCGAAACTCCAATAGAGGAGGGAGAATGTAACAACCGGTATTTTACATATCGACAGATTGTAAAATAATTATATTTTATTCCTAGTGGTCAGACCATTCTTAGATTTTGATAGTTGTTCATGGGGATGTGAGACACATCCATGATTTTTACAGAACCTAATTATGACCATTTTACTCTTGAGTTTACTGTTTGGGCCATAACTTTTTGATAGGGATAGAATCAGGTGCTGAGATCGATTCCATTAGATCAAAATGGTTGTTTACAATTCCGTAGAGTGGTCATATAAAGGATTTGGTTAAGCAGTTTGTGAGGAATCACCGTTTTAAGTTGCAGTTGTTGTTAGGTAGACTGTTTAGCAACTAATGGGCTGAGTTGCTAAACCTATTAGACCTAGGCCAGCAGATATAAATAGAAGGACTTAGGGAGAGAATTAGGGTTACTCCCTTGATTCTAATTTTTAGGTTGAGCATCTGTGATTCTCCAGGTTCAGTCTAAAACCCTATTTCTTCACTTCTTGAATCAAATTCATCGTAGATTGCATTTAGAAGATAAATCATAATCAGGGAAGAGTAGATCATCATCAAAACAGTTAGATCAAACCATATTTCATCGAATTCAAAGGGTTTCAGCACTATCCAAATCTAATCTCATTGTTGAGTGATAAATATCTCTCACATGGAAGTTACAGATTGTACGGGTAAATTAAGATCATATTCATATATTTCATGTTAAAATTGCCTAATATCTGATCATATATGCTTAATTCAAATCTAGGAAGCCAAATTTGATCATATTAACTGGATAATTAGTAAGTTAAACATGCTTATTCATATGTTTAGATCCAAATCATGCTAGATCTCCTGTTTATGATTTGTTTATGGATTGTTCATGTTTGTATGATCATTGCTGTATGGATTAATGGTTGTTTTGGCTGAATTGATTGCGTTGCTTGAGTTGTATATTAGACTATTCACCATAGAAACATAGGATTGAAGAACAGAGAAAATCGAAGGTTCAAGCGATCGAATTCAGACAAAACTTGGCAGAGGCACTTTGGAAGACAAGTGGATGAGGCATTCAAATTTTGATGTCCTCATTAAATAAGTATGAGGATCGGCACCGACCTTGATAGGTCGATAGTGACCTATGTGAGTGGTTGGGAGCGATGATTTTTGGAGCATGGCTTGGTTTTGATGGGTCGAGACTACTGGTGAATTTCCAAGTCAATCGGATGTAATTTGTGATTGGTCAAATGTTGATTTCTCGAGATGTGAATGGACCGACAAAAGCTTCAACAACGGATGTCGAAATGATTGGAGATTGGAGAGGAGGACCATGCTTCAAGAAGGGTTGAACGTGGGCCGACCACTCAGCCAATTTTGGCTAAGTAGGAGGGTCGGCAACCACCCTTAAGGGTGGGCCCGAAAGAGGTGGAACTATGGGGGATTGGTTGTCCTAGCTTCCTGATGTTGCTAGAGAAGTTTGGATTGAAACAGACTTCAGATGATCGATGCTCAACTCAAAGATCAATGGTGCTTCGATTGTGAACTCAGGAAGGAGTGGTCGAAGCTAAGTTGTTGTGACTTTGGTTGTGGGATGGTATACGATGCAGTTTGATAAAAGATTGACTTATGTAGGAGTTAATTAGGAATGATAATGATTGACTCAGGTAGAAGCTAACCAGGGATGATAATGAAATTAGTTCAAGAGGCAACTTGACTAAAGAAGTGATGTCGCTAAGAAGAAAGGCTCGACTGATTAGAAGTGCCAAGGAATCATTAGTTATCAAAGTGTTCTAGCTGACTGAAAGCAGAGGTATCGTCGGGATGCCCATCAGGATCAGGTAAGATCGAGTACCTTGGATCGCTCACATAGGAGTGGTCTAGTTGTTTCAGGTAGGAGGCAAACATATGTGTCACAATGGCGTATGTAGTTTGGCTAGAACCGGGATTTTTCCATTAGCCCTTTTGACCTGTGAAATGCAAGTTTGATAACTGATGGATTCACGGCTGTAGTCGGTAATGGCTAGGACATTCGATATTATGGATGCTATAGTTGATTTTATGTTTACTTCTCTATTTTCTCTGGGTAGGCCATCACCGTAGGATGTTGAAAAGAAGCGAGAGATTGGGGGTGGTCCTTTCCCATTTCTGATGCAACATGTAATGGATGGTTTTCACATGTTAACTTGTTGGTTGTTAGGCAGATCAGTTGGATGATCCGCCTATACTCATATTATCCTATGTAACTGTTTATTAACTATTTTATCGCTTACTAAGATTGTTGTCTGACTCAACTTTTATGTTTCCCTCTTATTACCTTGTGTTTTTCACCAATTTGATGGTGGGAGATTGAGTAGCGGGTATCTAGTTTGGTGTCGGTGTTGCTATGGGGGGATGAGCAGGAGGCTAGCGTACTATTACTACCTACTATAATAATGATTTTTCTATTTAACGTTATATGTTAATGTTATTGAGACTCCGAGGGACGTAGTGAGGCATATTTTATTCAGAGATTCTTGTATCAAGAAGTATTGTACCCAAGATTTTATGGATTTATAGATATTTGATTCTTTGTTCAGTTGTGCTTCATTACTATATCATGTTGTATATTTTATTATTATATATTCTCCATGTGTTGTGAGTTATACGACATGTTCTGTTTTAAATTATTCTACCCTGATGGTCATCCCGTATCGTCCTGGCACATCATACAACGCCCTTTTCCTTGGTTCGTGCGGGAGGTACGGGGCAGTCGTCATAGTAGGTTGTGGGTAATGAAGCAAGTCTGCACTTTACGATGTTGAATCGGAGTTTGGTTATTTTCTGATGAAATTTGGATTATGTGTGCAGTTGTTATGTATAGGATTGGTTTAGGATTTTTTTGGGTATATGGTGATGTCATGGGTTTGTTTTAGTAAAATGGTGAAGTTGTTTAGTATGCTTAAGGATCAGTCCTAATTAGGATTTGGTTAGATGAGGTGAAGTGGTAGTAATGGAATGTATCATAGATGTTTCTTTTCACAAACACAATAAAAGAATTTTTTTTATGCAATGCAAAATTGAAGATCTGAAAATGAAGTGAAATATGGTATGAAAACAGAACAGACTAAAACAGTAAAATAATGATACACATTGAACAACAGAAGAGCACTGAAGCATAATGATCACAACATGATTGCAGCAATACAATAATGATTTAGAATGGAAAAACGATCACAGAAGAGTAACAGAGATGCAAAAATGATAGAAACACAAGACTAGTTTGCTAACACAGTGCAATGCACGGATGAAAACGTATATTTTACAAAAGACAATTCAGTGATAGTTTAAATAATCAATGGCAATGTGTTTTCTGAATGAGTACAAAATGAAAATAACATATTTTTTTTCCTAGAAATGAATCAAATCAAATGAAAACTCGACCTAAAAAAATGAATAAAACCCAAAATGCAATAACATAAAGCACATAATTTTTTTCTTAACGATGGAAATTAGAATAACACAAATAAAATGGACTAGACAAAATGTATAGAGCAAAAATGAAACAAAAGCAATGCAAATTTTTATTTTTATTCTTTTAGTATGAGAGCTAACATATTTTTTTTTAAACTGAACAACCTAAAAATATAACAAACACAAACCTATTTTATAGCACAAAAGAGAAAAATAAATAATTTGAAGGGTAAATTAAAATTAAATTAATGTTAATCCGCCTTTTTACAAGGTCGTTACACTATGGATTCAGATACTTGGATCACACAACCATCAATGCACATAGCCCAAAGAGATGGTCAGATCACTTGGGAATTATGTGCCGACACACATTTGAAGTTACGAACAACTGAATTTACTTAAATATCACTCTGCAGCTAGATAAACCTGGAAGAGACTATGGCTAAGACAAGGATCAACTGGAATTCGAAGCGTAAAACCAAGAATTTGGCTAAGACAATGATTGGTAGGAATCTAGAGCATAGAGGCAAGATTATGGCTAAGATAGGGATCAATAAAATCTAGAGCGCAAAACTCGTCAAAACTACATCAACAACTTAAAATTGAAATGCAAACCAAACAAAAATACCCAAAAGAAAAGAAGGACCATAGGAGGACACACTATATGTAACAACCCAACCGAAATAAGCCTAAATTTCGACCTAGAAAAGGCCCATCGAAACTTAGAACCATTCTAAATGGATCATTGGTTCCTATAAGAAAATACTATAATAGATGTAACAGAGAAATCTAAACGAAATTAGAGACTCACACATTGAAAGAGATAAAATATAATATCTCAAAACAGATGTACCACAAATTTAAACCACCATAAATGTCAGATACAATGGGTCTCAATGGAAAAAAAAGGCACATCAACAATTATCCCAATAACATAATGATAACAATAATAATAGTATTGGCATAAATAACTAAAGCCTCTATCATCAAGTTCACCTCCAAGCATCATTAATCATCACTGATCCCAGCGTCCTCACTTACTAACTAATTTATGTTAAGAGCAGGTGGTCAAAACATAAATATCTAATGAATGAAAATCATATCTTTTTAAGAATAACTATTTCCTATATTTGGCATTGTAAATCCTTCAAGTTATGTCTACGCAACATTGCAAACAAACATACACAACTAAACATATAAGGTGGACATAATTACAGTTACTTAAGGCATTCATGTTGATCTAAGGGTGGACATCCTTACAGTCACTTAGTACCGCCACGAGGTGTGCTCTACCTGGTTACTTAAGGCCATTACCTAATTATTAAGGTGGATTCCTATTATCACTTAGTACCCTATGATGGACACCTAGCCACTTAAGACCTCGTTCCTATTGTCAACGTCATTAAACATATATACTTTCCTTGTAGGTCGAGAGATAGTAAACAACCACTTGATACCAGGTTTAGGTAGGAACATGACTTCATTTAAGATCCTCTTAGAGGACTATCTTCTTACTATATTGCTGCCCCTATGGGTGAACTCCTAGCCACTTAAAACTTCCTTTAACCGGTGGTTCCTTTAGGCTATTTTTATAAACCGTCCCTGGGTCAACCCTCATTAATCTCTTAGATAAGAAGCAGACATTTCTAGGAGAACTACCCACTCATACGCTATCGTCTATTAGTGTCATTTAATACCTTATAAGAGAAAGACGAACCCAATGACCACTTAAGACCTAGAAGGGTGGGTCCATAACTTAAACGTAATTAGTACTTAGTAACAGTTAACCTCATGTCATTTAATACCTGTAGATGCTGGATATGCCGGTCGGTTCCGGGTAAGCTTCTACTACAAGTAATGGTTAACCTCATGTCTATGTGTCATTTTTTACATGAAAATATGCATAAAAATTCCTATTGAGACATTCATTTTCTATTTCATAATTTAAACGTAATTAGTACTTAGTCTAATACGCAGTAATATTACGTTTAATTACGCTATAAATATATAAATAAATAGGCGAGAATTAAACGCATGAGAATAATGACCTAACATGTCTGAAATATCAATCCTAACAATCACAATTAAGGTATACAAGTTAATTTCCCTATCAATCAACGTGGTCCAACATGCATATTCTCATTTAATGATAAAAAGGGAAATAATAATACATACAAACAAAACTTGCAATCTATGCTTGAATAATTATTTAAATAATAAAGTTATAGGCAAGGTGCAATAAATCCAATTACATATGCAAAACCGTGCTTTTGGCGCTGCTTCACTTTTTAATTTATATTGCATACAAAAACTTAAGATAATATGTTGTATAGAATACGTTCAAACCAATCTATTAAAAATAGATGTCTAAACCTATTAATTTACAATATACAAATCTTACATCTTTAGACAAAACATATATGAACATTAAAAACAAGAATCTAGTGAATAAAAACCAAAAACTAAGAATTTCATGACACCCTAAGCCTAACTTCCATTATTCAAATAACACAAACCCAAATACAACACTTTTGATTGACCATTTCAGGTATAAATAAATATAAGATTTGGATGGTTCATAACATTTTATTTTCGTATAATCCAAATTATATACATGCATAATAATCCAAATCCAAGCTACAAAAGATAGGAATTAACAACTTATAGGTTTTCCACTCACAGTGATTTGAGAAGGAAGAAAAACCAAAGGATTTTCATTGAATCAGATCTGAATTTAGCCTTTGAAATCGTACTCTGATACTTATATTATAATATATATATATATATAAGCATCAAATCTTAGAATCTCATATATATAAGACTAAATTCTAGAATCTAAATCTAGGTTAGAGAAGATAGAATGGAGGTTAGAGGAATAGAAGAGAATCCTAACCTTTCTTTGAATTTAGCAATGTCAAAAGGACAATATAGAAGCATAGAATGAAATGAGAGTAGGGTTCAAAGTGAGGCTAGAGAGCTATATTTATAGTTGCAACCATGTGTATAGACATTGGATTAGTTTGATTAATCAGGACGGTCTATTGATGCAAAGATATATAATTCTCCCTATAAAAACACATTTACCACTACCCCCTAAGAGGGTGGTCGACTCCTAGATTGGCTCCCTCCTATAGAGGCAGTCAACCCCCTTCTAGGGTCGAGACAGGAGATTTCAATCTCTGATGACATAGTTTTCTTTTAATTTATTAACTAATGGCTTAGATTTGTTTCTTTATGTCGATTATCTTTGTCCCCTTTGCATATGAATATACACACACAAATTCAAATCCTATTGGAATATTCTTTTATGTCAATCTATAATTAATTATATTTTAGATTTATATTTAATCAATTTAAATTTCAAACCTTGTGTATAAATATTTATGCACAGCTTTTTTTAATATCTTCTTCATACGAACTCCGTTTTCAGTAAATAAATTATGAAAATGGATCAGAATCTCGCCATAAACGCAATTGTAATACTTTCGTGTCCCAAATCCAAATTATTCAAAAAAATATTTTCAACTCATTTATTTATTACTGATTTTATTATTATTTATTTTATTTAAATTATCTTATGTTTATTATATGGATAATCTTACGGGGTGTTACATTCTCCCCCCTTAAAAGAGGTTTCATCCTGAAATCTTTCCGAATGGCCAAAAAACAACACACGCTATAATAACCGTGTTATACACCGATGTTGTTTATAAGAATACATAGCTCAAAGTGATAAAGCATTTGTAGACTTGCCAAAGTGAGCTCAGTCCTAGTGTGACGGTCTGCCCCGCACCAGCCGACATTTCCAATGAAAGTGCGTTGTGCCAAGGTCCAACCAGCATGGGACGGTCGTCAAAGAAAGGAAAGAGGGGAATTTGAACTGACAAGGAACCTGTAGAATGTCTCATAGCGCATGTAATAAAATATAATAATAACATATTTGACATAAAACAGGTGAGACAGTGCACAAGCTGAAAACTAAACCATCATAGCAGCGGAAAATCCAAAATACAGCTTATGTTCCACATCATCATTATTACAACTTTTCAAACTGTCTCTAAAGCAAAACAGGAAAGGTACAGTACTAACGCCCAAAGTAGTGACCAACAGCGACACAGGGAGAATATCTATATATATCATACGTGGAACCCTCATGCTCGTCTCTTGTATAGCTACTCGTGCATACCGCCTAACTTATCTCTAATATGCCCGTTTAAGAGCACCCAAAGTAATAAGAAGAGACATAAAACTCTGGGTCACACAAAAGTCTGGTATGAGTGATAAGCAGCAAAACAAAACAATAACATGTATACTAAACCATACCTGAACCTGGACCTACAACCAAAGAGTTAGCACAACAAGATGTACAATACTCTAAGATGACACTAACATATGATGTAAAGATACGGGGGAGGGGTGTGCATGTCATAGTGGTATCAAATAATCTAGCATAGCAACCATCCTCACGTCTCTCACTCGATGAGTAAAGCATACGATATCCACCGCTTTGATCACCCATATCCTTGCTATGATCACTCTGCCCCATGGAGTCATGGCGACTCCACTGCACTGATCCATAGCCACTAGTCCGTGCTATGTCCACTCTGCCTCATGAAGTCATGACGAATCCACTACACTGGCTCATAGCCATGCTACGATCACTCTGCCCCATGGAGGAATAACTACCCCACGGCACTGATCCATAGCCTAACAATCGTCTCGGTGGTGAATCAAAGTTATGGACGTCGATAACCCCTTAACACACGTCCCGCAGCAAATTTCAATCATGAAGTTCACTCATTGGTTCCCATCTGGATCCTGAGTTACAATCTCCCATTTGGACTATCTTCGCATCTTGGGCTTTTGACTCCTCCGGATCGGTTCGGAAATAGGCTTCTATTCAGATCAGTTCTCTTCTCCTCGTTCAGTCCGTGATCATCAACTCCGTTCGGGTCGGGTCGTGGATCCCTCTCCAGGTTGGGTCGGTTCGTGATCCTGAGTCCAGAGCATAGGGTCAGTTTGAGTGTGCAAGCATAGTTCGTGGTCCACCAGGCAGTTCAGATTGTGCTCAACCATCGAGTCCGGTTGGTTTCCCCATCCAGGTCGGTTCGTGATAGTCGACTCTGGGTCGGGTCGAGCCCCTAAATTTGTGGCAGTCCACTTGTAGTGCATCGGTTCGATCGCGTGCCCTGGTTCATGATGCAGCAGTTCTGGGAGGCGGTTCGTGAGAAGGGGGTTCCCCACGAGTAGGTCGTGTCGCCCTCCACCGATCCGATCCAGTTCCTGCTCCATTTCCTGCAACTTTTCCAGCGATTGTTTTATGCCATACGATGGCGTTTTCGACCATTCTAACTTTTCTAATCAATCACAAAGCATACCATATAGTCATAGCAACATGTATAATCATCCACAAACACAAAAACAACAATATGTCAAGTTTAAATGGATCAAACATACTCAAAACCCATGTTTTCCCCTTAAGCATGTTTAAGCAAATCTAATGATAGGATTAGCAAAACTTAACCAAATTAATCCAAACTTCCAATAGAGGTCTAAAACAGTGTTTAAGAATTTTACAAATTTTTCCAGATTTTTCTGAGCTATAAATTCGCTATTAACACTAATTACCCCTAATCAACCGTAATTAGTGAGAAACTATGCAAATCACTCACCTTAGCCACAAATAAATCTCAGATCTGAAAATATCTCTGATTTGGGTTGAATCTCTATGCAACGCAGCAGCTCTATTCCCAATTTGATGTTAATTTACCTTGATTAGATGTAGATTAGGCTAAAACTTGATTAGAGAGCGATTTGGGATGAAATTAGAAGGTGGAGGTCATAGCTTGGGTTAGAGAAATATTTTAGGCGGCTGAAAAATGAAATAGAAATCGTTTTCCTACTGTTGTCAGCCTCCTCATAACCATAATCCCGAAATGGGTTATGGGCTCTCTTGCTAACCACCCTAATTAGGCCCGGTTAAGTTGTTTTTCACCTTCTAAACCTTGTTTTAGCCATATCTCCTAAACGGTGAGTTAATTTGCTAATGTGACCACTATACGCAATGGTAAACCATCATTTAGATCTAATGGAAGTGGTTTCAAATCAAAACTCCTTACCAATCAAAAGTTATGGCCAAAACAAGATCAGCTAGGGGCAAAACGGTCATTTAAAAATCGGTAAAAATCATGAATATGCGAAATGACCCCAATAGTTGTCTCCCAAAGTTACATGGCTATACGACTTCGCAGGAGAAAGAAATAAATATTCTACGATCCCGTGATGCGTAGAATGTGGGTCGTTACATTCTTCCCCCCTTAAGAAATTTCGCCCTCGAAATTCCTTAACTAAGAAACAAGTAAAAGATCCCATATGCCTATCAACCATCCACAAAAATCAAACATACATAAAAACAAACAAGCCTATCCTAGCATTTGGAAAACTAAATTGCAATTAAAATCTTACCAGGCAAAGAGTTCTGGATACGTCTTCCTAATGTTCTCCTCTGTCTCCCAAGTACAGTCATTCTCATTCTCGCCCTCATTGAACTTTGACTAGATTCACCGCTTTCCTTCGAAGTTGCTTTGTATGGTGCTCGACAACACGAATCGGCTTGCGGTTCCCAACCGCCTCAGGTTCTACTTCGATATCATCCAACTGATTAGGTGAAATAGTCATATCGGGGTCATGCACGAATTTCCTTAACTGGGAAACATGAAATACATTATTAACTCCTGCCGTCTTCTCTGGTAATTCAACTTTATATGCCAAATTCCCAACTTGCTCGAGGATTGGGAATGGACCAACAAATCTTGGTGTTAACTTGCCTCTCCTACTAAATCGTATCACGCTTTTTAATGGAGAAATCTTGACAAACACCAAGTCGCCAATCGAGAATTTTTAATCTCTTCTCCTCTTATCAGCACAACTCTTCTGCCTATCTTGGGCAGCCTTCATTCATTGTCGGATAACCTTGATCTTATCTGAGGTTTTTCTTATCACATCTGGCCCAAGCACAAATTTCTCACCGGTGTCTAACCAACATGACAGTGAGTTGCACGGTCTTCCGTACAAAGCTTTATTTGGAGCCATACCAATACTGGACTGATAACTATTATTATATGAAAACTCTACTAGATGCAAATGGTCATCCCATGATCCACCAAAATCCAATATGCAAGCTCTCAAGAGATCTTTTAATATACGATTTACCCTCTCTGTTTGACCATCGGTTTGAGGAAGATACGCGACACTGATATATAATTATGATCCTAGAGCCTCTTGAAAGCTCTTCCAAAACCCACTAGCAAACAACGGGTCTCGGTCACTCACAATGCTTTTAGGTACTCCATGAAATCTCACTACCCACTTCATATATAGTTCCGCTAACTTAGCTGCCATTCTATTCGACTTGACGGGTATAAACCTTGCACTCATAGTCAATCGGTCCACAATCACCCAGATGCTATCATGGCCCGATCTAGTTCTTGGTAACCCATCAATGAAATCCATTGAGACTTGTTCCCATTTCCATTCTGGAATTTCTAATTGTTTCAACAAACCACTAGGCTTCTTTTGCTCAGCTTTAACTAGCTGGCAATTCATGCATTTGGATATAAACTTCCCAACGTTTCTTTTCATCCCTTCCCAGTAGTAGGTCTGCTTCATGTCTCGATACATTTTGTTACTACCGGGATGCATGTCAGTTTTGAGTGATGACATTCTCTAAGCACTTCATCTCTCAACCCATTGACATTGGGCACAACTAGTCTTCCATTCTTCCTAAGCCATCCATCTCGATCAAGCTCATACTTGTTCATCTCTTCGTCGATACCCATCTCTAACTTAGAGATGATTTTCAATAGGTTAGGATAGTCTCTCTGACTGGAACCAATCCGCTCAATCAAAGTGGGTCTGATCGTCAAACTTGCTAATACTTCTGGATCCAATTCGCACTTTAGTCTGAAATCATACCCAGCGATATACTCCAGTTGCTTCCATTCTAGAAACATAACCCCTAAATTGGCATGTCTCCTACTCAATGCATCAGCTACCGCATTGCCCTTTCCTGGTGTATATGTGATATTGAAATCATAGGAAGCCAAGAATTCTAACCGTCTTTGCTGTCGGAGATTTAGATCCTTCTGAGAGAAAAGATACTTTAACGATTTATGATCGGTAAATAACTCGAATCTTTCTCCCAAGAGATAATGTCTCCACATCTTCAATGCGAACACAATTGCTGCCAATTCCAAATCATGGGTAGGGTATCTTTTCTCATGCGGTTTCAGTTGCCGGCTAGCATAAGCTACAACCCTACCGCCCTGCATCAATACAGCACCTAGCCCGGCACCACATGCATCTGTATATACTGTCATCTCTTCATTCCCCTTAGGAATGACTAACACTGATGCACATGTCAACTTTTCCTTTAGACACTTGAATGCATTCTTGCACTTTTCGTCCCAGACGAAAGCTTGATTCTTCTTGGTCAACTGAGTCGACGATGCTGCTATCTTGGAGAAGTCTTGGATAAACTTACGATAATATCCAGCTAATCCCAAGAAACTTCTTACGTCTGTTGCATTCTAGGGCGTAGACCAATCTTGTACTGTAGCCACCTTCGTAGGGTCCACGGCAATACCACTCTCTGAAACAACATGGCATAAGAATCTCACTTCCCTTCTCCAGAAGTGACACTTAGAAAACTTTGCTTTCAATTGGTGTTTCCTCAACACCTCTATCACTATCTTCAAATGTTCCTTGTGTTCTTCCTCTGTCCTCGAATAAACTAAGATATCATCTACGAACACAAGAACAAACTTATTCAATTGATCTCAGAATACTCTATTCATAAGATCCACAAAATATGCTGGTGCATTGGTCAACCCGAATGGCATGACCAACCACTCATAGAATCCAGACGGCGTCCGAAAGGCCGTTTTAGCTATAGTCTCAGCTTCCACCTTAAGCTGATGAAAATCGGTCGCGAGATCCAATTGGGAGAACACTCTCACGCCACTCAACTGATCAAGCAAATCGTTTATCCACGGTAGATGATACTTATTATTCCTCGTCACCTTATTCAGCTCGCGGTAGTCCATAAACAATCGAAGGGAACCATCTGCCTTGGTAGCAAACACAACTGGTGCCCCCCACTTAGAAACACTTCTTCTGATAAATCCCTTTTTCAAAAGATCGCTCACTTGCACCCTGAGCTCTCGCTGCTCTCTTAGTGCCATACGACGAAGTGGCAGCACTATAGGTCTGGCATCTTTCACTAAATCAATACGAAACTCAATCTCTTGGTGTGGTGGAAGTTCGGTCACTTCCTCGAAGATGTCCGGATACTGGCCAGCTACGGGCACATTTGAAAACTCATCATGCGGGATGTCGAGCGAATTTAGAAAACTAGCCATTACCCCATCACTAGGTAGACCACCAAACACTACCCTCCGCCCATCATCCGCTCTAACTGTCACCAAAAAGCCCTCACAGTCTACCACCACCTCGTACCTTTGGAGCCAATCGACTCCCAAAATAATGCCAAACCCAGTAAAGCCCAAAACAAAGCAATCACAAGAAAACATACATCCATGACTTGATAAGACCACATTATGACAAATCATATTAAGGCTAGTCGAACTGCCAATCGGGTTCGTCACAGCTAAAGGTCTATCAACTGTCTCGGGTTCCAATCTCAACCTATCTACCAGGTCACTAGATATGAAGGAATGGGAAGCTCCAGTATCAAACAATACTCGAATAGGAACATTATAAATAGAAAGAATACCTTGAATGACGACATTCTTTCGTTTCTCCGCCACGGTTGGGGCACTCGACGAAGAAGGGACATCATTAAGAGCATATGCTTTCACAATCTGCTTCTTTTTAGGGGGTTGCGAACATTTATCTTTGTGATGTCCCACTTGGCCGCAGTTGAAGCACTTCCTGTCCGCTGGCTTCGCTCGACATTCTTTAGCATAATGGCCTTTCTTACCACAGCAAAAGCACTCCACATCTTTCTTATTCTTTTCCTTCTTGCCATCCTTGGTCTGATTCTGCTTTCTCTTATTCTGAGAACCATTCTTGCCTCCACCGCTTGCTTGCGGTTTTGGTTCCTCTGCAGATGCAACCTCAGTCTTCGTCTTAGGGTAAAGACTCTTTGACCTCAATGCTTTCCAGACAATCGATTCAAACGTCTGATCGATGTGGTTAATAAGCCTTTCCCCCAAATACCCATCCAAACCAGTTATGAACTTCTCGTTCTTCTTCTCGACAGTATTAATAAGGGATAATCCATATTTCAATAGAGTATCGAAATCAGCAATATACTCCGAGATAGCTCTACCATTCTGCTTTAGCTCCAAGAACCTCCTAAAAAATAATAACTTCTGAGCAGCTGGAATAAACTTGTCGCTAAAGCGAGTCTTAAACTGATCCTAAGTAACTTGATCCTCAGGAGTAGCTGCCTTAATAGCATTCCACCAATTCATCGCCTGTCCTTGCAGCTGGCAGGATGCTAGCTTTCTCTTCGTTGCATCCTTGATACCTAAGTCTTCGAAGATACGCTCACAACTATCCAAACAATCCTGAACTTCTGTAGCCGATTTCGTTCCGCGGAACGGCTTCCCACCAAGACTAGTGTAATCCTTGCAAAGCTTGGCGAAATCAGTTCTAGGCGCCTACACCGCTGCACCACCACCATTTGCAGCATTAAAAACTGCTCCTTGCACATTTCTAAGCATCTCCCTCATGAAGTCAGTGAACATCGTCCTCATATCAGGAGCATTCCCATTATTAGCTCCTCTACCAGTACCCTTAGTATATCGGCTCATGGTTCAATCTGTACGGAGAAAACGATTAACCATCTCTTTAGTGGTGCCAGAGCAGTGCGACTTCATCCTTAAATATACTAATAGTATATATATAGCTTTTGAAAACCAAAATATCACAAATACGCGCTCTCATATACGTACTATCTCCCTCTGGTGTCTTCCCTAGGTTAACTACGCAACCTAGAGCTCTGATACCAAATGTGATGGCCCGCCCCGCACCAGCCGACATTTCCAATGAAAGTGCGCTGTGCCAATGTCCAACCAGCACGGGACGGTCGTCAAAGAAAGGAAAGAAGGGAATTTGAACTAATAAGGAACCTGTAGAATGTCTCACAGCGCATACAATAAAATATAATAATAACTTATTTGACATAAAACAGGTAAGACAATGCATAAGCTAAAAACCAAACCATCATAGCAGCGGAAAATCCAAAAAATGGCTTATGTTCCACATAATCATTATAACAACTTTTCAAACTGTCTCTAAAGCAAAATAGGAAAGGTACACTACTAATGCCCAAAGTAGTAACCAGCAGTGATACAGGGAGAATATCTATATATATCATACGTGGAAACCTCCTGCTCGTCTTCGGTATAGCTACTCGTGCATACCGCCTAACATGTCTCTAGTCTGCCCGTTTAAGAGCACCCAGAGTAATAAGAAGAGATGTAAAACTCTGGGTCAGACAAAAGTATGGTATGAGCGATAAGCAGCAAAACAAAATAATAACAAGTACACTAAACCATATCTGAACCTGGACCTGCAACCAAAGAGTTAGCACAACAAGATGTACAATACTCTAGAAGACACTAAAATATGGTGTAAAGATACGGGGAGGGGTGTGCATGTCATAGTGGTATCAAACAATCAAGCATAGCAACCATCCTCACATCTCTCACTCAGTGCGTAAAGCATACGATATCCACCGCTTTGATAACCCATATCCTTGCTATGATCACTCTGCCCCATGGAGTCATCGTGACTCCACTTCACCGATCTATAGCCACTAGTCCTTGCTATGTCCACTCTGCCCCTATGAAGTCATGACGACTCCACTGCACTAGCTCATAACCATGCTATGATCACTCTGCCCCATGGAGTAATAACTACCCCACTGCACTGATCGTCTCGGTGGTGAATTAAAGTTATGGACGTCAATAACCCCTTGGCACACATCCCGCAGCAAAGTCCAACCATGAAGTTCACTCATTGGTTCCTATCTGGATCCTGAGTTACAATCTCCCATTTGGACTACCTTTGCATATCGGGCTTTGGTCTCCTCCGGATCGGTTCAGAAATAGGCTTCTATTCAGATCGGTTCTCTCCTTCTCCTTCAATCTGTGGTCATCAACTCCGTTTGGGTCGGGTTGTGGATCCCTTTCCAGGTCGAGTCGGTTTGTGATCCCGAGCCCAGAGTATTGGGTCAGTTTTAGTGTGCAAGCATGGTTCGTGGTCCACCAGGCGGTTTGTCCTCAACCATCGGGTCGGTTTCCCCATCCAGGTCGGTTCGTGATAGGCCACTCCGGGTCGGGTCAAGCTCCTCAATTCGTGGAAGTCCACTTGTGGTGCATCGGTTCGGTCGCGTGCTCTGGTTCATGATGCAGCAGTTCTGGGAGGCAGTTCGTGAGAAGGGGGTTCCCCACGAGCGGGTCGGGTCGCCCTCCACCGATCCGATCCGGATCCTGATCCATTTCCTACAACTTTTCCAACGACTGTTTTATGCCATATGACGGCATTTTCGACCATTCTAACTTTTCTAATCAATCACATAGCATACCATACAGTCATAGAAACATGTATAATCATCCACAAAAATAAAAACAACTATATGTCAAGTTTAAATGGATCAAACATACCCAAAACCCATGTTTTCTCCTTAAGCATGTTTAAGCAAATCTAATGATAGGATTAGCAAAATTTAACCAAATTAATCCAAACTTCCAATAGAGGTCTAAAACAGTGTTTAAGAACTTTACAAATTTTTCCAAATTTTTCTGAGCTATAAATTCGCTAATTAACACTATTTACCCCTAATCAACCGTAATTAGTGAGAAACTATGCAAATCACTTACCTTAGCCATAAAGAAATCTCAGATCTGAAAATATCTCTGATTTGGGTTGAATCTCTATGCAACACAGCAGTTCTATTCCCAATTTGATGCTAATTTGCCTTGATTAGATGTAGATTAGGCTAAAACTTGATTAGAGAGCGATTTGGGGTGAAATTAGAAGGTGGAGGCCATGGCTAAGGTTAGAGAAATGTTTTAAACGGTTGAAAAATGAAATAAAAATTGTTTTCCTACTTCTCTCAGCCTCCTCATAACCCTAATCCCGAAATGGGTTATGGGCTCTCTTGCTAACCACCTTAATTAGGCCCGGATAAGCTGTTTTTCACCTTCTAAACCTTGTTTTAGCCATATCTCCCAAACGGTTAGTCCGTTTGGCTAATGTGACCACTCTACGGAAATGCTAACCATCATCCGGATCAAATGGAAGTGGTTTTAAGTCAAAACTCCTTACTAATCAAAAGTTATGGCCGAAACAAGATTAATTAGGGGCAAAACGGTCATTTAAAAATCGGCAAAATTCATGAACATGGGTAATGACCCTAATAGTCGTCTCCCAAAGTTAATTGGCTATACGACTTCGCATGAGAAAGAAATAAATATTCTATGATCCCCTGATGCGAAGAATGTGGGTCGTTACACCTAGCGTGTATGTTTAATATGTGGTGCTGAATGTATGCAAAAAAAGCCTAATATGCATAAAAAAATTGTATGTGTGCATGTTGCATTTGTATTGCAAACAATTCCTACCATCTAATCTAGCAACCACAATGCAACTATAGAATCCTAAAATTTTCGAGAAAAACTACAAATTTTAAAGTTTTCATGTATTTCATGGAATTTTCTTCCTTATGTACGTGAACCAATGTAACTAAATATGATGGAGTCTTGAAATCCCGTGCCTCACAATATCGGTGGTGGCATGATACCCCCAAGGTTCCATCTTTGTCCTTGTTTCTTGATTAGGCCCTACCAAACTTAGCCATTGTGTAAAGGTGTCTTATCAAAATAAAAGTATAAAAACGTCATGGGGTCCTATCAAGAAAAATACTTCATTTCCTTAATATTAAGAATGCCCAAAATGTAATATTGACTTCCTAACCTTCACATGCAGCCTAATCGAATTAGACTTTTCCCGAAAAATCTAACCAGAAATTTGCTTTGAGTAAAATTTATTGACGGTTATCCCATAAACAATTTGGCATTTTTATATGGCCTCTTTAAATACTTCAAGGGCGCCTACTAATTGCCAAAAAGTTAATTGTGCTACTCCTATATATATATATACATTCTCTTATCATCTAAGAGTTCCAAGATGCAACTTTTCCTCTTATCCCCAAAGCTCTGGCTGTCTTCTGTTTTCCCTTCAGTCTTCAAATCAGGTGTAACACAAAAATCACAAAATTTACTAAATCAAAATTTCTAATTTTAACAAATCTATGTTCTAGTATATAATACTACATAGAATATTTTCCTATGCGCCAATTTTTCAGAATTTAAATTCCATTAAAATTCTTTTGCTATAATTTCCATAAATTTTCCCAAATAATAATATTAGCATATTAAAATTACAAGGAATGGTTATTGTTTTCATTACACATTGTATCCTTTACATTTAATGTATATTCCTTATAATTTCAAATATAGCCTTTTTATGAAAAGTGACAAAAGACTAGTTTATAAAAATTAAACAAATATTCTTAAGAAAATTAAAACATGGTCATATTCAGCCTAGAATGGCCAATTTACGCAAATCTAATATTTAAGCTTATTCCCTAATCTCATGCTTTAAATTCTTATTCTCAAGGATGACATCCTCAAAAGCTAAACTTCTTTCATACTCAATATTCCAAAATGTCGGGACCGATGTACTTCCTCATTGTAGGTTACAAATCTAGTTTTATTATTAACTTCCAAATTCCATATGCGGTAAATCACTTAGTTAAGTGCTCCCCCGAAATTTTCTCTTACTTAATTAACTTTAAATTTTAATAAGGTTTTTATATCCCAAATAAATAGGCATAAACAGGGATTCATTACTTATATCACTTTATACCCTTATCCAACCAATACAAGGGACCACTGGCGATCACAATCTAAAAAACCTTTTGGAAGTTTTCTCCTAAAACTAAGTGGTTCAAATAGTGCTGAGGTCCTTAATATTTTTATTCCAATCCCTTATGATGTCAGTCCATTCCTTTAAATTTTCCATCTTAGTCCTTCCCATATGTATGGTCCATTCATTATCAAAACCAAACCATTCCATGAATACTTACTTAATTCCTTTAAGCTCCTCTTAGCTGGAAAATATATCCATTTCTTTCCAAACAATTTTATTGCCCACTAAATTTGCAATTAATATCCATGCATCCTAATTTCAAAAATCGTGAATTATCTAAGTTTCACTGTATTATTTATATAGTTATATATTGCTATTTGTTAAATACAGTTATAAACATACTAATTCGTAGACTACCTCAGGTAACCTAGTTCACAACCAACACTTGATTCTTAAAAGACTATACCACACCATCTTTTCAAATAGAAGCTACTAGGACTGACGCTAAAATTTCCAGATTAGGTGGTATAATTCATCCTAACTTGGTTCTAGAACTTGATCCTAACTTACTTGATTGTCTATCATTATTTACTCTAGAGTTATTTCCTTTTACAAAGTGAAATTTTAGTGGTTACACAAAAATATTCAGAATATTTTCATATCCTTATTATTCCTCAAATTTGCACAAATTAAAAAATAGGTATTTAATATCTTAATAAAACCTGAGATGTTTTTTTTTTGAAGATTTAATGCTAACTTAGTTAAATGCCAATACATTTCTTGTTTTAACAGAACATCCTTTATTAAGAATTTATTCCAGAATGTTACAGTAAGGATTTAGATGCCCCTTTTCAACTGTTAATTAAATGTTTAAAATAAGAGCAGAAATACTTTTTTTTTAAACACTTATCTTTACTAACTATTTGAACGTCAATCATTAACACTTTCCAAAATGGCCAATAAAACTTTTTAATAGATAATAAAATAAATGCTTATTATATTTTAGAAAATAGAATCTTAATTATAACCCAAGATTGAATCAGGTCGTGACTAAGTCTCTTAAAATGTCTAATAGCGTTTATTCATAAATTTTCAAAATACATTATTACTTCACACAATAACACTTTTGAAGCATTCCTCAAGGTTTGTGTACCTTTTAACAATAAACTTATTAACTTCTTTATTTCTTACAAAACATTCCAAATAAATGCTCCATTTCGAAAATTATAACATTTATTAAAGTGGCAATTAGGCACAAATCCTTATTTTCAGGTTTGATGTAAAGTGTCTCTTTCCCTAAAGTTTGTATTAAAGTGGGTCCCTTTTTTTGTAGGCTACATGTTTTTTAACATTTTTATCGCTGTTGTATTTAAAAAAAATTCAAAAATTGTAAATATTCACAGAAGTATTCTACAAAAATAAAAAATTAAACTGAAAAATTAGCAATTACAGTGAATAATTGCTGATAATTCAACAACTATTCACCCACATTTTAGTTAAAATACGGATGATTAATTGTTGATATATCAGCAATTATTCATATGTAGTTACTGATATATCAGCAAATATTTTTAAAAATTATGAAAGGCTTCTGAATAATTGCTGGTATATCAACAATTATTTTATATAGTTGCTGGTTTATCAGCAACTATTGTACAGTTGATGGAAGGCTATGAATAATTGCTAATATATTAGTAATTATTGTATAATTGCTGATATCAGCAACTATTGTACAACTGACGTAAAATTAAGGAAGATGAAAAATTGCAGCAAAGTTTGCAATTAATATAAATTATTAAAAATCAACAGGAGTTCTACATTTAATGTAAATAATTGGAAAAATTGCAGCCATATCTGCAACTATTGCAAATAATTGCATTATTTGCTGCAATTTACTAGAGCGTGCATTTTTTTTGTTTTTTTGTTTTTGATTCATTTTTTTTGTAGTTTTAACACATGAATATGATGGTGATTATGTGTTGAGTTTAATTTTGAATTTTCATAAATTTTTCATTGTTTTTTGTTGGATTTTTGATGATTTTCTAATAACGGGAACCTAATGTTTAAAGTTTTTAGACAGGGAGTTTTTTTGTATTTTGAAACATAATAGGGATCTGAGCCAAACTGTCACTTTATTAAATGCTCATTAATTATTAAATTAAGAGTAGAATAACCTCTATTATTCTAACACTTATCTTTTATTTGTGTTCTGAATGTCTGTATTTATTATCCTTTAAAACGAAAAATGTTTTTAAATAAATGCTTGTTTTTATTTGAAAATAAAACTTTAATATTTCAGCGTTATATTAAGTAGAAATTAGGCCTTTTAACACATTCATTTCTGTATCCTCAATTTATGATATTATTGCAAAAATAAGTTTTAAAACTCTTACTACCACACACGTACACTCTTATCAAATCTCACATTAATGTACATTTTAATTTTTGAAGATCTTTAATTATTCATTTATTTTCATAACGAGGGTGCTTTACAAAATTTAGTTAGAGTAGTCATTTATCATTTTTTTGGCAATACCAACCAGTTTTTATAGTGATCCATAACACTTTTTTTATTATAACCAATAATACAAATACAATATAGTATAGGTGATTGTGGTTACAATCAGCTATTCAGTTTTTAAGGTGGATCGTCCACATCCTACAGAGTTTATAGTGTTCAATTTAATCTACCTATCAGGCTTGCAGCACTGGAGCTAGTTATAATTACTAGACTACAATATTGCATCATTCTATGACTTAATTTCCCATAAAGGGAGAGGAAAAAAATTCCATACGTCAAAATGAAGTGAATTACATTCTAGATACAAAATAAAATAGTGCAAACTGTCACACAATATCAATAGTATCCAAGGGATTGCATGACAGGACTAAAGTATGTATAAGGTTGAAAGGTGCTTGTTTTAGAAGGTAACATATTGTTTTCTTTCATGATTTTTTGAGTACAACACCAAAAGGTAGTAGGAAATGACTTGCACAGTTATCAAAGGACACATATAGTGGCCTTTCTGACGTGAGAGTGGAAGTAAAGAGGGAAATTGACGAAGATAGCAAAGTTGAGTGCAGTTGCATCACCAGAATCACTACATCACCAATGTCCAAGCCGAAGTAGGAACGCCAAGCTCATGTCAAAAGCAGAAAAATGCCATGGAGTGGAAATTGCTCAAACAAAAAAAACAGATAATACGAGCATCACAATACCTTACGTTTGCGCAAGTGGGAAAGACCACCACCAAAAAATCGATGATAAAGTTTAGCGCCAAAGCATCTCATATTTTGCCTTCTATCAATGCTATTGACCTACCCACAAAACTCCAGACCACCGTATACTAGTGGACATCAACGATCCAGGTGAAGAGCAAGATCCAGAACATAAAAGAATTCTAATTACTAGATATCAAAAAGTAACCAAACACCACTACCACATCAAATCACCAGAAAACCCCAAACCGTCTCTATATCTACCAACAAGTCGAATTCCAGCAAATAATGAATACTAGACAGTAATAAGTACCATAAAAAATTAACAGTCAAAACACGAAAAAAAGTAAACTGTAAGGAGTTGTTGCTTATCGGAAATCACCGCGTTAGTGAAAAATTTCCGTCTAAAGCCATAAATACTAGTTGAATAGCAAGTTAAGAAACTCCATGAGGAAGCATTTGAGCAAGCAGTTGCCTAAAAAATCCATGGCGCAAAGATTGAAATCAGAGATAGACGACGCTTCAATGCTCAGTTGTTACAATAATGAGGTTGAAGAAAATGGGGAGATCTATACTCAGAATGATACCATGGTAAAAGCTTGGATTTGAAGGTGATTTTACGTTTAATAGAGGAGATACCATGCATGTCATAAACAAATAAAGGAGTAGAGAAGAATACTGTTGAGATGGGAGAGATGATAGATGGGAAAGTGGGAAGATTAGGTTGCATGCAGAACGAAAGGTAGAAGGGATTGTTTGGCTCCATTACGATCTCACTCCGCTAAAGAAGCTTTGGGTGGATGACCCATAAACATGTTTTCCAATAGTTATTTATCATTTATTCTACTCCTAGTACTATTACCTCCTCATGTATTCCTTATTATACGAGAATTTTGTTGTTTTAAATTTTATCCAAATTATGGCAATTAAACTCTCTATCCCTTCTCTTTCAAATGGGTATATTTATACCAAACTCATATATGTCTTCATTTTTTTCTCCTTTTTATTTCTAATTAAACGCCAAATTTATTGTCATAATTTTTGTAGGGTTTTAAAGAAAAGAATCTTTTTTAATTCATTTGAATTTTAAACCTTGTTACCTTAAGGCCATGACAATTGTAATTTACCATAATTGTTCGTTGCTTATTGCTTTAAAAAACTTACATTTCTTTTCCATTAAAGCTCATAAATGCAACATATACTATTAACCTTTTATTATCATAAAGAATTTATTTTCTGTTTTCTTGAACATTGGACTAACAAAAGAAATAGTAGACCTTTCAAAAATTCTCTTAAAACATAAAAATCATATTTTCAATTTCTTTTCGAATGGAATTATTATGTTACTCGAACCTATAAATGAAATGTTAAACAATCACATAAAAAATTTCTTTTCAAAATAATTTAGGGCTGTGTCAAAAATCATCGTTATAGGTTTCTTAATATTTTGTTCTTTTCGTCTAAACTTTCTGACATGCTATTCTATGGAAGTCTATCGCTTTTATTAAATCCTTTCTTCCGTGTTCTTATTATTTTCATTTCTTGACATTCCTAAATGTTGCCCCAATAAATGTCCTTCATCTCTATCTTATCCATTAAATAACGCTCATTCTTATGGAGTATTCATACTATCACATTAAATAACAATCATTCTTATCTGTCTTATCCATTAAATGGCCGTAATTACTTTTGTATATATAACGCTCTATCTTATCTGTTAAATGTCCTTTATCTCCATCTTATCCATTAAGTAATGCTTATTTTTATCCATCTTATCCATTTAATTCAAAATTTAGCATTCATACTTTTGCATAAATGACATTAATTATTTACTTAATATTTGTTTATTTTAATATCCTTTCACTTATTGACCATTTACTGCCCTTTCAAATTTCAAAATTCCATATTTACTAATACGGACGTTTATTCCATTCAACAAAAGATAATCTTTCGTTTTTTCTTAAACCTCAACATATCCTCATGCTATAGACTTTCATTTGCCCATATTAACAGTTATTCTAACAATCTCTTATTAAAAAAACCTTTTATTGATTTCTCCCTTATCTTTTCCATAAATGATAATTAAGTCAACAATTGATCTCTTTTAAATGCTTATTAAATTCAGGAGTTTCATTCCTTTCAATTTTTCCAACTTTATGGTTCTTACAGTGTAATGATCCGTATTCTTAGTCACTTAAAATTACAGTTTTGAGATATAATTTAAATGGTTTTATAAATATATATATAATTAATTTTGAGAATATAGTAGTTTATTTTAAAATTAATTAAATAATGGATCAAATATTATTTGGAAAATAAATTATTGATTTATAAATGTGTTGTAGTAATTGGTTAAGTGTTTTAGTTAACTTCATTAGCCAAGAAATGAAACAATTAAGTTGAACTAACTAAACCCAAAGTTACTTAACTAAATAATGCAACTTTTGTCATGATATGTCATGCCACTTTCCACTCCCAAAACACATCCATATGCACACCACTCCCCTCCTTTTGAGGTGTCATTTTTTTCTTTCCCTTCCCTTCTTTTTCAACACCTCGTCCTCCATTTTCCAAGGCTAAGGACTAAGCATGTGATTGATTTTGTGTTGACATTCTCTCCCTTAAAACTCACTTTTGAACTATCTAAAATTTTGTGCATTCTCCTCCCTTTAGAAAACAACACACCTTCCTTCCTTTCATTTCATGTCATTTCATTTTCCACTTTATTTTCTTTTCTCCAAGCTCACAACAATGGCCTCCTCCTCCTTGTAGCTCACGACCTAAAATTCCTCCCCTTTCTCCTTGTTTTAAAATCTCCCAACCACTTCAGTTCATCTCTATTCCTTCCTACTAGCTCCTACCTACCTTCAATTGCAAAGCTTAAGCCCATTAACTCCTAGCCGTGACCATTTACACCTACTCGAGCTTATTCCACCTATAATCCCATCTTCCTACCTTAAAACCATTTATATCCCTTTTCCTTCACAATATCAAGGCCTATACCTCATAAAAATCCAACTTTTACTACGTTTTAACAGAAAAGATTTAATCTTTGTTCTTGGTTTTCATAGTTAAAGTCCTACAGTTAAAAAGTGAAGGAGTGGATCTCTCGGTGAGAAAATTGCACCTTTATGCGTTAAAGTAGTGTATTTTTGTTTATATGTATGCTTGGGTTGGATACGATGATAAATTTTTTGATTTTGAGTTGGTTTGGATGTTATACGTTGTTATTGGATGTAAATGAGTGATAAAGTGTGAACACTTAAGTTGAAGGGTTAAAGATGTAAACTTGTAATGTTAGATAGCTGGGCACTTAGTTTAAAGTGTCAAAAAATGTTGCCTTTATGTGTTGACTATGTACACACTTAGTTTAAAGTGTTAAAGATGTCACCTTTATATGTTAACAATGGGGATGCTTAGCTTAAAGTGTAAAAGATCACCTTTATGTGTTAATTGAGTGAATCCTTAGGCAAATTACACCCTATGTTGTTATTGGATATTAATTGGGTTATTGGATGCTATGATGAATAGTAATTGGGTTGTTGGATATGTTATTGGGTAGTGGACCTTAAGTGTTATGTATATTAACACTTATGTTGAATGATACCCGTTTCATAACTAAGTGCTAATTTTGGTAACATTTAAATGAATGACACATATGTATGGATACATATATATATATATTGATGTAGTCTCTTTCGAAAAATACCGGAATATTCTAGGATGACAGAGAGCATAGTGTATAGGCTTGTGTTTGGAAAATATAGTTTCCTGCTCTCCCTGGCTATCCCCAGCCGATCCAACGGACATGATGGTTAATTCAAAATTTAATTTAAATTTTATTTGAATTTAAAAAATGATTTGAATTTAAAATATTTTATTAGTTTTTATAAAATAATTAGTTTTTTTTGGAAATATTGAAAACCAAAAGATGATTATGGAAAAATAATAAAGTTTTATTATTTAAAATAATAATATAATATTCCTAAATTTGAATATTTAATTTTTTTATTTGAAAAAAATGAACATATAGTTTTTTAAAGGTCTTATATGTATTTTAAATCAAATATAGATCAACTGAAAGTGAAACGGACGAATCCTAAGTTCGAGTCACCAAATGGTCTGAATATGACTAGTTGCGCAACGACAGTTTGCAAAGTTCGACCGTTAACTTTCAATTGACATACCAGGAAATCCGACTGTCGAATTTTCCCGAAATAAGAAACGTTTGGTTCAAAATAAAAAGATATTTCAAATGCAAAAGAAAATTTAAGACCCAACTTTTGAAATAATTCAAAATCAGTTTTCAATAAAAATCCCGTATTTCGTAGCTTATAGGTCAAAATGGGAACTTTTTTGGAAAAAAAGTCAGATAAAATAATTTAAAAATAGGGGAAAATATTGTAAAAATTATAAACCATTAGAAATTGATTTTAGTTGGAAGGGTGAAATTTTATTTAAGAATTTGGGAAACTTATAGATTTTGATCCAAAAGTTAAGTGAACAATTTTCCAATTTAAAAGAAAGAGACTTAGGGATATATATGTTCCATATAAATTCTTTTAAACCTGTGCTTATTATTTGGAAAGAACGAGAATGCTGTTTGGATCCGTAAACCATTTCGAATAATAAAACGCGTGTCAAAACAAATCAAATACTATTGAAGACAATGGTACAGACCAGGAACCTTCACATCGAAAGGACTGCTTGTTAAATGTCTCAAATGGATAGATTCCATTTGAAGATGGATTGTATATTAGTTTAGTGGCAGCAGTCCAGATGTATTTGAAGGAATTCAAGATTTTCAAGGGACTCACTCCTTTATTGGGCGAGGAATAAAGTGCCTTCAGTTTCGTCCAGACCCTTAGGGGATGACCATTTCCTTCTAGATTTTTGAAGCAACACTATTTTCTGGAGCCTAAGTATTTGTTATGTGGATTTTATGAGATAGTGCTATGGTATGGAGCCCTAAAATTTTACTATTGTGGTTTTGTTGGAATTTGGGATCCTATAGAAAAAGTTGGTAACGACTGGGAAATAGCATACTCGTGCGGCATGGCTTGAATAGCACCAACGACCTTGTGTTGGCAAAGAAGGGTTTACTTCTCAAGACATTTTTTAGAGGTGTACCCATTCAGTAAGGAAGTTCCTTAGCCTTGGTCATTTGATTGGAACCCAAATTCATCTGCTATGTACCTATACAATTTTCTTTTGTAGATCCTGTGTAAAAGGCGTAGGAGGTCGGTATAATATTATGGTACTTATGGTAGCTAAGATTGATACATTTATTTGTGAAAGTAATTATCCGCACTATGCACTAAATAATAATATAAGAGAATTTTTACGTATCAGGCATATTTTGGTTATCATAAGGGAAACCACGCCCAAGTGTGCATTTGCATTATGTGTGTAGTGCGAGAACTTATGATAGCTTCATTTTCTAAAGAGCATTTCAAAATTTTATGCACTAATATTTATATAGTGAAAATTTGTTCCGTATCATACAATGTGGTCCTATGATTTACCTTGACTTAAAATGAAAGTAACTGTTTTGTTTTTCTCACACTAGTCCTTATTTGGCAAGCCTAGTAAAATGATGCAGCATGATAGGGGGTTCTCATCGTGAAAGTTTGGTGGAGAGTAGTGGACTATTACCCCTATATGTCCCTTTTGAGGGTTAGTTTTGAGCTCAAAAGGACGTCCGTAAAACAAGTGGTTGGGATACCGTTGTGATACCACGATGGGGCGTACCACTGGATGATGGTTGGAAAGCCTAGTTTCATCACAGTGTGGTATCTGTTCTTATATGCTTATAGGCTTCAAAATTGATAAGAAAGCTACTAAATCACCGCATGGTTTCTAGGGTATTTCTAGAAATTAAGGTTAACTCTTTCCTAGAAGGACTTATAAATAATTTTTTCTAGAGATACACGTAGGTTAAATAAATAAATTTATTTATATATATTAAAAAATTTGAGAATCCTTTTTCAAAATAACGAGTATGCCTCTCATATGTATTTTTCCCGTAATCAGGTAACCTATGCTCTGATACCAAATATAACAACTGTTGATACAAGGAATTTGATTAATGCCAACAAAAAAAGTTGCAATGGAATTCATATCATAGAGATAAGATTTTATATATATATATATATATATGATGGGTCGTGTTAAAATTATGTTAAAATCTATCCTCAAGTATAACACGAATATACAAAGCAAAGAATATATATATACATACATACATATATATATATATATGGCCTTAAAAAGCCAGAAATATACAAAAACAGCTCGATTGTTAGATTAATGACCAGTCGACTGGTCAGAGAATTTTTGTATATAACAGCTAGTTTTGAAAAGTTTTTTATGAAGAGTCACCTTCTTTCACGAAGAGATTTCTCTTCAATAATCAAGGGAAATGGACACAACTTTTTACAGAAACTCTTCATAAAGAATTGCTACCTTTCTATCAGTATATATACACTTCATTTATGATTTCCAAATCACCGAATTATTTCTATTTCTTATCTAATTTATGAATTGCATTTCTACACTCTTGCAATACAAAAGCTTTCCTAAATTCAAGTACATGTTAAATCTCTGAATTGATTTAATATCACTTAATTCAACAAGTAATTTTTTTCCTTAAATCTTCACATTCAAATCATATACTCGAGGATAAGATTATAGGAAGGGTGTACTTAAACTGTTGACTATCCATGTTGATTCAAGAACACAAAACAGAAGCCAAAACACTTGCAATTGTTGAAGTCCTGTGTAGTTGATCAGGCGAGAGGCATCCTTGTCGGGGCTCAGGTGCACTGACCTATTCCTCCGGGTTAAGAGAGGGCGTGATAGTGAATTCCGAAGAGTAGCTTCGAGACTGGACATAGGGCGGGAAGTCCGAATGAGTATAAAATTCCTGGTGTCGTTTCTTATTGCATTTACTTTTGATATATTTCTATTGCTTAGCTTTTACCTGCATAACTATTATATATTAGCTAGTTAGTATATCATCTATATTTCCACTATATCCATATAGATCCTGCTTAAGTCTTACACATCGAATTTTCAATTGGTATCAGAGCAAGGCCATCATTTGATCATAAAACCATTATCTGATATTTAGATAATGTGGATAATAACACTAGTACTAGCAATAACACCAGATATTCTGATGGCCAATCCACTGCTAGACAACTGTTCTTTAACTGCATGAACTATAGTTATTGGGCTACACGAATGAGGACATACATGCAAGCAAATAGTTTTGATGCATGGAATATCACACAAAAAGAGAACACAACCTACTACACTATTTACTGAATGGTCTACATCCGAAAGGCAAAGGCTAGCGCCAATGCTAAGGCTATGAACATGTTGCATTGTGCTTTAGATAGAAACGAGTTTAACAGGATTTGTATGTGCAACACATCATATGAAATCTAGAAAATGCTCAAAATTACTCATGAAGGTACTAACAAGGTTAAACAAAGCAAAATATCTATGCTTAAGAATCAGTTTCAAAATTTTAAGATGAACGAGAATGAATCCATAAATGATATGTATTCATGTTTTCGAAATATTTATCACTCTTTGTTAGGACTAGGAGAAAAGCATTCTGATTTTGATATAGTGTAAAAAAAATTGAACTCCTTAACGGACGAATGGGAGAGAAAAGTATTAGCAATCGAAGAAGCTAATGATCTCTCTGCCATGAAACCAAAAGAGATGATTGGAAATCTAATGTCTTATGAAGTAAATTTACAAGCAAAGAAAGCACAGGTACATGATAAGAAGAATAATACTTTTTATGCTGAGGAAGAAGATTCCGATTCAAACGAAGAAGATATTGCTTTCATAGCAAAAAAATTAGAAAATTTCTTAGATACAGAAAAGGCCAAAACAAAAATGTGAAAAAGAATTCATCAAAAGAGCCTGACCCTGGAATGGTAGAATGCTTTATTGTCACAAGACTGGACACTATCAAAAGAATTGTCCAAAATTGAAGAAAAATCACAAGAAGGAAAAATCAAAGAGACAAGCATTTCCAGTCACTTGGGATAACTCGGATTCATCTTCTGAAAGTGACAGCGACAGTGGCAGTGAGCAAGCAAATGTATGCTTCATGGCTAAGGATAATGATGTAAGAGATTTTACTTTTGATGAGTTAGTAGAAATTAATACTGAAATCTTAGAATCTAGAAATATTTAAGCGAAAGTTTAAACAAGCTAATGAAGATAAACAGAAAGCAGAATTTGAGAGAAATATTTTTAAAAGATGAGAAACAAATTCTAGAAAATGAAATTAGAAAATTATAAGAATCAGTTTCAGTAGCAAATTCTCAGAAATCTATGTTGAGTCAAGAAATCGAGATTCAAAAGAATAAAAACGATTTATTAGCTTCTGAGAATCATGATTTAAATACTAAAGTTAAAATTATAGAATTAGAAAATTCTAGTTTAAAAATTAAGTTAAAAAGCATTTCTAAAAATGTTAATAATTTTAACAAAGGAAGAGAGAATTTATCTAGAATATTAGAAAACTCTCAACTAATTTTTTGTAAGAAAGGACTAGGGTATGATAAAAAATTAAAATCAAAAAGGAAATCCAGTTCTAAAAATTCTAATATTAAACTAGAAATTTCTAGTAGTAAATTAAATATTTCTACTAAGAAAAAATACTCAGGAAAGATTAGTATATGGATTCCGAAAATAAATAATGTTCTTATTAGGAATAAATATATTAAAAAAAAAAATAGATTTTGTGCATTATAATGATAATTATTTTTTCAAAAGTGATCCTGAACCCTCTTGTGTTTGGCTTCCTAAGACTTAACCCTTAGGACCTAACGGAGGAAGTAGGTACCATTTTAAATTCTATTCTTTTGCAATTACCACAAAAATTCATGACAATGATTCGCTAAAACTAAAAGGAGGACTTTTACACTCGATCTTCTTTGTAAGTTATTTTTGTTAAACATAGACTTCGAAAAATTCTCATCTCTATATAGTTCTTTAATAATAGTTGTTGCTTATTTAAATAGACATACCATGCTTAGTATTTTATCTAACGCACAGATCATTTATTAAACATATAATACCTAGTTTTTATCAAAATTTATTTTTAAAGGAATGGTTAATATTAGTCTTTCCATTCATTTGATATACTATATTTAGTATATACATTTGTATAAATTCTAGAGAAAAAGTGTTTCGTTTTAAAAATAACAAAGAAACGATAACCAAAAACCTTCGTCTATCATGTCAAAGAAAGAAAAATCCCCACAAACACCAACCAAATCTTCAGAAAAAACTTCATCCGATTCAATTAATATCATCGTGTCTCCTACTCCAAACAATGAACCAACTCTTCAGTGGCAAGAGTATCGAACCGGATACACTCCGGAAGCCAAGAAGAGAAGAGAAGTTTCAATGTCTCCATCAATAAAAGACAAAATTGATGATATTCGACATTATCAACATGAACAACTAAAATTACAAAGAGAAATATATTATGAGCAAAAACAAACTTCAGATAGATTAACTTTTTTCGAAACTGTAGCTCTTCGAATCTGTGGAAGATCAGCTGTCCTAGAACCAGGGTATTACCCTCTTTCTACAACTCTTGAATCATCAAAGAGACCCTCTACTTTATGGAGTGCATGGAAGAAAACTGACAAAAACAAGAAGGAAAGTTAAAACTCGTGGGAAAAGAACTATCAACAGAATGAGGGAGCTAGGACACCACGGAAATCAACCTCATCTGAAGAATAGTTATCGAATCATAGGAATATTTCTTTTCGCTTAGTAAGACTTACATTGAATAATAATGCAATGTTTCTAATGTTTTGTTCATCGGACTCAAAGTGTTTTTCTTTCATTATTTTTGCTTAGAAAAATATATTTCTAATTATATTGATAGCTTGATCTTCATAAGAAAAGAATTCAGAAAATAAAGGTTGCTATTCATATTTATCAGCAAACGGTCGACTGGCGTATTATGAACCAGTCGGCTGGTAAAGAGAAAACCCGAAAACTGGGTTTCTGTTGTATCGTGACTTATAACCCCACTACCCCCTATTTTTCTCACTTCTCAAACTATCTAAAAACTTCCAAAAACCCTAGAAAAATCCGAATATTTATTATGGCTTCTAAACGTCAAATAGACATAGGATCATCTTCAAGAATAAGATCAAAGAAGACAGCATAATCCCTTATTGATCAATGGCTTTGGAATGACCTAGCTAGACAAAGATGGAAGCTTTTATCAAATTTGAAATTCATCCCAGGGCCTTTTGCAAAATTAGAAGACTTTAATTCCTATGGATTACGACAACTAGCTCATCAAGGTAGACTTGAATCACTCTTAGATTATTCTCAAAACAATATCAAAATTAATGTCACCATGATAAAGCTATTCTTGGCCAATATGAACTTGGATCACCAAAATCCCACTAATTCACGAAATTGTGTATGGAGTCTTGTTTGTGGGCAACCTATCTTCATTTCTATTGATAGACTAGGTCAAGTTTTAAATTCAACTACGGATGGGATAGCTTTAACCGAGTTAACTTGTGAATATGTGTAAGGGATGAAGTAAGTCATCTCTTTATTGATGACGACTCGGATGGATCTCGAACCAAAGGGCTACGACCTAATGCAAGGCCATGTTCTTACTCGAACAATACTACCAAGATCCGGAACACATGATCTTGTGTATTAAGATACTTTTCGAGTTTTGTCTGCAACTTTTAGTCATATAAAGATTATGTAATAACCCAGAAATCTGAGCCAATTTAAAATTTTTATTTTGGCAATTTTAGCAAATTTTGAATATTTAAAATGAATTATTTTAAATAATAACGGCGAAAAATTTATTTTAAATAGAATTAGAACGTATATATTTATACAGATCGTCGTTACAATATAAATATTTATTTATATATATAAAAAAATTGAAAATGGCGCGGTAGTTCGATAATTCGATTTCAAATTTCAAATGAATGTACAAGATTCAAAATAAAATGAATTTTAGTGAAACCAAAAATATTAGAATCTATTTGAGAATATCTTTCCAACGAATCCGAAAAATTGAAATTTCATAGCGGGAATCAAAAGATATGTCCAGTTGAAATTTCAGAATAGTCGCTATGGAATTTCGGCCCTTAAAAATAGCCATTTTGCAAACGACCTCGGTTTTCGACGAAACCACTTTTGTTGGATCCGTGATGTCAAGTTATTGCTAGATTCCAAAATTCGTAATTTTTCGAATCAATATGTGAACGAGGCAAAGGAAAATGCGTCTGACCAGTTTTAGTTGATTTTAATCGACTGGAAAATGGCCATTTTTCAAACGGTCTCAGAATTTGACGAAACTAGTTTTGTTAGGACTGTATCGTCAGTACGAATCTAGAAATAATTTTTTTGGAATTTTTAGAGGTCGTATGTGGCCCCGGTAATTTAAAATGTGCGTTCAAATTCAATATATAGAGTTATATTTATATTTTGATGAAAACTGATCGAAATGGTCGAACTGGCCTATGAAACATATCCCATTGTGTTCGGAATGGGGGTAATATGCTAGGAACGATAGTCGTTGGGTCTCGTTTGGAGTTCAAATTAGAAAGTCACCTTTTCGGGAATTAATTAATTAAATTATAAAATACCCTCACTCTCTCCTCTCTCCTAGTCAACACGAGCCCCCCTGTTATAATCAGATCGAACTCGAGAAAGAAATAAAAAAAGGAAAGGGGGAAGACCTTCGAGCCCCACCTCCTAGCGGAGCACCGCCGTCGCGCCCCAGTGAAGCTGCCGCCTCCGACGCCCCTCCTCCTCCCCGTTCTCTCTCCTCTCCCCTCAGCGCTCCGCGCGAACCCAACGCCCTTGCCCAAATCGAGAACCGCGATGAACCCCCCTCAAAGCCCCACTCCGTCCAGTCACAGAACCGCCGCCGATTAGTGAAGCTCCGATCGAGCCAAATAGGGATGGGCTGAAGCCCTAGATCCTGAAGAGGGAGTTCGAACGTTTTTACAGAGACAGGTTTTATATTTTTTCCCTTATGTAATTAAAATCAGTTCTTGAGTAGAACATCATTGTTAAGACCTAAAATTGTTAACATATGAAAGTTAGAATTGTTAACATATGAAAATTAGAATTGTTAACATGCGAAAGTTAGTATTGTTAACATATGAAAGTTAGTATTTTTAACATATGAAAGTTAGTATTTTTAACAAATAAAAATTTGGTTTTTTACATATGGATAGTTAAGATTTTTATTTACAAAAAGTTATAATTTTTGCCTATAGAAAGATATGATTTTTAACACCATAAAAATATAATCTTTAGGGAATTAAAAATATGATTTTTATATAGTATAGATAATAAAAATATGATTTTTATATAGTATAGATAATAAAAATATGATTTTTATATAGTATAGATAATAAAAATATGATTTTTATAAGGTAGAGAACATAAAAATACGATTTTTATAATATATAGATAGTAAAGATTTGATCTTTATATATGTAGCGAAATAAAAATATAATTTTTATTATATATATAGTGGAATAAAAATGTGATTTTTATAGTGTTGAAATAAAAATCCAATCTTTAAATAAGAAGACAAAAATATAATTTTTATATAGAAAGAAGCGTTGTAAAAATATATGAAGTAGAAATAAAAATACGATTTTTATTTATTGAAAAGAAGTAATAAAAATATAATTTTATTATGAACAGCGTGAAAAGAACTGCATTGGAATTTCAGACAGATCCAGATGGTTCATCAGTTCAGACAGCAAAGCACAGCGGAGTGGAATCCTCTGTGAGAACTTCTCACTTTTAATTTAAATTTCTAGTTAAAAATATATACTAGGACGCAGACAGTGTTTAGTAGCACCCGACACCCATCGTCCATGGACCATGGACAGCTTGTGTGCTTGTTTGTCTAATTTTGATGTGTAGTTGATTGTGTGATGTGATGTGAAAGGAAATAAAATATTTATGTAGTTAAAAATATTTTATAGTTAAAAATAGAATTTTTAACGTGTATATGAAATGAAATAAACTAATATAAACAAATCAGACGATTTGTTTATATACACACATTTGACTGATATTGAGTGGGACGATAAATTTTACACATCGCCCAACTGCACAAATAAAATTTGTGTTTGATTGTTTGAAACCCCACACGAGTATTGGGATGATATATGACATACACTAATCCCAATAATTAGTTGTATGTCCATCGATTGATTGACAGACTGTTATAAGCGTTAAATATTTATATTTGATGCTTATACAGTGCAGAATGCACTTTGGATGATGGTTGATTATTTGTCACTGTTGATATATACATGCGCTATATGGAAATCCATAGAAATAAAATCTATGGTAATTGATTGGGCCCCATTCCAGTTTGAAAAGGAAATATTTGAATAGAAATATTTGAAAAGGAAATATTTGAACAGAAATATTTCAATTGAAATATTTGAATAGAAATATTTGAAATAGGAAATATTTGAAATAGAAATATTTGAAATAGAATATTTGAAAATAGAAATATATGAAGCCGGGTTGATTAGATGGACCCCATTTTGACGCGAATGATATTTATATCGATTTTATTCATTTTTCAATGAATATTGAAGGTGATTTCGAAATTCGAATTATATTGAAGAGAATTGAAATTCGAATTAAACTAAATAGAATTGAAATTCGAATTAGACTGAAAAAGAATTGAAATCATTTTGAATTGAATTTAAAACGTATTGAAATTGAACTGAAAATCGATTTGAATTGAAATCAATTTGAAATGAATTTAAAACGAATTTGTAAGGGAAGATTCAATTTTGATTTGAATTTGAAATAGAAGTTGAAATCGTTTTGAAAACGAATTTAAAACAATTTATAAAATACGTTTTGAAAGGAAATCGACGAAATATATATAATATATATATTATATATATAATGGCCTAAACAGAACGCGCCGCGCCATGGCAGTTTGCGAATTTCGACCATTCACTTCGAATGGATATTGCGGGAGATCCGACCGTCGGATTCTCCTAAAACTGGAACCGTTGGGTTCGAATCAAAAAGAGATTTCTAATTAATATTAGAGATTTGAAATCTAACGGTTGGATTTGGAATTATGTCCAAATCAAATTGGGAAAAGGTCGCTGTAAGTGCAGTTCGATGGCCGTTGATGGAAATCGACTGTACGGGCCTTGATAAAATTATTAAAAATAGTTATAATTTGTGTAAAATCATAAGAAATGATTTGGGAAGAATTAGGATGAAAAACTCCATATTTGAGAAGATAAAAATAGATTTTTATCGAAATGAACTAGTTTTGAACTAGAATTATAATGCTATTTATTTTTAAATAAATAAATTGAATTTGAAAAGGGTTTTAAAAGTAACCAGAATTTCCAATAATTGGAATGGAATGGATTTGAATCGAAATTGTCTTTGGAATATTTCGATGTTGGATTTCGTGATTATATAGATAGCGTTATGGGAATTTGAAAGATATATTAATATCGTTATTTCCAATACGATATTTGTTGGTCATAGAATTTGGTATTGAATATAAGCCGATATATTTTCTATTCAGAGCCTTGTATTTAACATCAAATGCGATTTGGGTTTGTCGTGAATGGTGTCTTCATTAAAACTGTTCTTAAGCCCAGTTGAGAAAAAGATTAAATCTTTTTATTTAGATTTAATGAAGTGTACCAATTAAATAATATTTAATTGGAATTGAATTAGTATTGAATTTTGGGTTTATCGTGAACAGTGTTTTAAACAACACTTGTTCTTTAACCCGATAATTAATGGAATGTGATTTTGGGTTGTCATGAACGGTATCTTCAATAATACTGTTCTTAGACCCAAAGGAGTTAAGAAAATTAGAAACTAACTGGAGATTAGTTAAGTTGAATGGTTTCTGGGGTATTAATCTGATGTTGGTTTCGGCCTTCGGGGTTAATACTTAGGGAATTGCTCACTTGCTAATTTACGGTTAGGGACTGATTGAAATGTGATGTGATTTTGGGGTTTATCGTGAACCGTGTTTTAAATGACACTGATTTTTTAACCCAGCTAAAGATTAAAACTAAGTGGAGTTTTAATGAATCTATAATTAGATTGAAAAGATCGAGAATGGAGTATCAACAGTTTTGCTCCAGGCGATAGTTAAATCTTTAATTAGATTTGAACGTGAAATGGTAATTGAATTTACCGATAACATCGTGGTGTTAGATATGAAGTATTACCAGTTTTACTTCATGGGATGAATAGGTTGGGATCGTGAAATTAAAACAAATGATTACTTCGGTAAGGTTCTTAATCCTGACTAGTTTGAATTGATATTCAAAAGAAGATTAAAGAATAAATTTAAAAGAATTTATCTTTGATAAAATTAATGGGAACCTTTCCCTAAGAATGTGAAATTTAGAAACTAACTATAGGTTGGCTAAGAAGAATGATTTTCTGGGTATTGATCTGATGTTGGTTTCGGCCTTCTGGGTTAATATTTGGGGAATTATTCTCTTGTTCTTAAGCCCTCACAGTCTACCACCACCCCGTATCTTTGGAGCCAATCGACTCCCAATATAATGCCATACCCAGTAAAGCCCAAAACAAAGCAATCACAAACAAACATACATCCATGACTCGATAAGGCCAAATTCCTGCAAATCATACTAAGGCTAGTCGAACCACCAATCGGGTTCGTCACAACCAATGGTCTATCGACTATCTTGGGTTCCAGTCCCAACCTATCTACCAGGTCACTAGATATGGAGGAACGGGAAGCCCCAGTATCAAACAAAACTCGAACTGGTACATCATAAATAGAAAGCATACCTTGAATAACAATATTCTTTCCTTTCTCTGCCGCAGTTGGGGCATTCGACGAAGAAGGAACAACATCAATAGCATATGCTTTCACAATCTTCTTCTCTTTAAGAGGTTGCGGACACTTGTCCTTGAAATGTCCTACTTGACCACAGTTGAAGCACTTCTTATCCGCTGTCTTGGCCCGACAATCTTTAGCGTAAT
This sequence comes from Allium sativum, assembly GCA_030737875.1. Classification (NCBI taxonomy): domain Eukaryota; kingdom Viridiplantae; phylum Streptophyta; class Magnoliopsida; order Asparagales; family Amaryllidaceae; genus Allium; species Allium sativum. The sequence goes on from CM060922.1 coordinate 963,658,751, forward strand.
GGCCCTTCTTACCACAGCTGAAGCACTCAACATCTTTCTTGTTCTTTTTCTGGCCACCCTTAGATTGGTCCTGCTTCCTCTTATTCTGAGAGTTATTCTTGCCTCCACCGCCTGCTTGCGGCTTTGGCCCTTCTGCAGATGCAGCCTCGGTCTTTGACTTAGGGTAAAGACTCTCTGATCTCAAAGCTTTCCCCACAATCGATTCAAAAGTCTCATCGATGTGGTTGATAGGCCTTTCCCCCAAGTATCCATCCAAACCAGTAATGAACCTCTCATTTTTCTTCTCAGGAGTATCAATAAGAGATAGTCCATACTTCGACAAAGTGTCGAATTCAGCAATATAGTCAGAGACTGCCCTTCCACTCTGTTTGAGTTCTAAGAATCTCTTAAACAACACCGACTTCTGGGCAGCTGGAATGAACTTCTCGCTAAAGCGAGCCTTGAACTGATCCCAAGTAACCTGATCTTCTGGAGTAGCTGTTTTAATGGCATTCCACCAATTCATCGCTCGTCCTTGCAGCTAACGAGATGCTAGCCTTCTCTTTATCGCATCTTCAAGACCCAAGTCATCGAAGATACGATCACAACTATCCATCCAGTCCTGAACATCTGTGGCCGACTCCGTCCCATGGAACGGCTTCCCACCAAGGTTAGTGTAATCCTTGCACAACTTGGCAAAATCGACCCTAGGCGCCTGCACTACTGGGCCAACACCAACTCCGGGATTGAGAATTGCCCCTTGCACTTCTCTAAGCATGTCTCTATGAGGTCAGTAAACATCGCCCTCATGTCAGCGACATTCCCATTATTGGCTCCTCTACCAGCACCTCTAGCATATCGGCTCATCGTCAATCTGTAAAAGGGAAATGATTAATGACCCCATAGTGGTGCTAGTGCAGTGCGACTTCATTCTTATACTACCAATAGTATATATATAGCTTTTGAAAACCAAAGTAATCACAAATACGCTCTCTCATATACGTACTATCTATCCCTAGTGTCTTTCCCTAGGTTAACTACGCAACCTAGAGCTCTGATACCAAATGTGACGGCCCGCCCCGCACAACCCGACATCTACTCCAAAGGTGCGCTGTACACATGTCCAGTTAGCATGGAACGGGTCATCAGAAGGAAAGGGAAGAAGGAAATGAACTAACAAAGAACCTGTAGAATGTCTCACAGCGCATAGAATAAAATATAATAATAACATACTTGACATGAAACAGGTGAGACAGTGCATAAGCTGAAACAACTAACATAGCAGCGGAAAATCCAAGTGCAGCTTATAATCCAAAGTTAAACATTATTACAACTTTTTAAACTGTCTCAAAAGCAAAAGCAAGGTAAAGGAGGTACACTACTAATGCCTAAGTAGCGACCACCAACGACACAGGGAGAATATCTATATATCATATGTGGAAGCCTCCTGCCCGCCTCAGAATCAGCTACTTGTGCATCACCAACTAACCTATCTCTAGTCTGCTCATTTGAGCACCCAGAGTAATAAGAGGAGACATAAAACTCTGGGTCAGACATAAAGCCTGGTATGAGCGATAAGCATCTAAACAGAATAATAACAGGTAGACTAAAACATACCTGAACCTGGACCTGCAACCAAAGAGTTAGCACTACATACTGTACAACACTCTAAGGTGCCATATCAAATGGTGTAAAGATACGGAGGTGGGGGTGTACATGTCATAGTGATGGCAAACAATCAAACATAGCAACCATCCTCACATCTCTCACTCAGTGCGTAAAGCATACGATATTCACCACTTCGATCACCCAACATACCTTGCTACGATCACTTTGCCCCATGAAGTCATAAATGGCTTCACTGCACTAATAACGTAGCCACTAATCCTTCGCTATGTCCACTTGCCCCATGGAGTTATTCACCCCATCTGCACTGGTTCATAGCCTTACCAATCCTTTACTATGTACACTTGCCCCATGGAGTTATTCACCCCATCTGCGCTGACTCATAGTCTTACTACGCATCACTTTTCCCCTCAAGTCATAATGACTCTACTGCACTGATAACGTAGTCTTGCTACCATCACCTTGCCCCTCGAGTCATAATGACTCTACTGCACTGATAAGTAGCCCATCATCCATTTTTAGTGGTGAATCGAAGTTATGAACGTCGACAACTCCTTAGCACACGTCCCGCAGCAAAGCCCAACCATGAAGTGAACTCATCGGTTCCCAATTGGATCCTGAGCTCTAACTTCCCATATTGGACTACCTTTGCATCTCGGGTTATTGGTCAATATTGGGTCGGGTCGGATTCCCCTTCAAGCCATCGGTTCGGGTCGGGTTCACTACGTTGCGTCAGTTCATGGTCCTCCTCTGGTGTGGTTCGGTTCGGGTCCACTCCATCGCATCGGTTCGGGTCGGGTGTCCCACTTCGGGTCGGGTCAGGTGCCATCTCCCATCCAGTTCGTGCTTCCGCTCCGATTAGCTCCCTCGCCCTTCATTTGTTCCGATCCGATCCTCCTCCTTTAGCCGCTCCGATCCCCCTCCTTTATCCGATCCGATCCCAATATTGCTAGCATGGCCTTCCTTTTTGCCAGATTTCTCAAGTGTCAAGTTCCGATCCGATCGAATCCCTTGCCCAGTTCACTTATCCGATCCGAGCCACCATAACCGATCCGATCCGAAAACCTGCACTGTTTTCTGAAACTTTTCCAACAAGTGTTTACACCATTCAACGATGTTTTCGACCATTCTAGCTATTGAAATCAATCATAAAGCATATCATACAGTCATAGCAACATGCATAATCAACCACAAACATCAAAACATCAATATGATAGGTTAAAATGGATCAAACATATCCAAAACCCCATATTTCCCCTTAAGCATGTTTAGGTGAAACTAATGATAGGATTAGCAAAACTTAACCAAATTAACCCAAATTCATATCAGAGGTCTAAAACATCATATAAGAATTTATGAGCATTTTTCCAGAATTTTATCATGTTTAAATTCGCTAATTAACACTAATTACCCTTAATTAGCCATAATTAGTGAGGAACTATGCAAATCACTCACCTTAGCCACAAATAAACTAAAATCTGAAATAAATCTCTGATTTGATGCGAATTCTAATGCTAAACATCAGCTCCAATGTTGATTTGGTGTAGATCTTCCTTGATTTGATGTTGCTAAGCTTAATCCTTGATTAGGAGATGATTTGGAGGTGATTTAGAGGTTGGAGGCCATTTTTAGGGTTTCCTAGAGGTAAGTGGAGGCTAGAAAACTGAAATGGAATGATTCTCTAACTCATTTCAGCCTCCTCATAACCCTAATCCCGAAATGGGTTATGGGCCTATTCACTAATCACCCTATTTGGCCCAGTTAAGCAGTTTTTCACCTTCAAAACCTTATTTTAGCCATATCTCCCAAACGGTAAGTCCGGTTTTCACATGTGACCACTTTACGGAAAGGTAAACCATCAAACAAATCTAATGGAAGTGGTTTCAGGTCAAAATTCCTTCGCAATCAAAAGTTATGGCCAAAACAAGATCAGCTAGGGGCAAAATGGTCATTTATAAATCGACAAAAATCATGAACATGGGAAATGGCTCTAATAGATGTTTCCCAAGGTTACATGACCATACGACTTCATATGGAAAAGAAATAAATATTCTACGATCCCCCGATGCGTAGAATGCGGGTTGTTACAATTAGTGACTGATGAATTGGAATGAGGCGTATGTTGTGTTTGTGTAACACTTGTTTATTATATATGCGAGTTATTTGGAAAGTCCGGGTTTATCCCATTCTTAATAACTGATACGACGATAAGTCGAAGATGAAGATAGTGGTTGAAGACCGAAGGTCTTCACGTCATTTGGATAATTACTGATGATCTTGATTGGGCCGTACACCCAAGAGGAGGGAATCAGTTGGTGATCGTCCAGACGTACTTGGAGATCGATGGATATGCGGGGTACTAGATGCCTCCGGTTTCGTTCAGACCCAGAACGAACTTGTAAATGGACTATGTGTCTGACATTGGATTTCAGTCTGTGTGATTGGTTTCTATTAAATATATATCTGTTTGGCGGCGAAGAATTTTTTCTCTTTCTTAACGCCCTTCTCTGAGACGTATGAGCTCAGGGGTTATATATTGATGGATATCCATCGCATGGAGTGAATTGCCTGTGTGGCATGCCTAAATGGCAACTGATCAAGGCTTCTGTTGAAAAGCAAAGTCTTGTGGTTGATAATCAAAGCAAGGCCTTTGTGGCATAGCTTTGTGTAACGTTTACTTTGCGAGTTTCACACCCGGTATGAACCAGAAATGGGAGACGGACCTCAGGGAGGACATGCGTTTTCTTCTAGTTAGAAGTGGCATCAGTGGTTTTACATGCCCTGACGAGTTTGACTTATGTGGTTGTTGGTTTGCGAGGCGCCTCAGATATATCGGTGACTATGTGAAGCCGATGGAGTCATTCGTTAGCTCATTTACGCCCCATAGGGCGGAGAGACGTATTGTTCAGGCATAATAATCCACTCCATGTGCACCGGCCCTGACGATCCAAGGGGCAGTTGCGGCTGTTCCTGAGACTCGGACTAGACAGTCTCGAATCGGTGAGGACGATCCCTAGCCTCGGTTCATACCATAAATGATAACCCAACTTCCAATACGACATTTTGCGGTTTTATTGTATACCTATATATGGCGACATAGTGGTATGGGACATTCATGCCGCCTGTGATTGATATTTATGATTGTATATAAAATCAGAAACTAACTGAAAACGAGCTAAGATGGGTGGTTTCCTAGGTATTAGTCTGATGTTGGTTTCGGCCTTCGGGTTTAATACTTAGGGAATCGTTCTCTTACTAATTTACAGTTGGAGTCTGATTAAAAATTTAAAACATGAAATTTAGCATATCAAGCATTCTTTGGCTATTATAAGGTAAAACCCTATCCCCTGGCTTGCGTTGCATTGTGTGATAGGACCTGGGTCTTATAATAGCTTCATTTTTCTTTATTTATCATTGCGCTATTGTTATATGCACTGGTATTCTTAGGAGGAAACCCGTTCCGTGTTATACGGCGTGGTCCCTTGATTTACCTAACTTTAAAATAAAGATTAATAACTATTTTAGTTCTCACACCAGTCACATGACTGACCTGGAGTTTATTGTTTAACCTAAACTCTGGGTGCCCTTATTTTGACACGAGCAGCTAGTAGTTTTGGTTTTGCTGATTTATATTCACAGGATCCTGATTTATAGCTGGAACGATACTCGGAAAGCTTTGTATCCGCGTATTACTTCTACTTGTGTATTGTATTATTTTCCGCTGCTACGTAATTTATTGTAATCTCTGATATTTTATGAACTGTAATATTTATTTATACTATGTATATTCTTGTATTCTGATGGAATTGTTGTAATATACAATGAAATGTTCTTCTGTCTGCGTTCTTTTGCGGCTTGTCCTCGACTCAATCCGCGCTCTCCTTACTGGGGGAGTTTGGGTCGTTTTAGATTAATTGGATATGGACCATCTCCTTCTCTAAACACAAGGGTTGACTGCATATTTTCATTATGGAGAATACTTAATGTGGGTCTTTGAAAGTGAAAAAAATCCCAAAGCCGGATTCAAACACAATTGAAATTAAAATATTGGATAAGAAGAATTTGAAGCAAATGCATATGCCTCCTCCAACCATTTGAATCATGAGTTTAGAGAGTTAGAGAAAGAGAAGTTTGGATCAACCATCATCAAGTTCTATTTGTGCTAATCCCGAAGATGTCCGACTAACGAAACCACCTCAAACGTCAAGACAATCACTTGATGTAGTTGTGCGCAACCAACTCCTTCTAGAAGCTAGGCCTAAAAGAACGGATAAGAAAATGGAAAAAAAAGTTAAACAAAATTAAGGATTTTCTTGGAAGGATGTGGAATTCAATCTCTTGCACTCTTGTAAACACTGGTCATGTGACAGATCCGGAGAAACAACCCATGTCTCCTCTCAATTGGACCTCTTCTAATAGTACCTAATCCGATGACTTTTATCTTAGTAGTGTGATATATCTGTTATTTGCTTTAGTACCTTTTTATTTTTAACTTGTTATTTATGCTTTTGGTTGTGCAATAATTTATGGTAGGAACCTCTATGTTTTTTGGTTGTGTTGAACATTATGCTTGCTTGAAATTTTCATGTTATTTGATTACTTTGTGCTTATGATGTCTTAATTTCTTTTTAATTGATGACAAAGGGGAGAAAAATATCTCTCTTGTGATTTGATTCCATGATATAATATTTTATGATTCCATGCTACTTGAATATATGTGCTAACAATTTTTGTGCAGGAATCAAATAGTAAGTTTATAAATTTATAAAGTAACAAATATATTGCAGAAATTCAGGGGGAGCTAAACATTCAGGGGCAAAAAATCTGAAGTGTTGTCATCAATCAAAAAGGGGGAGAATGTTGATACTAAGATTTTGATTAATGCCAACAAAAGAAATTGCAATGGAATTCATGTCATAGAGATAAGATTATATATATATATATATATATATATATATGATAGGTTGTGTTGGAATTATGTTAAAATCTATCCTTAAGTATAACATGAATATACAAAAAAATGAATATATACATATATATATTTATAAGGCTTTAAAAAGCCAGAAATATACAAAAATAGCTCTACCAGTCGACTGGTTAGAGAATTTTTGTATATAACGGCTAGTTTTGAAAAGTTTTTATCCAAATGATTTAAAGTCTAAATTCAACCAGTCAACTGATATTTTTAACAAGTCGACTGATTTGACCCAAAAACCATTTTTTATTAAGGGTCACCTTCTTTTATGAAGAGATTTCTCTTCAACAATCAAGGAATTGGACACAACTTTTTACAAAAACTCTTCATAAAAAATTGATACCTTTCTATCGTTATACACACACTTCATTTATGATTTCCAAATCATTGAATCATTTCTATTTCTTATCTAATTTCTGAATTACATTTCTACACACTTGCAATACAAAAGCTTTCCCAAATTCAAATACTTGTTAAATCCTTGAATTGATTTAATATCACTTGATTCAACAAGCAATTTTCTTCCTTAAACCTTCGCATTCAAATCATATACTCGAGGGTGAGATTTTAGAATGGGTGTACTTAAACTGTTGACTATCTGTGTTAATTCAATAACACAAAGAAGAAGTCAAAACACTTGTAATTATTGAAGTCCTGTATAGTTGCTCAGGCGAGAGGCATCCTTGTTGGGGCTCGGGTGTACTGACCTATTTGTGACGACCCCATTCCCGATAAGACGGTGGCAAGGGTAATATTTGGAATATAACACATAAACAGATAACAGCAGAATAAAAATAAATAAATACACCAGATAATGTACAATAGAATGCGCTGGATAAATATAATCATCAGAGTTACACAGTGTATAGGATCATACTTAGTACAAAATACAGTTCAGCTATACATAAATGTCTACTGCGGAAAAGAAAACATAATATGTACAACAGGAGCTGAACAACATAAAAAGAGATAAATGATAGAATCCATCTTCAGCTCCAGCCATCCAGAAAGAGCCTGCTAAAACCTGAATACAAGGCTTCCCATGTAGAAAAAGGGGCATCCGAGTTTGCAAGTGAAACAAACTACGAGTTAGTCATGGGACTGGTATGAGAAATCTACTTAACACATTTTCAAATATGGCTAATCACAGGACCACGCCACTTTTGTAGTAACCCGAAAATCCGGGGGAATTTGAGCTGACTAAATAACACAAGTCCAACCCAAATCGCACTGGAAATTCAAGAAACTAATAGAAAGAAGACAGAGGGTGAGGATAGATAAGATAGAACTTACAGAATAGAAGAAGAAGAAGAACATCATCATCAGAGTAAACACGAATCTCACAGCGGAATGAATAAAATATAACATAACATATCTTTGAAATAACATCAGTATATGTATACAATAACACTTATCAGAGTACAACACTTACAACAACAGCGGAAATAATAATAGCTATAGAATCCTGAAGCCTCCTGCTCCAAGCTCTCCAAGTGTATCTGTAAAATCCCGACTACTTGACTGCCCGTACAAATTTAGGCACCCAAGAGTTTAGGGAAAACAACAAAATAAACTCCGGGTCAGTCATGGGACTGGTGTGAATAAACTCAAATCATTTAAACAGGTATATGATATCTCATAAGACCACGCCGTGAATACGGAACGGGTTTTTCCCTTATGAGAATCCAAATAACTTTTCAAAGCAATATCATTCTGATATTATAATAACGTCTAAGTACAAATAAATATCAATCTAGCAGAAACGCTTGCATCTCACGTTACTACATATATAGTATACAATCAAAATCGCAAGCACGTATTGGATGATTGGATTTCCAACTATGACAAGGTATGGAACCACCTTCCGATCGGTGTACTCTAGGAACGATACACTGGAGTTCAACAAGAACATCTTGCAACTCAGCCACACATGACCGACCACTCATTTCGCTTGAGTGTATCGAATGTACATCACCAACGGTTGGGATCAGCAACTGTTCCCGTATATATATGGGACAGCATTGATAGATTTAAGAAACAAATGAATATTCTCTAGATAGGTGATTATACACCCTACTTCGGTGCGACCGACTTAGCCATGCTGCCTGCCCGATTTCTGTCATTTACCGGATGTGAGGCTAGAAGCTACGCTTTATCATCACAATAGATTCACTTCGAATGCCACATTGTCAGATCCATCGAAAATCACTAATTGACGTCTACAACAATACATTACGTGTCAGCTAAGAGAAGTTTCCTTCTCCGCTTCCACTCTTGGTACGGTTGAAGAAATCAATGTACGTGACCTTTCTGGAAATACTCTGTCAGACATCCATCTTCATTTACTTAAAATGTCACATCGTCATACCCGCCAAATCACAAATTGACTTATCCAAAAATAACACGGGTATACAGCTAAGAGAAACGAATTCCTCCGCCACCAAACGTGAATACGTTTGAACAGATCAACTTACGCGATCCATTGGATATACTCTGTCAGACCTTCGTCCATACAAGTTGTCCTGGGACTGGACAAACCGAAGGCACTATTCTGTAAACAGGATAGCCCTTGCATTTTACTCCGTCTTCAATTATCTTTGGCATATATGATTCGCGACGCTTATGCCAATATAGAGTGGTTCTTTGGATAAAAATCCAACCGGTCTCTCCATATTAACAACGTTAAAATGGTCAAAACTTCGATAGTCTGTGATTTAACCATCAAAGAAAAACAAGTGTGCAAACAACGATATTATTCCTAGATGGAAATTATATCGAACAAACATCATTTAACATTAATCTCTTTAGTTCATTTATTTACTTATCTCCTGTTTCCCTATATTCTAAATTCTTATTTTCTTTTATCAGAAAACATTTCTGATTCTTGTTTGGAAAACATTTCCAAAACTCCTTTACGATCAAACCTTACCATTTCTTAGTTAAGAAGGAAGTCACTCAAGTTGGGGTATAATTACCTCTTAGACCTTAACTGAACAACGTTATAACTTCGAAATGGTCAAAGTTTATCTTTTAATCTTTAACAACTTCTTTACGCCTTTCTCGGATCCAATTTTACTAATCCACTTCTATATTTAAAACATTGCTTATAACGATAACGTTATAATCCCTCCTTTCGAATTATCTAACTTTAATTATAACTTCTATTTCTTATTAGTGAATAATTAACCTAACACTTATTTATTTATAAATAAATAAATCTCTATTTAAACACTGGAAAGTATAAGTACTTTCCTGAATTCGATATAATCGATTTTGCCGATTAACTCTCTTCGAGAAATCTCTATTTGATTAACTCTTCTTCGAATAACCTATATTCGATTAACTTCTTCTCGAATAAACGATATTCGAAAATCTCTCTTCGAATAACTAATATTCGATAACTCTTCCTTTTCAAATATCTCATATTTGAAAATCTCACTTCGATTAAACTATAATCGATAACTCTCTTCGATGAAACTAACATCGATAACTCCTTTCGATGAAACTAACATCGATAACTCCTTTCGATGAAACTAACATCGATATATTTAACTCGACGAACTTAACTCGACTAACTTAACCTGACTCGACTAACTCGACTTTCTTGGTTCGACCAATTCGATTCGATTAACTAGGCTCGACTAACTTGACTAACCTAACTCGACTTACTTAACTTATTTCTCAACTCGATCAACTCGATTAACTCCTATCGAATAACTAATATTCGATTAAACTCCATTCGCTTGACTCTAGATCGCAGCGATCACAATGGTTACGCCTGACTTCCTCAGGAAACATCCGACCGCCGTAGGCTATTTACAGCCCTGCGAATTACGCTAGCAGTCGTACAAGATGGCAACTTACCCTGAATACTATGTTTGACTAACTCTATCTCAAATAACTATATTTGATTAACTCTAGTTCGTTTTAACTCTAACTGATTAACTATAACTGATTAACTCTAACTAATTAACTCTAACTGATTAACTCTAACTGATTAATTCTAACTGATTAACTCTAACTCGATCAACTCTAACTGATTAACTCTAACTGGTTAATTCTAACTGGTTAATTCTAACTGATTAACTCTAACTCGATCAACTCTAACTGATTAACTCTAACTGGTTAATTCTAACTGATTAACTCTAACTGGTTAACTCTATTTGACTAACTCGACTTGACTAACCCCTTTCGAATAACATATTCGATTAACTAACTTTCGAATACCATATTCGATTAACTAACTTCGAATACCATATTCAATTTCTCCTTTCGAATACCATATTCGATTAACTAACTTCGAATACCATATTCGATTAACTCCTTTCGAATGTCTATATTCGATTAACTAACTTCGAATACCATATTCGATTAACTCCTTTCGAATGTCTATATTCGACTAACTTTATTCACTTTATAAAGATTTCCTTTTTAACAACGTTTTATTCATTTGAAAAGATTTACTTTTAAATAACGGTTCTACACTTTAAAAATGATTTCCTTTTTATAATGTTCCCTTTCCAATTCTATTTGTAAATGGTTTACAAATATTTCCTTTTCAAATTTATTTTTGAAATATTCTAACTCCTTAAATTTTCGGGAAAATTCGCCATAACCTCCTTTGTAACGGGAGCATCGGGAAAATCCCCAAACCCGCCACACAGGCCTTTCCATTCAAAAAGAAATGTTTTGAATTTATTTCCTTTTCAAATATCTCCTATTTATAAATATTTCAATTTATAAACATTTTTTATTTATAAATATTCCACTTTATAAATATCTCTTATTTATAAATATTCCATTTTATAAATATTCTATTTTCAATATCACTTTGAAAATTCCCTTATCAATATTCTGGTATGTTATGGTATTTAACATATCAAATTTCGATATTCAATATTGTCCATACACACATAATCACCAACAGGTTATAATTCACATCATATATCAAAATATATGAAAAACAATAAAATAACTATTGAGGAATCCAGTCGGATTCCTCCAACCTGTTTCCCTGCATCCACAGATGTTACACAACATGATTGTTATCACTTTCAGTTCAATAAGAATTATTCTGATAAACAGAATCAATATATAACTATATAACTGTTTATATATTATATATATATATATATAATATTTCATTAACTGACTAGCAGTTCAATCAAATAATCAACACACAATCAAACAGACAATTTTTAACAGTTCTAAAAATACAACATGAAATTATAAACTGTTTAGAGTTGGTGAGATTTACTCACATTGTCGCGTTAGCCGTTAAATAACGGTTTGCGTTATTTGATTCAGTCGGACAATTTATTTCGCCATAAATTGTAACGAGCTCGGATTCACTCCCAGTCAGCTTCATTGTGGAGTGCTCGTCCATACGATCCCAACGCAACTTACGGTTCATAAATCGGGCTTCGTACGAGCTAGATATAGTGTTCATAAGTTAATACCTTTAATTGAAACAAAACTTAAAATTTGAATTTCCCTTTTGGGCCTTACCATACAAGTTTAGCCCACTGAAATCCCTAAAACGCGATGACCCAAAATACCTTTCTCTCCCAATTGATTTTAACTCCTGGAACCCGTAACTTCGAACACACCCATCCACCGTTGACCAAACTTTGACCACCCCTTTCCCGCTGACTCGGCCACCAACCTCTGGCGCCGCCTCCACTATCCAATTTGCCATCGAAATCCGCACCTATCAAGGCCTCTAGCTTCAAACTCGACATACCCATAGAAAACCGAACCTGCTGCTTCCCCCGACACTCCCACTGTCGCATTCCGCCTCCGTTCACCGACTACCGTCGAACCACCCCTGCTCGCATCTCCTTCCAACCCCGAGTCCCCCTAGGCACCTAGTTTGGCCTTCGACATGACCAAGCTCGCCGGAACCCGAAGCAACCCTCGCTGTAAGTGTCGAGTTCAATGAAAGTACGTCGCACCAAGAGAAGCTTACTCCAAATCGAAGACGATGCCCTCAAGAATCCAAATATACAAGTTCTATGATTTAATGGTTTTTATTTCATTAGTTTTGATTTTTCAAAACTTCCTTCGTTTGTTTTTATTTTTACTGGAAGCGGCGGAATCCATTTGACCAAGAGGAGGGTAAATTTAGGGTTTAGTGGAAAGGTAGGATATTTATAGAAAGAATTTAATATTTAAATATTCGATTTAATATTTAATTATAAACAATCGCTAATTGTATTTGTCTTCTAAAATTCCTGTGACCACATAGATACCCAAAAATCACGAAACTGGACATGCAGCTACTGTTCGACATTACGATCCCAAAGAAACTGGTTTCGTCGAATTCCGACTCCGTATGCTCACACAACGTATTTTTAACTATCAAAATACTGACTGTTTTATACTCTAAAAATCGGTACGACCACACAGTGACTCTAAAAATCACGAAACTGGAAATCTAACAACTATTTGATATTGCGGATCCAACAAAACTGGTTTCGTCGAATTCCGACTTCGTTTGCAAAACCGGCTATTTTTAAAGCTCTAAATAACCCATTTAAATATATAAATATATTTGAATATAATTAAATTAAATATAAATAAATTTATATTCTCGTATATCTTCACATATGATATTATACAGCTTCAGAATATCATATCAGAATTTACAGTTTGATATTTTAGATTCCAGATTATCTCGATATTCAGTTTATACTGAAAATCGATTTATAACGTATATGAAGCATCGCAAATTATAAAGGAATTTTACACCGACTTTTCTGAATTTTGATTTGGACGTACATCAAAATCTACACAACGAAATCCCGATTTTTCTCTTCCACTAGAAAGATATACTCCCCCAGCTCCACACGTTTCTTGTTTCACAGAAATCCGGCTTAAAACGAATCCTGTACATTTAGTTGAAGTCTGAATCGCCAAATAGCGAACTGCCGCATCGTTTCAAGCTCTATTTTAATTATATTATAATTATACGTTCAAACTGTCGTCGATTGAATATATTTGTCAATATAATCCAACTCTAAGTTGAATTACATCTTTGGGATGACCCCATTCACAGAATATTGTGATTTCCAATATTTTTGATTATTTCGACATTATAATATATTTTATTATATTATAATTATTAATTAAATATTCAATATTATTTAATTCACGTTCTCGATACCGATAAATCGATATTTAATAATTAAATAAATAAATTATTCAACAGTTAAAAATGCGGGTTACTACAACTTTCGCGGAATGGGTTTTCTCCATTGGATTGCCAGTGCTTTAAAACAAATAAATCTTTTAAACATCGCAATGCTTTTTATAAAAATGAAGCCATTATAAGACTCAGTTCCCATCACACAATGCAACACAAACCGGAGGATAGAGTTTTACCTTATAATGGCCAAATATGCTTGATACGAGGAAAACAAATCATTTGAAATGCAAATTTTATTGTTTAATTCTTAATCAGACTCCAACTGTAAACTAGTAAGAGAACGATTCCCTAAGTATTAACCCCGAAGGCGGAAACCAACATCAGACCAATACCCAGGAAACCATCCATCCTAGCTCGTTTCCAGTTAGTTTTTAATTTTAGATACAATCATAAATATCAATCATAGGCGGCATTAATGCCCCATACAACTATGTCACCATATATAGGTATACAATCAAAACCGCACGATGCCGTATTTGGAAATTGGATTTCCGCCATGAACCGAGGCTAGGGATCGTCCTCACCGCTTTGAGACAATCTAGCCTACCATGTCCCAGGAACAGCCGCAACTGCCCCTTGGATCGTCAGGGCCGGTCCACCGATGTGGATTAAAATGCCTGAACACTGCGTTTCCCTGCCCTTTGGGGCGCAAATGAGCCAACAAATGACTCCATCGGTTTGAGAATGACCGATATATCTGAGGCGCCTCGCAACAGCAACAACCACATAGGTGAAAATAATATAAATGTCAGCTAGTTTAAGCACCGAAACCACCTCTAGCTAGAAAGAAATACATGTCCTCCCTGAAGTCCTCTCCCGTTTCTGGTCCATACCGGGGTGTGAGGCTCACGAATTTACGTTATACACAAAGCTACGCCACATAGGCAGTGCTTTGATCATCCACCACAAAGCTCTGCTTTTCAACAAAAGCTTTGATCATTGCATCTCAGCATGCCACATAGGCAATTCACACCATGTAATTGACGTTTATCAATCACACAGAATGAAATCCAATGTCAGACACACAGTCCATTTACAAGTCCGTTCTGGGTCTGAATGAAACCGGAGGATCTTTATTCCTCGCATATCCGTACAATCAACATGTACGTTCAGATGGCTACTACTTCAACCCCTTCTAGGTAGCTACTCCTATCATGAGCATCAGTAGCACCCCTCCATTCGACGTGAAGATCATCAGTCTTGCATCATCTTCATATCTTCGACTTTCAATTGTCGATCAATTATTTGAAATGAGAATTAACTCGGCCTTTTCAAATAATTCACGTATATTTAGAATTTCAAATCAATTCATTTAAATGGTTAAATTATTCGATATCACTAATTTTGTTCTTTAGTGTAATTTTCACGCCAAACACATTCAACCATCAAATATCACATAAACCGAGCAAATTCAGTTTATTTCCATTCCATATCATTTATAATATTTTATCACGGTTTATCGCTATTTTTATTCATTTAAAAATATCTAATATATTCAAAACAACGCTTCAGGCCATAACGCGGCTGTGGCGCTGTTTTCCCCCAGATTTGATTTGCACATATCTGAAAATCTAACCGTTGGATCTTCACAAATTTTATATCATTAGAAAGATCTTTTCAAAACGAATCCAACGGTTTCAGTTTTGGGAAAATCCGATGGTCGGATCTCCCGCACTAGTCGTTTGAAGTTACGATTTCAAAATACGAACTGCAGCGTCGTTATTCGATTTAATTTAATTATATATATATATATATATATATATATATATATATATATAATCGATTCTGGCGCTGTTTTTCTTCAGATTTGAATTAAACATTCCAGACAATCCAACCTTTGGATCTTTACAAAGTTGGTGCCGTTGGAAAGATATTTCAAGGCGAACCCAACGGTGGTGGTTTCGGGAAAATCCGATGGTTGGATCTCCCGCACTAATCGTTTGAAATCACGGTTTCAAAATACGAACTGCAGCGTCGTTATTCGATTTATTTTAATTATATATATATATATAAATATAATCGATTCTTCGATTTTAAAACCATATTCATTTTATACATTTGATAAAACTGATATTTTTATCCAATAGACATTTATTTCAACACTTCACTATTTTTAATAATTCATGCATATCATAAAAATGCAATTTTTATTGTAAAACGATTTATTTCAAAAACACGACTATTTTATATAGTTCATATAGATAATAAAAATATGATTTTTATTATAAAACAATTTATTTAAAAATACGAGCACCATTCAACACATGAATTTCTATTCAACGAATGAATTTCTATTCAACACATGAATGTTCTCTATAGTTTGTATATATAATAAAAATGTGATTTTTATTGTAAAACAATTTATTTAAAATATGAATATCATTCAACACATGAATTTCTATTCAACGAATGAATTTCTATTCAACACATGAATGTTCTCTATAGTTTGTATATATAATAAAATTGTGATTTTTATTGTAAAACAATTTATTTCAAAACACGATTATTTTATATAGTTCAAACAGGTGATAAAAATGTGATTTTTATTATAAAATAATTAATTTCATAACACGATTATTTTATATAGTTCAAACAGGTGATAAAAATGTGATTTTTATTATAAAACAATTTATTTCAAAACACGATTATTTTTCAATACATGGATTTCTATTCAACAAATGAATATAGTCTCAACCAATGAAAATAATTCAAACACAGAAAGATTTCAGGAAATTTCGGCAGCATAACGGCAGGGTAGTTAAAACCGGGACCGTATCGAAGTACGGCTCCTCGCTCTACCTTAAAACCTTGCGGTTTTTGACAATGGGGATTCATGCATCTAGTTCGCATGCAGGCAGCATGTTTTATTTTCATTTCCACAATCCTATTCTAATTTGTTTTCAACCACAGATGGGTGTTTTTCAACCACAAACAATTTACATCAACCATTCGCATTATTCACCAAATTTCACATCAACCAAATAGTCCAAACAATATCACAACCAATAAATATCTTCCATGGTCTGTGGACGAGGGGAGTATATATTTATATATATTCATATACAAATATATTTCAATTCACTTCAATTCATTTCAACGCACATATAATTTTTACAACGCATATATAACTTATACATCGAACATACAACTTATACAATGCTTATACATGAGGTGTACAACACTTATATAACTCATACATCGACTATATAATTTATACATCGTTGTTTTTCCATATCGTTTTTAATTTAAAATCTACATTGGGTTCCACTCCACCAAAAATACTAGAAGGCTCAGAAAAATATGCGGTCTCTCCTAGAATGTAGAAGACGTCCTCGCGGGTCCATTGTCTCTTGTTTCACTAAATTTCATCAAAAACGAAAAAGATATGATTTTTACAGTGAAATCATAAACGGTAGCGCTTAGAAGTGCTATTAAAATATAAAATAATTTTGAACTGCCGTTACCTATCTTGAATCTCCGAAACTAGGGTTCGAATTAAAATCAAATCCGCTGCACTTCGTTGAAATCCAACTGCACCACGTTGACGGGCCTCGAGAGGCGCCTCTGTGCCAGGAAGATGGTGGAGCTCTAACTCTAACCCTGGCCAGAAATCGATGCGAAACTGGCGAACTTTGGAGGGTTCGTTCTCGCAATAGGCTGCACGATAGGAGGTGGGGTTTGTTTTGATTTGAAGAGGATGATGAGTACTTCAAAAACCTTAACTGCGGTGGTGGCTATCGATGCGTGTGGGAGGAGGAATCGGAGTGGGAAGTTTTGAAGCTATTTCGCCGTTCGTCGAGAGGAAGATCGGGGAGAGAGAAGGACCTTTGACTAATGATATTTTTTTTAATAATTTATATATTTTTAAATTTCGAAAATACCCTCTTTTACCCACGAACCCCAATCCAAACCCAACGACTATCGTCCCTAGCATTTTACCCCTATTCCGAACACAATGGGATATGTTTCGTAGGCCCATTCGACTGTTTCAGTCAGTTTTCTTTCAAATTAAAATATAAAACATTTAATAGTTAATTTAAACGAACATTTCAATTTGCCAGGGCCACATACAGATTCGAAAAATTCCAGAAAAATAAATCCAGCTATGTTTTGATGATACGGTCCCAACAAAACTAGTTTCGTCGATTTCTGAGACCGTTTGAAAAATGGCCATATTCTGGTCGATCCAATTTAACTGTAATTGACCAAAACACATTTTCCTTTGCCACGCTCACATACTAACTTCAAAAATTATGAAATTTGAAACCTAGCAATAACTTCACATCCCGGATCCAACAAAAGTGGTTTCATCGAATTCCGAGATCGTATGCAAAATGTCTATTTTCAAAGTCGATATATTCTCTATAGCGACCTTCCTGAAAATTCATTTGGCCATAACTTTTGATTCCCACTATGAAACTTCGATTTTTCAGATTCGTTGGAAAGGTATTTACTAACAAATTTAAATATTTTTGGTTTCACTCAAATCCGTTTTGTTTTGCACCCGGTACAGTCAGTCAAAGTTCGAATTCAATTTTTGAAACGGCCGCGCCATTTCAGGCCTTGTTTATAATTCAAATTATTTATATTCATTTTCAACATCGATTCAAACTACCTTTTCGTCGCTATTATTTAAAATATTTATTTTAAATATTTAAAATCCACTATTTTAGCCAATTTAAAAATTTTAAACTGGTTCAAATTTTACGGGTTGTTACAATCTCCCCCACTTAAAATTTTTCGTCCCCGAAAAGGAACAAAGTCGAAAGTGGTTTGATTAACTAACTCTATTTTCAATCTGACTTCCATTCTCCAACTTTTCAGTTTCTGAGAATTTTCAAATTCTTCAAAAATTTGGCTAACACTCGGTATTTTCAAAAAAATTCGCCATAACCTCCTTTGTACGGGGAGGGATTTGGAAATTTATTGGGTCGTATTAGGTACCCAATAAATCCTATAAAGCATACACATATTTATAGTGATATATTCTGATGTTTACAGGGGAGCGTGTATAGATAATAACTCCAGAGAATAAATTCTCGTCACCCTGTCAAAGCCTGAGGGAGTGTGTATTTTAATTGCTCCAGAGGATAAATCCTCGTCACCTCGTCCCGTGTGGGAAATAAATAATCCTTGTGCCGTATCTAATGACTAGAGAGACGTGATTATTGTCAACACCAGACCCGTGCGGGGTTTTTATTAATCTGGCAATTTACCGTTACAATTTTATATGGTTCATATCAGTCATCAGTTCAACCTGTAATATATAGTCATCGCCATACAAGCCTCTCGCTCGTATGGTAAATCTTCCACCTCGTCACACAAGCTCCAAATGCTTATGTGGTATATGATGTAGTATGCCTATCTTCGAGAAGTATGCCATGTAGTGTAGTTCAAAATTAATTGTTACTATCCTATGGCGACGTTCATTATTACACACAGAATAACCAGCACTCCGCATCTTATGGCATTCACAGGAGTTGATATAATAATAAAATTGCGCATCCAACTCATTAAGGTTTACCTATTTGTTGGGCACGCAAATAAAATCTTTACTCAACAGCTAATCCATTTACCTGTTCAAACATATATAATGCACATGTATATAGTTCTATCTATTTTTAACTCAGTTTAATGTGTGATTTAATCGAATAAATTCTACCATTCATCCCTTTTATTGATTAAATTAATTACCATTTTTATAATTTAATTAATCAAAGCCACTACCACACAACACAAACATCAATCAATTTATATATTCTTTTAAAATCATTCAGACTATAGAATTAAAGGTGCACATCCATGGAAAGAAAATAACAACAAAGTAGAGAATTAAATGGTAATGCGAAGTATGGTAAATGTACCTTGCACCAGAGTCAATCAGATATATCCACCCTGCACTTAGGATAGGCTTTCTTAATGCTTTCCTCTGTTTCCCAAGTACAATCTCGCGGATCTCCACTCCATTGCACTTTGACTAAGTGAACCTTTTTGTTCCTCAGCTCTTTGGTTTCTTTTCCAATTATCTTTAGCGGCTCTCTCCTAACGGCCAATTCTGGAGTGATTTCTATATCCTGTTGTGCTGCTTCTTCCACGATCAAGTCTAGATCATGAACGTGCTTTCGAAGTTAAGAGACGTGAAATACATCATGCCCTCCAGGCAACCAATCAGGCAATTGAACCTTATATGCGAGAGTTCCAATCCGTTCAAGAATAGGAAACGGACCAATGAATTTGGGCGCCAATTTCCCTGTTTTACCAAACCGGATAACTCCTCTCATCGGAGACACTTTCAAATATACATAGTCGCCAAGAACAAATGATATATCCCTTCTACTCTTATCTGCCTAGCTCTTTTGTCGGCTTTGGGCGGCTAGTAATCGTTTCTTAACGAAATTGACTTTGTTCGCAGCATCGCGAATCATATCTGGGCCCAATACATGTCTATTGACTGGCTCCACCCAACAAGCAGGGGATCAGCACGGTCTACCATATATGCTTCGAATGGTGACATTGTCAGGCTCACTTGGTAATTGTTGTTGTATGAGAATTCAGCCAAATGCAAATGGTCTTCCCACGATCCGCCAAAATCTATAATACAAGCCCGCAATAAATCTTCAAGAATACGATTCACCCTCTCAGTTTGACCGTCTGTCTGAGGATGATATGCGGTGCTCAAGTTCAGTTTCGTTCCCAACTCTGCTTGGAATGCTTCCTAGAATTTACTAGAAAAAATCGGGTCACGATCACTAACGATGCTCATGGGAACTCCGTGCAGTCTAACAATTTCCTTGAAATTTACCTGTGCCACACTCTGGGCAGTTCTATTCGATTTGACAGGTACGAAATGAGCGGTCTTCGTAAATCGATCCACGATCACCCAAATACCGTCATTTCCTTTTCTGGTCCTGGGCAAACCATCTATGATGTCCATAGAAATCTGTTCCCACTTTCCACCTGGAATTTCTAAAGGTTGCAATAGTCCCGCGAGCTTCTGCTGATCGCTTTTGACTTGTTGACAGGTGGGACACCGGCTAACATATATAGAGATATCTCTTTTCATTGCCTTCCACCAGAAAGTTCGCTTGAGGTCATTATACATTTTGCTAACCCCTGGGTGGATACTCAGCTTGGCCTTGTGGCATTCATCAAGAACTTCTCTTTTGAGCTCGAAGACGTCAGGAACACAAATTCTGCCTTTTAATCTACGAATTCCCTCGTTATCCACTTGGAAACTGGATGCATCGCCTTTTTGAATTCTTTTGATCATTTCCTTAACAAAATTATCATCTTTCTGTAGAATGGAGATCTTGTCAATCAAGGAAGTCGTAACGATAAAGCTGGCGATTATTACATTCTTTCTACTCAGCGCATCAACCACAACATTGGCTTTCCTTGGAGTGTACAAAATCTCAAAATTGTACGCTACAAGAAATTCTAGCCAACGCTGCTGTCTTAGATTCAAATCCTTCTGGGTGAACAAATATTTCAATGACTGATGGTCTGTATACAATTCGGATTTCTCACCCAAAAGGTAGTGCCTCCAGATTTTCAAGGCGAATACGATGGCTAACAGCTCAAGATCATGAGTCACATAATTCTTCTCATGTGGTTTCAGCTGACGGCTAGCATAAGCAATTACTTGACCTCTTTGCATTAACACTGCACCAAGGCCTTCTCTAGAAGTGTCAGTCCAGACTTTCAAGTCCTCATTGCCATCTATTATTGTTACAAAGGAGCAGTCGTCAGTTTTAATTTCAGCTCCTGGAAAGCTTCCTCACATACCGGAGTCCAATTGAATCTCGAATGTTTCTTAGTCAGTTTTGTTAAGGAACTAGATATCTTCGCGAAATCCTTAATGAATTTCCGATAATAACTGGCTAACCCAAGAAAACTTCTAACTTCTGTTGGCGTACGAGGCTGTTTCTAATTCTGAATAGCAGTGATTTTACTGGGATCCACTGAAATTCCTTGCTTCAACACAACGTGGCCAAGAAATTTGACTTCTTCTTGCCAAAATATACATTTGGAAAACTTTGCTTTCAACACATTCTTTCTGAGAATTTCTAACACTTGTTCCAAATGTTTTTCATGCTCGCTTTCTGACTTAGAGAAGATAAGGATATCATCAATGAAAACCAAAACAAATTTATTCAATACTTGAAACACCCCACCTCCGTTTGGGTCACTCTCAAAGGGAATGCCCTAATTTTGGTGGAGGTTTATAAGTATAAGACACAGATACACAAGACAGCTATAAATATACATATTTTTGAACAGTGGAAAACAACAGCACTTTTATTCCATCAAAATACGTGTTTACACAAACCATTCCATAATTGTCTTACATTACTTCCAAAACCATTACATTTTCATAACTGTCTTGATTTCATAACTTAAAGAAGCATAAAAACAAAAGTAAACTGCATAAGTCCCCATAGTTGCTATCAGAAGCCATAGTCCAAAACGAAAGAGATCCAAGCAATACATTCTTTCTCTTCAAGCTGGATGTGAAAACTGGTCAAGCTACGGTATTCCCTCCCTGTGGACCTGGGGGGGGAGGGGGGTGGATGGGGACGAAAGAAAAGAAGACGAAAGAAAAGTAGAGTCAGATATAAAGCCTGAGTAAGTCCAGGACTATTCAGTCTATGAATAAAGAATTGGGCATGATAAGTATAAACTAGATATGGGAAAGCACTATAAACTAAGTTAAGTTGTCTAGAGTCGAATATACTATCGTACCCCATATTAATCTCTGCATCCCTATAAACTAGTTCCCAACAGGCACCCCATAATCAGGGTGATGTGATCCATTTCTAATGATCGGCTCCTACTCGCATAGTTACATGTGTCTTACGGCCTCCGATGTTGTAGTTACCTATGCTGGTCCCACCATGGGGTGTATCAAGTCCTATGGTGGCGGCCCGACACAATTCTAGATTGCACAGGTATACTACTGGTGCCCAGTGCCTAATTTTTCTGCGCTGGAGTGTGTGCAAGTCCGCACCCCGTTAGAACCTACACTGCTGCACCACCGCCGTCGATTTGACCTCTTACAGTCAGCCCAGTAATCGTGCCCCACCCTGCCTAGTTCAGGGTATCCTGATACACCTTATAGGGTTACTGCTGAAAAGGGTCCCCCGCTACTAGGTTTTCTATTTCTAGCCAACATGCTAAGTTGGTTAAGTGTTTTGTAAACTTAACCCCCAATCAGTCTGCATAGTTTAGCATGTTCCATTTTGATTAAGTATTAATTCAATTTACTTAATCCTATCAATCCTGACTCAGCCTTAATTGTCTTATTAAAGCCTCGACCTCTCACATTAGACAGGTATTGTCGTGACTGCCTGTTGCTAGTTGGTTCCGGGCAGTCTTACGTCACAACTCAGACTAACCTCGGGTCTTTATTGAGCTCAATGTTTAACCACCCACATTGGATAGGTATTGTTGTGACTACTGGACAGCCGGGCGGTTCCGGGCAGATTTACGTCACAACTCAATCCAACCTCAGGTTAAACACATCGTATTTTCTAAGTCTACATATTTTTTCTCTTTTCTTTTTATATGTAAATATTTGCAGCCCGTTATTCAAATTCATCTTTATTGGGTAAAATTAATTTATACCCCTTAAATGTTCTTAAGGTCATTGGCATGCGTCAGACATGCCAACACATATGTTTTGTATTTTTAATCCCAACGTCATTACCCCCGTTTTATACGTTCGCTATATTATAACATATGTTGGGTTTAATATTTAAACCCAACTTAGCCATAAGAAAAAGGGGAGGCTTAGAACATGGTGTTTATATATTCTAAGTAACATCAATAGGGGTGTGTGAACGCATGAATTTGCAACATAGCAAACTAGTAACATAGATTAGGCACTTGTGAACTTGCATTGTAATATCATATAATCTTGACATAAAACATACCTAAACATGAATCATGGTTCTAATCTAGTCATATAAACTTGCATTTAAAATGTAAATCCAACTTAATTATGTGTCGCATATATTATCATATGATTTTGATAACAACATAGGCCTAAAACATATTTTCAATTAGGCATAACACCAACGTAATCTAGTCATGTTCATAGAGTTAACACAAGTCCACAAAGATACTTGCTTTTGTCACTAATACAAAAGTATGGTTTTCACTTGAATCATAACGCCTATTTCAACATAAATTCATATGAATCATAACGCCTATTTCAACATAAATTCATATGAATCATAACACCCAAATGGATCCAACTACGTTAAAAATGATCATAAAATATACATAGAAGTATCTAATATCATGTTGGCATAATAATGAATCATATACTTTTATGAGTCTCAACTTGGTTGTAATAAACTACCACAAACATATAGTTGCTAACTTTCAACATGAATCATATACTTGCAAATGTCCAATAGGTCTAACATCACTATACCACAACATCCCAAATCTATTCATAATTAGAATCATAGCAACATACAATTATGAATTATCATCACCACAAATTAAGTACAATTTCATTTCTCATTTTACACAAATCAAAACTCAATTATTCATTCACATCGGAATAGCACTCTACTTACAACGTATGACGACTCTTCAATTCAGGTTTCTGAATTCTGAATTTGGAGATGCTGTCCTTTGTTGTAGGCGTTGTTTTGATTTAGTTGTCGTTGCTTTAAGCTTTCGAATCGTCTCTCAATTTTTGACGGCTACTCCTAGTCTTTCTTCAGCAGCATGACGGTCTCATTCTCTTTTTAATTTGTATGAATTAGGTGGAATCTTAGGTCCTTTTTATAGAGTTTGTGAATTGATAAGAACCGTCGATGGAGCTTAGATTAATATTAGCCGTTCGTTTGAAAGAGAGACCAATCAGGAGCTGACACCTAGTCTTAGTGACAAAGCAAGACTCAGAAATTCGGCCAAGCAAAGATCAGGCCAGCCAGGGGGGGTTGGGTTCGACCTGGCTCAGGGGCCAGGTCGACTCCCCAGTCGACCCCCAGGTCGACTACCTAGTCGACCCCCAGGTCGACTACCCAGTCGACCTGGGTGCCCCAAGTCAACTACCCAATCGACCTGGGTGGCCCAGGTCGACTACCCAGTCGACCTGGGTGCCTTGGGCGGGAAAATTCCCGCCCAGCCCAATCTGGTTCGATTTTTGATTTTCGAATTTGTTTTCTGAACTGTTTCTGTCTGTTTGAATTTTAAACTGAATTCTGAAACTTTTGGAGGTCATATCTCCCTCATATGGAGTCCGTTTTACGCAAACTCGGACTCTATCTCAAGCAGAATTCCGAGACGAACGCAATGGCGTATCCCGTTTCCCTTAATTCTTTGATTTGAAATAAATTATACTTTAATTTATGAATTTCACTGTTATAGAATACACGGGGTGTTACATTCTCCCCCACTTAAAAGGATTTCGTCCCCGAAATCTTCAAGTTTAGGAAGAATGTATATCCTAACATCCAAACGTCCATCTACTCATCCATCAAACATGAGCATCCATTGTCCTTAAAAGACTTCTAATGCTTCATGATAATATGCGAAGTGTGTGTACATGTACTTATCTAATGCAAAATCAGGCGGCCTACTGATTCAGTTGACCTCCTTAATGCAAATTATGTAAGTGTCATGAGTCCATTATGTATGCAAATTTTCCTATTTATGATTCTACATGAGTGCACAATCATTCATATATAAATGCAACATCCATATGACAACACATTAAACTTCAACCATATACGAATATAAATACATATATGCATATGCAATATGAAGTGACTGAGCCGATCTAAAACCTAGATTGTGTGTGTATATGCAACCACGAGCAACCACTAGCAATCACTTGCAACCACTTGCAACCATCATCCATAACATGTTTCAATTACATGTTTTCATCCAAAGGGTTTCTACCTAAAGATAAGGTCGAGGAGATATACCTAAAAAGATAGATAAAAGCGCAACTTAAGGAAAAAGAAAGAACAAAGTTGTACCCTCGAAAAGAAAAGGGTAGGCTGCGCATATTCTAGCTTCAGTTTCCCAAGTTGCGTCTTCCTCGGCGTCGCTCCACTGAACTTTGACGATCTTGACTTCGCGGTTGCATAGGTTTTTCACTTCCGTTCCTAATATGCGGGTTGGAACTTTCCTCACGGTTGCTTCGCGTTCCACTTCAGCTTCCTCAAGGATGTTTGGCTCTACTACTTCAGCAGATTCATGTAGACAATTTCGGAGGTGCGAAACATGAAAAACGTTGTGAACTCCAGCTAGTTTTTCAGGTAGGTCTAATCTATAGGCCATTTTCCCAATTTTCTCGATAATAAGAAACGACCCTATGAACCTTGGTGCTAGATTTCAAGTGGATCCAAAACGAACAACGTTCCTTATAGGAGATACCTTAAGAAAAACTCTGTCCCCAACCTCAAACCAAGGTCGGTCCTCCTCTTGTCGGCATAGGATTTCTGTCTGTCTTGGGTTGTCTTCATCCTCCTTCGTATCAAGTCTACTTTCTCTGAAGTCTCTCGGATCATATCTGGTCCAAGTATGAGCTTATCAGTAGACTCCCACCAACAAGTGGGCGATCGGCACGGTCTTCCATATAAAGCTTCGAAGGGCGCCATGCCGATGGTGGCTTGGTAGCTGTTGTTGTAGGCAAATTCCACCAAAGGAATGTGGTCTTCCCATGTCCCTCCGAAGTCAAGGACGCACAGTCTTAAAAGGTCCTCCAAAACTCTGTTCACTCTTTCTGTCTGGCCTTCGGTTTGGGCGTGATAGGCTGTACTCAAGCATAACTGTGTGCCTACCGCTTCTTACAGACTCCGCCAGAACTCACTTGTGAAGATAGGGTCTCGGTCACTAACGATGCTGGAGGGTATTCCATGGAGTCGAACAATTTCCTTAAGATAAAGAGATGCAAGGGATGAGGCAGTTCTTTTACTCTTGACATGTAAAAAGTGGGCGCTTTTAGTAAGCCTATCCACTATTACCCAAATGCTAGTGTTGCCTCTTCTAGACCTAGGCAGCCCATCAATGAAGTCCATTGAGATGCTATCCCACTTCCACTGCGGAACCTCTAGAGGATGGAGCAAACCGCCAGGTTTCTTCTGTTCCGCCTTAACCTGTTGGCAAATCATACACTTAGAAACGAAATCTGCCACGTCCTTCTTCATGCCGCTCCAAAAGAAAGTTCTCTTTATGTCCTTGTACATTTTATCTCCGCCTGGATGTATCGTCATCTTGGAGTGATGTGCTTCCTCGAGAACCGTCTTTACTAAATCCCTTGTCTGTGGGACGCATAGTCTTCCGTCTCGCCTTAACCAACCCTTATCGTCGATGAAGTATCTGTTGAGGTGACTTGAAGTCTCACCCCTAATTAGCCTATCAATCGTCTCCACAAGCTGAGGGTCTTCGCGTTGTGCTGTCCATATTGAGTCCACTAGTGTCGGGCGTACATCGAGAGATGCTAGCAAGCCCGGTACAAAATCGGAGGAGGGCCTAAAGTCAAAGCTGGCTATAAAATCTAGGCTTTGCCTTTCAACAAACAGCGGGCTTAGGGTCAGTTTCTTTCGACTCAACGCATCTGCCACTATGTTGCCTTTGCCCGGAGTGTAGGAGATCTCGAAATCGTAAGAGGCAAGAAACTCCATCCATCTCGGTTGCTTCAGGTTAAGATCTTTCTGCGAGAAAAGACACTTCAAAGATTTATGATCAGTATACAGCTCGAATTTCTCACCTAGGAGATAGTGTCGCCAAGACTTGAGTGCAAAGACGATGGCAGCCCACTCAAGATCGTGGGTCGAGTAGTTATTTTCATGAACTTTCAATTGCCTTCCACCATAAGCTACTACCCTCCCTTCTTGCATCAAGACAGCGCCTAGTCCTGTCCTACATGCATCTGTATAATCTGTGAACATCTTGCTTCCATCTGGCAACGTCAGAACTGGGGTTATTGTAAGAGCCCTTTTTAGTCGTTGGAAAGCAAACTCGCAATCCAAGTCCCAATTGAACACTAGATTCTTCTTTGTCAGCCTTGTGAGCAGAGCTGATATTTTTGCAAAGTCTCTGATGAATTTCCGATAGAAGCCTGCAAGCCCGAGAAAGCTTCGGACTTCTGTTGAATTCCTTGGTGTCTTCCAATCCTGCACCGCTACTACTTTAGCAGGGTCCACAACTAACCCTTCTTTGGATATTATGTGCCCAAGAAATCTTACTTCCTCTCTCCAAAAGTGGCATTTGGAGAATTTGGCTTTTAGCTGATGGACACGCAGAGTTTCCATGATTGCCCTTAAGTGCTGAGCATGTTCTTCTTCACTCTTCGAGAAGATCAAAATATCGTCTATGAAGACCACTACGAACTTGTTGAGGAATTCTCTGAACACCCTACTCATCAGGTCCACAAAGTAAGAGGGTGCGTTTGTCAAGCCAAAAGGCATGACAAGCATTCAAAGAAGCCGTCTGGGGTTCTGAATGCTGTCTTATCGATGCTATCTTCAGCTACCCTTAGCTGATGAAATCCGGTTGCTAAATCAAGTTGGGAGAAAACAGACGCTCCTACAAGATGATCAAATAGATCATCAATTCTTCGGAGAGGGTGTCTATTCTTTTTCGTTAGCTTGTTGAGCTCCCTATAGTCAACACACAGACGGAGTGAACCATCCGCCTTTGTAGCGAACACCACTGGAGCGCCCCATTCTGAAATACTCCTTCTAACGAACCCCTTCTCTAGAAGCTCTTTAACCTGTTTACTGAGCTCCTTCCTTTCCAGTGGAGCCATTTGTCTGACGGGCAACGCAACGGGCTTTGCATTATCTACAAGATATATGCGGAAGTCTATCTCCCGCTTCGGAGGTAAGCCCTTCACCTCTTCGAAGACATCCGGATATTCACGGACCACTCTAACCGATTGCAGACTCTCAACAGAAGCATCTAGCGATTCAAGATAACTAAGCATAACCGCATACGAGGGATTACAAGTAATTTCCAGAGTTTTAACGAGTTGGGTCAGAAGCCTAACCAACCTTTTCTTACAATCAAGGATGGCACCATTACTGGATAGCCAATCCATGCCCAAAATCAAACCATATCCCGAGAAGCCCAAAACAAAGGCACTACATCTAAATTCTACGCTTAGAATAGAAATTTTCAATCCCACACAGATCATAGACAAATGAGCCGGGCCCCCGATTGTGTTTGAAACAATTAAGGGGTCCTCTACCATACTAGTTTCTAGGCGCAGAGATTCTACTAAAGCAGATGAAATAAAGGAGTGTGATGCGCCAGAATCAAATAAAGTGCGAACTGGGTGATCATAAAGATAAACTACACTTTCTACAGAAGTATTTATACCTCGCTGTTGCAGAGGTGGCGCTTCTAGCACATGAACCTGTGCCCCTGAGGTGGATCCAGCCCTCTGCCCCTGCCCTCGCTTCTTTGGGCAATCCTTAGCCATGTGGCCTGTCTCACCGCAAGAAAAGCATCCACCATTTATCTTGGCCTTCTTTTTCCGGCAATCTTTCACTAAGTGCCCCACTTTGCCACAGAAATTACACTTCCTCTTCTCTTTGTTGTCTTTCCCGCCCTTCTTAAAGTCTGTCTTCTTAGGCTGTAAACCCTCTTTCTTCCCTTGAGAGCTTTCTGCCTTTGTCTCCTTCTTCTTTGGGCAGTCCCTAGCCCAGTGGCCTGTCTCCCTACACTGAAAGCAAGTAGCACTCATCCTCCTCTTCTTCTTCCTGCAGTCTCCCTCCAGATGTCCAAGAATTCCGCAGAAATAACATTCCCTTTTTTCACGTTTCTTGTCATTACTGTTACGATCCTCTCTTCTTTGACTATTATTCGTCTTCATGTTCTGGGACTCTTCCGCTTGCTGGTTCACGTAGAGGAGGAGGAGGAGTGAAAGCGTCAGTAGCTGGGGAGTAAGGTCTCCAGACATGCTGAAACAGAAAGGATAGATTCAAAACGAAGGATAAAAGATAGTACCTATGGCTTTGGGGGACTATGCCATTTTAAAATAAAATAACATTTTATCTTTAAAAATGCTTCTTTAAATTTTCTTTTGAAAATCAGTTTTCAAAACTTTTTATCTTATCTGGTAAACCTATGCTCTGATACCAAGTGAAACACCAAACCTCCATTAGGGTCACTCTCAAAGGGAATGCCCTAATTTTGGTGGAGGTTTATAAGTATAAGACACAAATACACAAGACAGATATAAATATACATATTTTTGAATAGCGAAAAACAACAGCACTTTTATTCCATCAAAATACGTGTTTACACAAACCATGCCTTAATTGTCTTTCATTACTTCCAAAAACATTACATTTTCATAACTGTCTTGATTTCATAACTTAAAGAAGCATAAAAACAAAAGTAAACTGCATAAGTCCCCATAGTTTCTATCAGAAGCCATAGTCCAAAACGAAAGAGATCCAAGCAATACATTCTTTCTCTTCAAGCTAGATGTGAAAACTGGTTAAGCTGCGGTATTCCCTCCCTGTGGACCTGGGGGGGGGGGGGGGGGAACGAAAGAAAAGAAGACGAAAGAAAAGTAGAGTCAGACATAAAGCCTGAGTAAGTCTAGGACTATTCAGTCTATGAATAAAGAATTGGGCATGATAAGTATAAACTGAAAATGGGAAAGCACTATAAACTAAGTTAAGTTGTCTAGAGTCGAATATATTATCGTACTCCATATTAATCCCTGCACCCCTATAAACTAGTTCCCAACAGGCACCCCATAATCAGGGTGAAGTGATCCATTTCTAATGATCGGCTCCTACTCGCATAGTTACATGTGTCTTACGGCCCCCGATGTTGTAGTTACCTATGCTGGTCCCACCATGGGGTGTATCAAGTCCCATGGTGGCGGCCCGACACAATTCTAGAATGCACAGGTATACTACCGGTGCCTAGTGCCTAATTTTTCTGCGTCGGAGTGTGTGCACGCCCGCACCCCGTTAGAACCTACACTGCTGCACCACCGCCGTCGATTTGACCTCTTACAGTCAGCCCGGTAATCGTGCCCCACCCTGCCTACTTCAGGGTATCCTGATACACCTTGTAGGGTTACTGCTGAAAAGGGTCCCCTGCTACTAGGTTTTCTATTTCTAGCCAACATGCTAAGTTGGTTAAGTGTTTTGTAAACCTAACCCCCAATCAGTCTGTATAATTTAGCATGTTCCATTTTGATTAAGTATTAATTCAATTTACTTAATCCTATCAATCCTGACTCAGCCTTAATTGTCTTATTAAAGCCTCGACCTCTCACATTAGACAGGTATTGTTGTGACTGCCTGTTGCTGGTTGGTTCCGGGCAGTCTTACGTCACAACTCAGTCTAACCTCGGGTCTTTATTGGGCTCAATGTTTAACCACCCACATTGGATAGGTATTGTTGTGACTACTGGACAGCCGGGCGGTTCCGGGCAGGTTTACGTCACAACTCAATCCAACCTCGGGTTAAACACATCGTATTTTCTAAGTCTACATATTTTTTCTCTTTTCTTTTTATATGTAAATATTTGCAGCCCATTATTCAAATTCATCTTTATTGGGTAAAATTAATTTATACCCCTTAAATGTTCTCAAGGTCATTGGCATGCGTCAGACATGCCAACACATATGTTTTGTATTTTTAATCCCAACGTCATTACCCCCGTTTTATACGTTCGCTATATTATAACATATGTTGGGTTTAACATTTAAACCCAACTTAGCTACATGAAAAAGGGGAGGCTTAGATCATGGTGTTTATATATTCTAAGTAACATCAAAAGGGGTGTGTGAACGCATGGACTTGCAGCATAGCGAACTAGTAACATAAATTAGGCACTTGTGAACTTGCATTGTAATAGCATATAATCTTGACATAAAACATACCTAAACATGAATCATGGTTCTAATCTAGTCATATAAACTTGCATCTAAAATGTAAATCCAACTTAATTATGTGTCGCATATATTATCATATGATTTTGATAACAACATAGGCCTAAAACATATTTTCAATTAGGCATAACACCAACGTAATCTAGTCATGTTCATAGAGTTAACACAAGTCCACAAAGATACTTGCTTTTGTCACTAATACAAAAGTATGGTTTTCACTTGAATCATAACGCCTATTTCAACATAAATTCATATGAATCATAATGCCTATTTCAACATAAATTCATATGAATCATGACGCCTATTTCAACATAAATTCATATGAATCATAACGCCTATTTCAACATAAATTCATATGAATCATAATGCCTATTTCAACATAAATTCATATGAATCATAACACCCAAATGGATCCAACTACGTTAAAAATGATCATAAAATATACATAGAAGGATCTAAAATCATGTTGGCATTATAATGAATCATATACTTGTATGAGTCTCAACTTGGTTGTAATAAACTACCACAAACATATAGTTGCTAACTTTCAACATGAATCATATACTTGCAAATGTCCAATAGGTCTAACATCACTATACCACAACATCCCAAATCTATTCATAATTAGAATCATAGCAACATACAATTATGAATTATCATCACCACAAATTAATTACAATTCCATTTCTCATTTTACACAAATCAAAACTCAATTATTCATTCACATCGGAATAGCACTCTACTAACAACGTATGACGACTCTTCAATTCAGGTTTCTGAATTCTGAATTTGGAGATGCTGTCCTTTGTTGTAGGCGTTGTTTTGATTTAGTTGTCGTTGCTTTAAGCTTTCGAATCGTCTCCTAATCGTCTCTCAATTTTTGACGGCTACTCCTAGTCTTTCTTCAGCAGCATGATGGTCTCATTCTCATTTTTATTTGTATGAATTATGTGGAGTCTTAGGTCCTTTTTATAGAGTTTGTGAATTGATAAGAACCGTCGATGGAGCTTAGATTAATATTAGTCGTTCGTTTGAAAGAGAGACCGATCAGGAGCTGACACCTAGCCCTAGTGACAAAGCAAGACTCAGAAATTCGGCCAAGCACAGATCAGGCCAGTCAGGAGGGGCTGGGTTCGACCTGGCTCAAGGGCCAGGTCGACTCCCCAATCGACCCCCAGGTCGACTATGTAGTCGACCTGGGTGGCCCAGGTCGACTACCCAGTTGCCTGGGCTGGAAAATTCCCGCCCAGCCCAATTTGGTTCGATTTTTGAATTTCGAATTTGTTTTCTGAACTGTTTCTGTTTGTTTGAATTTTAAACTGAATTCTGAAACTTCTGGAGTTCATATCTCCCTCATACGGAGTCCGTTTTACGCAAACTCGGACTCTATCTCAAGCAGAATTCCGAGACGAACGCAATGGCGTATCCCGTTTCCCTAAATTCTTTAATTTGAAATTAATTATACTTTAATTTGTGAATTTCACTGTTATAGAATACACGGGGTGTTACAATACTCCTCTGAATACTCTGTTCATTAGATCGACGAAATAGGCTGGAGCGTTACATAAGCCGAACGACATTACTAACCACTCGTAGAATAAGTCTGGACCTTTGAATGCTGTCAAAGGAACACACTCCTCGGCGATACGAAGCTGATGGAAACCTATAGCTAGGTCCATTCATGAAAATACTTGTGCGCCATTCAATCGATCCAATAAATCATCAATCTGCGGCAATGGATGTTTGTTTTTCAGCGTCTGCTTATTCAAGTCACGATAGTCTACACATAATTTGAGAGTACCGTCTGACTTCGGGACAAATACCACTGCTGTTCCCCAATCAGAGAAACTAGGTCTGATCAGACCCTTCCATACCAGCTGTTCAGTTTGATTATCTAACTCATCTTTCTCCTTCAAGGTCATTCTTCGAATAGCGTGAACCACTGGCATTGCATTCGAAACTAAGGAGATTTTAAAATCAATTTCTCTTTGCGTAGGTAAGCTAACAACTTCTTCTAACACATCCGCATAGTTCTTGACAACAGGGATATTTTCAATGTCAACCGGAATATTCTCTGTAACGACAGGAACAGGTTCTATTTGAGCAGGAGATACATCTAAGGCTGGCCAGAAGTCTTTTCTATTAGAATTCGGTCCCTCGCATGGAATGGTTATATATTCCCCGTACTTTGTTTTTTCCCTGACAACCCTCTTGGCGCATTTAACCTCAGCTTCATATTGGGTTAACCAGTCCAATCCCAGAATGAGATCGAATTCGGTAAAATTCATAACGATCGCGATAGTGGGGAACCGATAACGAGAAAAAGAAACAGGAACTCCACAAACCCAACTAAGATCGAGGGAACCCCCAACTGGATTATGAACAGTCATGGGTTCTTTGAGCTTCTTCAAATTCAATTCCAGCTTCTTAACCACATTCTTTGCAACAAACCTTCGCGACACGCCTGTATCAAATAGTACTTTAACTGGAATGTCTTTGACAGTAAGCGTGCCTTCTAAAAAATCTGGCCTTTCCTGACTAGACGAGGATGCAGGAACTTCTGCCACTTCATTTACGTGTTCTACTTCAGATTTCTTTAGGAGCTGGCAATCCTGCTTTACGTGTCCAACCTGCTGGCAGAGATTGCACTTTCTAATTTCTTGAACCTTGTTCTTGGATTTAGCTCCCTTATTCTTTCGCTTGTTCGAAGATCTACAATTTCTCATCGAATGCCCTTGCTGATTACACTTTAAACATACGTCTGCTTTAATCTTTTTCTGATCGACTCTAGGCTTTTTCCTGGACTCAGACTTTGTACTGGCCTCAGGCTGTGCACTTGTTTCTGGGCTATCAGTTTCCAATTTTCTTTTGCTGCTAGAACTGACTTCCTCTTCATCTCGCAACATACCTTTCCTATCGAGATCGTCATACTGGTAGGCCATGTATATCATATCAGAAAAAGGAAGCTTCACATGCCCCATTACTTTATTCTGGTATTTTCTTTGAAGACCATTAATAAACCTCAGATTCTTCTGCTTTGGATCCTGAATTAGATGAGGGGCAAAATGAGAAAGCTCGTTGAACCTCTTTTGATATTCTGGGATATCCATATCACCTTGTATCAAATAGTAGAATTCATCATATAACCTCTCAGTTGCTTCGGGAGGAGTAAATTTTTCACTGAAAAGCTCTTTGAATTTATCCCAGGTGATACCACCTTCTGGATTATCTTTAACAATTGAATCCCACCAGAACAATGCATGGTCTTTGAGTGCCCAAGATGCCAGTAATCTTTTCTGGTCATCCCACAGCTGTAAACCTTCAAAGATTTTCTCAGTAGAACGAATCCAAGCTTGAGTTTTAGCAATAGATTCTTCGCCCAAGAATAGTGCTCTACCAAGATTTCTATATTTCATAAATAGAGTTTCTATATCCGGGTCAGCATTCCTTCTGTTTCTGGCACTCATTTTCTAGTACTTCTGCAAATAGCAGACCAAGCGTCAGGTCAACAGAAAAGATATTGTAAAGCATAGAGACAAATACTTGAATGTAAATGTGTCTACGAGGTGTATTTCATTCTGCTATACTCATACTAGGACATTACTGATCCTATCTGTAATGAGTTGTTCGTCCTAGAACACTACTGGTTCTATTTCTGACGAGCTCGTTCATATGTTATATTCCAGGCTTAACCAAATCTCTGATACCACGTTTGTGACGACCCCATTCCCGATATGACAGTGGCACGGGTAATCTTTGGAATATAACACATAAACAGATAACAACAGAACAGAAATAAATAAATACACTAGATAATGTACAATAGAATACGCTGGATAAATATAATCATCAGATTACACAGTATATAGGATCATACTGTAACACCCCGTAATTTTATAACACTAGGATTCACAAATCAAGGCAGAACTAAATTTTAAAATCAAAATCAAGGGAAACAGGTTGCGCCATTGCGTTCATCTCAAAATTCTACTTGAAAACGAGTCCGAGTTTGCGAGAATCGGAGTCCGTATGAGGGAGATATGACCCTCTGAAGTTTCAGGAATTTTCAGAACAGAAAACAGCTCGAAATTCGAATTCGAAATTCGAATTCAAACACAGAAGCGGGCTAGGCGGGAAAATTCCCGCCCAGGACCCAGGTCGACTGAGGAGTCGACTGGGTAGTCGACACCCCTGACCAGGTCGGCTGCCCAGTCGACCTGGGTGTCGACCTGGGTGCAGAAACCCACTTTTGGGCCTGAGTGCATTCTGATGTACCTGGTCTCGTTTTCTGCCTAGATTCATCCGCCTAATCCTATATAAACAGCCCTTAGTCTCCTTCACTATTCACAAATCTTCTCTAACCTTATGCTGCAAAGATTCTTGGTGAACATGGCTTCTTCTCCTCCCCTTAATTAAATAATAAATAAAATAATATGTAAAATAAATCAAGACGAGGAAATGCTGCTCAAGACTTTCAAAAGGGGATCCAAAACATGCTAGGATTCAAGTGAAGATTCAAACGACTTCAACGACTGTTTTTCTACGAATCTAATCTAATCTCTGTAAGTCGGTTATTTTTTAGATTTGAACGTTTTCTCTATTCGTGACATGAAATTAAAGGAATAAAATAATATGTTAAATCTCTCTATTCGAATCAGTGCTTATATCTTTGGACCTAACTAAGAACTGTTATGATTCAATGACCAATAAGACTGTGACTATGAAACTATGGATCTTAAAACCATATGCCTCTTTGACTATGAACATTGCCTATGACTATGAACACTGCCTATGACTGTGACTTATGACTATGAGAATTATTTCCTTGACTATGAACACAAGCCTATGCCTTTGATTAGGAAACATAAACTATTGCCTATGACATAACAAGGACAACTGTGATTAAACACCTATGATTCATGACTAGAAAGTGTTGCTTAAGTTTTGTGACTGTGAAATTGGGTCTAAACCTAATTATCTATTCTATCTATTCTTGGTTTTCTTTGGTTTTAGATCTTGGGAATTTACCTATTAAGTTAGGTCTACCCATGCTCTTGAACCTACGTCGTTATTCAACCCTTTTTATGTCATAAGATTTTCAGACCTATAGGCCTTCTATGTTTTAGACGAATTTCAGTGTAATTCGTTAGGTCTGTAATTAGTAAATTATCATTTTATGCCAGTTATTATGTCTATCTTTTTCATAGCATCTTTGGTTCATTCCCTATTTTCTACGAATCTAGATTTATCTATAATCTAGATTGAATCACGATTATACGAACGATGGGAATAAGATTTGGGAAAAATATGAAATTTACTAAAACGTAGTTATAAACTTGGAAATTGGCATAAATTGGGAACATGTATTATGGCATGTTTATAAAAATGCAAATCGGATAAATTTGACATGAATTATAGGATGTGAAATTTGAATCTAGTGTTGACTTGTAAATCTAGCATTTACATGAATTGTGAACTAGAATAATAAGTCTAGTTTGACATGAACTGTAATTAGAATGTTAAATCAGAATTGGATTAGCTAATTTGGCATAATAAGTATATTGGCATAAATTTGAAATTGACCATAATTGTGAGTAATTGTCATGTTTGACAAAAATCATGGTTAGTGACACTTAATTTGGTATAGTTTACATACCAAAAAGCATAAATATGATATAGAGGGGAAAATGAGCCATAAGAATAAATGTTGACAATTTACATTGAAAGAGTAATTAGGAAATAAGTAAATTAGGAATAATTTACTTATAGAATTTGTCCTAAATGAGAAAATATAAATTTAGACAAATTAAAGGTTTCTTAATGACATCTCTTTTAACAATACACCAGATAGTTCTAGGGTGACAGAGAGGATAGTGTCTAGGCTTGGGTTTGGAAAATACATGTTTCCTGCTCTCCCTGGCTATCCCTAACTGATCCAACGGACGGGATGGTTACTTTCAAAACCTGATTTGAAAATTAATCAAAACCCTTTGAACTTAGAAAAACACGAATATGCCTAACCCGAGGTTAGACTGAGTTGCGATGTAAACCTGCCCGGAACCAACCGGCACATCCAGTAATCGCAACAATATCTGTCTAATGTGAGTGGTCGCGGCTTTAATTTATTTAGTTAAAGCTAGAACAAGAATGGTAGGATTAAGTTAATTAAGACACTTAACCAGTTCAACATGATAACCAAACCGATGGGTGGGGTTAGGTTCATATAGACACCTAACACAGTAAGCTAGAATGGGAGGGTTAAGTCCATAGGAACACTTAACCAGAGCTAATGTATAAATTTTGTAAGTATATAGAATTTATAACACTTAACCAACTTAACACAGTTAAGCTAGAATAGGAGGGTTAAGTCCATAGGAACGTTTAATCAACTTAACACAGTTAAGCTTGAATGGGAGGGTTAAGTCCATAGGGACACTTAACCAAACTTAACATGGTAACAAGACAAG
This sequence comes from Allium sativum, assembly GCA_030737875.1. Taxonomy (NCBI): domain Eukaryota; kingdom Viridiplantae; phylum Streptophyta; class Magnoliopsida; order Asparagales; family Amaryllidaceae; genus Allium; species Allium sativum. The sequence continues at coordinate 963,696,893 of CM060922.1, forward strand.
ATTTGTAGGGGTTAAGTAACTAAGAAAACACTTATCCAAATTAACATGTTAACTAGACTAGAAGGTGGGGTTAAGTAAAGTTAATACACTTAGCCAAATTAACATGTTAACTAGACTAGAGGTTGGGGTTACGTAAATACACTTAGCCAATTTGACATGTTAGCTGGACTAGACCGTAGGGTTAAGTAAACTTGAACACTTAACCATCAGATTGTGATAAATGAATAGGGTTAAGTCTAAAACATGAAGGGATAATACTTAACCATTAATGTTAGTTAAAACAGATGGGAAAGTTTAAGTTAAAAAGGAACACTTAACCAATACAGGATGAATGAATAGGGTTAAGTAATAAGAAATACTTAACCAATATAACTTGGTTTGTGGTAGGGTTAAGTCAACATGAAGTACTGATAACAGTTAACCAGTTTATCAGGATAAATGAAGAGGGTTAAGTTAGCTTGAATTGACTAATGACACTTAACCAATCCAAATTGACGAGAAAGAGAACTAAATAGTATACCTTAGTTAAAAGGAGCTAAGTAGTAAACCTTAGTTGAGAAAACAACGATTCTGGAAATTAAGTGGTAAACCTTAGTTTGCAAAACTAAGTAGTAATTCTTAGTATAACACGGGAAGGAGTGAACGTCCGTCTGATTAAAACGAAGGCTCCAACGAATTGGGTTACGAAGCCCGAGGATTCGAGGGGTCGTGAGGGTACTCTTGGTATCCCTCTGTGAGGTTGCAGATGATCCTCCTGGGCTCACAGAGGTTAAGGTCTGTGTTAGAAGAACCAGGGGTATGCCTTGGTTGCAATATAGGCAACCTAAAGACTAGGATGGACCAACGTGATTCGGGGAGAAACCGGTAGCCCTGTGATAGCAACTCATCGTCTACCATCAATCTTGAGTCAATAGAGATACGTGAAGCGGAAAGGCGGAGAACTCCAAAAGACCATATACTTGCTATCTAGTTATGGGTGAGGATGGCCATAGGTTAGTGGGGGCATCGGGGGCCTGCGTATAGTTCTCATTTTTCAAGGTGTGCCTTTCATTAGTTGAGGGAGGGGTCGAGTGGGACCCTAGCCACTGGAATAAAAACAAACCTTAGCATCTGCATCGGCAGATATCTGAAAGCTCTCGACCGAGTTCTGTGTTTCTTGATTTGCCCTGCCACAGGACTCGGGCCGCACATTCCAGGACATGTGCATCTAGACAAGCGATAACGATTCGCGATACATGCGTGGGGAAGTCTAGGAACATATACCACTCTAGGTAGTATGTCCTAGACTTGGGGGCATCGTTCGACAGGTAGCGTAATCCCTAGTGGACCTAGGTGGCATAAACCCTGAATCTGTAAAGCATTAGACAAGTCGCGGAAACCCTATATGAATCTTGAAAAAACTTGATAGAAAACCCTAGATTAGAGCTAGGTAATAAATAATAAATGTATGCCTAAAGGCAATGGAAACTACAGGGATTGGGACCACGTTATCGTTACTAGTTGAGGCACTAGTTAGGTGGTGCAGAGATATAGAAATCAGTATAACAAGGAAATAGCGAAGCGGTGAAAGTATTAGAGCATATCCAGTTTATTTTATCATAACATATCTTGTGTTAATCTTGTCGAATCTTGCTGACCCTATCATCATGGTGTTATCTTGTATTCAGTTAATTCATGTCATTTTGTTTTTCCATGTTCACATGCTAGAAGTAACTGAACTTACTCAGGCTTTATGTCTGACTCTGTTTTTCTTTCGTCTTCTTTTCTTCCGTTCCCCCCCTAGGTAGTAAAGTAGGGGATAGTATAGCTCAGGTTAAGTTGGACTGTCACTCTTTCCCAGCTTGAAGATTTGTCGAAGTTTTGCTTGGATTCTCTTTTCAGATGCTATGGCTGGCTCTTGCTACATTTGGGAATATAAATGTATTTTTTTTATGCTTCTTTATTTTGTAAGATAGATGATACTCTGATATTGGAAAAAAATTGTTGTACAAACTATCTTATCAATAAAGTAAAGTTTTATTTTCCACTGTTTAATTTTTGTCTGTCTTGTAATTTATCTGCATCTTTTACCCTAAATGCTCTATAGAACTTAGTGCATTCCCATTGTGAGTGACACTAATGGATGTGGGGTGTTACACATGGTATCAGAGCTGAAGGTTACCAGATCAGATAAAGGATTTGAAAAATTATTTTCAAAATGGTTTTAAAAGAAGCATTTTCAAGAGAAAAGATACGTTTAAAAGGCATATTCCCCAAAGCCATACGCACTAACTTCTCTTGCTCTATTTGAATTCTTGTCTCCTTCTTTCTTGAGTCTCTGGGGCTCCTGGCTTTCTAGGAGGTAACCTCATCAATGGGCGAAGTCGTGCCTGGCTTCCATCCATAGCCGTAGTTGTTTCACCTTCGACCAGTTTTCTTTCAAGCTTATAGGGGTTTCCGTACGATGGAGGCAACTTTCGAGAGATTTGTCAACATGGTTACACACGGAAGGGAATGAGGAGTTTGGCTAAGGAGCACAACCCTAGGATGAGGAATTCATGGATGTAGATTTATCTCACGAAGGAGGAAGAAATTATAAAACCTAAGACAAGAGGAAGTATCTTTACTAGGGTATGATAGGGCATATAATTAAGGTCAAGGGCAAGAACATGGAACAAGATTTTCAGAAGGGAAAGTACATACTTTCGCCACCAAGCGTACCTAGGAGAAATGTAGTAAAGTTCTGTTGGAAGAGTCTAGTTTTGTTGTTCGTACTCTTTCCTTTGATTTTAGCGCTTCGCATTTGTTCATATCCACTTCCATAGTTGAGTCTCTGCACCATAGTACTTGTATAGTAGAAAGATCCCACTAGAGTCTCAAATCCAATTGGTGGTCCGACCAGTTTATTTTTGGTTAGTAGGGATTTGAGAATAGCTATCGAATTTGCTTATATCATCTCACGTAGATCGTCTAAATTCGGAGGAGATATTCCTTGGGTGCTTGTGTGATATTGGTTTAGGACTTTGGGGCTTGTACTTGAGGAATGTTGAGTTCGACTAGGATGGTTTGCGTGAGAGATGAATAGTTGTGGCAGGCACTCTAAAAAGCACGTAGTGACCTTTCGACCCTTATAGTTATGACATGGCGGATAAGAGGGAGACCTCTAATCATCTTAGTATATACACTTGGTACCGTGATTGACATCTGTTTATTTTGGAAATGGAGGTCAGAAACTTCACAATCGTGAAGTTAAATTAGTTAAGATACAGTGGAGTAAAGCTCAAGAAGGCTAGATACTAGCATCATACCCTTTTCCTTAAGGGTGCATCCTTGATTTCTTTTGTAGGAGCTTTACGCATAATTGTTTCTCTCTTTCCAAAGTATATCCTCTAGGTCGTATCTTCGATCCTTAGGTAGAAACTCTTTTGGATGTAAACATGTATTTGAAACATGTTATGGTTGATGGTTGCGAGTGGTTGCTAATGGTTGCTCGTGAATGCATATACATACGTATTAGGCACTAGATCAGTTCGGACGCTTTCATATTGCATTTACAGATATGTATTTGTTTGTAAGTTGAACTCGATATGTTATCATATGGATGTCGCATATGGATGAATGGCTATGCACACATGTAGTAGCTACATAACTAGGGATGCTTGCATACATGATTGGACGCATGGAACTGGCATGAGTCGCATTAAGGAGGTCGACTGAATTAGTAGACCGCCTGATTTTGCACTAGATAAAGACATATACACACACTATGCATAATAACATGGAAGCATTAGAAATCTTTTAAGGACAATGAATGCCTGTGATTGAATGGTTGAGTAGATGGGTGATTGGATGGTAGGACACATTCTTCCTAACTTGAAATTTCGGGAACGAAATCCTTTTAAGTGGGGGAGAATGTAACACCCCATAATTCTGTAACACTAGGATTCACAAATCAAGGCAGAATTAAATTTTAAAATCAAAATCAAGGGAAATGGTTTGTGCCATTGCGTTCGTCTCGAAATTCTGCTTGAAAACGAGTCCGAGTTTGCGAGAATCGAAGTCCGTACGAGGGAGATATGACCCTCTGAAGTTTCAGGAATTTTCAGAACAGAAAACAGCTCGAAATTCGAATTCGAAATTCGAATTCAAACCCAGAAGAGGGGTGGGCGGGAAAATTCCCGCCCAGGACCCAGGTCGACTGGGGATCGACTGGTTAGTCGACCACCCCTGACCAGGTCGACTGCCCAGTCGACCTGGGTGTCGACCTGGGTGTAGAAACCCACTTTTGGGCCTGGGTGCATTCTGATGTACCTGGTCTCGTTTTCTTCCTAGATTCATCCGCCTAATCCTATATAAACAGCCCCTAGTCTCCTTCACTATTCACAAATCTTCTCTAACCTTATGCTGCAATGATTCTTGGTGAAAATGGCTTCTTCTCCTCCTCTTAATTAAATAATAAATAAAATAATATGTAAAATAAATCAAGACGAGGAAATGCTGCTCAAGACTTTCAAAAGGGGATCCAAAACAAGCTAGGATTCAAGTGAAGATTCAAACGACTTCAACGACTGTTTTTCTACGAATCTAATCTAATCTCTGTAAGTCGGTTACTTTTTAAATTTGAACATTTTTTCTATTCGTGACATAAAATTAAAGGAATAAAATAATATACCAAATCTCTCTATTCGAATCTGTGCTTATATCTTTGGACCTAATTAAGAACTGTTATGATTCAATGAACAATAAGACTATGACTATGAAACTATGGATCTTAAAACCATATGCCTCTTTGACTATGAACATTGCCTATGATTATGAACACTGCCTATGACTGTGACTCATGACTATGAGAATTATTTCCTTGACTATGAACACAAGCCTATGCCTTTGATTAGGAAACATAAACTATTGCCTATGACATAACAAGGACAACTGTGATTAAACACCTATGATTCATGACTAGAAAGTGTTGCTTAAGTTTTGTGACTGTGAAATTGGGTCTAAACCTGATTATCTATTCTATCTATTCTTGGTTTTCTTTGGTTTTAGATCTTGGGAATTTACCTATTAAGTTAGGTCTACCCATGCTCTTGAATCTACGTCGTTATTCAACCCTTTTTATGTCATAAGATTTTCAGACCTATAGGCCTTCGATGTTTTAGATCAATTTCAGTGTAATTCGTTAGGTCTGTAATTAGTAAATTATCATTTTATGCCAGTTATTATGTCTATCTTTTTCATAGCATCTTTGGTTCATTCCCTATTTTCTACGAATCTAGATTTATCTATAATCTAGATTGAATCACGATTATACAAACGATGGGAATACGATTTGGGAAAAATATGAAATTTACTAAAACGTAGTTATAAACTTGAAAATTGGCATAAATTGGGAACATGTATTATGGCATGTTTATAAAAATGCAAATCGGATAAATTTGACATGAATTATAGGATGTGAAATTTGAATCTAGTGTTGACTTGTAAATCTAGCATTTACATGAATTGTGAACTAGAATAATAAGTCTAGTTTGACATGAACTGTAATTAGAATGTTAAATCAGAATTGGATTTGCTAATTCGGCATAATTAGTATATTGGCATAAATTTGAAATTGGCCATAATTGTGAGTAATTGTCATGTTTGACAAAAATCAAGGTTACTGACACTTAATTTGGTATAGTTTACATACCGAAAAGCATAAATATGATATAGAGGGGAAAATGGGCCATAAGAATAAATGTTGAAAATTTACATTAAAAGAGTAATTAGGAAATAAGTAAATTAGGAATAATTTACTTATAGAATTTGTCCTAAATGAGAAAATATAAATTTAGACAAATTAAAGGTTTCTTAACGACATCTCTTTTAATAATACACCAGAAAGTTCTAGGGTGACAGAGAGGATAGTGTCTAGGCTTGGGTTTGGAAAATACAAGTTTTCTGCTCTCCCTGGCTATCCCTAACTGATCCGATGGATGGGATGGTTACTTTGAAAACCTGATTTGAAAATTAATCAAAACCCTTTGAACTTAGAAAAACACGAATATGCCTAACCCGAGGTTAGACTGAGTTGCGATGTAAACCTGCCCGGAACCAACTGGCACATCCAGTAATCGCAACAATATCTGTCTAATGTGAGTGGTCGCGGCTTTAATTCATTTAGTTAAAGCTAGAACAAGAATGGTAGGGTTAAGTTAATTAAGACACTTAACCAATTCAACATGATAACCAAACCGATGGGTGGGGTTAGGTTCATATAGACACCTAACACAGTAAGCTAGAATGGGAGCGTTAAGTCCATAGGAACACTTAACCAACTTAACACAGTTAAGCTAGAATGGGAGGGTTAAGTCCATAGGAACACTTAACCAACTTAACACAGTTAAGCTAGAATGGGAGGGTTAAGTCCATAGGAACGTTTAACCAACTTAACACAGTTAAGCTTGAATGGGAGGGTTAAGTCCATAGGGACACTTAACCAAACTTAACATGGTAACAAGACAAGATTTGTAGGGGTTAAGTAACTAAGAAAACACTTATCCAAATTAACATGTTAACTAGACTAGAAGGTGGGGTTAAGTAAAGTTAATACACTTAGCCAAATTAACATGTTAACTAGACTAGAGGTTGGGGTTAAGTAAATACACTTAGCTAATTTGACATGTTACCTGGACTAGACCGTAGGGTTAAGTAAACTTGAACACTTAACCATCAGATTGTGATAAATGAATAGGGTTATGTCTAAAACATGAAGGGATAATACTTAACCATTAATGTTAGTTAAAACAGATGGGAAAGGTTAAGTTAAAAAGGAACACTTAACCAATACAGGATGAATGAATAGGGTTAAGTAATAAGAAATACATAACCAATATAACTTGGTTTGTGGTAGGGTTAAGTCAACACGAAGTACTGATAACACTTAACTAGTTTATCAGGATAAATGAAGAGGGTTAAGTTAGCTTGAATTGACTAATGACACTTAACCAATCCAAATTGACGAGAAAGAGAACTAAGTAGTAAACCTTAGTTAAAAGGAGCTAAGTAGTAAACCTTAGTTGAGAAAACAACGATTCTGGAAACTAAGTGGTAAACCTTAGTTTGCAAAACTAAGTAGTAATTCTTAGTATAACACGGGAAGGAGCGAACTTCCGTTTGATTAAAACGAAGGCTCCAACAAATTGGGTTACGAAGCCCGAGGCTTCGAGGGGACGTGAGGGTACTCTTGGTATCCCTCTGTGAGGTTGCAGATGATCCTCCTGGGCTCACAGAGGTTAAGGTCTGCGTTAGAAGAACCAGGGGTATGCCTTGGTTGCAATATAGGCAACCTAAAGACTAGGATGGACCAGCGTGATTCGACGAGAAACTGGCAGCCCTGTGATAGCAACTCGTCGTCTACCATCCATCTTGAGTGAATCGAGATACGTGAAGCGAAAAGGCGGAGAACTCCAAAATACCATATATTTGCTATCTAGTTATGGGTGAGGATGGCCATAGGTTAGTGGGGCATCGGGGGCCTGTGTATAGTTCTCATTTTTCAAGGTGTGCCTTTCATTAGTTAAGGGGGGGGGGTCGAGTGGGACCATAGCCACTGGAATAAAAATAGACCTTAGCATCTGCATCGGCAGATATCTGAAAGCTCCCGACCGAGTTCTGTGTTTCTTGATTTGCCATGCCACAGGACTCGGGCCGCACATTCCAGGACATGTGCATCTAGACAAGCGATAACGATTCGCGATACATGCGTGGGGAAGTCTAGGAACATATACCACTCTAGGTAGTATGTCCTAGACTTGGGGGCATCATTCGACAGGTAGCGTAATCCCTAGTGGACCTAGGTGGCATAAACCCTGAATCTGTAAAGCATTAGACAAGTCGCGGAAACCCTAGATGAATCTAGAAAACACTTGATAGAAAACCCTAGATTAGATCTAGGTAATAAATAATAAATGTATGCCTGAAGGCAATGGAAACTACAGGGATTGGGACCACGTTATCGTTACTAGTTAAGACACTAGTTAGGTGGTGCAGGGATATAGAAATCAGTATAACAAGGAAATATTGAAGCGGCGAAAGTATTAGAGCATATCCAGTTTATTTTATCTTAACATATCTTGTGTTAATCTTGTCGAATCTTGCTGACCCTATCATCATGGTGTTATCTTGTATTCAGTTAATTCATGTCGTTTTGTTTTTCCATGTTCACATGCTAGAAGTAACTGAACTTACTCAGGCTTTATGTCTGACTCTGTTTTTCTTTCGTCTTCTTTTCTTTTGTTTCCCCCCAGGTAGTAAAGGAGGGGATAGTATAGCTCAGGTTAAGTTGGACTGTCACTCTTTCCCCAGCTTGAAGATTTGTCGAAGTTTAGCTTAGACTCTTATTTCAGATGCTATGGCTGGCTCTTGCTACATTCGGGAATATAAATGTATTGTTTTATGCTTCTTTATTTTATAAGACAGATGGTACTCTGATATTGGAAAACAATTGTTGTACAAACTATCTTATCAATAAAGTAAAGTTTTATTTTCCGCTGTTTAATTTCTGTTTTTCTTGTAATTTATCTGCATCTTTTACCCTAAATGCTCCACAGAACTTAGTGCATTCCCATTGTGAGTGACACTAACGAATGTGGGGTGTTACATATACTTAGTACAAAATACAGTTCAGCTATACATAAATGTCTACTGCGGAAAAGAAACATAATATGTACCCACAGGAGCTGAACAACATAAAAAGAGATAAATGATAGAATCCATCTTCAGCTCCAGCCATCCAGAAAGAGCCTGCTAAAACCTGAATACAAGGCTGCCCGTGTAGAAAAAGAGACACCCGAGTTTGCAAGTGAAACAAACTACGAGTCAGTCATGGGACTGGTATGAGAAATCTACTTAACACATTTTCAAATATGGCTAATCACAGGACCACGCCACTTTCGCGGAACGGGTTTTCTCCATTGGATTGCCAATGCTTTAAAACAAATAAATCTTTTAAACATCGCAATGCTTTTTATAAAAATGAAGCCATTATAAGACTTAGTTCCCATCACACAATGCAACACAAACCGGAGGATAGTGTTTTACCTTATAATGGCCAAATATGCTTGATACGAGGAAAACAAATCATTTGAAATGCAAATTTTATTGTTTAATTCTTAATCAGACTCCAACTGTAAACTAGTAAGAGAACGATTCCCTAAGTATTAACCCCGCAGGCCGAAACCAACATCATACCAATACCCAGGAAACCATCCATCCTAGCTCGTTTCCAGTTAGTTTCTAATTTTAGATACAATCATAAATATCAATCATAGGCGGCATTAATGCCCCATACCACTATGTCGCCATATATAGGTATACAATCAAAACCGCAAGATGCCGTATTTGGAAATTGGATTTCTGCCATGAACCGAGGCTAGGGATCATCCTCACCGCTTCGAGACAATCTAGCCTACCATGTCTCAGGAATAGCCGCAACTGCCCCTTGGATCGTCAGGGCCGGTCCACCGATGTGGATTAAAATGCTTGAACACTGCGTTTCCTCTCCCTTTGGGGCGCAAATGAGCCAATGAATGACTCCATCGGTTCGAGAACGACCGATATATCCAAGGCGCCTCGCAACAGCAACAACCACATAGGTGAAAATAATATAAATGTCAGCCAGTTTAAGCATCGACACCACCTCTAGCTAGAAAGAAACGCATGTCCTCCCTGAAGTCCTCTCCCGTTTCTGGTCCATACCGGGGTGTGAGGCTCGCGAATTTAAGTTATACACAAAGTATGCCACATAGGCAGTGCTTTGATCATCCACCACAAAGCTCTGCTTTTCAACAAAAGCTTTGATCATTGCATCTCAGCATGCCACACAGGCAATTCACGCCATGTAATTGATGTTTATCAATCACACAGAATGAAATCCAATGTCAGACACACAGTCCATTTACAAGTCCGTTCTGGGTCTGAACGAAACCGGAGGATCTTTATTCCTCGCATATCCGTACAATCAACATGTACGTCTGGACGGCTACTACTTCAACCCCTTCTAGGTAGCTACTCCTATCATGAGCATCAGTAGCACCCCTCCATTCGACGTGAAGATCATCGGTCTTGCATCGTCTTCATATCTTCGACTTTCAATCGTCGATCAATTATTTGAAATGAGAATTAAATTGGCCTTTTCAAATAATTCACGTATATTTAGAATTTCAAATCAATTTATTTCAATGGTTAAATTATTTGATATCACTAATTTTGTTCTTTAGTGTAATTTTCACGCCAAACACATTCAACCATCAAATATCACATAAACCGAGCAAATTCAGTTTATTTCCATTCCATATCGTTTATAATATTTTATCACGATTTATTTCTATTTTTATTCATTTTAAAATAGCTAATATATTCAAAACAACGCTTCAGGCCATAACGTGGCCGTGGCGCTGTTTTTCCCCAGATTAGATTTGCACATATCTGAAAATCTAACCATTGGATCTTCACAAATTTTATATCATTAGAAAGATCTTTTCAAAACGAATCCAACAGTTTTAGTTTCGGGAAAATCCGATGGTCGGATCTCTCGCACTAATCGTTTGAAGTTACGATTTCAAAATACGAACTGCAGCGTCGTTATTCGATTTAATTTAATTATATATATATATATAATCGATTCTGGCGCTGTTTTTCTTCAGATTTGAATTAAACATTCCAGACAAACCAACTGTTGGATCTTTACAAAGTTGGTGCCGTTGGAAAGATATTTCCAAGGCGAACCAAGGCGTGGTTTCGGAAAAATCCGATGGTCGGATCTCCCGCACTAATCGTTTGAAATCACGGTTTCAAAATACGAACTACAGCGTCGTTATTCGATTTATTTTAATTATATTTTTATATATATAAATATAATCGATTCTTCGATTTCAAAACCGTATTCATTTTATACATTTGATAAAAATGATATTTTTATCCAATAGACATTTATTTCAACACTTCACTATTTTTAATAATTCATGCATATCATAAAAATGTAATTTTTATTGTAAAACGATTTATTTCAAAAACACGACTATTTTATATAGTTTATATAGATAATAAAAATATGATTTTTATTATAAAACAATTTATTTAAAAATACGAGCACCATTCAACACATGAATTTCTATTCAACGAATGAATTTCTATTCAACACATGAATGTTCTCTATAGTTTGTATATATAATAAAAATGTGATTTTTATTGTAAAACAATTTATTTAAAATACGAGTACCATTCAACACATGAATTTCTATTCAACGAATGAATTTCTATTCAACACATGAATGTTCTCTATAGTTTGTATATATAATAAAAATGTGATTTTTATTGTAAAACAATTTATTTCAAAACACAATTATTTTATATAGTTCAAACAGGTGATAAAAATGTGATTTTTATTATAAAACAATTTATTTCAAAACACGATTATTTTATATAGTTCAAACAGGTGATAAAAATGTGATTTTTATTATAAAACATTTTATTTCAAAACACGATTATTTTTCAATACATGGATTTCTATTCAACAAATGAATATAGTCCCAACCAATGAAAATAAATTAAACACAAAGATTTCAGGAAATTTCGGCAGCATAACGACAGGGTAGTTAAAACCGGGACCGTATCGAAGTACGGCTCCTCGCTCTACCTTAAAACCTTGCGGTTTTTGACAATGGGGATTCATGTATCTAGTTCGCACGTAGGCGGCATGTTTTATTTTCATTTTCAAAACCCTATTCTAATTTGTTTTCAACCACAGATGGGCGTTTTTAAACCACAATCAATCATTCTCAACCACAAACAATTTACATCAACCATTCGCATTATTCACCAAATTTCACATCAACCAAATAATCCAAACAATATCAAAACCAATAAATATCGTCCATGGTCTGTGGACGAGGGGAGTGTGTGTGTATATATATATATATTCGTATATAAATATATTTCAATTCACTTCAATTCATTTCAACGCACATATAATTTTTACAATGCATATATAACTTATACAACAAACATACAACTTATACAACGCTTATACATGAGGTGTACAACACTTATATAATTCATACATCGACTATATAATTTATACATCGTTGTTTTTCCATATCGTTTATAATTTAGAAATCTCACATTAGGTTCCACTCCACCAAAAATAGTAGAAGGCTCAGAAAAATATGCGGTCTCTCCTAGAATGTAGAAGACGTCCTCGCGGGTCCACTGTCTCTTGTTTCACTGAATTTCGTCAACAAACGAAAAAGATATGATATTTACAGTGAAATCATAAACGGTAGCGCTTAGAAGTGCTATTAAAATATAAAATAATTTTGACCTGCCGTTACCTATCTTGAATCTCCGAAACTAGGGTTCGAATTAAAATCAAATCCGCTGCACTTCGTCGAAATCCAACTGCACCACGTTGACGGGCCTCGAGAGGCGCCTCTGCGCCAGGAAGATGGTGGAGCTCGAACTCCAACCCTGGATGGAAATTGATGCGAAACTGGCGAACTTTGGAGGGTTCGTTCTCGCGATAGGCTGCACGATAGGAGGTGGCGTTTGTTTTGATTTGAAGAGGATGATGAGTACTTCAAAAACCTTAACTGCGGCGGTGGCTATCGGTGCGTGTGGGAGGAGGAATCGGAGGGGGAAGTTTTAAAGCTATTTCTTCGTTCGTCGAGAGGAAGATCGGCGAGAGAGAAGGACCTTTAACCAATGATATTTTTTTATTAATTTATATATTTTTAAATTTCGAAAATACCCTCTTTTACCCACAAACCCCAATCCAAACCCAACGACTGTCGTCCCTAGCGTTTTACCCCCATTCCAAACACAATGGGATATATTTCGTAGGCCCATTCGACTGTTTCTATCAGTTTTCTTTCAAATTAAAATATAAAAACATTCAATATTTAATTTGAACGTACAATTCAATTTGTCGGGGCCACATACTGATTCGAAAAATTCTAGAAAAATAAATCTAGCTATGTTTTGACGATATGGTCCCAACAAAACTAGTTTCGTCGAATTCTGAGACCGTTTGAAAAATGGTCATATTCTGATCGATCCAATTTAACTGTAATTGACCAAAACACATTTTCCTTTGCCACGCTCACATACTAGCTTCAAAAATTATGAAATTTGAAACCTAGCAATAACTTCACATCCTGGATCCAACAAAAGTGGTTTCATCAAATTCCGAGATCGTATGCAAAAAGTCTATTTTCAAAGTCGATATATTCTCTATAGCGACCTTCCTGAAAATTCATTTGGCCATAACTTTTGATTCCCGCTATGAAACTTTGATTTTTTAGATTCGTTGGAAAGGCATTTACTAACAAATTTAAATATTTTTGGTTTCACTCAAATCCGTTTTGTTTTGCACCCGGTACAGTCAGTCAAAGTTTGAATTCAATTTTTGAAACTACCGCGCCATTTCAGGCCTTGTTTATAATTCAAATTAATTATATTCATTTTCAACATCGATTCAAACTACCTTTTTATCGCTATTATTTAAAATATTTATTTTAAATATTTAAAATCCACTATTTTAGCCAATTTAAATTTTTTAAACTGGTTTAGATTTTACGGGTTGTTACACTATTCCTTCGGGTTAAGAGAGGGGATGATAATGAATTCCGAAGAGGAGCTTCGGGACTGGACGTAGGGCAGGAAATCCGAACCAGTATAAAATTTCTGGTATCGTTTCTTATTGCATTTACTTTTGATATATTTCTATTGCTTAGCTTTTACCTGTGTAACTATTGTATATTAGCTAGTTGGTATATCATCTATATTTCCGCTATATCCATATAAATCCTGCTTAAGTCTTACACATCGACTTTTCAACAACCCGCCCAAAATAGGCTTAAATTCCAATCTATAAAATTCCGATCGGAACGTAGAACCGTTCTAAATGGATCATTGGTTCCTATAAGAAAATAATATAACAGATATAACAAAGAAATCTATACGAAATCAGAACCTCACACAATGAAAGTAATAAAATATAATATCTCAAAATAGATGTACCATAAATTTAAATCACCATAAATGTCAGATACAACGAGTCCCAATAGGTAAAAATGGCACATCAACAATGATCTCAATTAAATAATGATAATAATAATAGTACTTCCATAAGTAATTAAAGCCTCCACTCATCATTTCCACCTCCAAGCATTACTAATCCATGCATCCTAACCTATTAACCTATCTATGTTAAGAGGTAGGAGGTCAGAACGTAAAGTTCTGGTGAATGAAAATCATATAAGTTTAGAAATGAATATTTGATATATTTGGCAGTGTAAATCTTTCATGTTATGTCTACGCAAACAAACATACACAAATAAACATATAAGGCGGACATCCTTACAACCACTTAAGGCCTGCATGTTGACATAAGGGTGAACATCCTTACTGTCACTTAATACCCAACGAGGCGGGCTCTACCTGGTCACTTAAAGCCACTGCGTAATTTATTGAGGGCGGATTCCTATTATAACTTAATACCCGTTGGCGGACCTCTTGCCACTTAACAACTCGTCCCTAACGTCAACGTTATTAAATATATATATATATATATACACATATATATACACACACTCTCCTTATAGCTCGAGAGATAGTAAACGACCACTTAATACCATGTTTAGGTAGGAACACGACTTCATTTAAGACCCTTGGTGGACCATCTTAATACTACTGGCAAACTCCTAGCCACCCAGTACTTCCCTTAGAGGGTGGTTCCTTTAGGCCATTTGTATTAACCGTCCTTAGGTTAGCCATTATTAAGCCTCTAAATAAGAAGCAAACATTTCCTAAGAACTACTCCACTCATACGCTATTATCTATTATGACCATTTAATACCTTAAAAGAGAAAGGCGGACCCAATGACCACTTAAGACCAAGAAGGGCGGGTCCCATGACTTTGGTCCAGGACCAAGGAGTGAACCTTAGGAACGAATGTAGTTCTAACCACTTAATACCCAACAGGGTAAGTCAACCACTTAATATCTTTTCAAGGAAGGCCTACTTCACACACATACAAATATATATATATATATATATACACACACACACACATATCTATGTGTATGTGTGTGTGTTTTATGTAACTACCTTTTGAATAATGGTGGAAACATCTCACTTAACTACTTCACATGTTCCACGTCCTCAACCAACTTCCCCACTTCCCAAACGTACCTATGTCGACCCCCCTGGGAGAGTCGATCCGTATGGGCAGGATTTTTCCCGCTCAGCTGATCTACGTGATTTTTGAAATTCGAACACTTTTGTTTATTTAATTATTTAATTATATAATTTTCTATTTAAACATGAAATCTTCTGAACTCCATAACTTCTTCATACAGAGTCCGATTCACGCAAACTCGAACTCTATCTCAAGCAGAATTCCGAGACGAACGCAATGGCGTAACCCATTTCCCTTAATTCTCACTTTTTATAATTAAGTATTCTTTAACTCGTTACTTTAATAAACATAGAAAATACAGGGTGTTACATTCTCCCCTCCTTAAAGGATTTCGTCCCCGAAATCTTCAAGTCACGAAGAATGTATGTCCTACCATCCAATCACCCATCTACTCAACCATCAAACACCGACATCCATTGTCCTTAAAAGATTTCTAATGCTTTCATGATTTTATGCATAGTGTGTGTATATGTCCTTACCTAATTCAAAATCAGGCGGTCTACTGATTCAGTTTACCTCCTTAATGCAAATTATGTCAGTGCCATGAGTCCATTATGCATGCAATTATTCCTAATCATACTTTATACATGGGTGCACAATCATCCATACAAATGCAACGTCCATATGATAACATTCCAAGTTTCAATCCATATACATATACATATATGCGTATGCAATATGAAAGTGACTGAGCCGATCTAGTACCTAATGTGTGTGTATGCATCCACGAGCAACCACTTACAACCACTTGCAACCATCAATCATAACATGTTTCAAATACATGTTTACATCCATTGGTTTCTACCTAAGGATAAAGAATAGGACCGAGGAGATATACTTAAAAAGATAGATATAAGCATGTATAAACTTATGGAAAAAGAGATCAAGGAGGTATCCTAAAAAAGAAAAGGGTAGGCTACGCGTATTTTTCTCTTAGTTTACCAAGTCAGATCTTCCTCAACGTCACTCCATTGAACTTTAACAAGCTTGACTTCTTGGTTGCGTAGCTTTTTGACTTCCGTACCCAAGATACAAGTTGGAACTCTTCTCACAGTCGTGTCTCGTTCCACTTCTACTTCCTCTAGTATACTTGGCTCCACAACTTCCGCAGACTCATGTAAGCACTTTCGTAGTTGAGAAACATGAAAAACATTATGAACTCCAGCCAGTCTTTTGGGTAACTCTAATCTGTAAGCCATCGTCCCAATCCTTTCAATGATAGGAAATGGTCCTACAAATCTTGGTGCCAACTTTCCTATGGACCCAAACCGAATGACATTCCTCAAAGGAGATACTTTAAGGAACACCATATCTCCAACCTCAAACTCAAGGTTGGTCCTTCTTTTGTCTGCGTAGGACTTCTGTCTATCTTGTGCAGTCTTCATTCGTCTTCTTATCAAGTCCACCTTCTTTGAATTTCTCTAATCATGTCTAGCCCAAGTACGAGCTTGTCTGTAGACTCCCACCAACAAGTTGATGATCGGCATAGTCTTCCATATAAAGCCTCGAAGGGTGCCATGCCTATGGTGGCTTGGTAGCTATTGTTGTAAGCGAATTCCACCAAAGGAAGATGATCCTTCCATGTTCCTCCAAAGTCAAGAATGCAAAATCTCAAGAGGTCTTCTAATACTCTGTTCACCCTTTCCGTCTGACCATCTGTAAAGACCCGTAAATTCCCGCTCTTTGGATCGACCATAAACCACACAAGTCTGACCCAAAGGTTAGAAATCCACGAATACTTTAACTTTGGGAATACAATACATTAGAACAACAACAACAGACTTTTATAACATCAATAATAAATGTTACATTAGAGTACAGAATATCAGAGTACATTGACTAATAATTACAGCGGAAGATAATTTTACATTATTTTAATACATTGCAGCGGAAATAAAATAAATACAGCGGAAGACAACTATGCTCTGGACACAGCTTTAAGCTTCAATCCAGCATCCTACTCGAGATAAGAACCTATAGACAAACTACTCGACTGCCCGTGTGGAGAAAAGGGCACCCGAGTTTGCAAAGGTGTAAACAAACAACGGGTCAGTCATGGGACTGATGTGAGATTTCTTAACTAAATTCACTAATAACAATAAGACAAATCCAAGGACCACGCCGCTAATGCGGAACGGGTTTACTCCAATGGATTATCGTGCATAACTTAAATTAAATCGTTAAACAACGCAATGCTTTTTGGAAAAATGAAACCATCATAAGACCCAAGTCCCATCACACAATGCAACGCAAACCGGAGGATAGGGTTTTACCTTATAATGGTCAAAAATGCTTGATACGATAAAAACGAATTTGATATTATTATTAGTGTGTGTATGTTTCAAAAACATTTCAAAGTAAATGTATCAATCCTTGGACACATAGATACCATAATACTATGCTTCCATACTAGTAGTACAATCAAAACCGAATGAGGTCGTATTGGAAATTGGGTTTCCTACATGAGTCAAGGCCAGGGAGGAGCTCCTTACCGATTCGAGACACTCTAGTTAATGTCTCAGGATCCCCCGCACTGAACCCTTAGATAGCTGCAGGGCCGGTCCACTATACGAGTTGCGGATTAGTTATTCCTGAACACACGTTTCCCGGTCCTATAGGACCTATGATCTGAGGCGCTCCATTCCATCATCCACATAAGTAAAATGTCGGGCCGTGTTAAAACCCAAACACCACTTCTAGCTAGAAAGAAACGTGCTGCTCTCCCTGCATTCCCTTCTCCCGTTTTAGACTCCGCCGGTGTGTGAGGCTCGCGAAGTCACGCTATACACAAAGCTATGCCTAAACAGGCTATGCTTTGATCATCCCACAAGGCCTGCTTTTCAACAAAACCTTGATCATATGCATCTTAGCATGCCACATCGTCACTCCATATCACACTACCAATCCTTTGCCGAAATATATGAAAGGGTGTTAAGCAAGAGAATAAATTCTCCACCACCAAAATTCATACATTCGACAGAAAATCAATAAATACAATACAAAGGAGTACAATGTCAGACACACATTCCATTTATAAGCTTATGCTCTGGGTCTGAGCGAAAGCCAAATCCATACAAATCAGCACTACGTCCGGATAACTACCATTTTAGCCCCGTCTTGGGAGCAAATCAATCAAGGGCCTCAACACTAGTTACCCATTCGATGTGAAGATCGTCGGTCTTCAATCGCCGTCTTCAATTCTTCGAACATCGTATCATTATTTGGAATGAGAGTAAACTCGGACTTTCCAAATAACTCTCGCATATATAAATTTGAAAACCATTTCATAGCGTTGTTAATAATTTATAATGATCTATCGCTATTTTTACTTTACATACACATCCTAAACATAACAAAGTATATTTTACTCTTCCGTTTTTCAATTTACACCAAATGTATATTTGGTTTCATTATTTTCCTAAAGAAAATATGTTCCTTAGAAATGTAAATTTCTAATCTTCTATTTTCATTGGAATTGTCTATTATATTTCAACGTCGATATTTGTTCTTTTCATCTTATAATTACATTAAAATGTAAATTATAATTCATCGTCCAATTCATTCTTTTAATCTAATATTTACATTAAAATGTCAATTATAATTCATTACTCAATTTATTCTTTTAATCTACAATGCAAAATCTTCTTTAGTTACGTGATAAAAATGTAATTAACATTATGTGTTAATTTTTATATCTTTTTAATTTACAACAATTCCTATTACAAAAAAATGTTCTTTTGAATACAACACTCAATCTTTCTTTTTAATTACATTATAAAAATGTAAATCAATTTCCACATCAAATTCTCTTTCTAATTTCATCAAAATGTACTTAATCATAATGGTGAAAAATTCCATCTTTATAAATTACATTAAAAATGTAATTTTAATTACACCGTCCAAATCGGCTTTTATTATTATTATTATTACATTTAAAATATGTAATTTTACTTACATTGAATTCCTCTTCTTTAAAAATGTAATTTCTAATTACAATGTAAATTTTCATTTCTAATTATATATAAAAATGTACTTTTTAACCTACGGTGTAAATTGTCAATTCTAACTGCATCAAAAAAAATGTATTCTTTATTTTACAATGTAAATTCACTTTTCTAATTACACATAAAAATGTACTTTTTTATTTTACAATGTAAAATCTCATCCTAATTACATAAAAAAGAATGTAACTTTATTTTACGGTGTAAATTCATATTTTAATCACATTAAAAATAATGTAATTTTCATTACGATGTAAATTCTCTTTCTTAATTCACATATAAAGATGTGATTTTCTATGCGGTATGACTTCATGCCTTTTAATTACATAAAAAAAATGTAATCTCAATTTACATTGTAAATTCTATTCCTAAGTTACATAATAAAGATGCAGTTTTAATTTACAATGTAAATACCATTCTTAATTACATATAAGAAAAATGTAATCTTTAATTTGCATTGTAAACTTTCATTCTTAATTACATATAAAAATGACTTTTATTTTCAATGTAAATTCTCCACTTCTAATTACATATGAAAATGTAAATTTATATTACAATGCAAATCCTACTTTTTGATTACATTATAAAAATATAATTTTTAATTACATGCTAGTTCTACTTCTAACTTACATTATAAAAATGTAATTTAATTCACATGCAAGTTCTTAATTTTATTTATATATGAAAAATGTATTTGTTACTTACATGCAAATTCTACTTCTAATTTACATTATAGAAATGAAGTTTTTTAATTACATGCTAACTCTCATTTTTGTTTACATATAAGGAAAATGTAAATTTTCTTTATTGTATATTCCTACTTCTTATTTTCATATAAAAATGTAAATTTTATTTCAAATGCAAGTTCCTACTTTTATTCACATATAAAAATGTAAATTTTATTTTTACTATGCAAATTCATATCTTAACTTACCTTATAAAAATGCAAATTTTATTTCGCTATGTAAATTCTACTTTTCACTTACATAATAGAAATGAAATTTTTCTTACTATGTAAATCCTCGTCCTTAATCCACATATAAAATGTGAATTTTCATTCTCTATGTAATTCCTCATTCTAAAAAAAATGATTTCTTTTCGTCTTTTAAATCTCATTCGTAGCTACATAGAAAAATGTAACCTTTA
This sequence comes from Allium sativum, assembly GCA_030737875.1. Taxonomy (NCBI): domain Eukaryota; kingdom Viridiplantae; phylum Streptophyta; class Magnoliopsida; order Asparagales; family Amaryllidaceae; genus Allium; species Allium sativum. Next base: position 963,717,261 of record CM060922.1, read on the forward strand.
TTTGCATTGCAAATCTCATGACTTTAGTTGCATAGAAAAATGTACTTTTTATTTTCATCGCCAACTGCATATCATAGTTTCAAATAAAAATGTAATTTTTATTTTCATCGCCAACTGCATATCATAGTTTCAAATAAAAATGTAATTTTTATTTTCATCACCAATTGCATATCATAGTTTCAAATATAAATGTAATTTTAATTTTCATAGCCAATTGCATATCATAGTTTCAAATAAAAATGTAATTTTTATTTTCATCGTCAATTGCATATCATAGTTCCAAATAAAAATGTAATTTTAATTTTCATCGCCAATTGCATATCATAGTTTCAAATAAAAATGTAATTTTTATTTTCATCGCCAATTGCATATCATAGTTTCAAATAAAAATGTAATTTTTATTTTCATCACCAATTGCATATCATAGTTTCAAATAAAAATGTAATTTTTATTTTATTTTTACTATTTTGAATTGATAAATTAGATCAATCCAAATCAACACAAGTGATTACATACGAGGTGATAATCATACGGATCTAAACTATCCATCAAAAACACATACCAACCATCATCAAATATGACAAAACAAAATAGATCTGTATCGTAAGCGTGATATTTACCATTCAAACATCACATAACGCTAGGATCGTAATTAAATTAATTAAATTTAATTAAAAATAAATTCTCACCCGCGGAAGGAAAAATCCAAATAAATTCAGAAAATGGTCGCACTTGATTTCAGCCACCTCTATTTGTCGTCACGGTCTTGCAAAATCTAAAATTTTCCAGTTTGGAGTTCGTATGAATTAATTTAAATTTTTGAATGATATTTACTTTTAACAACTGCAGTAGCCATAGACAGAAGCGTGGCAAATTCTGAAATAGATTTCATACCTTTTTGTTCGAAACTTTGATTTCAATTTTCTCTCTCTGTATTTGATGGTTTTGCGAACGGTTTATGGCAAAACAACAGGCTACGAGAGATCTACAAGATAGAAAATAGGGTGATGGATGGTGGCACATGGAAGGTGCGGTTTGGGTGCAAAGGCCGCGGGTTGGCGGTGCTCGTTCTTCGCCTACGGTCGATGAAAAGGGATGAAACTTGTTGGAGATTAAAGAGAGTGAGAAGAGCTTCAAAAAGTTGCACTACGGCCTAAGCTAATTCTTTGTGGATTGGGAGAATTTGGAGAGGAAAATTTTCAGCCATGGGTTTGTGCGTGCGGCTATAGAACGATGTGGAAGAAGAGAGCTCGTACTTTGCTTCTTATTTATATTATTATTTAATTAGGTTATTATCTAATTATCCAATAAAGGTCCGTTTACCCACTTACTCCGTTTTCAGCCCAAAGACTGTGTTTCCTAGCTAATAACCCATATTCCGGATCCATCTAACTATGTCCCGCAGGCCCAAAAGGTCATCTCAGCCCCCGTTTTTCATATTTAAAATTATTCTTTTATTTTAATATTCAAACGTATATAAAAATTCCCCGGGGCCACAATTTAACTTTAAAAATTCCAGAAAAAATATATATAGCTATGTTTTGACGATACGAATCCAACAAAATTATTTTCGTTGAATTCTGTGCCTATTTGAAAAATGACTACTTTCAAGTCGATTAAAATTGACCGAAATTGACAAAACTGAAATCTTTTTTCCACGGCTACAATTTAATTCTAAAAATTATGAAAAATTAAACTATATTTTGACATTCCAAATCCAACAAAAGTGGTTTTGTCGAAAACAGAGGTCGTTTGAAAAATGGCTATTTTCAAGGCGTATATATTTAATATTAAAAATACATTTTTAAACAAATAATTTTCAAAACTCGAAATATATAAGTGTTTACTGTTTTTCAATGCAGAAACGTCATTCTGAACTCAATGGAAGTGGTTCCGAGTTCAAATTCCTTTGTATGCAAAAAGTAGCATTTTGACCTTTGTAAATTTCATAGCGACCTTTCTAAATTTTAATTTGGGCATAACTTTTGATCCCCACTATGAAATTTCAATTTTTTCGTTAGAAAGATATTTTTAAATAGATTCTAATACTTTTGGTTTCACTAAAATCCATTAAATTTTGCATCCCGTACGTTCAGTCAAAGTTTAAGTTTGACTTTTCAAACTACCGCGTTATTTCTAATTCCTTTTTATAATTAAAATTAAATTATTCATTCTAACTTCGATTTAAATCAACTATCAATCATTATTATTTCAAATATCAAAAACCCATTAAAATTACTTAAAATAAATTTTTAAATTTACCCCCAAAATTCAGGGTTGTTACAGTCTCCTCCACTTAAAAACTTTTCGTCCTCGAAAAGGAACGAAGCTAAAGTTGTTTAAGTTTCCTATCTCATCTTTCATTCTTTAATTCGTTTCTATAATTCTATTAGTTGAACTAATAATTACACAACACAACCATCAGTCAATTAGTTGATTAACTTTTAAAATGTATAACTTTTGTATATTCAAAAATCATGTTTTCTAAAATAGATTATAATTACAAATACGTATATTATAGGCTTGTTACCCTCAACTCGTTCTAGGGTATTACTAACCCCATATCTAATGAGTTTTCTCATTCTAGGATACTGCTGATCCTATCTCTAATGAGTATTCTTATTGGAACTATTCTTATTGGATATTACTAATCCAATCTCTGATGAGTCTTTTGTTTAGTTCTAACGAGTTGTATCCCAAAGATTTGAGCTAACCAAAGCTCTGGTACCAACTGTAAAGACCCGTAAATTCCCGCTCTTTGGATCGACCATAAACCACACAAGTCTGACCCAAAGGTTGGAAATCCACGAATACTTTAACTTTGGGAATACAATACATTAGAACAACAACAGACTTTTATAACATCAATAATAAATGTTACATCAGAGTACAGAATATCAGAGTACATTGACTAATATTTACAGCGGAAGATAATTTTACATTATTTTAATACATTGCAGTGGAAATAAAATAAATACAACGGAAGACAACTATGCTCTGGACACAGCTTTAAGCTTCAATCCAGCATCCTGCTCGAGATAAGAACCTGTAGACAAACCACTCGACTGCCTGTGTGGAGAAGAGGGCACCCGAGTTTGCAAAGGTGGAAACAAACAACGGGTCAGTCATGGGACTGATGTGAGAATTTTTAACTAATTTCACTAATAACAATAAGACAAATCCAAGGACCACGCCGCTAATGCGGAACGGTTTACTCCAATGGATTGTCGTGCATAACTTAAAGTAAATCATTAAACAACGCAATGCTTTTTGGAAAAATGAAACCATCATAAGACCCAAGTCCCATCACACAATGCAACGCAAACCGGAGGATAAGGTTTTACCTTATAATGGTCAAAAATGCTTGATACGATAAAAACGAATTTGATATTATTATTAGTGTGTATATGTTTCAAAAACATTTCAAAGTAAATGTATCAATCCTAGGACACATAAATACCATAATACTATGCTTCCATACTAGTAATACAATCAAAACCGAATGAGGTCGTATTGGAAATTGGGTTTCCTACATGAGTCAAGGCTAGGGAGGAGCTCCTTACCGATTCGAGACACTCTAGCTAATGTCTCAGGATCCCCCGCAGTGAACCTTTGGATAGCTACAGGGCCGGTCCACCATACGAGTTGCAGATTAGTTATTCCTGAACACATGTTTCCCGGTCCTATAGGACTATCATCCGAGGCGCCTCATTCCATCATCCACATAAGTAAAATGTCGGGCCGTGTTAAAACCCAAACACCACTTCTAGCTAGAAAGAAACGTGCTGCTCTCCCTGCATTCCCTTCTCCCGTTTTAGACTCTGCCGGTGTGTGAGGCTCGCGAAGTCACGCTATACACAAAGCTATGCCTAAACAGGCTATGCTTTGATCATCCCACAAGGCCTGCTTTTCAACAAAGCCTTGATCATATGCATCTTAGCATGCCACATCGTCACTCCATATCACACTACCAATCCTTTGCCGAAATATATGAAAGGGTGTTAAGCAAGAGAATAAATTCTCCGCTACCAAACATTCATACATTCGACAGAAAATCAATAAGTACAATATAAAGGAGTACAATGTCAGAGGCACATTCCATTTATAAGCTTATGCTCTGGGTCTGAGCGAAAGCCAAATCCGTACAAATCAGCACTACGTCCGGATAACTACCATTTTAGCCCCGTCTTGGGAGAAAATCAATCAAGGGCCTCAACACTAGTTACCCATTCGATGTGAAGATCGTCGGTCTTCAATCGCCGTCTTCAATTCTTCGAACGTCGTATCATTATTTGGAATGAGAGTAAACTCGGACTTTCCAAATAACTCTCGCATATATAAATTTGAAAACCATTTCATAGCGTTGTTAATAATTTATAACGATCTACCGCTATTTTTACTTTACATACACATCCTAAACATAACAATGTTTATTTTACTCTTCCATTTTTCAATTTACACCAAATGTATATTTGGTTTCATTATTTTCCTAAAGAAAATCTGTTCCTTAGAAATGTAAATTTCTAATCTTCTATTTTCATTGGAATTGTCTATTATGTTTCAACGTCGCAATTTGTTCTTTTCATCTTATATTTACATTAAAATGTAAATTATAATTCATCGTCCAATTCATTCTTTTAATCTAATATTTACATTAAAATGTCAATTATAATTCATCATTCAATTTATTCTTTTAATCTACAATGCAAAATCTTCTTTAGTTACATGATAAAAATGTAATTAACATTCTGTGTTAATTTTTATATCTTTTTAATTTACAATAATTCCTTTTACAAAAAAAATGTTCTTTTGAATACAATGCTCAATCTTTCTTTTTAATTACATTATAAATATGTAAATCTATTTCCACATCAAATTCTCTTTCTAATTTCATCAAAATGTGTAACACCCCACCTCCGTTAAGGTCACTCACAAAGGGAATGCCTTAACTTTGATGGAGTATTTTAGTAAATAGAACAGAATATTACAAGATAGATAAATGGTACTTGCAAAATTATAACTTTATTACAGCGGAAAACAGAAATCAATATGGTTACATCTTTATCAATAACTCAAGTACATAAATATCATCCTTGTTCAAAACTATCAGAGTACAAAACTTTAAAAGCATAATCCCTATAGAATAGAAGCTATGAAGATACAAGCCATACTTTAAGCACTTCAAGCAGAAGGAATCCGGATCAAGCTAGAGTATTCCCTCCTTAGAAAACCTGGGGGGGGGGGGGAACGGAAGAAAGGAGGCGAAACAACAAGGGTCAGACAAAAAGTATGGCAAGTCCAGTGATTTTCAGTTATGAACAGATAATAATAACATGACATGAAAATAAAACTGGATGAGAGATAACCGTAACAGGTGTAACAGATATAACAGAAGAACAGAATGATATAAGCTATTGCTTTACACTTATCTACACTAATACTAGTATAATAGGATTAGGTGTCACCCTAATGTCTAAACTGAAACAGAAACAGGTACAGAATAATTTCCACAGAAGAGAATGCTAGTAATGGGCCTTTACCACCCCAACAGAAACAGACAGAAACAGAATGCTAATAATGGGCCTTTACCACCCCAATAGAAGGTACAAAAACAGAAAAAGATTAATCCCTACGGAAACAGAATGTAGAATTAGGTGTACACTAGTAAATGGGCCTTTACCACCCGAACAGAAGGTACCATGCAGAAACAGACAGGTGTTACCACCCAACAGAAATAGACGGTACCAACAGAAACAGACAGAACTAAGTGTACCCTAAAACCCTACCCCAAGCGATCGGCTCCCTAATACATAAATACCCTGTGTCGGCCCCACAGTAGGGTGTATCACTCCCTAAAGTGACAACCAATTGGCATAGACCTATTTACAGATGTCACGTCGTCTTACATCCTCAGAGGCAGACCGGGATCCATGCACGCACATGACCCGTTTGGAACGCACCATCAACACCCCTCTCCATTATCAGAATGAACCGCTTATAATTAGTTCAGTAAGCGTGCCCGGACCCTACCTACTGTTCGGTCTAAGTTTTGATACCAGAAAGGGTTACTGACTAATATGGGTCCCAAACAACAGATGACACAAGTAATTCCCTTCCTATCCTTGTGTCCCCAGACTAACAGATTTCAGATTAACTTGTTTACAAGTTCAGACATACAGAATTTAGATCAACTAGTTCACAGACAAGTTTTCAGACTAACGAATCAGATATACAGATTTAATAGACTTACCGATTAACCAGTTACAGATTAACAGACTTACAGATTTGTCTAACTTTGTAATTGGGCCTACAGATTCACGGAACAGATTAATTAAATTCATCAGTCTAGTGGGTTTAATTCTATCCGCCCAACACGTTTTATACATCATATTTATCTCAGATTTTCATTAATTAAATATTAATGCCCCGACCTCTCACATTAGACTGACAGTTTGCGGCTACTGGTTAGGCCGGTTGGTTCCGGGCAGATTTCTGCTGCAAACTGAGTCTAACCTCGGGTTTTAAGCACGTTATGACTAACTTCTCACATTAGAACCTATTGTTTGCGGCCACTGGATGTGCCGGGCGGTTCCGGGCAGAATTACGCCGCAAACTCATTCTAACCTCGAGTTAGCCATGTTTATCGTTGCGGCCAATTAATTAATAATTTACCATTTATGCCCACGCCTAATATACATGTCAATTATTCATAGCTAATACAGATTATGTCAATAACAGACTGAATATACCAACTTAACCGATATAGAAGATAACATATTTTCACAGATTAGGCGACTTAACGGATTCAGCAGATTAAGTAATTTAGCAGATTTAGCATGTAACAGATTTGGCATTTTCAGCAGACTCAGAAGATGACAGATTTGGCAGATGAACAGATCTAGCAGACTAGGCAGTAGAGAAGAACTAGCAGATTAAGCAATATAACAGAACTAGCAGATTAGGCAAATATAGCAGAACTAGCAAATTATGCAAATATAACAGATTTAATCCTTCCTTAAAGTTTCACAAACATATCTTGCCTAATTATAAATTTGGCCTAAGTTTGCATGCCTAAATAGTTGTCATGATTCACACTATGATCATATACCCCACGTTTGCATTGAATTTACATGTCATAGATTATGGTCATAATTTAAATGTCCCAATTTAGTTCAACTTGCCTAGTACAAAAGATTCACATATAAATTATACCAAATATAACCATCGATTCAATGCATGTCATATATTCGAAAATCTCCTATTTAGGTGTTACTCACATTTGATATTTATCAAATCTTAATATGGATCTTCACACCTAAGTCATATTCTCTTTCAAATCATGAATTGTTATATAAACAATATGCCCAACAATCTAATTATGACAGATCTAAATTCAAAATATGCGTTATGTCCAATGTCTCAAGTCACATGTTAACATACCATGGTTCCTCTTCTTCCATTCACAGAATATGCATAGATCTACATCTAGTTTACAACCTATGTCCTTTTTCTTAAATCAGTCACAGATTAGCCATGTCCAATTATGCCACATTCATTATTTGTCCCAAACATTTTAGCGTTCGTGCGTTAATCTCTTAGGAGATTGGCGCAGGCTCGTAGTAGCTTGGCTATAGAACAGAAAGAAGAAGAGATACAGAATAAAATAGATCAGAACAGAACATACACAATCTCAAATTCAGATTTACAATCATGTCACAATTATGATTAAAGTTTATATCGGAAAATAACTGCACATGCCTTGGTTGGATTAAAGAAAGAACTTTAATTATTGTAGAATCGTTGCAGAAGCTTTAGTCTCTAGTTTGAATTGAGTTGCTTAGGTTGATGTTGATTAGCTTCTAGTTTTGATTCCAGCAGAGTAGCGATGCCATTTTTATTTTTATATAGAACAGAGGCAGAGCAGAAGCAGAACAAAATTATGAGTAGAGAAGGCTAGGTTTGGGGCTGTTTAAATAGGTTTAGGCAGACGAATCTAGGCAGAAAACGAGACCAGATACATAAGAATGCACCCAGGACCAAAACCAGGTTCGGGGACCAGGTCGACCCCTAGGTCGACTGCCTAGTCTACCTGGTCAGGGGAGGGGGGTCGACTGCCCAATCGACCTGGTCAGGGGGATCGACTGCCCAGTCGACTCCCCAGTCGACCTGGGTACTGGGCGGGAAATTTCCCGCCCAGTCTATTCTGGGTTTTGAATTCGAAATTTGAATTTGAATTCGAGCTGTTTTGAACTCTGAAAATTCCTGAAACTTTGGAGGGCCATAACTTGGTCATACGGACTCCGATTCTCGCAAACTCGGACTCGTTTTCAAGCAGGATTTCAAGACGAACGCAATGGCGCAACCCGATTTCCCTGATTCTTATTTTATATTTTAATTACACTTATATTTGTAATTCTTAAGTACACAGAAAATACGGGGTGTTACATTCTCTCCTCCTTAAAGGATTTCGTCCCCGAAATCTTCAAGTTAAGAAGAATGTGTCCTATCATCCAACATCCATCTACTCAATCATCAATCACTGGCGTCCATTGTCCTTAGAAACTTCTCATGTTGTATGAACATATGCAAAAGTGTGTGTATATGTTCCTTATCTAATGCAAAGATCAGGTGGTCCACTGATTCAGTTGACCTCCTTAATGCGAATTATGCCAGTGCCATGAGTCCAACATGTATGCAATTTTCCTACTCGATACATATCATTTCTATATGAGTGCACAACCATTCAGTCATATGCAACATCCGTGTGCTGAGTCAATCATTTTGCATCCACAAAAATTGAAAATGCTCACACATCCATATGCAGTATGAGAGTGTTTTCGAGCCGATCTAGTGCCTAGTGTGTGTATATGCATCCACGAGCAACCACTAGCAACCACTTGCATCCACTTGCAACCATCAAACATAACATGTCTCAAACACATGTTTACACCCATTAGTTTCTACCTAAAGTTCGAAGATTCGATCGATAGGATACAATCGAATGATGGAAGCGAGTACAGATAAAACAAAAACTTGGTTCCCATTAGACATGGGTCCTAAGTATCGACCCTGAAGACCAAAACCAACATCAGATTGACACCCACAGGATTACCCTCTTTAGATAATGTCAAAACTGGAAATCTTAACCTTATCAGAAATATTCAGATATTTACAGATTACTGGTATAAATCAGATTACCGAATGATTCTTAGGAAACTAAGCATGATAAATCCCAGAATGTATGCGTCCTACTTGTCGCCTAACACGAATATCTCTCAAACCCCAATCACAAACAGATGAGTCATAACCCTTATGGATTTGGGTCTACAGTGGAATCAGAAACAATACTAGTATTAAAGTGCATAGTATCGATTACAGAATCAAAATGCCAGAATCAGAAAGAGTTTTAACTCAACAATCAGATAAGAAAATTAAACCTTCTACTTAAATTTTCCTATTTCTACCCTATCTACCAGTCCCTTGAACATTCGCCTGTCCTCCAGAAGTGGGTTTTTCCCTCTGCCCTTGCCCTCGTTTCTTCGGGAAGTCCCTAGTGAAGTGTCCCGTCTCACCACAGTTGAAGCAAGTTCCCTTCCTTTTTTTGCAATCCTCGTTCAGATGAGTCGAGCTTCCACAAGTAAAGCACTTTTTCCCCTTCTTATCTTCAGACTTCTCATCCTTCTTTTGTGTTTCCTTTTTGGGCCCTGCTTTCTTATTATGTGGTTCTTCCTTCTTTGTCTCTTTCTGGCCCTTGTCTTCCTCGTGCAGTAGTGCCATGTCCACTAATTTCTCGTAAGTCACTCCCATGGGTACATGGGTCATGGCTCGGCCGTGCAGTGGCTCGTTCAATCCTTTAACAAAGCGGAGAGCCTTTTTATGCTGAGTGTTGACTAAATCCAATCCGAACCTAGCCAGTTGGTTGAACTGGTTGACGTATTCCTTGACCGTCATACTTCCTTGCTTAAGAGACAAGAACTTTTCCAGTTGTAGACTTCGTTCAGCTTGCGAGAGGAATTTTGTCTCAAACCTTGTTCTGAAATCCATCCATGTTTCAACTGGCCTCTCAGCGTTAGTGACTTCCCACCAATAGGAAGCTTTGTCTTTGAGCATCCATACCGCCAACTGTACCTTCTGCCTATCGTCCACCTCGAAGATAACGAATAGATCCTCAGTTTCTTTGAGCCAGTTCCTCGCTTCTACGAATGATTCAGTTCCCATGAAATCCTTCCCACCTATGGCCCTAAAATCTCTACAGATCTTTGAGAAAGAAATTGCACGAGGAGGGGGTGGAGGAGGGGGATCATTTGCTAGACCTGCGGCGGCGGTCCTAGCCTCAAGATATTGACAAAACCAACTGGGTACATGAACACCCTCTGGTATCTCAGATGCTTCAGACATGCTGAAACGAAAAAGGAAAGATTCAATTACAAAAAGGACTGAAGGAAAGGTATATGGCTCTTGGGGATTATGTTTTTCAAAATAAGCTTTATTTTTTAAAATATTTCCTTCCAAAACCTTTTTGAAAATAGTTTTCAAAAAAAATTTACCCAATCTGGTAACCTTCGGCTCTGATACCAAGTGTAACACCCCACCTCCGTTAAGGTCACTCACAAAGGGAATGCCTTAACTTTGATGGAGTATTTTAGTAAACAGAACAGAATATTACAAGACAGATAAATGGTACTTGCAAAATTATAACTTTATTACAGCGGAAAACAGAAATCAGTATGGTTACATCTTTATCAATAACTCTAGTACATAAATATCAGCCTTATTCAAAACTATCAGAGTACAAAACTTTAAAAGAATAATCCCCACAGAACAGAAGCTATGAAGATCCAAGCCATACTTTAAGCACTTCAAGCAGAAGGAATCCGGATCAAGCTAGAGTATTCCCTCCTTAGAAAACCTAGGGGGGGAAACGGAAGAAAGGAGGCGAAACAACAAGGGTCCGACAAAAAGTCTGGCAAGTCCAGTGATTTTCAGTTATGAACAGATAATAATAACGTGACATGAAAATAAAACTGGATGAGAGATAATCGTAACAGGTGTAACAGATATAACAGAAGAACAGAATGATATAAGCTATTGCTTTACACTTCTCTGCACTAATACTAGTATAACAGGATTAGGTGTCACCCTAATGTCTAAACTGAAACAGAAACAGGTACATAATAATTTCCACAGAAGAGAATGCTAGTAATGGGCCTTTACCACCCAAACAGAAGGTACAGAAACAGAAACAGATTAATCCCTACGGAAACAGAATATAGAATTAGGTGTACACTAGTAAATGGGCCTTTACCACCCGAACAGACGGTACCACGCAGAAACAGATAGGTGTTACCACCCAATAGAAACAGACAGCACCAACAGAAATAGACAGAACTAAGTGTACCCTAAAACCCTACCCCAAGCGATCGACTCCCTAATACATAAATACCCTGTGTCGACCCCACAGTAGGGTGTATCACTCCCTAAAGTGACAACCAATTGGCACAGACCTATTTACAGATGTCACGGCGTCTTACATCCTCAGAGGCAGACCGGGATCCATGCACGCACATGACCCGGTTGGAACACACCATCAACACCCCTCGCCATTATCAGAATGAACCGCTTATAATTAGTTCAGTAAGCGTGCCTAGACCCTACCTACTGTTGGGTCAAAGTTTTGATACCAAAAAGGGTTACTGACTAATATGGGTCCCAAACAACAGATGACACAAATAATTCCCTTCCTATCCTTGTGTCCCCAGACTAACAGATTTCAGATTAACTTGTTTACAAGTTCAGACATACAGAATTCAGATCAAATAGTTCTTAGAAAAGTTTTCAGACTAACGGATCAAATATACAGATTTAACAGACTTACCGATTAACCAGTTACAGATTAACAGACTTACAAATTTGTCTAACTTTGTAATTGGGCCTACAGATTCACGGAACAGATTAATTAAATTCATCAGTCTAGTGGGTTTAATCCTATCTGCCCAACACGTTTTAGACATCATATTTATCTCAGATTTTCATTAATTAAATATTAATGCCCAGACCTCTCACATTAGACTGACAGTTTGCGGCTACTGGTTAGGCCGGTTGGTTCCGGGCAGATTTCTACCGCAAACTGAGTCTAACCTCGGGTTTCAAGCACGTTATGACTAACTTCTCACATTAGAACCTATTGTTTGCGGCCACTGGATGTGTCGGGCGGTTCCGGGCAGAATTACGCCGCAAACTCAATCTAACCTCGAGTTAGCCATGTTTATCTTTGCGGCCAATTAATTAATAATTTACCATTTATGCCCACGCCTAATATACATGTCAATTATTCATAGCTAATTCAGATTATTTCAATAACAGACTGAATATATCAACTTAACAGATATAGCAGATAACAGATTTTCGCAGATTAGGCGACTTAACGGATTCAGCAGATTAAGTAATTTAGCAGATTTAGCATATAACAGATTTGGCATTTTCAGCAGACTCAGCAGATAACAGATTTGGCAGATGAACAGATCTAGCAGAACTAGCAGATTAAGCAATATAACAGAACTAGCAGATTAGGCAATATAACAGAACTAGCAGATTAGGCAAATATAACACAACTAGCAAATTATGCAAATATAACAGATTTAATCCTTCCTTAAAGTTTCACAAACATATCTTGCCTAATTATAAATTTGGCCTAAGTTTGCATGCCTAAATAGTTGTCATGATTCACACTATGATCATATACCCCACGTTTGCATTGAATTTACATGTCACAGATTATGGTCATAATTTACATGTCCCAATTTAGTTCAACTTGCCTAGTACAAAAGATTCACATATAAATTATACCAAATATAGCCATCGATTTCAATGCATGTCATATATTCAAAAATCTCCTATTTAGGTGTTATTCACATTTGATAGTTATCAAATCTTAATATGGATCTTCACACCTAAGTCATATTCTCTTTCAAATCATGAATTGTTATATAAACAATATGCCCAACAATCTAGTTATAACATATCTTAATTCAAAATATGCGTTATGTCCAATGTCTCAAGTCACATGTTAACATACCATGGTTCCTCTTCTTCCAATTCACAGAATATGCATAGATCTACATCTAGTTTACAACCTATGTCCTTTTTCTTAAATCAGTCACAGATTAGCCATGTCCAATTATGCACATTCATTATTTGTCCCAAAAATTTTAGCGTTCGCGCGTTAATTTCTTAGGAGATTGGCGCAGGCTCGTATTAGCCTGGCTATAGAACAGAAAGAAGAAGAGATACAGAATAAAATAGATCAGAACAGAACAAACACAATCTCAAATTCAGATTTACAATCATGTCACAATTATGATTAAGGTTTGTATCAGAAAATAACTGCACTTGCCTTGGTTGGATTAAAGAAAGAACTTTAATTGTTATAGAATTGTTGCAGAAGCTTTAATCTCTAGTTTGAATTGAGTTGCTTAGGTGGATGTTGATTAGCTTCTAGTTTTGATTCCAGCAGAGTAGCGACGCCATTTTTATTTTTATATAGAACAGAGGCAGAGCAGAAGCAGAACAGAATGGTGTGTACAGAAGGCTAGGTTTGGGGCTGTTTAAATAGGTTTAGGTAGACGAATCTAGGCAGAAAACAAGATCAGATACATAAGAATGCACCTAGGCCCAAAACCAGGTTCGGGGACTAGGTCGACTGCCCAGTCGACCTGGTCGGGGGGGGGGGGGGGGTCGACTGCCCAGTCGACCTGGGTACTGGGCGGGAAATTTCCCGCCCAGTCTGTTCTGGGTTTTGAATTCGAAATTTGAATTCGAATTCGAGCTGTATTGAACTCTGAAAATTCCTGAAACTTTGGAGGGGCATAACTTGGTCATACGGACTCCGATTCTCGCAAACTCGGACTTGTTTTCAAGCAGAATTTCGAGACGAACGCAATGGCGCAACCCGCTTTCCCTGATTCTTATTTTATATTCGAATTACACTTAGATTTGTAATTCTTGAGTTCACAGAAAATACGGGGTGTTACAAAATGTACTTAATCATAATGGTGAAAAATTCTATCTTTATAAATTACATTAAAAATGTAATTTTAATTACACCGTCCAAATCGGTTTATTATTATTATTATTATTACATTAAAAATATGTAATTTTACTTACATTGAATTTCTCTTCTCCAAAAATGTAATTTCTAATTACAATGTAAATTCTCATTTCTAATTATATATAAAAATGTACTTTTTAACCTACGGTGTAAATTGTCAATTCTAACTACATCAAAAAAAATGTATTCTTTATTTTACAATGTAAATTCACTTTTATAATTACACATAAAAATGTACTTTTTTATTTTACAATGTAAAATCTCATCCTAATTACATAAAAAAGAATGTAACTTTATTTTACGGTGTAAATTCATATTTTAATCACATTAAAAATAATGTAATTTTCATTACGATGTAAATTCTCTTTCTTAATTCACATATAAAGATGTGATTTTCTATGCGGTATAACTTCATGCCTTTTAATTACATAAAAAAATGTAATATCAATTTACATTGTAAATTCTATTCCTAAGTTACATAATAAAGATGCAATTTTAATTTACAATGTAAATACCATTCTTAATTACATATAAGAAAAATGTAATCATTAATTTGCATTGTAAACTTTCATTCTTAATTACATATAAAAATGACTTTTATTTTCAATGTGAATTCTCCACTTCTAATTACATATGAAAATATAAATTTATATTACAATGCAAATCCTACTTTTTGATTACATTATAAAAATATAATTTTTAGTTACATGCTAGTTCTACTTCTAACTTACATTATAAAAATGTAATTTAATTTACATGCAAGTTCTTAACTTTAATTACATATGAAAAATGTAATTGTTACTTACATGCAAATTATACTTCTAATTTACATTATAGAAATGAAGTTTTTTAATTACATGTTAACTCTCATTTTTGTTTACATATAAGGAAAATGTAAATTTTCTTTACTGTAAATTCCTACTTCTTATTTTCATATAAAAATGTAAATTTTATTTCAATTGCAAGTTCCTACTTTTATTCACATATAAAAATGTAAATTTTATTTTTACTATGCAAATTCATATCTTAACTTACCTTATAAAAATGCAAATTTTATTTCGCTATGTAAATTCTACTTTTCACTTACATAATAGAAATGAAATTTTTCTTACTATGTAAATCCTCGTCCATAATCCGCATATAAAATGTGAATTTTCATTCTCTATGCAATTCCTCATTCTAAAAAAAAAAATGATTTCTTTTCGTCTTTCAAATCTCATTCATAGCTACATAGAAAAATGTAACCTTTATTTGTATTGCAAATCTCATGACTTTAGTTGCATAGAAAAATGTACTTTTTATTTTCATCACCAACTGCATATCATAGTTTCAAATAAAAATGTAATTTTTATTTTCATCGCCAATTGCATATCATAGTTTCAAATAAAAATGTAATTTTTATTTTCATCGCCAATTGCATATCATAGTTTCAAATATAAATGTAATTTTTATTTTCATCGCCAATTGCATATCATAGTTTCAAATAAAAATGTAATTTTAATTTTCATCGCCAATTGCATATCATAGTTTCAAATAAAAATGTAATTTTTATTTTCATTGTCAATTGCATATCATAGTTTCACACACTTGATGGGGATTTTCACTGGCTTTGTCTTTTGCTGTTATGTATTTTGCTGTGTAATGTAAATTATGATGCTTAGTTTCTTTTTGTCAGGCTATATATTGTCGCTGGGTTGTGGCGATGGCCTGTTTTTTTTGGCTGTATATATGTTGTACATACACGTACTGCTACTTTATGCTACTTTATGGATGCTAATATATATTAGGCGTGAATCATGCTGATTCACTACCTTTTCCTTCAAAATTTTTTTGCATATCATAGTTTCAAATAAAAATGTAATTTTAATTTTCATCGCCAATTGCGTATCATAGTTTCAAATAAAAATATAATTTTTATTTTCATCGCCAATTGCATATCATAGTTTCAAATAAAAATGTAATTTTTATTTTAATCGCAAAATGCATATCATAGTTTCAAATAAAAATGTAATTTTTATTATATTTCTACTATTTTGAATTGATAAATTAGATCAATCCAAATCAACACAAGTGATTACATACGAGGTGATAATCATAAGGATCTAAACTATCCATCACAAGCACATACCAACCATCATCAAATATTACAAAACAAAATAAATCTGTATCGTAGGCATGATATTTACCATTCAAACTTCACATAACGCTAGGATAGTAATTAAATTAATTAAATTTAATTAAAAATAAATTCTCACCTTGATTAACGTGGAAGGAAAAATCCAAATAAATTCAGAAAATGGTCGCACTTGATTTCAGCCACCTCTTTTTGTTGTCACGGTCTTGCAAAATCTAAAATTTTCCAGTTTGGAGTTCGTATGAATTAATTTCAATTTTTGAATGATATTTACTTTTAACAACTGCAGTAGCCACAGACAAAAGCATGGCAAATTCTGAAATAGATTTCATACTTTTTTGTTCAAAACTTTGATTTCGATTTTCTCTCTCTGTAGTTGATGGTTTTGCGAACGGTTTGCGGCAAAATGACCGGCTACGAGAGATCTACAAGCTCAGAAAATAGGGTGATGGATGGTGGCACATGGAAGGTGCGGTTTGGGTGCAAAGGCCGCGGGTTGGCGGTGCTCGTTCTTTGCCCACGGTCGATGAAAAGGGATGAAACTTGCTGGAGATTAAAGAGAGTGAGAAGAGCTTAAAAAATTGTACTACGGCCTAAGCTAATTCTTTGTGGATTGGGAGAATTTGGAGAGGAAAATTTTCAGCCTTGGGTTTGTGCGTGCGTCTGTAGAACGATGGGGAAGAAGAGAGCCCGTACTTTGCTTCTTATCTATATTATTATTTAATTAGGTTATTATCTAATTATCCAATAATGGTCCATTTACCCACTTACTCCATTTCCAGCCCAACGACTGTGTTTCCTAGCTAATAACCCCTATTCCGGATCCATCTAACTATGTCCCGCAGGCCCAAAAGGTCATCTCAGCCCCCGTTTTTCAGATTTAAAATTATTCTTTTATTTTAATATTCAAACGTATATAAAAATTCCCCGGGGCCACAAGTTAACTTTAAAAATTCCCGAAAAAATATATTTAGCTATGTTTTGACGATACGAATCCAAAAAAAATTATTTTCATTGAATTTTGAGCCTATTTGAAAAATGACTATTTTCAAGTCGATTAAAATTGACCGAAATTGACAAAACTGAAATCTTTTTGCCACGGCTATAATTTAATTCTAAAAATTATGAAAAATTAAACTTAACAATATTTTGAAATTCCAAATCCAACAAAAGTGGTTTCGTCGAAAACAGAGGTCGTTTGAAAAATGGCTATTTTCAAGGCGTATATATTTAATATTAAAAATACATTTTTACACGAATAATTTTCGAAACTTGAAATATATAAGTGTTTACTGTTTTTCAATGCAGAAACATCATTCTAAACTCAATGGAAGTGGTTGCGAGTTCAAATTCCTTTGTATGCAAAAAGTAGCATTTTGACCTTTGTAAATTTCATAGCTACCTTTCTAAATTTTAATTTGGGCATAACTTTTGATTCCCCCTATGAAATTTCGATTTTTCTGATTCGTTAGAAAGATATTCTTAAATAGAATCTAATATTTTTGGTTTCACTAAAATCCGTTAAATTTTGCATCCCGTACGTTCAGTCAAAATTTAAGTTTGACTTTTCAAACTACCGCGTTATTTCTAATTCCTTTTTATAATTAAAATTAAATTATTCATTCTAACTTCGATTTAAATCAACTTTCAATCATTATTATTTTAAATAAATTATTTTAAATATCAAAAACCCATTAAAATTACTTAAAATAAATTTTTAAATTTACCCCCAAAATTCAGGGTTGTTACACCATCGGTTTGGGGGTGATAGGCCGTGCTTAAGCATAGTTGTGTGCCTACAACCCCCTGCAAACTCTTCCAAAACTCGATCGTAAAGATAGGATCTCGATCACTCACTATGCTTGGGGGTATCCCATGGAATCGAACTATCTCTTTAAGATAAATGGATGCTAAAAACGAGGCAGTTCTTCTACTCTTAATAGGTATAAAGTGAACACTTTCAGTGAGCCTGCCCACTATTACCCAAATATTGGTATTGCCCCTTCTTGACCTAGGCAACCCATCAACACAGTCCATCGAAATGCTATCCCATTTCCACTGTGGGACCTCTATAGGATGAAGCAGACCATCAGGCTTCTTCTGCTCCGCTTTGACTTGCTGGCATATCAAGCAATTAGCAACGAACTCAGCTACATCCCTCTTCATGCCATTACAAAAGAAAACCCTTTTTGTGTCTTTATACATCTTTTCTCCACCTGGGTGTATGGTCATCTTAGAATGGTGTTCTTCTTCGAGAACCGTCTTCACCAAATCCCTTGCTTGTGGGACGCATAGTCTTCCATCCCGTCTCAACCAACCCTTATAATCGATGGAGTATCTATTGAGGTGACTAGAAGTCTCGCCTCTAATTAGCTTATCCATCATATCAACTAGCCGAGGGTCCTCTCGTTGCGCGGTTCCTATTGAGTCAAAAAGAGTAGGCCGCACCTCTAGCAATGCTAACAAACTAGGTACAAATTCAGAGGAGGGTCTAAAGTCAAAGCTTGCTACGTACTCCAAGTTTTGCCTTTCTACAAAGAGAGGACTTAAGGTCAGCTTCTTTCTACTCAAGGCGTCTGCTACTATATTGCCCTTGCCAGGGGCATAGGAAATCTCAAAATCATATGAGGCCTGAAATTCCATCCACCTTTGTTGTCTTAAGTAAAGATCTTTTTGTGAGAAAAGTTAATTTAATGATTTATGGTCAGTAAACAATTCAAACATTTCTTCTAGCAGGTAATGACGCCATGACTTAAGAGCGAAAACAATGGCAGCTAGCTCTAAATCATGAGTTGGGTAGTTCTTCTCATGTACCTTCAATTGCCTTCCCCCATAACAAACTACTTTGCCTTCTTGCATCAAGACAACGCCTAATCCTGTACCGCATGCGTCTGTGTATATGGTAAACATATTGCTCCCATTAAGCAATGTCAGAACTGGGGCTGTTGTTACAGCCCTTTTCAAATGTTGGAAAGCAACATCGCAATCCAAATCCCAAATGAAAGTTAGGTTCTTCTTTGTCAACCTTGTGAGTGGGGATGAGATTTTCGCAAAGTCTTTAATGAACTTTCGGTAAAATCCCGCTAGCCTGAGAAAGCTTCGGACTTTGGTTGCATTCCGTGGAACCTTCCAATCTTGCACCACAACTAATTTTGTGGGGTCCACAGCTATCCCCTCTTTGGACACCACATGTCCAAGAAACCTCACTTCTTCTCTCCAGAAATGACATTTGGAGAATTTGGCTTTCAGCTGATGTGCACGAAGAGTATCCATGACTTCCCTTAAATGCAAAGCATGCTCTTCTTCATTCTTCAAGAAAATCAAAATGTCGTCTACGAAGACCACCAAAAACTTATTAAGGAACTCCCAGAACACCCTGCTCATCAAGTCAACGAAATAAGCGGGGTGCTTTTGTCAAGCGGAAAGGCATGACAAGCCATTCGAAGAAACCATCCTAGGTTCTGAATGCGGTCTTGTCAATGTTGTCTTCAGCCACTCTTAGCCGATGAAACCCGATAGCCAGATCTAGTTGGGAGAAAACCGATGCACCTAGAAGATGATCAAACAAGTCGTCTATTCTTGGAAGTGGGTGCCTATTCTTCTTGGTCAGCTTGTTTAGCTCCCAATAGTCAACGCATAGGCGAAGTGAACCATCCGCTTTGGTTGCAAATACTACTGGAGCACCCCATTCAGAAATACTCTACCTTATGAACCCTTTTTCGAGCAGCTCTTTAACTTGCTTGCTAAGCTCTTTCCTCTCCCTTGGAGCCATGTGTCTAACGGGTAGAGCTACGGATTTTGCATTATCAACAAGGTATATGAGGATGTCTATCTCTCGTTTTGGAGGTAAGCCCTTCACCTCTTCAAATACATCTGAGTATTCATGGACTACTCTAACAGACTACAAGTTTTCAACGGACGCATCAAGAGATTATAGGTAGCTCAGCATAACAGAATGCATGGGATTACAAGAGATTTCGAGAGTGTTACCGAGGCGAGTCATAAGTTTAACCACTCTCTTTTCACAATCGAGGATCACACTATTACTGGATGACCAATCTATGCTTAGAATCGACCCATAGCCCGTGAAGCCCAAAGCATAAGCATTACATCTAAACCCAATGCTTAGTATAGAAATTTCCAAATCCAAACAAATCATTGACAAATAAGCCAATCCCCCAATTGGATTTGAAACAACTAAGGGATCCTCTACTACACTGGTGTCTAGGTGCAGAGATTCAACTAAAGCAGTAGATATAAAAGAGTGCGATGCGCCAGAATCAAAGAGTGTACGAACATGATGATCAAAAAGATAAACTAAACTCTCAACAGAAATATTTCTACCTCGTTCTTGCGGAGGTGCTATGAGAGCATGAACCTGCCCTCTAGAAGTAGATCCAGTCCTCTGCCCTTGCCCTTGCTCTCTTGGGTAGTCCTTAGCCATGTTTCCTGTCTCACCATAGTAAAAACAACCACCCATCTTCCTTTTTTCTTTTTGCAGTCCTTAATAAGATGTCCTGGAATGCCACAAAAATTACACTTTCTCTTGTCACGGGGTTTGTTTTTCTTCCCGCCCTTCTTTGAACCTGTCTTCTTATTCTGCGATCCCTCCACCTTCTTATCTTGAGGTACGCCCACCTTTGTCTCTTTCTTGCCATCCTTGTCTTCCTCCTATAACAGTGCCATGTTCACCAGTCTCTCATAAGTTGCACCTATAGGTATATGGGACATAGCCAGGCTGTGCAGTGGCTCATTCAACCCTTTAACAAAACGGAGAGCCTTCTTATGGTGAGTGTTCACTAACTCCAGTCCTAATCTAGCCAGCTGGTGGAATTGGTTGACGTATTTCTTGACCGACATACTTCCCTGTTTGAGAGCTAAGAACTCCTCCATCTGTAGGCTTCGTTCAGCTTGTGAGAGGAATTTAATTTCAAACCTCATTCTGAAATCCTTCCGCGTTTCAACTGGTCTCTCAGCATTAGTAACTTCCCACCAATAAGAGGCTTCGTCTTTAAGCAACCACATGACTAACTGTATCTTTTGCCTATCGTCCACTTCGAAGATAACAAACAAGTCATCGGTTTCTTTGAGCCAGTTTCTTGCTTATACAGATGACTCAGTCCCATTAAAGTTCTTTCCACCCATGGCTCGAAAATCCCAACATTTCTTTGAGAAAGCATTTGCATGAGGAGGAACAACTGCAACTAGGGGAGGAAGAACGTCTATTGGGCCTGCATCATTAGCCCTAGCCTCTAGGTACCTTCTGAACCAACCAGATACCGGTACGCTCTGGAAGGTTAAGATCCCCAGACATGCTGGAACAAGAAAGAAAAGATTCAAAACAAAGGATAGAAAGATAGTGCATATGGCTTTGGGGGGAATTATGCCTTTTAAAACAACACTTTTTCTTGAAAATGCTTCTTTAAACTTCTTTTTTAAAATTAATTTCCAAAATTTTTATCTGATTTGGCAACCATCATCTCTAATACCAAGTGAAACACCCCACCTCCGTTAAGGTCACTCACAAAGGGAATGCCTTAACTTCGGCGGAGCATTATAGGTAAAAGATACAGATAATTTACAAGACAGGCATATGAACAACGAAAAAAAACTAAATTTATTTCATAAGTACGTGGTTCAGTTAAAACATTACAACAACTGTCACAAACCAACTTCCAAATTATTACAACAAAATCACTTTCTTGATTAAAACATAAAGAAGCATAAAATAACAATAAGGTAGCATAAATCCCCAATAAGAGTGTATCCAAAGCCATAGCCCAAGGAAAGAGAATCCAAGAAATACATCTACTTTCTTCAAGCTGGAAATGGTCCGAGCTAGGATAAAGTATTCCCTCCCTGCGGACCGGGGGGGGGGGGGGGAACAGAAGAAAGAAGACGAAAGAAAAATGGGTTATACATGAGTCTGGTAAGTCCAGTGATTATTTAGCATGTGAACAAGAAAAAGGATTATGACATGAATAAAATGAACCTAGGACAGCACCCTAGAAATAAATAATAAGACTGAATATGCTATTGCACTCATTACTATTTCTCTGCACCCACTTACAAGTGTTTCAACTAGCACCATGTGTTCAAGATAAATGATCCCCTTTATCGACCGGCTCCTACTTGCATACATTTACTACTTGTGTCATTCGGCCCCGCTTGATTGTTGATACCTGTGCTGGTCCCACCATGGGGTATATCAAATCCTATGGTGGCAACCCGACACAATTCAAGATGCACAGTGTATAACTACTGATGCCCAGTGCCTGCTTTTTCCACTCCGGAGTACGTGCACGCCCGCACTCCGTCGGAACCTACACTGACGCACCACCTGCCGTTTTTTGACCACTTATAATCAGCCAAGTAATCACGCCCCACCCTACCTAGTTCAGGGTACCATGATACATCTATGTGGGTTATTGTTGAAATGGGTCCCCATTACTAGCGTTTCCTAATCAACATGTTAAAATGGTTAAGTGTTCTCAAATTAACCTAACCCCACCCATCAGTTTAGTTAACAGTTGTATTGGTTAAGCGTTGCCTTAATTAACTTAACCCTACCATTCCTGTCTTAGCTATAATTCATTCATTAAAAGACCAACCACTCACGTTAGATATGTATTGTTACGGTTGCTAGATGTGCCGGTCGGTTCCGGGCAGTCTTACACCGCAACTCAATCTGACCTCGGGTTGTTTTGTGCTTGATGCACTAACCTCTCACATTAGATCTATACTATTATGGTTGCTGGATGTGCCGGGCGGTTCCGGGCAGTCTTACACCTAACTCAATCTAACCTCGGGTCAGGCATATTCGTCTTTTACTCAATTTACATATTTACCTTTCATATTTATATGTAAATTATCCACAATTATTGCCATTCAAGTCATGCCCCATTTACCCTCTAAATCATATTCAAAATTTTTTGGTATATAAATTATACCATTTTTATGCCACTAATCATTCATATATTTATGGGCCAAATTATGCCAATAATACGAAATTTAAGGTTTTCTCAACGTTACCCCCGTTATACGTTCACAAAATTTACATAGAATGTTAGGCTCGCAACTTAGCCTAACTTATATATAAAAGGGAAAAGAAAGGAGCACGTACCATTCATACAACATAATAAGGATCTAACTAAACATGTGTCATATAAATTTGGCATAAACAATGAACTTGCATTTTTGGGTCCAATTAACATGTATCTTAAGCATATAGAATTACACAAATCCAACAAGGCATGTAAATGTAAACTTTTATTTTTGGATACAATAAACATGAATCTTAAGCATATAGAATTACACAAGTCCAACTAGGCATGTGATTGTGAACTTTTATTTTTGGATCCAATAAACATGAATCTTAAGCATATAGAATTACACAAATCCAACTAGGCATGTGAATGTGAACTTTTATTTTGGATCCATTAAACATGAATCTTTACATAGGAGAATGTAGATATAAACATATATATAACTTAGCCTAAAAACTTGCATGTAGCATAACATGAAAAAGTCACCAAATTTACATAATACACGATTGGTTTAACATCGACATAATAAGTCCAATAAACCATAATAGTCTCATAGGCATATATGATAGAATCGTTACAAGAATAGACATGAATCGGCATCACCATTATTTTACAACTAGACACAGCTCTAGTTTCATTTTATTACAAATCATAACTTTTAATTGTTCACATCTAAATAATAACAGGACTTACAAACAAAAGAAAGTCTTGTTTTTTGGGATCTGTTTTCTGAAACTGAAAAGCAATCCCTTGACATAGAATATCTAATTTAATTTGATTCGTAGCTTCAAACTTGCTTTCTAGTTTGCTTCCTAGTTGAATAAGAAATGGTGGCTAGGTCGACCATGGACAGCATGGTGGCTTGTGACGAAAAGGGATTTCGCTCGGTCCGAATCAATCGCTAAACCGATCTAGACCGTTCGAAACGCCTGATCGTTTTGAGGACATGACAAAATAGAACGCAGACGGAAGAACATTTCATTGTATATTACAACAATGCATCAGATTACAAGAATGTACAGAGTATAAATGAATAAATATTACACAGAAATATCAGAGATTTAAATTATATTTAAATACATAGCAGCGGAAAATAATACAATACACAACTAGAAGAGATATACGGATACAAAGCTTTCCGGATATCATTCCAGCTGTAAACCAAGATCCTGTGAATATAAATCTGCAAAACCAAAACTACTAGCTGCCCGTATCGAAATAGGGGCACCCAGAGTTTAGGTTAAAACAATAAACTCCAGGTCAGTCATGGGACTGGTGTGAGAACTAAAACAGTTATTAATCTTTGTTTTTAAAGTTAGGTAAATCAAGGGACCACGCCGTATAACACGGAACGGGTTTCCTCCCAAGAATACCAGTGCATAAAACAAACAGCGCAATACTAAATAAAGAAAAATGAAGCTATTATAAGACCCAGGTCCTATCACACAATGCAACACAAGCCGGGGGATAGGGTTTTTACCTTATAATAGCCAAGAATGCTTGATACGTTTAAAAGAAATCATTTTGATACTATTATAAGTGTATAGTGTATAAAACAACTTCAAATCATAAGTATCAATCATAGGCGGCATGAATGCCCCATAACACTATGTCGCCATATATAGGTTACACAATCAAAATCGCAAAGTCGCGTATTTGGAAATTGGATTTCCATCTATGAACCGAGGCCAGGGATCGTCCTCACCGAATTCGTGACTCTCTAGCCCGAGCCACAGGTCAGAGCTCGAGTGACCTTGGAGCGACAGGGCCGGTCCACCGATGTGGATTAAACTTAAATCCTGAACACTGCGTTTCCCTGCCCTTTGGGGCGTAAGTCTGGTCTGTCTGCCAACCAGAATGCATCGGCCGAAACCGATATAACTGAGGCGCCTCGCAACAGCAACAACCACACAGGTGAAAAGTATATAAATGTCAGGGCTGGTAGGTCACTGACACCACCTTAGCTAGAAAGAAACGCATTCCCTCCCTGAGGTCCTTCTCCCGTTTTTGGCTCACAACCGGGGTGCGAGGCTCGCGAATCAACGCTACACAAAGCTATGCCACATAGGCCTTGCTTTGATCATCATCCACAAGACTTTGCTTTTCAACAGAAGCCTTGATCAATTGCCACTTAGGCATGCCACACAGGCAATTCACTCCATGCGATTGATGTCCCTCAATATATAACCCCTGAGCTCGTACGTCTCAGAGAAGGGCGTTAAGCAAGAGAATAAATTCTCCGCCGCCAAACAGATATATATTTAATAGAAATCAATCACACAGACTAAAATCCAATGTCAGACACACGGTCCATTTACAAGTTCGCTCTGGGTCTGAACGAAACCGGAGGCACCTAGTACCCCGCATATCCATCGATCTCCAGGTACGTCTGGATGATCACCGACTGTTTCCATCTTCTTGGGTGTACAACCCAATCAAGATCATCAGTAATCACCCGAACGACGTGAAGACCTCCGGTCTTCGACCATCATCTTCATCTTCGACTTATCGTCGTACCAGTTATTTAGAATGGGATAAACCCGGTCTTCCCGAATAACTCGCGTATATTTTAAATAAGTGTTACACAAATACAACATACGCCTCATTCCAATTCATTAGTCACTAACCGTAAATTTATCAAGAGAATAATTCCCCAAATATTAACCCTGAAGGCCGAAACCAACATCAGATCAATATCCAGAAAACCATTCTGCTTGGCTAACCGACAGTTAGTTTCTAAATTTCACATTCATAGGGAAAGGTTCCCATTAATTTTATCAAAGATAAACTCCTTGAATTTATTCTTTAATCTTCTTTTGAATTTTGATTCTACTAGTCGGGATTAACGAACCTTACCGAAGTAATCATTTGTTTTAATTTCCCAATCCCAACCTATTCATCCCATGAAGTAAAACTGGTAATACTTCATATCTAACACCACGGTGTTATCGGTAAATTCAATTACCATTTCACGTTCAAATCTAATTAAAGATTTAACTATCGCCTGGAGTAAAACTGGTGATACTCCATTCTCGATTATTTCAATCTAATTAAAGATTCATTAAAACTCCACTTAGTTTTAATCTTTAACTGGGTTAAAGAATCAGTGTCATTTAAAACACAATTCACGATAAACCCAAAATCACATTCCATTAATTATCGGGTTAAAGAACGAGTGTTATTTAAAACACTGTCCATGATAAACCCAAAAATCAATATCAATTCAATTCCAATTAAATATTATTTAATTGGTACACTTCATTAAATCTAAATAAAAAGATTTAATCTTTTCTCAACTGGGTTCAAGAACAGTGTTAGTGAAGACACCATTCACGACAAACCCAAATCGCATTTGATATTCGATATAAGGCTCTGAATAGAAAATATATCGGCTTATATTCAATATCAAATTCTACGATTAACAAATGTCGTATTGGAAATGACGGTATAAATATATATCTTTCAAATTTCCATAACAACATATGTATAATCACGAATTCCAACATCGAAATATTCCGAAGACAATTTCAATTCAAATCCACTCCAATGCAATCATTGGAAATTCTGGTTATTTTTAAAACCCTTTTCAAATTCAATTTATTTATTTAGAAATAAATAGAATTATAATTCTAGTTCAAAACTAGTTCATTTCGATAAAAATCTATTTTTATCTTTTAAATATGGAGTTTTTCATCCCAATCCTTTCTAAATCATTTCTTATGATTTTACACAAATTATTAATATTTTTAATAATTTTATCAAGGCCTGTACAGTCGATTTCCATCAACGTCCATCGAACTGCACTTACAACGACCTTTTTCAAATTTGATTTGGACATAATTCCAAATCCAACCTTTAGATTTCTAATTTCTAATTATCGTTAGAAAGCCCTTTTTGATACGAACCCAACGGTTCCGGTTTCAAGAGAATCCGACGGTCGGATCTCCCGTAATATCCGTTCGAAGTCAATGGTCGAAATTCGCGAACTGCCGCGGCGCGGCGCGTTCTATTCAGGCCATTATATTATATATATATAATATATATAATATATACTTCGTCGATTTCCTTTTAAAACGTGCTTTATAAATCGTTTTTAAATTCATTTTCAAAACGGTTTCAACTTCATGTTCAATTTCAAATCAAAATTGAATATTCCAATATAAATTCGTTTTAAATTCGTTTTAAATTCATTTCAAATTGATTTCAATTCAAATTGATTTCTAATTCAATTTCAGTTCTAATTCAATTCAATTCAATTTCAATTCGAATTCATTTGTATTCAATTTCAATTCGAATTCATTTATATTCAATTTCAATTCGAATTCATTTATATTTAATTTCAATTCGAATTCATTTATATTCAATTTCAATTCGAATTCATTTATATTCAATTTCAATTCGAATTCATATATACTCAAAAAATCAGATTTTGAAATCACTTTCGATATTCATTATAAAATGAATAAAATCGATATAAATATCGTTCACGTCAAAATGACGTCAATCTAACCAACACGACTTCATATGTTTCTATTTTCAAATATTCTATTTCGAATATTTCTATCTCAAATATTTCTTTTCAAATATTTCCTTTTTCAAATATTCTATTTTTAAATATTTCTATTTCAAAGGTTCTTTTTCGAAACTGGAATGAGGCCCAATCAATTACCATATAATGTTAATTATATGAATTTTCTACAACATATGTACATATCAACAACGATGAATAATCAACCATCATCCAAAGTGCATTCTACACTGTATAAGCATCAAATATAAATATTCAACGCTTATAACAGTCTGTCAATCAATCGATCGACATACAATTAAACAATCGGGATTAGTGTACGTCAAATATCATCCCAATACCCGTGTGGGGTTTCAAACAATCAAACACAGATTTTATTTGTGCAGTTGGGCGATGTGTAAAATTTATCGTCCCAATCAATGTCCTTTAAATATGTGTACATAAACAAACCGTCCGGTTTGTAAATGAATATTTATTTATTCACATTCACGTTAAAAATTATATTTTTAATGATCAAACTATTTTATTCAACCTATGAATATTCTATTCGGTTCATTTATTAAATAAAATGTTATCTTTATTTTTCTAACTTATTTTTAGAAAATTTCGGCGGCATAACGGCACGATACTAGAAACGGGACAAGGCCTAGCCTTATCCCCGGTCTAGTGAAGGCCCACGCCATTCACACATCAATCAAATCAATTTCATTTCACCAAACAATTCAATTCAAACCAAGTAATCTAACCAACTACACAACCAACAATTAAACAAACAAGCCATCCATGGTCTGTGGATGACGGGTGTCGGGTGCTACTAAACACCGTCTGCATCCTAGTATATATATGAAACACCCCACCTCCGTTAGGGTCACTCTCAAAGGGAATGGCCTAATTTTGGTGGAGGTTTATAAGTATAAATCACAGATATACAAGACAGATATAATAACACATATTTTTGAACAGCGGAAAACAACAACTTTTATTTCATTAAAATACGTGTTACACCAACCATACCATAATTGTCTTACAACACTTCCAAAAACATAACTTCTTCATAACTGTCTTGATTACATTATTTAAAGAAGCATAAAGAAAACATAAATAAACTGCAAAAGTCCCATAATTGATGTCCAAAGCCAAAGTCCAAAACAAAAAGATCCAAGCAATACATTCTTTCTCTTCAAGCTGGATATGAAGGCTGGTCAAGCTGCGGTATTCCCTCCCTATGGACCTGGGGGGGGGGGGGGGGGGGACGGAAGAAAAGAAGACGAAAGAAAAGTAGAGTCAGACATAAAGCCTGAGTAAGTCTAGGACTATTCAGTCTATAAATAAAGAACTGGGTATGATAAGTATAAACTAGAAATGGGAAAGCACCATAAACTAAGTTAAGTTGTCTAGGGTCGAATATACTATCGTACCCCATATTAATCTCTGTACCCATATAAACTAGTTCCCAACAGGCACCCCATTATCAGGGTGAAGTGATCCATTTTATGATGATCGGCTCTTACTCGCATAGTTAAATGTGTCTTACGGCCCCCGATGTTGTAGTTACCTATGCTGGTCCCACCATGGAGTGTATCAAGTCCCATGGTGGCGGCCCGACACAATCCTAGAATGCACAGGTATGCTACTGGTGCCCAGTGCCTTATTTTTCTGCGCCGGAGTGTGTGCACGCCCGCACTCCGTTAAAACCTACACTGCCACACCACCGTCGTCGATTTGACCTCTTACAGTCAGCCCAGTAAGCGTGCCCCACCCTGCCTAGTTTCAGGGTATCATGATACCTTGTAGGGTTACTACTGAAAAGGGTCCCCCACTATTAGGTTTTCTATTTCTAGCCAACATGCTAAGTTGGTTAAGTGTTTTATAAACCTAACCCCCACTCAGTCTGTTTAGTTTAGCATGTTCCATTTTGATTAAGTATTAATATAATTTACTTAATCCTATCAACCCTGACTCAGCCTTAATTGTCTTATTAAAGCCTTGACCTCTCACATTAGACAGGTATTGTTGTGGCTGCCTGTTGCCGGTTGGGTCCGGGCAGTCTTACGCCACAACTCAGTCTAACCTCGGGTCTTTGTTGGGCTCCGTGTTTAACCACCCACATTGGATAGGTATTGTTGTGACTACTGGACGGCCGGGCGGTTCCGGGCAGGTTTACATCACAACTCAATCCAACCTCGGGTTAAACACATCGTATTTTCTACATTTACATATTTTGTCTCTTTTCTTTTTATATGTAAATATTTGCGGCCCATTATTCAAATTCATCTTTATTGGTTAAGATTTATTTATGCCACTTAATTGTTTTTCAAGGTTGTTGGCATGGTCAAACATGCCAACACATATGTTCTATATTTTAGCCCAAACGTCAATACCCCCGTTTTACACGTCCGTTCAAATGTAAGGTGTGTTGGGTTTAATACTTAAACCCAATTTAGCCAAATGAAAAGGGGAGGCTATAACATGGTGTTTATAAGGTAACATAAAAAGGGGAGTGTGAACGCATGAACTTGCAACATAACGATTTAATTAACATAAGGTAGGCATATGTGAACTTGCAATTGTAACAACATATAATATAAGCAATACTTAAACATGAATCATCCTATTCACATAATCATGGCATAAACAAAACATGAATCATTCTATTTGTGTAGTCATGGCGTAAATGATACTTAAACATGAACCATTCTAATCATATAATTATTGCATGATCATAGTTAAACATGAGTCCTTCTATTCATATAATCATGGTTTTTATCCTATCTATGTAACTTGTAAGTGGGATGTAATTCTAGTGTGATTTCTAATGTAACTTATGTGCCAAATATATTATCATATGATTATGATAACAACATAAGCCTAGAAACATGTTTTCAACTAGGCATAATGACAAACATAGTTTAGTCATATTAATACAAGCTTACAAAGACACTTGCTTTTATCACTATTACAAAATCATGATTTTTATACTTGAACTATGATACTAATTTCAACATAACCTTCATATGAATCATAATACATAGGTGAATCAAATTACACTAAAGATGACCATAGAATTTTACATCATGTTGGCATAACAATAAATCATAGACTTGCATGAATTTCAAATAAACTATTACAACATATAGTTGTTATTTTCAACATGATTCATATACTTGCAATTATCAAATGGGTGTTGTAAATAACTACCACAAACATGTAGTTTTCAATATGAATCATATGCTTGCATGAATCCCAATCAAAATTCCACAACATGTGGTTGTCAACATAAACCATATACTTGTATGAATCAAACCATAGCATTGCCAAATCGTTTAGAATCAAAATAACATACAAATATAAGTCATTATCGCCACAATTCCATTTCGTTTCCAACGCAAATCGCATACTTGCAAATATCCAATCGTATACCATAATATTCCCAAATCGTTTAGCATCAAAGCAACATACAAATATAGATTATTATCGCCACAATTCCATTTCTTACTTTACACAAATCAACACAATTATTTAATTCACATCGGAATAGCACTCTACTTACAACGTATGACGAATCTTCAATTCAGGAATCTGAATTCTGAATTTGGAGATGCTATCCTTTGTTGTAGGCGTTGATTCGATTGATTTGACGTTGCTTTAAGCTTTTGATTTATCTCCTAATTGTCTCTTTATTTTCTGACGGCTATCCTCAGTCTCTCCTCAGCAGCATGACTGTCTCATCTCCATTTTAGTTTATGTGAATTAGGGTTAGACTTAGGTCCTTTTTATAGAGTTTCTGAGTTGATTTAGACCGTCGATGGAGCTTGGTTTAATAATAGCCGTTCGTTCAAAGAAGAGACCAACCAGGAGCTGACACCTAGCCCTAGTGACAAGGCAAGGCTCAGAAAATCGACCAAACACAGACTGGGCCAGCCAGGGCGGGCTGGGTTCGACCTGGCTCAGGGGCCAGGTCGACTCCCAGGTCGACCCCCAGGTCGACCCTAGAGTCGACCTGCCTGGGCAGGTCGACACCTAGGTCGACTCCCAGATCGACCTGGCCTGGCAGGTCGACCCTAGGGTCGACCCCCAGGTCGACCTGGTGGGTTTGGGCGGGAATTTTCCCGCCTACTCTGATTGTTCTGAAATTTAAATCTGTTTTCGAAATTTGAATTTTCTGAAACTACATCGGGCCATAATTTGGTCATACGTGCTCCGTTTTTCGAAAACTCGGACTCTATTTCGCGTATTTTTCCGAGACGAACGCAATGGCATATCCCTTTTCCCTTAATACTTTGATTTGAAATTTATTATACTTTAATTTGTGGATTTCACTGTTATATAATACACGGGGTGTTACATTCTCCCCCACTTAAAAGGATTTCGTCCGGAAATCTTCAAGTTCAGGAAGAATGTACATCCTAACATCCAAACATCCATCTACTCATCCGTCAAACACGAGCATCCATTGTCCTTAAAAGACTTCTAATGCTTCATGATGATATGCGAAGTGTGTGTGTATACATGTACTTATCTAATGCAAAATCAGGCGGTCTACTGATTCAGTTGACCTCCTTAATGCGAATTATGTAAGTGCTATGAATCCATTATGTATGCAAATCCTCCTATTCGTGATTCTACATGAGTGCACAATCATTCATACAAATGCAACATCCATATGACAACACATTAAAGTTCAACCATATACGAATGCAAACATATATGCATATGCAATATGAAGTGATTGAGCCGATCTAAAACCTAGATTGTGTGTGTATATGCAACCACGAGCAACCACTAGCAATCACTTGCAACCACTTGCAACCATCATCCATAACATGTTTCAATTACATGTTTCCGTCCAAAGGGTTTCTACCTAAAAGATAGGGTCGAGGAGATATACCTAAAAAGATAGATAAAATCGCAACTTAAGGAAAAAGGAAAGATCAAAGATGTACCCTCGAAAAGAAAAGGGTAGGTAGTGCATATTCTAGCTTCAGTTTCCCAAGTTGCGTCTCCCTCGGCGTTGCTCCACTGAACTTTGACGAGCTTGACTTCACGGTTGCGTAGCTTCTTCACTTCCATTCCTAATATGCGGGTTGGAACTTTCCTTACGGTTGCTTCGCGTTCCACTTCAGCTTCTTCTAGGATATTTGGCTCTACCACTTCAGCAGACTCATGTAGACATTTTCGGAGATGTGAAACGTGAAAGACGTTGTGAACTCCGGCCAATTTTTCGGGTAGCTCTAATCTGTAGGACATTTTCCCAATTTTCTCAATGATAGGGAGTGGCCCTACGAACCTTGGTGCTAGCTTTCCTGTGGTTCCAAAACGAACAACGTTCCTTAGCGGAGATACCTTAAGAAAAACTCTGTCCCCAACCTCAAATTCAAGGTCGGTCCTCCTCTTGTCGGCGTAGGACTTTTGTCTGTCTTGGGCCGTCTTCATCCTTCTTCGTATTAAGTCTACTTTCTCTGAAGTCTATCGGATCATATCTGGTCCAAGTATGAGCTTATCAGTAGACTCCCACCAACAAGTGGGCGATCGGCACGGTCTTCCATATAAAGCTTCGAAGGGCGCCATTCCGATGGTTGCTTGATAGTTGTTGTTGTAGGCAAATTCTACCAAAGGGAGATGGTCTTCCCACGTCCCTCCGAAGTCAAGGATGCACAGTCTCAAAAGGTCCTCCAAAACTCTGTTCACTCTTTCTGTTTGGCCGTCGGTTTGGGGATGATAGGCTGTGCTCAAGCATAACTGTGTGCCTACCGCTTCTTGCAGACTCCGCCAAAACTCACTTGTGAAGATAGGGTCTCGGTCACTAACAATGCTGATGGTATTCCATGGAGTCGAACGATTTCCTTGAGGTAAAGAGATGCTAGGGATGAGGCAGTTCTTTTACTTTTGACAGGTAAAAAGTGGGCGCTTTTAGTAAGCCTATCCACTATTACCCAAATGCTAGTGTTGCCTCTCCTAGACCTAGGCAGCCCATCGATGAAGTCCATTGAGATGCTATCCCACTTCCACTGCGGGACCTCTAGAGGATGTAGTAGACCGCCAGGCTTTTTCTGTTCCGCCTTAACCTGTTGGCACACCATACACTTAGAAACGAATTCTGCCACGTCCTTCTTCATGCCGTTCCAAAAGAAAGTTCTTTTTATGTCCTTGTACATTTTATCTCCGCCTGGGTGTATCGTCATCTTGGAGTGATGTGCTTCCTCGAGAACCTTCTTTACTAAATCCCTTGTCTGTGGGATGCATAGTCTTCTGCCTCGCCTTAGCCAACCCTTATTGTCGGTGGAATATCTGTTGAGGTGACTTGAAGTCTCACCCCTAATTAGCCTATCAATCGTCTCCACAAGCCGAGGGTCCTCGCGTTGTGTTGTCCCTATCGAGTCCACTAAAGTCGGGCGTACTTCGAGAGATGCTAGCAAGCCTGGTACAAAATCGGAGGAAGGCCTAAAGTCGAAGCTAGCTATAAACTCTAGGATTTGTCTTTCAACAAACAGCGGGCTTAGGGTCAGTTTCTTTCGGCTCAACGCGTCTGCCACTACGTTGCCTTTGCCCGGAGTATAGGAGATCTCGAAATCATACGAGGCAAGAAACTCCATCCATCTCTGTTGCCTCAAGTTAAGGTCCTTCTGCGAGAAAAGGTATTTCAACGATTTATGGTCAGTGTAAAGTTCAAACTTCTCACCTAGGAGATAGTTTCGCCAAGACTTGAGTGCAAAGACGATGGCAGCTAACTCAAGATCGTGGGTCGGGTAGTTCTTTTCGTGCACTTTCAATTGTCTCCCGCCATAAGCTACTACCCTTCCTTCTTGCATTAAGACGGCGCCTAGCCCTGTCCCACATGCATCTGTATAAACTGTGAACATCTTGCTTCCATCTGGCAATGTCAAAACTGGGGCTGTTGTAAGAGCCCTTTTTAGTCGCTGGAAAGCAAACTCGCAATCCAAGTCCTAATTGAACACTAGATTATTCTTCGTCAACTTTGTGAGCGGAGCTGAGATTTTCGCAAAATCCTTTATGAAGTTTCGATAGAAACATGCTAGTCCTAGAAAACTTCGGACCTCAGTTGCATTCCTTGGTGTCTTCCAATCCTGTACCGCCACTACCTTAGCAGGGTCCACTGCTAACCCTTGTTTGGATACTATGTGCCCAAGGAACCTCACTTCTTCTCTCCAAAAGTGGCATTTGGAGAATTTGGCTTTTAGCTGATGGACTCGTAGAGTTTCCATGATTGCCCTTAAGTGCTGAGCATGTTCTTCTTCACTCTTTGAGAAGATAAGGATGTCGTCTACGAAGACCACTACGAACTTATTGAGGAAATCTCTGAATACCCTACTCATCAGGTCCACGAAGTAAGCAGGTGCATTTGTCAAGCCGAAAGGCATGACAAGCCATTCAAAGAAGCCGTCTGGGGTTCTGAATGCCGTTTTATCGATACTATCTTCAGCCACCCTTAGCTGATGAAAACCGGTCGCTAAATCGAGTTAGGAGAAAACAGACGCTCCTACAAGCTGATCAAACAAATCGTCAATTCTGGGGAGAGGGTGCCTATTCTTTTTCGTTAGCTTGTTGAGCTCCCTATAGTCAACACATAGACGGAGTGAACCATCCGCCTTTGTAGCGAACACCACTGGAGCGCCCCATTCTGAAATGCTCCTCCTAATGAACCCCTTTTCTAGAAGCTCTTTAATCTGTTTACTGAGCTCTTTCCTTTCTCTGGAGCCATGTGTCTAATGGGCAACACAACGGGCTTTGCATTATCTACAAGATATATACGGAAGTCTATCTCCTGCTTCGGAGGCAAGCCCTTCACCTCTTCGAAGACATCCGGATATTCCCGGACCACTCTAACCGATTTCAAATTTTCAACGGAGGCATCTAGCGATTCAAGATAGCTAAGCATAACCACATACGAGGGATTACAAGAAATTTCCAAAGTATTACCGAGCTGGGTTAGGAGCCTAACAACCCTTTTCTCACAATCGAGGATGGCCCCATTACTGGATAGCCAATCCATGCCCAAAATCAAACCATATCCCGAAAAACCCAAAACAAAGGCACTACATTTAAATTCTACGCTTAGCATAGAAATTTTCAATCCCAAACAGATCATAGACAAATGAGCTGGGCCCCCAATTGGGTTTGAAACAATTAAGGGGTCCTCTACCATACTAGTTTTTAGGTGCAGAGATTCTACTAAAGCAGACGAGATAAAGGAGTGTGATGCGCCAGAATCAAATAAAGTGCGAACGGGGTGATCATAAAGATAAACTACACTTTCTACAGAAGTATTTATACCTCGCTGTTGCAGAGGTGGCGCCTCTAGCACATGAACTTGTGCCCCTGAGGTGGATCCAGCTCTTGTCCTCGTTTCTTTGGGCAGTCCTTAGCCATGTGGCCTGTCTCACCGCAAGAAAAGCACCCACCATTCATCTTGGCCTTCTTTTTCCGGCAATTTTTCACTAAGTGCCCCACTTTGCCACAGAAATTACACTTCCTCTTCTCCTTGTTGCCTTTTCCGCCCTTCTTAAAGTCTGTCTTCTTAGGCTGCAAACTCTCTTTCTTCCCTTGAGAGTTTTCTGCCTTTGTCTCCTTCTTGCCCTTATCCTCTTCGTTCAGCAATGCCATCTGTACCAACCTTTCATACATAGCTCCCATGGGTATATGGGTCATGGCCAAACTGTGTAATGGCTCATTCAACCCTTTGACAAAACGGAGAGCCTTCTTGTGCGGGGTGTTGACTAGGTCCAGTCCGAACCTAGCCAGCTCATCGAACTGATTAACATACTCTTTGACTGTCTTGTTCCCTTGCTTAAGAAATAAGAATTTTTCCAACTGCAAACTCCTTTCCGCATCTGAGAGAAATTTAGCCTCAAACCTTTCCCTAAAGTCCTCCCATGTTTCCATTGGTCTTTCTGCATTAGTGACTTCCCACTAGTAGGAAGCCTCGCCTTTAAGTAGCCATACTGCCAGTTGTACTTTCTGCCTATCTTCTACCTCAAAGATGATGAATAAATCCTCGGTTTCTTTCAGCCAATTTCTAGCTGCCACGAAGGACTCAGTTCCATGAAAATCCTTTCCTCCCATAGCTTTAAAATCTTTACATATCTTAGCAAAGGTGTTTCCCCTCGGAGGAGGTGGAGGAAGAGGTGCTGCTGCAGCTGGATGATTTCCTGCAGCTGGGGGAGGAGGAACGGTAGAACCTGGCTGAGTGGCCCTTGCTTCTAAGAACCGTCTAAACCAACTAGGTATTGGTACACCCTCTGGCAAGTTAAGTTCTTCGGACATGCTGAAACAAAAAGGATAGATTCAAAACGAAGGATAAGAGATAGTTCCTATGGCTTTGGAGGGGACTTTGCCTTTTGAAATAAAATAATATTTTATCTTTTAAAAATGCTTCTTTAAATTTCCTTTTTGAAAATAAATTTTCAAAACTTTTTATCTTATCTGGTAAACCTATGCTCTGATACCAAGTGAAACACCCCACCACCGTTAGGGTCACTCTCAAAGGGAATGCCCTAATTTTGGTGGAGGTTTATAAGTATAAATCACAGATATACAAGACAGATATAATAACACATATTTTTGAACAGCGGAAAACAACAACTTTTATTTCATTAAAATACGTGTTACACCAACCATACCATAATTGTCTTACAACACTTCCAAAAACATAACTTCTTAATAACTGTCTTGATTACATTATTTAAAGAAGCATAAAGAAAACATAAATAAACTGCAAAAGTCCCATAATTGATGTCCAAAGCCAAAGTCCAAAACGAAAAGATCCAAGCAATACATTCTTTCTCTTCAAGCTGGATATGAAGGCTGGTCAAGCTGCGGTATTCCCTCCCTATGGACCTGGGGGGGGGGGGGGAGGGAACGGAAGAAAAGAAGACGAAAGAAAAGTAGAGTCAGACATAAAGCCTGAGTAAGTCTAGGACTATTCAGTCTATGAATAAAGAACTGGGTATGATAAGTATAAACTAGAAATGGGAAAGCACCATAAACTAAGTTAAGTTGTCTAGGGTCGAATATACTATCGTACCCCATATTAATCTCTGTACCCATATAAACTAGTTCCCAACAGGCACCCCATTATCAGGGTGAAGTGATCCATTTTATGATGATCGGCTCCTACTCGCATAGTTACATGTGTCTTACGGCCCCCGATGTTGTAGTTACCTATGCTGGTCCCACCATGGGGTGTATCAAGTCCCATGGTGGCGGCCCGACACAATCCTAGAATGCACAAGTATGCTACTGGTGCCCAGTGCCTTATTTTTCTGCGCCGGAGTGTTTGCATGCCCGCACTCCGTTAGAACCTACACTGCCACACCACCGCCGTTGATTTGACCTCTTACAGTCAGCCCAGTAAGCGTGCCCCACCCTGCCTAGTTTCAGGGTATCATGATACCTTGTACGGTTACTGCTGAAAAGGGTCCCCCGCTATTAGGTTTTCTATTTCTAGCCAACATGCTAAGTTGGTTAAGTGTTTTATAAACCTAACCCCCAATCAGTCTGTTTAGTTTAGCATGTTCCATTTTGATTAAGTATTAATATAATTTACTTAATCCTATCAACCCTGACTCAGCCTTAATTGTCTTATTAAAGCCTTGACCTCTCACATTAGACAGGTATTGTTGTGGCTGCCTGTTGCCGGTTGGGTCCGGGCAGTCTTACGCCACAACTCAGTCTAACCTCGGGTCTTTGTTGGGCTCCGTGTTTAACCACCCACATTGGATAGGTATTGTTGTGACTACTGGACGGCCGGGCAGTTCCGGGCAGGTTTACATCACAACTCAATCCAACCTCGGGTTAAACACATCGTATTTTCTACATTTACATATTTTGTCTCTTTTCTTTTTATATGTAAATATTTGCGGCCCATTATTCAAATTCATCTTTATTGGTTAAGATTTATTTATGCCACTTAATTGTTTTTCAAGGTTGTTGGCATGCATCAAACATGCCAACACATATGTTCTATATTTTAGTCCAAACGTCTATACCCCCGTTTTACACGTCCGTTCAAATGTAAGGTGTGTTGGGTTTAATACTTAAACCCAATTTAGCCAAATGAAAAGTGGAAGCTATAACATGGTGTTTATAAGGTAACATAAAAAGGGGAGTGTGAACGCATGAACTTGCAACATAACGATTTAATTAACATAAGGTAGGCATATGTGAACTTGCAATTGTAACAACATATAATATAAGCAATACTTAAACATGAATCATTCTATTCACATAATCATGGCATAAACAAAACATGAATCATTCTATTTGTGTAGTCATGGCATAAATGATACTTAAACATGAACCATTCTAATCATATAATTATGGCATAATCATAGTTAAACATGAGTCCTTCTATTCATATAATCATGGTTTTTATCCTATCTATGTAACTTGTAAGTGGGATGTAATTCTAGTGTGATTTCTAATGTAACTTATGTGCCAAATATATTATCATATGATTATGATAACAACATAAGCCTAGAAACATGTTTTCAACTAGGCATAATGACAAACATAGTTTAGTCATATTAATACAAGCTTACAAAGACACTTGCTTTTATCACTATTACAAAATCATGATTTTTATACTTGAACTATGATACTAATTTCAACATAACCTTCATATGAATCATAATACATAGGTGATTCAAATTACACTAAAGATGACCATAGAATTTTACATCATGTTGGCATAACAATAAATCATAGACTTGCATGAATTTCAAATAAACTATTACAACATATAGTTGTTATTTTCAACATGAATCATATACTTGCAATTATCAAATGGGTGTTGTAAATAACTACCACAAACATGTAGTTTTCAATATGAATCATATGCTTGCATGAATCCCAATCAAAATTCCACAACATGTGGTTGTCAACATAAACCATATACTTGTATGAATCAAACCATAGCATTGCCAAATCGTTTAGAATCAAAATAACATACAAATATAAGTCATTATCGCCATAATTCCATTTCGTTTCCAACGCAAATCGCGTACTTGCAAATATCCAATCGTATACCATAATATTCCCAAATCGTTTAGCATTAAAGCAACATACAAATATAGATTATTATCGCCACAATTCCATTTCTTACTTTACACAAATCAACACAATTATTTAGTTCACATCGGAATAGCACTCTACTTACAACGTATGACGAATCTTCAATTCAGGAATCTGAATTCTGAATTTGGAGATGCTATCCTTTGTTGTAGGCGTTGATTCGATTGATTTGACGTTGCTTTAAGCTTTTGATTTATCTCCTAATTGTCTCTTTATTTTCTGACGGCTATCCTCAGTCTCTCCTCAGCAGCATGAGGGTCTCATCTCCATTTTAGTTTATGTGAATTAGGGTTAGACTTAGGTCCTTTTTATAGAGTTTCTGAGTTGATTTAGACCGTCGATGGAGCTTGGTTTAATAATAGCCGTTCGTTCAAAGAAGAGACCAACCAGGAGCTGACACCTAGCCCTAGTGACAAGGCAAGACTCAGAAAATCGACCAAACACAGACTAGGCCAGCCAGGGCGGGCTGGGTTCGACCTGGCTCAGGGGCCAGGTCGACTCCCAGGTCGACCCCCAGGTCGACCCTAGAGTCGACCTGCCTGGGCAGGTCGACACCTAGGTCGACTCCCAGGTCGACCTGGCCTGGCAGGTCGACCCTAGTGTCGACCCCCAGGTCGACCTGGTGGGTTTGGGCGGGAATTTTCCCGCCTACTCTGATTGTTCTGAAATTTAAATCTGTTTTCGAAATTTGAATTTTCTGAAACTCCATCGGGCCATAATTTGGTCATACGGGCTCCGTTTTTCGAAAACTCG
The DNA here is from genome assembly GCA_030737875.1 of Allium sativum. Lineage (NCBI taxonomy): Eukaryota > Viridiplantae > Streptophyta > Magnoliopsida > Asparagales > Amaryllidaceae > Allium > Allium sativum. The sequence continues at coordinate 963,757,919 of CM060922.1, forward strand.
GACTCTATTTCGCGTATTTTTCCGAGACGAACGCAATGGCATATCCCGTTTCCCTTAATACTTTGATTTGAAATTTATTATACTTTAATTTGTGGATTTCACTGTTATATAATACACGGGGTGTTACAATATATATATATATATATATATATATAACTAGAAAAAGAGATTTTGAGTGAGAAGTTCTCACCGAAAGTTATCCAATACCACTACTCTTCATTTATAGAAATCTTCGCCATTCTCGCTCTTCGTCACTTTCGTCGCCCGTAGCCACTACATATGTAAAAATCGAATTTTTTACTTCGCTATTCAGTATATAAAAATCGAATTTTTACTATGCTATTCAATATATAAAAATCGAATTTTTACTTCGCTATTCAATATATAAAAATCGAATTTTTACTTCGCTATTCAATATATAAAAATTGAATTTTTACTTCGCTATTCAATATATAAAAATCGAATTTTTACTTCGCTATTCAATATATAAAAATCTAAACTTTGCTAATATATACATAAAGATGATATTTTCATATCCAAATCATACATGTAAAAATCGTGTTTTCATTCCACTTCTCTTATAATAAAAATTATATTTTTATTATGTTATTCATATAAAAATAATATTTTTAATACTCTACCTAAATAAAAATCATATATTTAATACCCTACTCATATAAAGATCCGGTCTTTCTACCTTTATTTACATATAAAAAAAATCCGATCTTTATACACTAACCACTTATGTAGAAACTGATTTTTTTATTAAACTAATTTACCTCGTATGAATAAAATAATAAATAAAAATAAAACTTACAGTTGAAAAAGAATTTAGGGTTTTGGTCTTCGGGAACGCCGGAAGCAAGGGTGCTGCTGGCGTCGGGCTCGAGGTGGTGGAGTTTCCTTGGAGGTGCGGTGGTTTACTTCAGGCTAGGGGGTGTGTTTCATTGGAGCAAAAAAAAGGGCGGGGGGAAGGTGGATCGGAGGAGGGGAGAGGGGCTGTCAGGCGCGGAGGTGGGTGGAGGGTCTGGCGGTGGGCGAGCTTGTAGTGGCGGCGGCGACCAGGGCGTAGGCGGGCGCGGGCTTCTGTGCTGAGGTTCGGGGTGGAGTTTAAATCAAAGGAGAGAGGTGAGGGAAGATAGGAGAGAGAGGGAGGGGACGGATCCGGCTATGGCGGCGGTGAAGCCTGCCGCGACGACGGTGGGAGGCTGGGACGTTTTCCACGATCGTTTTTTTTTCATTTTGACTTATCGGTCAAAGGCGGGGAAGAGAAAGGTAAAGGTGGGGGAGTTATATAAAAATTATATATATTATTTTAATTTATTTTCAATTGTAAAAGCAACTTTTTATTTTCGACCCGAAATCGAACCCACCGACTGTCGCCCCTAGTTAATTACCCCCATTCCGAACACAATGGGATATGTATCGTGAGCCAGTTTGGCAGTTACGATAAGTTTTCGTCAAAAAAAAAAACTCTATATATTAAATTTGAACGCACATTTCAATTTACTGGGGCCACATACAGGCTCAGAAAATTCTAGAAAAATTATTTCTGGCTTCGTATTGACGATACGGTCCTAACAAAACTAGTTTCGCCGAATTCTGAGACCATTTGAAAAATGGTCATTTTCTGGTCGACCCAAATTTAATTAAAACTGTTAAAACACGTTTAGCTTCGCCACGCTCACATACTGATTCACAAAATTATGAAATTTGGAATCTAGCAATAATTTGACACTACGGATCCAACAAAAGTGGTTTCGTCGAAATCCGAGGTCGTTTGCAAAATTTCCATTTTTAAGGGCCTGAATTCCATAGCGACTATTTAGAATTTTCAACTGGACATATCTTTTGATTCCCGCTATGAAATTTCGATTTTTCGGATTCGTTGGAAAGATATTATCTATTAGATCCCATTATTTTTGGTTTCACTAAAATCCGGATTATTCTGCACCCGGTATGTTCAATTGAAGTTTGAAATCGAATTATCGAACTACCACGCCATTTTCAATTCTATTTAAAATTATATATAATTATTTATATTCTAACGACGACGTATATAATATATACGTTTGAATTCTATTCAAAATAAATTTCTCGTCGATTTTATTTAAAATAATTCATTTTAAATGTTCAGAATTCACTAAAATTGCCGAAATAAAATTTTTAAACTGGCCCAGGTTTTCGGGTTGTTACAATCTCCCCCACTTAAAACTTTTCGTCCCCGAAAAGGAACAAAGTCGAAAGTGGTTTGATTAATCAACTCTACGTACGATCTGGCTTCCATTCTCCAACTTTTCAGTTTCTGATAATTTTCAAATTCTTCAAAAATTTGGCTAACACCCGGAATTTTCGAAAAATTTCGCCATAACCTCCCCTGCACCGGGAGCCACGGGAAAATCCCGAAATTGCCATATAGGCCTTCTGATCTCAAAAAGAAAAAGCCAAGCGGCTAGCCAATAGGCTCATAAAATCATCATCACCCAAACAAAACAGTAAATTATGTAGTAAACATGTACCTATTTGTCAGGCAAACAAATTTTATTCTCTGCTCTAGCCTCCTTGCTATGACCTGTTCAATGTAAGTACATGTATATGCAAGCAAATGCAACTAATTTTCAGTACAGTTCAATATTTGGTTCAATTGGCTATATGGTACAAATTTTAATTAATCAACCAATAATCAACAACACAACCATCAATCAATTAGTTGATTAGCTTTTCAAATTCATAACTTTGATATATAGTCAAAATATCAGATTTTTGATGCCAAATCACAACAATAAGCACTATCTAGTTTTGGTTCTCACACCAGTCTAATGGAAATATATAGAAATCCCACCTTCGAAACTCGAACATAAATGTTGATGATGAGATCGCTATCATCAATATCATCTCCGGGCGACTAGAGTGTGATGCTATATCTATCCAATATATTAAAACTTTGAATATACGTTTGCAAGCGTATATGCAAATTCTTTATATACTGAATTGTCCAAAATCAATATAAATGACTAATCAAATACGAATAATTGATTTAAATTTTCAAAACAAAATTTGTTTTCACTTTACAAATATACTCTTCACACTCGTTCTAGGATACTACTGATCCTATCTCTAACGAGTCATTCCCATTGGATATTACTAACCCAATATCTGATGAATTCTTTCGTATGGTTCTAATGTGCCTTGTTCTCTGCTTTGTAAACCAAAGCTCTGATACCAACTGTGATGAAAAGGGATTTCGCTTGGTCCGAATCAATCGCTAAACCGATCTAGACCGTTCGAAACGCCTGATCGTTTTGAGGACACGACAAAATAGAACGCAGACGGAAGAACATTTCATTGTATATTACAACAATGCATCAGATTACAAGAATGTACAAAGTATAAATGAATAAATATTACACAGAAATATCAGAGATTTAAATTATATTTAAATACATAGCAGCGGAAAATAATACAATACACAACTAGAAGAGATATACGGATACAAAGCTTTCCGGATATCATTCCAGCTGTAAACCAGGATCCTATGAATATAAATCTGCAAAACCAAAACTACTAGCTGCCCGTGTCGAAATAGGGGCACCCAGAGTTTAGGTTAAAACAATAAAATCCAGGTCAGTCATGGGACTGGTGTGAGAACTAAAACAATTATTAATCTTTGTTTTTAAAGTTAGGTGAATCAAGGGACCACGCCGTATAACACGGAACGGGTTTCCTCCCAAGAATACCAGTGCATAAAACAAACAGCGCAATGCTAAATAAAGAAAAATGAAGCTATTATAAGACCTAGGTCCTATCACACAATGCAACGCAAGCCGGGGGATAGGGTTTTTACCTTATAATAGCCAAGAATGCTTGATACGTTTAAAAGAAATCATTTTGATACTATTATAAGTGTATAGTGTATAAAACAACTTCAAATCATAAGTATCAATCATAGGCGGCATGAATGCCCCATAACACTATGTCGCCATATATAGGTTACACAATCAAAATCGCAAAGTCACGTATTTGGAAATTGGATTTCCATCTATGAACCGAGGCCAGGGATCATCCTCACCGAATTCGTGACTCTCTAGCCCAAGCCACAGGTCAGATCTCGAGCGACCTTGGAGCGACAGGGCAGGTCCACCGATGTGGATTAAACTTAAATCCTGAACACTGCGTTTCCCCGCCCTTTGGGGCGTAAGTCTGGTCCGTCTGCCGACCAGAATGCATCGGCTGAAACCGATATAACCGAGGCGCCTTGCAACAGCAACAACCACACAGGTGAAAAGTATATAAATGTCAGGGATGGTAGGTCACTGACACTGCCCTAGCTAGAAAGAAACGCATGCCCTCCCTGAGGTCCTTCTCCCCTTTTTGGTTCACAACCGGGGTGCGAGGCTCGCGAATCAACGCTAGTCAAAGCTATGCCACATAGGCCTTGCTTTGATCATCATCCACAAGACTTTGCTTTTCAACAGAAGCCTTGATCAATTGCCACTTAGGCATGCCACACAGGCAATTCACTCCATGCGATTGATGTCCATCAATATATAACCCCTGAGCTCGTACGTCTCAGAGAAGGGCGTTAAGCAAGAGAATAAATTCTCCGCCGCCAAACAGATATATATTTAATAGAAATCAATCACACGGACTAAAATCCAATGTCAGACACACGGTCCATTTACAAGTTCGCTCTGGGTCTGAACGAAACCGGAGGCACCTAGTACCCCGCATATCCATCGATCTCCATGTACGTCTGGACGATCACCGTCTGTTTCCATCTTCTTGGGTGTACAGCCCAATCAAGATCATCAGTGATCACCCGAACTACGTGAAGACCTCCGGTCTTCGACCATCATCTTCATCTTCGACTTATCGTCGTACCAGCTATTCAGAATGGGATAAACCCGGTCTTCCCGAATAACTCGCGTATATTTTAAATAAGTGTTACACAAATACAACATACGCCTCATTCCAATTCATCAGTCACTAACCGTAAATTAATCAAGAGAATAATTCCCCAAATATTAACCCCGAAGGCCGAAACCAACATCAGATCAATATCCAAAAAACCATTCTGCTTGTCTAACCGACAGTTAGTTTCTAAATTTCACATTCATAGGGAAAGGTTCCCATTAATTTTATCAAAGATAAACTCCTTGAATTTATTCTTTAATCTTCTTTTGAATTTTGATTCTACTAGTCGGGATTAACGAACCTTACCGAAGTAATCATTTGTTTTAATTTCCTAATCCCAACCTATTCATCCCATGAAGTAAAACTGGTAATACTTCATATCTAACACCACGGTGTTATCGGTAAATTCAATTACCATTTCACGTTCAAATCTAATTAAAGATTTAACTATCGCCTGGAGTAAAACTGGTGATACTCCATTCTCGATTATTAAGATTCATTAAAACTCCACTTAGTTTTAATCTTTAACTGGGTTAAAGAATCAGTGTCATTTAAAACACAGTTCACGATAAACCCAAAATCACATTCCATTAATTATCGGGTTAAAGAACGAGTGTTATTTAAAACACTGTCCATGATAAACCCAAAAATCAATATCAATTCAATTCCAATTAAATATTATTTAATTGGTACACTTTATTAAATCTAAATAAAAATATTTAATCTTTTCTCAACTGGGTTCAAGAACAGTGTTAGTGAAGACACCATTCACGACAAACCCAAATCGCATTTGATATTCAATATAAGGCTCTGAATAGAAAATATATCGGCTTATATTCAATATCAAATTCTACGATTAACAAATGTCGTATTGGAAATAACGGTATAAATATATATCTTTCAAATTTCCATAACAACATATGTATAATCGCGAATTCCAACATCGAAATATTCCGAAGACAATTTCGATTCAAATCCACTCCAATGCAATCATTGGAAATTCTGGTTATTTTTAAAACCCTTTTCAAATTCAATTTATTTATTTAGAAATAAATAGAATTATAATTCTAGTTCAAAACTAGTTCATTTCGATAAAAATCTATTTTTATCTTTTCAAATATGGAGTTTTTCATCCCAATCCTTTCTAAATCATTTCTTATGATTTTACACAAATTATTAATATTTTTAATAATTTTATCAAGGCCTGTACAGTCGATTTCCATCAACGGCCATCGAACTGCACTTACAGCGACCTTTTTCAAATTTGATTTGGACATAATTCCAAATCCAACCGTTAGATTTTTAATTTCTAATAATCGTTAGAAAGCTCTTTTCGATACGAACCTAACGGTTCTGATTTCAGGAGAATCCGACGGTCGGATCTCCCGTAATATCCGTTCGAAGTCAATGGTCGAAATTCGTGAACTGCCGCGGCGCGGCGCGTTCTATTCAGGCCATTATATTATATATATAATATATATAATATATACTTCGTCGATTTCTTTTTAAAACGTGCTTTATAAATTGTTTTTAAATTCATTTTCAAAACGGTTTCAACTTCATGTTCAATTTCAGATCAAAATTGAATATTCCAATATAAATTCGTTTTAAATTCATTTCAAATCGATTTCAATTCAAATTGATTTCTAATCAATTTCAGTTCTAATTCAATTCAATTCAATTTCAATTCGAATTCATTTGTATTCAATTTCAATTCGAATTCATTTATATTCAATATCAATTCGAATTCATTTATATTTAATTTCAATTCGAATTCATTTATATTCAATTTCAATTCGAATTCATTTATATTCAATTTTAATTCGAATTCATTTATATTCAAAAAAGCAGATTTTGAAATCACTTTCGATATTCATTATAAAATGAATTAAATCGATATAAATATCGTTCACGTCATAATGGCATCAATCTAACCAACACTGCTTCATATGTTTCTATTTTCAAATATTCTATTTCGAATATTTCTATCTCAAATATTTCTTTTCAAATATTTCCTTTTTCAAATATTTCCTTTTTCAAATATTCTATTTTCAAATATTTCTATTTCAAAGGTTTTTATTTCAAAGGTTCTTTTTCGAAACTGGAATGAGGACCAATCAATTAACATATAATGTTAATTATATGGATTTTCTACAACATATGTACATATCAACAACGATGAATAATCAACCATCATCCAAAGTGCATTCTACACTATATAAGCATCAAATACAAATATTCAACGCTTATAACAGTCTGTTAATCAATCGATCGACATACAACTAAACAATCGGGATTAGTGTACGTCAAATATCATCCCAATACCCGTGTGGGTTTTCAAACAATCAAACACAGATTTTATTTGTGCAGTTGGGCGATGTGTAAAATTTATCATCCCAATCAATGTCCTTCAAATAGGTGTACATAAACAAACCGTCCGGTTTGTAAATGAATATTTATTTATTCACATTCACGTTAAAAAGCATATTTTTAACAATCAAACTATTTTATTCAACCTATGAATATTCTATTCGGTTCATTTATTAAATAAAATGTTATCTTTATTTTTATAACTTATTTTTAGAAAATTTCGGCGGCATAACGGCACGATACTAGAAACGGGACAAGGCCTAGCCTTATCCCCGGTCTAGTGAAGGCCCACGCCATTCACACATCAATCAAATCAATTTCATTTCACCAAACAATTCAATTCAAACCAAGTAATCTAACCAACTACACAACCAAACAATTAAACAAACAAGCCATCCATGGTCTGTGGATGACGGGTGTCGGGTGCTACTAAACACCGTCTGCATCCTAATATATATATATATATATATATAACTAGAAAAATAGATTTTGAGTGAGAAGTTCTCACCGAAAGCTATCCAATACCACAACTCTTCATTTATAGAAATCTTCGCCATTCTCGCTCTTCGTCACTTTCGTCGCCCGTAGCCACTACATATGTAAAAATCGAATTTTTACTTCGCTATTCAATATATAAAAATCGAATTTTTACTATGCTATTCAATATATAAAAATCGAATTTTTCCTTCGCTATTCAATATATAAAAATCGAATTTTTACTTCGCTATTCAATATATAAAAATCGAATTTTTACTTCGCTATTCAATATATAAAAATCTAAACTTTGCTAATATATACATAAAGATGATATTTTTATATCCAAATCATACATGTAAAAATCGTGCTTTTATTCCACTTCTCTTATAATAAAAATTATATTTTTATTATGTTATTCATATAAAAATAATATTTTTAATACTCTACCTAAATAAAAATCATATATTAAATACCCTACTCATATAAAAATCCGGTCTTTCTACCTTTATTTACATATAAAAAAAATCCGATCTTTATACACTAACCACTTATGTAGAAATTGATTTTTTTATTAAACTAATTTACCTCGTATGAATAAAATAATAAATAAAAATAAAACTTACAGTCGAAAAAGAATTTAGGGTTTTGGTCTTCGGGAACGCCGGAAGCAAGGGTGCTGCTGGCGCCGGGCTCGAGGTGGTGGAGTTTCCTTGGAGATGCGGTGGTTTACTTCAGGCTAGGGGGTGTGTTTCATTGGAGCAAAAAAAAAAGGGGGGGGGGGAAGGTGGATCGGAGGAGGGGAGAGGGGCTGTCAGGCGCGGAGGTGGGTGGAGGGTCTGGCGGTGGGCGAGCTTGCAGTGGCGGCGTCGACCAGGGCGTAGGCGGGCGCGGGCTTCTGTGCTGAGGTTCGGGGTGGAGTTTAAATCAAAGGAGAGAGGTGAGGGAAGATAGGAGAGAGAGGGAGGGGACGGATCCGGCTATGGCGGCGGTGAAGCCTTCCGCGACGGCGGTGGGAGGCTGGGACGGTTTCCACGATCGTTTTTTTTTTCATTTTGACTTATCGGTCAAAGGGGGGGGGGGGGAAGAGAAAGGTAAAGGTGGGGGAGTTATATAAAAATTATATATATTATTTTAATTTATTTTCAATTGTAAAAGCAACTTTTTATTTTCGACTCGAAATCGAACCCACCGACTGTCGCCCCTAGTTAATTACCCCCATTCCGAACACAATGGGATATGTATCGTGAGCCAGTTCGGCTGTTACGATCAGTTTTCGTCAAAAACAAAATATAACTCTATATATTGAATTTGAACGCACATTTCAATTTACCGGGGCCACATACAGGCTCAGAAAATTCTATAAAAATTATTTCTGGCTTCATATTGACGATACGGTCCTAACAAAACTAGTTTCGCCGAATTCTGAGACCATTTGAAAAATGGTCATTTTCTGGTCGACCCAAATTTAATTAAAACTGTTAAAACATGTTTAGCTTCGCCACGCTCACATACTAATTCAGAAAATTATGAAATTTGGAATCTAGCAATAATTTGACACTACGGATCCAACAAAAGTGGTTTCGTCGAAATCCGAGGTCGTTTGCAAAATTTCCATTTTTAAGGGCCTGAATTCCATAGCAACTATTTAGAATTTTCAACTGGACATATCTTTTGATTCCCGCTATGAAATTTCAATTTTTCGGATTCGTTGGAAAGATATTATCTATTAGATCCCATTATTTTTTGTTTCACTAAAATCCGGATTATTCTGCACCTGGTATGTTCAATTGCAGTTTGAAATCGAATTACGAACTACCGCGCCATTTTCAATTCTATTTATAATTATATATAATTATTTATATTCTAACGACGACGTATATAATATATACGTTCGAATTCTATTCAAAATAAATTTCTCGTTGATTTTATTTAAAATAATTCATTTTAAATGTTCAGAATTCGCTAAAATTGCCGAAATAAAAATTTTAAACTGGCCCAGGTTTTCGGGTTGTTACATGGCTCCTTGGAAAGAAATTGTGTGATTTAGGGTTGAGGATTATGGTTGCTTTTATAGAGGTTTAGACTTATGTGAACCGTTAGATCAACCTAGGAGCAATCGCAACCATCTAGACAAGATAGAGCTATCCAGAAATTGCCACCTCTTCCCTAATGACTCAGTAACAACTCAGAAATCATCACTGTTTGGATCTGGGCGAGGGGGTCGACACCCCAGTCGACACCCCTTTTGGGGGGTCGACACCAATGTCAACCCTCTGGGGGGAGTCGACCCCTATGGGAGGTTCCCACTCAGCTGATCTACGTGATTTTTGAATTTCAAACACTTTTGTTTATTTAATTATATAATTTTCTGTTTAAACATGAAATCTTCTGAACTCCATAACTTCTTTATACGGAGTCCGATTCACGCAAATTCGGACTCTATCTCAAGTAGAATTCCAAGACAAACGCAATAGCATAACCCATTTCCCTTAATTCTCACTTTTTAAAATTAAGTATTCTTTAACTCGTTACTTTAAAAAACATAGAAAATACAGGGTGTTACACATACCATTGCATTCATCTTGGAATTCTGCTTAAGATTGACTCCGAGTCTGCATAAAACGGACATCGTATGAGAAAGTTATTAAGGTTAGAAGTTTGTATATGTATAAGAGAATTATATTTATAAATTCAAACTCAGAATTCAAAATAACTCAAAATCACGAAGCAGGAAAAGGGGCAGCAAAGGAGGGAAATCAACCCGATATGGGTCGACCTATGCTTGGTCTGGGTCGACCTATGGGTCGACCCACTCGGGATCTGGCTGAGTGCATAATTTTGGACGTAGACATTTTTCTTGACCGGATTCGTTGGCAGTAAGCTATATACATGGCCTCATTTCTATTGTTTTCATGTAATGTCCCGGATTATGACTTGCTTTATTAATCGATAATTTTTTATTTATATCAATGAATAATTAAACTAATTATAATTTGAGTAAATACTTGAGAAAAACCCAAATTGATCTTTTTAATCCTATATATATGTATGTATATTTATATGTATGTTGTATATATATATATATATATATATGTATATGTGTGTATATCATATATATATATATATATATATATATATATTAGTTTGTTGAAAATATTTAACATTTGGAGGCAAGCAATATCTTATTTTCATGTAATTAGATCTTAACACATGTAAAATAAACAACTTAGGTAAAAGATTACATTACTTCAAGTGTAAGAAAAACAAAAGGGTATATGCAAGTTTCAAAACTTTTGTACTTAAAACTTATAATCATTTATTTAAGATACTTACCTCATGCAAAAATGTGCTGTTCAAATCAGTAAGATACATAGGCAATGGATGTCTACAAGCAAAATATACATAAAGAAATTCATTTGTACTGAAGCTATATGATGTATGTTACTATGTTATTATATATATGTGCCTACATATACATGATTTTAAACTAGTTGAGGATCAAAACATAGCTTCTTAAACTATTTAGTACAAATGTTGTAAATTATGGCCGACCTGATAGCTGCTGGGAGAAATCACAACTAATTTACTAGGCAAGTTTTCTTCCTTTCTTTTCAATCAAAATACATAGACACCTGCATATAGCTTGTACTTTACTTAAGAACTAAGTTTACCCGTATTTGCATATGGCCATACACACTTCATTCAATCAAACATCAGCTAGATCTTAGAACAACATATGTGTTTTCATAGCAGAGAAGAAAAGGGGGTTTGCTTAGGAACCAAGCACCTGTTTTAGTTTATTTTTGCATGTGTTGTATACAAGCCGTATGTACTTTATTAACCTGGCTATATCCACCTAAGAATGTAAATTCTTTTCAATCATAGTCCTTTTGAGAAGCCAAAACATAACATCCCTTCCATCATCAAGTGTGCACAGCTGCAAGCCTTCATACACAACTAAAAAAAGTTTCAGCTACCCTATGTACATTTCAGTTCCTATGATTTAAAAGCATGCATTGACTTTTCATATTTTCTACCTATAAATACATAGCTACACACACATTTTCACTCACACGCATTTGCAAAACCAAAGTAAGAACAAGAGAGAAAACCCAGGCAGCAACTATGAACAGAGGATACCAAATAAGTGTGTAAACACCCTTTTATTTTCTCTCTTTTGTAAACTACTTGAACTGTGCATGATTGTTAAGTATAGATGTGTAAATTTGTATGTCATATATTATATACGACATGTATATGGTCGGTAGTATGTAGAAGTATATCATGGAACCCTTGAAACTATTACTGGGTGAAATGCAAATATATATATATATATATATATATATATATATATATATATATGCCATTGAAGGTATGTATTTGTTGACTTAATCATGTTAAAACCTGGAAAGGAAAGATAGCAGAAAATCAAACTTGAAATTCTGAGGTAAACATGAAATAGAGAGTAGAATACAATGAACTAAATGTGCGAAAAAACTTTATTTTTAATTCCATTTGTGATAGTACATAAGAAAAAAGTTGGTGTAATTAACATTCTCTAATCTATGGTAACAAAACTTCGGCAGTTTGACCTGCAAGAACTGCAATGGCTTGGCAACCATTAGAGATTTATGTGCCTGTCTTGTAATATACCTTTTGCAAATAATTATCCATATTGTGTTTTCACAATGAATAATTTCAGCTATGTAAGGCATGTCGGCCTTTGTAGAATAAAACTATTGATCGAATTGAGTTTATAGAATGTACGCATTTTGCTTCAAATTTAGTGTGAACAGCATAGCATGATAAAATATATTTCCCTACTAGTTCTAAAGGATTCATCAATTCATCTCATTAGTATATACTTCTAGGAAGAGTAAAAAAAAAGGAGATGAAACTGGGCTCGCAGCATCACACGTAGCAGTAATTTTGTTTGGGATTTGTTGTGCATATGACTTAGTAGTATTAACTAGAATTGGGAAACTTGCATGGATTTTTGAGCTTGTTGGGCCATAGGAAGATAATAAATAAAAATAGAAAATAAAGGAAGGAAAGGGGAGCGAGCTAAAGGGTCGGGCCATTATTGGGCTAGAGAATTTTAAATAGAAAATAAGAAGGAAATTAAAGAGAAGGAATTATAGAATAAAAGAGGAAAAGAAGATAATCCGTGTAAATAATCAGTTGTTTGAAAAGCTTAAAATTTATATAACTTAAATTATTTGCTTTCTTAAAATAAATTACAATAAATATATACATATATAAATATGTATATGTGTGTGTGTGTATATATATATATATATATATATATATATATATAAATATGATGATATCCTTGTATGGGTTTTGAAGGAAAATGAAATAGTAAAATAAAAGTCATCAAATGTAAAGTAACATTCTTATATAACCTAATAATCAAGGTTGATATTAGATTATTCACTTTGAGTAATTTAAATAATAAAGGAAGAAAACATATTTGAATGTTCTTAAGGCTATGCATTTGATTCAAATCAAATATGTTGAATTATAAGCAATGACATGATATGACTATGGAAAAGGGGTTGACGGTCAGTATTATGTATTATGATAAGTTTAATTGTTTTGAATAAGGATTGAAATATTGTTGAATTATATCAACTCAAGACAATAATCATTTATAATCGGTTAATGAATTAAATTAATGACAAATAAATGAAATATTGAATTTGAATATAATAATCTGTTTCCCCTTAAGTATCCCTTGACACTAAAAGATATTAATGTTGATCGTTTTGAAGAGTCCGGAATATATATTCCACTTCGATTCGATGATTACGAGTCAAAGATCTCTGAAGACAGTTGAAGACGGAATTTATGCAAGGGCTGTTCTATTTACAAAATAATGCCTTCGGTTTGTTCAATCCCAGAACAACTTGTATGGACGAATGTCTGAAAGAGTATATCTACCACAATCACGTAAGTTGGACTCTCCAAACATATTTATGTTGGTGGCGGAGGAATTCGTTTTTCTTAGCTTTATACCCGTAATATTTTTTTTTTTGGGAAGTTAATTAGTGGTTGGCAGATTTTGACGATGTGGCATTCAATGTACATAGAGATCTGAGATGTCTAAAGGTAAGTATATAGCCTCAAGCTTCACAGTTGGAAAATGACAAAAATCGGGTAGGCAGCATGGCTATGTGAGTCGCTCCCATTAGGGTATATTGTCACCATCTAGAGAATATTCATTTTGTTACTTCTTTCACTTTTATATCTTCGGATGACGGTTATGTGGGCCCAACCGTCGGTGATAATATATTCGATACACTCAAAAGAAATGAGTGGTCGGTTATGTGTGGGCCGGGCTGGAAGTTGTCCTTGTTTAACCCCGTGTATTCCTCTCTAGAGGTACACTATCGGAAGGTGGTTCCATACCTTGTCATAGTTGGAAATCCATTATCCCAAAGCATCAAGCGGTTTTGTTTGTATACAATATATTTGGAGAGTGAGATGCAAGCGTTCCTCTAGATTCTAATTTATTTGTGGAAACCCTAGACAATATTATAATATCAGTATAGTATTGTTTTAAAAATATTTTGGGTTATCGTAAGGTAAAAACCATCCATATTTATGTGTGAGTCGGTCTTATGATTATCTTTTCTTTCAAAATGTTTTTTTGAAAGTTAAGCCATGTTATTTCTGGATTCTCATAAGGAAAAAACACATTGCGTTTTTACGGCGTAGTCTTATGGGATATCCTTTGTCGAAATCAACTTGTTTTAAATCGTTTACCCACACCAGTCCTCTGACTGACCTGGAGTTTATTTTTCTGTGTTTTCCATAAACTCTTGGGAATTCAAAACACTTGTTATGAGTAGATAAGTGAACCAGGTAATGGATAACTTTTGGAATAACTGGATGGTATGGTTGCTACAAGATGGTCTATATATTATATCTATGAAGTTTCCTAGTCAGTTATCAGTATCTATGTATAATTATGAAGTTTGTAAAATGTAATGGGCATATATCCATGTATCTAATGTACCGTATTACGATGGATTATAACTCTGATGTATAGTCTTATGTGATATTATACTTTGTTCAAGTTCCACTATGAGATTCTGATGTTTTCTTTAGTTCTATCTTTTATCTATTCTTACTCTTATATAATGAAACAATTTCCAATGTGTTCGAAAGTCGGGTCACTACATTTCACCCATAAAAAATAATGGAGACAACGAGATGTTGCCTAGCTTGGATTGAATTGGCCTATTTCTTCAACAATAGCTTATACACATACAAGGATTTCTTCTATAGCTTCAGCCTAATTATTCTCTATTCTTTAAATCTAGTCTCTGTGAGTTCATGTTATTTTTAGATATAAACATTTAACAAGTAATCCTGACATGCTTATAAATCTGGATCTAAACCTATATCTATTAAGAATCTAATTCGTACTTAACCAGTCCTACTAGTACATATATACCTGATCTGCTGTTCAGTTCTTATATGCATGTTTCTGATATGCCTATTTCTGCTATTATATGCCCAACTCTGTTACTATATGCTTATTTTGTTTTATGTCTATTCTGTCTCGCTCTCTCATTCCCTTTTTATTTTTATATTCTAGGCTACCTTCGAGCTTAGGATGATATCGCTGAAATATGCGTACGAACGAAATTGGGTTAAATTGGGGATGATTGGAAATAGTAATTTGAGGGCATAAATTGTACTATGAATCATGAATGGGATTTAGAGGTATAAACTATACTGTGAAATATGACTAAAATTTGGGGCATATCTTAGAATTTGGATTATGACTTGTGATTTGGGGCATATAAATCTATAGGCTTAATTTATAGATTAAGCGGGACATGTTAATGAAATTGTAAGTAACCTGCTGTAACTTGCTTAAATGTTTAAACTGCTAAATTGGTTGAATTTGAATATTGTAATTGGAAAATCAATGATGAACATAAATATTGCCCAGATAGGATTATTAGGCCAAAAAGATTATTAACACAATTATAGTAATTAAGAAACCGGAAATAACGGTACTGGGACACAGGTTAAGTTCAACTTGTGGTAGAAGCCTGCCCAGAACCACCCGACAAATCCAACATCCCCAAGTGGTCAACTTAATGTGAGGGGTCTGGTGCATTAACATACATGAATGGGGAATGATAATAACCTATTATGAATAAAGCTGAATGATAAAAAGGAAAGATAATAGGTAGGTTTGTCCTGGGGATAATTGGAAACTATAACTTAGGTTATATTAAACAATAGAGAAGGAAGATAACTTATGTAATAAGATAAGATGTACTTAATTATAAACTAAGTAATGTGTAAATATGGAAACCTGAAATCTGCTATTTGTAATAAGTAGAGAAAAAGGGGAAAACTTAAGAAATACAATAAGTTGCACTTAATTATAAATTAAGTAAACTGTTAAATTTATAGGGTTAAGCTACCTGTTTAATCTATGAGGTTTATATACATATGAACATGTTAATTTGTGGTTTGTTTAATCTATGGGTAGGGTTAAGTAAATCCGTTGAATCTATGGGGGTTATACGAGCCCATAAAACTTAACCTGTTGAATCTGTGGGGGTTATGCGAGTCTGTTAATCTATTAGGCATAACCTGTCAAAATCCTAGTTAATTGGGGACACAAATCTGTCAGGGTTGGCTTATTTCATCTATTGCGTAGGGGGCCCATATCAGTCAGTAATCCATTTTGGTATTAATTAGGAACCCCGCACTAGGTAGGGGTCAGGGAACGCTTACTGAGATGATTGTAAAAGGATCAACTGGGTGGAGGTGTTCAGATGGCGCGTTCCAACGGAGTAATGTGCATCCACGGGTCCGGATTGATTGGGGATAATAAGTCGGTATAACACTAATAAATAGGTCTATGTCTCTCTGGGGGTTGCCACTTTATGAAGTAATAAAACCTACTATGGGGCCGACATAAGGTATTTACGGAATATGGAGCCAATTGCTTGGGGATAGTAATTAGCATACATCTAGTCTTACCCGTTTCTGTTGGGTACCTGTTATTTCTATCTGGGGTAACACCCGTTTATTCTGTTGATGTACCGATTATTTTTGTTTGGGGGTAAAGCCTATTATTAAAGTACACCCAGAACTACCATATGTTTACGTGGGGATCATTATGTTTCTGTTATACTAGTGTTGGTGTAAAGAACGTATTTGAGAAGTGCAGTTTGTTTAGTTCATTCTGCTTATCCTGTTCATATCTGTTATACGATATTGTTATCTCTCATCTAGTTTATATGTCTTTCATGATACTTTTACTTATTTATATGCTAAAAGTAGCTGGACTTGCCAGACTTTATGTCTGATCCGTTTTGTTTTCGTTTCTCTCTCTTCCTTTCCCTTCTAGGTTCTCTGGGTGGGAACGTTCAGGCTTGATTAGGATTCTCTCTTTTATTTTTGCTTGGATTTGGATTTGCTTCGATGTACTGCTTTGACTTCTTGTCTATTTGTTTATGGCTACTTATAGGGACAATGGCTTTTTACTTCTGCACTCTGATGGTTTTGAGTGCAAGACGGATGTTTTTAGTTGATGTATTTTATTCCAATATTTTAGTATAATGTAGTAACTGGATTTGAGATCACGATGTTTTCTGCTGGAAAATAAAGTTTTAAATTTCCACTGCTATTTTATATATGAGTTATGAGATTCTGTTATGTTTACCTATAATTCTTCATGAGACTTAATGCATTATGTTAAAGAGTGACATTAACGGATGTGGGGTTCACATCTGGTATCAAAGCGAGGTTACAAGATCGGGTAAAAGGTTTTTAAAATTCTTTTCAAAAAGAAAGCATTTTTAAAGAAAAGTCTGTTTTTGAAAAACATACTCCCCAAAGCCATATAAGACTACTTTCGATTCCCTGTTTGAATCCCTTTTTCCTTTACTTTTCAGCATGCTGGGGAACCGAATCTTCCCGATGGCTTTCAGTTACTGGCTTGGTTCCATAGATATCTTGAGGCTATGACACTTGCCGGAGGACAAGGAGACACCCCTCCCCCAGCTACAACCATTGTTGCTTCTCCTTCACGAGTGGATAACTCCTCTAAGAGATGTCATGGTTCTAAGCGTTTGGGTCATTTGGTCAAGGAATGTAGAAGAAAGAAGAATGCTTGTTTCAACTGTGGTGAAGTTGGACACTATACTCGGGAATGCCCGAAGAAGAAAGGACAGGGAAAAAAGACAGGACTATCTGGAGAGAAGGTGCATGCTCTCGAGGGTAGTGGACTAGACGAAGGTAGAAAAGTTTATGTTGAAGGTTTGATTTCTCTTTCCGATCTTCCTATTAGGACTCTTTTTTATTCTGGCGTTTCTCAGTCTTTATATCTGATTCTGTGGTTGAGTCTCTATACCTTAGTACTAGTATTGTTTCGGATCCCGTTGTTGTCTCATACTCCACTGGGGGCATGGCTCACCTGTCTATGATTTGTTGGGGTTTGAAGATATCTTTGTTGGGGCATCGAATCTGAGTGCGACACATATGTGATTGGTTTTACGGGTTGTGGTTTGATTCTAGGGATGGATTGTCTAGCCATGTATGGCGCCATTCTAGACTGTGAGTGGAGGGTCGTTAGATTTTTGACTTGCCGAGGAAGGACCCTCGAGATTTCTTATGACCAAAAAAGTCTGTCATGCTTAGTTTCCTAGAGTCACTTGATGCTTTTGTCGATGATTTGCGATCTGTACTGGTGGTCTATGAGTATTCAGATGTTTTGAGGAGGTTAGGGGCTTAACTCCGAGGCACGAAATTCATTTCTGGATATACTTGGTGGATAATGTGAAGCCAGTAGCATTACATGTGCGCCACATGGCTCCTATGGAAAGGAGGGAGCTCAGCAAACAAGTAGGGGAGCTACTTGGGAAAGGGTTTATTAGGTGAAGCATATCAGAATGGGGTGCTCCAGTCGTCTTTGCAACTAAGGCGGATGGCTCACTTCGCTTATGTATGGATAACAGGGAATTGAATAAGCTCACTAAGAAGAATAGGCATCCACTTCCAAGGATTGATGATCTGTTTAAACAACTTATTGGTGCATCTGTTTTCTCTCAATTAGACTTGACCACGAGGTTTCATCAGTTGAGGGCGGCCGAGGACGGTATAGATAAGACCGCTTTCAGAACTCCAAATGGTTTCTTCGAGTGGCTAGTCATGCCTTTTGATTTGTTGAATGCACCCACGTATTTTGTGAATCTGATGAGTAGGGTGTTTCAGGAGTTTCTGAAAAAGTTCATCATGGTCTTCGTGGATGACATTCTGATCTTCTCGAAGAGCGAGGAAGAGCATGTTGTACATTTAGGGGAGGTTTTGAGGACTCTTCAAGCGCACCAGCTTAAGGCGAAATTCTCGAAATGTCATTTTGGAGAGAGGAAGTGAGATTTCTAGGGCATGTGGTCTCCACGAATGGGATAGCAGTGGATCACGTGAAAGTAGTTGCAGTTTAAGATTGGAAGGTTCTAAAGAATGCAACAGAGGTAAGGAGTTTTCTTGGTTTAATGGGCTATTATAGGAAGTTTATTAAGGACTTCGCAAAGATATCAGCCCCATTCACCAGACTTACAGAGAAGAATCTGGCCTTTTCTAGGAGCATTGACTATGAGGATGTTTTTCAGCGACTGAAGAGGGATCCAACAACAACCCCAGTTTTGACTTTGCCTGATTGGAACAAATTTTTCATAGTATACACTGATGTATGTGGTACATGGCTTTGTGCGGTCTTGATACAAGAGTGAAGGGTTGACAGTTAAGAGCTCATGAGAAGAACTACCCTACCCATGATTTAGAGTTGGCTGCTATAATATTCGTACTTAAGATTTGGTGGCATTATCTGCTTGGAGAGAGGTTCAAGTTATACATGGACCATAAGTCGCCCAAGTATCAGTTCTTATAGAAGGATCTCAGAATTGAGACAGCAAAGATAAGCTTTAGAGATGATTAGGGAAACCTCAGGAAAGACTGATCTTATTCGCAGATTCATAAAGACAGGTCAGGACAAGCAGAAATCATAGCAGATAATAGAAGGACCGATATTGAGTTTGAGGTCGGAGACATGATTTTCATCAAAGTATCACCTTTGTGGAATGTGGTTTTCTTTGGATCTGTTGGGAACTTGGCACCAAGGTTCGTAAGGCCATTTCCCATAGTGCAAAGGATAGGTCAAATGGTCTATAAAGCAAAGCTGTGACACCCTACGTCCGTTAATGTCACTTACAAAGGGAATGCATTAAGTTTTGTGAAGCGTTATAGGTAAACAGACACATAATATTACAAGACATATAAATAAGATAGCAACGAAAATTCAAATTTTTATTTCAAACAAAAATCATACATCGTGGTCCAAAATACCATAAGTTATAAAAGCCATTACAACAATATAACTTCTGTCTTTTACCATCAAAGTATATAAATACTTAAAAGAAAACATAATTCCCCGAATAAAGGAGACAAAGCCATAGTAGAGATAAGAACTTGAGCCATACTTCGAAAGTAGATCTAACAAGATGATATCTGAGTCATGACCAAGTCTGAGTGTTTCCTCCGTGAGAACCTGGGGGAGGGGGGAAATGGAAGAAAGAAGAGGAAACAAAAGGGTCAAACATAAAGTATGGCGAGTCTAGTTACTTTTAGCAAGTAAATAAATAAAAGTAGCATGACAGGCATATAAATTGGATAAGAGAGATCACTACGTAAATGGCAGGTGTAACAGGGTAGACATGATAAGGTGTATACGCTTCTCTAATGATTACTCTGCACTATTACTAGTATAACTAGAAAGAGATGATCCTTTCTACTATAAGATGGTAGACTTAGGCATAAGTCCAAATGTATCCCATCTACTACCCTAATCGATCGGCTCCTTAATCCGCGTAGATACTCTGTGCCGACCGTACTGTAGGATGTATCACGTCCTAAAGTGGAAACCCCTCGCTGATGTGCACAACCCCATATCTACAGGTGTTACGGTCGTCTTATCCCCTTCTTTCTGGCTCATGCACGCACATGGTCCGGTTGGTTTGCGCCGCCCACACCGTCTTCCACGTTTGGATCTCTTACAATCAGTCCAGTAAGCGTGCCCCTTCTCCGACCTAGTACGGAGTACATGTTTTGATTCCTACTCCGGGTTACTGGATGAAACGATCCCACACAATATAATACAAGCTCTCCCCCTATCTTGTATCCCCGCTAAGTTTTCTTTGGCTATGTATACCACTAAGTGTCTTTAATTACATAACCCTATTATTTCTACAAGTTATGCTTACCCTAAAAAGGTGTCTT
Source organism: Allium sativum (assembly GCA_030737875.1). Taxonomy (NCBI): domain Eukaryota; kingdom Viridiplantae; phylum Streptophyta; class Magnoliopsida; order Asparagales; family Amaryllidaceae; genus Allium; species Allium sativum. Next base: position 963,778,991 of record CM060922.1, read on the forward strand.
TAATTACATAACTTTATTATTCCAACCGGTCATGTATACCACTAGGTGTCTTTAACTACATAACCATATCAGGTTAAGTTTGTGGGCCTATATGTAAATATTACCTACCCCATCCAGATTTGCTTAACCCATCCACTATTTAATCAATTTTACTTAACCCTAACTTTAGTTCTCAATCATACAATCCCTATGGATTAGATTTGGTTAAGTAGTCCAATTTATTACCATGTCCATTTATGGTTTATAATGGGTTAGACCTCCCACATTAGGCCTACATCATGTGGATGATGGATATGCCGGTCGGGTCTAGGCAGTCTTATTCCATAAGTTGGGCCTGACCTCGTGTCATAGCCCGACCCGTATTTGCGCACTTAGATCTCCCACATTTGGTTCAACATTAGTGGCAGATGGATATGTCGGTCGGATCCGGGCAGACTTCCACCACTAACGCAACCTAACCTCATGTCATAATTGCCATTACAATTTCTAATTGTAATCCCGGGCATTCATTATTAATTAATCAATTAATTAAACCTATTCCTTTAAAGGTTTAATGCCCATTTTACCCAATAATTTGAATTATATGTCCAATGATGTTTATATTCAAATTATGCCAATATTAACCTTTTTCCCTCGTTCCTTAACCAGCGCACTCACAAAATTGGCAGCATACCTAGGCTAGATAATAGCATAGTCATAAACGATAAAAAGAGGAAAATAATAGGAATATGACAAAAGTGATTGTTTTATCATAACATGACATAAATATAAACTAGCATGGTGATGAGGTGAACATATACATACATACCGGCATGGACATGTAATTGACACCATAATAAGATGGACATATAAGCATAAATCTGGTGAACTTGTAGTAATTACTAGTTCTAACATAACTATGATGTCATAATGATCATAATAAGATCTAATTTAGCCATTTAGATGTCCAACTATTCAGATCTAACATAATAGGCACAAGATTATAAACTAGATCTGATTAACAAATTAAATGTCCACACCATTTAGATCCAATAGATTAAATGTCGATCTACACAAATAAGGTTTAAGGTTCACATCATGGCATGTCATAGAAGTTATAATAGATTCGACTTGATAGAGATTTAGATCCAAATCCTAACCAATTTAGAATGTCATACAATCACAATTTACAATGGATCTGATATAATCTAGGCATAGGAACAAGTCCAAGTCATAGTTGTGTCATATTTACTTTTAAATATTCAAATCTAAAAGCAACTAGAAACTCATAGTGTTTGGATTAGAAAATAGAAGAAGAGTGGATCTTGAATCTCTAAGTTTGATTTGCAAAGCTGATAGATGTAGGAGATAACAGATCGAGTTCAGTTCAGACACTTACAGAGTTTGGCCACCATGAATTCTCAATGAAGAAAACAAGAGAATTGACCACGTATATATAACTGCCAGGCCCTCTGAAACCGACAGCCACGTCAGCCCTAGGGGTGTCGACACCCCTATGGGTGGGTCGATGTTACGACCTGAACTTCCCCGGTAAGGAAAGCCCGAATTGAGTTGAGGACAACACACAAAAGAACGCAGACAGAAGAACATTTCATTGTTAATTACACCAATTCCATCAGAATACAAGAATATACAGAGTACAAATAAATATTACAAAGAAAATATCAGAGATTTAAATTACAAAATACATCGCAGCGGAAAATAATACAAAACACAACTAGAAGTAATACACGGATACAGAGCTTTCCGAGTATCTTTCCAGCTGTAAATTAGGATCCTGTGAATATAAATCTGCAAAACCAAAACTACTAGCTGCCCATATCAAAAATTAGGGCACCCAGAGTTTAGGTTAAAACAATAAACTCCAGGTTAGTCATGTGACTGGTGTGTGAACTAAAATAGTTATTAATCTTTATTTTAAAGTTAGGTAAATCAAGGGACCACGCCGTATAACACGGAACGGGTTTCCTCCCAAGAATACCAGTGCATAAAACAAACAGCGCAATGCTAAATAAAGAAAAATGAAGCTATTATAAGACCCAGTGTAACGACCCAGATTTTTGAACAGTTTAGTTTAAATATTTAGTATGGTTTTAAATATTGAATTCATAATATAAATGGTATTTTATTTTGTTATCGATTAAATAATCGAAATATGATTTATTTTGATAATTATCGTAATATGAAACAGTAACAATTGAATTCAGAGTTAAAACTGAATTGAAACAATTCAGTTGACTAATATAAAATTCTGTATTGAATTAGAACGATAATATTAATTCATTTTTAATAAAATTAACTGCTTGGAATTGAATTATATTTAGTTTAAACCATTAATTTAAATTGTTATCTCTTCTATATAGTCGAATTAAAATTCAGAATCGGATCCGTTGAATTCAGAACGGCGTTTTAAGCTTATAACGTCAGTCGTTACGACTGAATATCGGTTCAGAATTTCGAGTTAAGGACCACAAGATATTTTTATTATTAAATTAAAATCAAATCAAGTCCATATAAATTTCTTTTCAGGAAAAATGAGCCGACCTAAAATCTCAACGCAGACCTAAAGAAATCAAGCCACCCTATATTTCTTCCTAGCTGAATTTTCTGTCTCATCTCTTCCCTCCAAAGGAATCAGAGAAGTTAATGGTTTGGTACGTCTGTTCCTCCCGTTTTCCCTATAAATTGAACCTTGGTCCTCGTTCTTTCGATTCCAGCTAGTTCATTTCATTTCTTCTTTCGATTCTAATAAAATGGCATCTCCCTCTTTCGCGACTTAGTTCCAAATTCGAAGCTCCCCTCTTTTAAATCCTTTCAATAATTATATTAAATCATTTATTCAATGAAATCACCAATTATTAAATTCGTTTTCCTCATGCGTTCGAGACGCACAATTCCGCACCATCAGAAACTGGTGCGACATGCTTCTTCGATGATCGATTTTGAACCAACGATAACAAAGGCGTTCGATGTTTAAGGGATTTGAGCCCAAGCCGATCAGAAAGTCCACAATTTTAGGGAATTAATGGGTGCGACAAGAATTAAGGGCGGCGAATTAGGGTTTCGAGTTTTGGGGGTTACTGGCAGCATCAGCTCGACACGGTTAGGGGGCAATCCAGTAGAAAACAGTGGAAAGCAACTGGTCCGATGCAGCATGACAATGAAGAGGGCTATAAACTGAAGTTGTTCGGGATGTTGAAAGCTGGTAAGTGTGAGGCTGTTGTCTGATGTAGTGATGTTAGAAAGGAAAAAGGAGATTGTCAGGAAGGTGTTTTGAAATGCCAAAGTGACATGAATGGGTTTTGAGGCTGTTTTAGTAGAAGGAAGATGAGCGCTGAGTGTGTTTTGTCGATTAGTCGAGTTTTTACAAGGCAACAGGTATAAAATTTTACAAAATTAATTATGCATAGAATTTATTTATTTTAAGTGTTTAATCGACAAATAAATTTATTAATCATAGGTGAAATAAATTCATTCAAATAGATGAGTAGCCAAGTCGATATGGCATTTTAAAGGATATTCGACAAACAGAAATCTCGGTGAGTAAATCTCACTCACCTTTTATTTTAATTATTTTTATTCCGTTAAAAATAATTGTCTGTTGCTTGTGTGCATGTTTTATGGTTGTTTTATATATATTAGTTATTTAGGCTATATATATATATATTGGGTTGATTGATTGGTTGGATTCCCGCAGTCTCATTAGCGGATGCCCGCAGTTTTATAGCGGATGATTACCCTATACGCCCCACGCTATGATTAGTGGATGACCTTCTATACCGCGATATTCTGCCACGAAGCAGAATTGGTATTATTTATGTGCTAACATCTGTGGATGCAGGAAAACAGGTTGGAGGAATCCAACAGGATTCCTCAAAAATATATTATCTGTTTGTTTATTTGTTTGCATATATATTGTTATATATGATGTGTTAGAAAAATAAACAATTGGTTGCTTGGTGTGTTTTACCACTGGGCTTAAGTAATGATATTTAAAATTATCGTAAAAAGAATATTGGAAATTTAAAAAGGGAAATTCTATTTTTAAATAGAATTTGAATTTTGAATGGGAATAAAAATATAAACTTGTTTTGAAAAATAAAACAAGTAGTTTCTTTATAAGCGAAGTTTATAAATAGTTCTTTTATAACGAAATTTAAAAATAGTTCTTTTATAACGAAGTTATAAATGAAGTGAAAAGAATTATCATTCGATAATTCAGAAATAGAAATACAAGTGTGAAATTGGGATTTGAAAAGGAATTTCAAATTAGGATTTGAAATGAAATTTTTAAATATATAAATCAAATGAAATTTGATTATAACATTTGAATAGTAGAATTCAAAGGAGTTTAAATATTTGAATTTTAAAAGGAGATTGAATATTAGAAATTCAAATAGAATTTGAATGGACGAAATTAGAATGGAAAAATAGAATTGGAATTCGGGAGATTAAAATAAAATTTGAATTCAAAAGGAATTCAAATAAAGAAATTCAAATAGAAATTTGAATGTAGAATTTCAAAATAAAATTTGAAATATAGAATTTCAAAGAAGAATTAAAAAGAATTGAAATATGGTATTTCAAGGAAGAAATTCAAATGTGAAATTTAAATAGAGATTTGAAATAGAAATTCAAATTTGAACATAGAATTTGAATAAAGAAATTCAAATAGGAATTTGAATATAGAATTTCGAAATAGAATTAGAAATAAACTTTGAAAATAGGATTTCAAAGTAGAATAGTAAATCCAAAGGGTTTGAAATGGAATTTGAATTCAAAGGAATTCAAATGGGTTCGAATAAAGAAATTCCAAGAGGATTTAAATATAAGATTTCAAATCGAAATTTAAAAGGGAGTTTAAATATTTAGATTCAAATATGATTTTCAAGTATAACCATTCAAAAGGGATTTGATTATAGAATTTAAAGTGGAATTTAATTCAAAGGATGTCAAAGGGAATTAAAAATGGAGTTTGAATATCTAAATTCAAGTATGGATTTCAAATATGGAAATTCAAAAAAAGAGTTGAATTAAGGTGGAATTCGAATAAGGAATTTGAAATGGAATTCGAATAAAGGGTTTCAAATGGGATTGGAATACAGGGTTTAAAACTATGGAATTTGAAATGTAAAGATTCAAATGGAATTTGAAATATATGTGAATATATATATATATATATATATTAGAGTGGAGTTGAAATTCATTTTAAACGAAGTTTAACGTTCATATTTATAAATATAATTAAAACGAACTCGCCGCAGCGCTGCAGTTCGTAAATCGGCGATTCGAACTTCAATTGAATATATAGAACTCGATTGAAGTCGGAATTCTTTGAAACAAGAAACGTCAGGATCGATTCGATAATAGTTTCCTAATGAAGGAGAAAAATCTGAATTTCGTCGTATAGATTTTGAGTTATATCAAAATCAAAATTTCAAAAATGCAGCGCCAGAAACCATTATAAACCATAATGGATTTTATATATAAATATAAGGATTTTTAAGCAAATAAAAATCCAAAGTCCCATTTTGAGTTAGAAAATAAAGGCGAGCTCAAGTGAAGTAAGTACAGAGATTTTTGAAACAATAAACCTATTGCGATTATTTAGGATTAACTAAGTCAAGTAGAAATTAGTTAACCGAGTTTGAACTAAAATCGAACCTTGAAAAGTAAATGTAGCGTTCGTAAATATATATATATATATATATATATATATATTCGAAATCGAACATAGCGCTTAAATTGAAATTTGAATTCAATTATTTGGTAAGTATGTTGAAATACATTTGAAATATGTTATATTCCAATAAACAAGCGAAATAGACCAACGAGTTAATTAACGAGTTAATTAACGAGTTGGGTCAAAACGAGTGTGAAGTTGAAATAAAATTTGACAGGTATAGACATACAAGAGACAGGTATGGGACAAGGATAATGCAGGTATATAAATAATGTGCTCGACAAAGGTACATGTTTAAATTCATATATGGGTTTTATGCGCCGTATCGGCAAGCCGCTTGGCTTCTTCTTTTTCTTTTTGAGATTAGAAGGTACCGGGAAGCTATTTGAAATTTCCCGATGCTCCCGATACAGGGGAGGTTATGGCGAAATTTTCCGGAAATTTAAGGAGTTAGAATATTTTTAAGATATTTTGATAATTTGAAATCATTATATCGACGTATTGAATTCGATAGTAAAGTGAATATAAAAATCGAATGTTGTAAACAAAAGGGGATAGAGATAAGCGATTGGAATTGTTTCCAATTGCAAATAAAGATTTTTCTAATATATAGAAAATAAAAGAAGTTAATATTTGGAAACGTTTTCCAAATGGCGTAAGAGGCAAGATGATTATTGAAAATATTTGGTCAACAAATATTGATAGAGGAAATGGAAAAGTGATTTAATTAATGAAATATTAATTAAAGAGCCCAGTGATTTGTTTGTTATGTTGATTGAACACTTGTTTTTATTCGATAGTTAAATCACAGACTATCGAAGTTTTTGACCATCGTTGTCAATATGGAGAGACCGGTTGGATTACTATCCGTGAACCACTCCGTATCGGCATAAGCGTTGCGAACCAAGTATGCTGAATATATTGAAGACGGAGTGAAGTGCAAGGGCTTTTTCTATTAATAGAAATAGTGCCTTCGGTTTCGTTCAATCCCAGAACGAACGTATATGGACGAATGTCTGACAAAGTATTTCCAATGATCAAATGGGTTGGTCTGTATAAATATATATGGTTGCAACGGATTTATCCCTTAGCATAACATCCAGAATATTTGTGCAAACTCAACTAGTGATTAACGGATCTGACGATGTGGCATTCAAAGTGATTGTGTTATCGATGAATGGTAAGTATGCGTAGCCTCAGGCCTCAACAACCGGGAAAGGACAAAAGTCGGGCAGGCAGCATGGCTATGTGGGTCGCACCCATTAGGGTGTATAATCACCTATCTAGAGAAATTCCTTTTGTTTCTAAATCTATCGATTCTGCCCATTCGGGAAACGGTGGTTTGAGTCCAACCGTTGGTGATATACATTCGATACACTCAAGCGAAATGAGTGGTCGGTCATGTGTGGGCCGGGGTACAAGATGTTCTTGTTGAACCCAGGTGTATTCGCCTCTAGAGATGCACTGTCGGAAGGTGATCCCATACCTTGTCATGTTGGAAATCCAATCTCCAATAAGCGCCATGCGGGTTTGATTTTATACTATATATGTGGAGCGTGAGATGCAAGCGTTCTGCTATTTGGTTATTTACTTGATGTAGACATTACTATAATATCACTGGATTTTCGTATCAAAGTGTTTTGGGTTATAGTAAGGTAAAAACCGTCCGTGTTTATGTGTGGGCTGGTCTTACTATTATCTTTTCTTTCGAAAAGGGTTTTGAAGGTTAAACAAGTGGTTGGAGTTTACTCACACCAGTCCCATGACTGACCCAGAGTTTGTTTTGTTTTGTTTTCCCTAAACTCTTGGGTGCCCAAATTTGTACGGGCAGTCAAGTGTTTCAGGCTTTTACAGATACACTTGGAGGAGCTTGAAGCAGGAGGCTTCAACGTTAGTTATTTAGAGTTACTTCCGCTGGATCAAAGGTTATGTGTACTCTGATGATGGTATGTGTATATGTACCAAACAGTTTTGTATTTCAAAAGTTATGTTATATAATATATTTTATTCGTTCCGCTGTGAGTTGTGATCTTCGTTTTTCTCCTATTCTAATATTTCTTTCTTTCTCTTTCTCATCCTCTAACTTCTTTCTAATAATGAGTCGTATTTCTGGGTTATTTGGGTTGGACGTGTGGTGTATTTAGTCAACTCAGATAGCCGGATTTGCGGGTCACTACAGTTGGTATCAGAGCTTAGGTTGAGTGAATACCTAGGCTTGTGTGGCATGTGCTCATTAGAGATAGGGTCAGTAGTGCCCTAGAATGAGTTGAGCGTATATATACGAGAGAGCGTATTTGTAAATGGATATAAAAGTTGTTTTATATTGTGTTGGCTAGTCTGTTGAGTGGTTTATGAATTCTGGTCGAATCGTGGGACGCCACGACGTCGATAGGAGTTTGTAAACACTTGGACAGAAGAATCGACATAATATTGTTTTAAAGAGGGTAAATGAAATAATTTTACCCAAGATTCTATTTTGATATAGAAGAATAATTTTCTAGAATTATTATATGGATGTGTTGGATGTTGACTTTATAATCAAATGAGATTATAAATTTAGAATGGTTATTTATAACCAAAATAGAATTTGTATAATATATACAAATGAGATGAATTAGAATTAAATTCAAACCAGAGTTAAGAATTCAAAATCCTGGGAAGTTGAAAAATATTTTTCAAAGTATATTAAAATGATATAGATTTGTTTTAAAGGATTTGAAAGAAAATCATGGATTTAGAAATGATAAAGCACTGAACTCACTTCAGTGGCTGGGAAATTATTCTGATGATGATTGCAACATCATCAGTGTTCATTTCCGAGTTTCTAAGTGATGGATTGCTACCTTAGAAAATTTTGATGGAAATTTGTTTTGAAAGAAAACGAGTGGGTTTGAAAATTCAAATGTTTTGAATTTGAAATGAAAATAAATATATGTATATATTTATGGGATTTCAAAGGAATTTGAAAAGAAAAACCCAGGAATTTGAATTCTGGAATTTAAATTTAACTTAAGCAAGTTAAATGGATTGAAGTAAATCAATTGACTAGAATCAATTTGAATTGGTTTAGTGGAATATAGATTGGATATAAATAGATTGATCGTAGATCATTCGAATTAAGTGAAGGAAGGCTAAAAGTTTTGGTGGAATTAAAATTGTTGGAATATGAGGAGTTGAGTTTCAACATAAGTGAGTTTTTGAAAAGTAATAGATTTGTACCATTTTTCTACCTTAGCAATTTCGAGGACGAAATTATTTTAAGGGGGGAAGAATGTAACGACCCAGATTTTTGAACAGTTTAGTTTAAATATTTAGTATGGTTTTAAATATTGAATTCATAATATAAATGGTATTTTATTTTGTTATCGATTAAATAATCGAAATATGATTTATTTTGATAATTATCGTAATATGAAACAGTAACAATTGAATTCAGAGTTAAAACTGAATTGAAACAATTCAGTTGACTAATATAAAATTCTGTATTGAATTAGAACGATAATATTAATTCATTTTTAATAAAATTAACTGCTTGGAATTGAATTATATTTAGTTTAAACCATTAATTTAAATTGTTATCTCTTCTATATAGTCGAATTAAAATTCAGAATCGGATCCGTTGAATTCAGAACGGCGTTTTAAGCTTATAACGTCAGTCGTTACGACTGAATATCGGTTCAGAATTTCGAGTTAAGGACCACAAGATATTTTTATTATTAAATTAAAATCAAATCAAGTCCATATAAATTTCTTTTCAGGAAAAATGAGCCGACCTAAAATCTCAACGCAGACCTAAAGAAATCAAGCCACCCTATATTTCTTCCTAGCTGAATTTTCTGTCTCATCTCTTCCCTCCAAAGGAATCAGAGAAGTTAATGGTTTGGTACGTCTGTTCCTCCCGTTTTCCCTATAAATTGAACCTTGGTCCTCGTTCTTTCGATTCCAGCTAGTTCATTTCATTTCTTCTTTCGATTCTAATAAAATGGCATCTCCCTCTTTCGCGACTTAGTTCCAAATTCGAAGCTCCCCTCTTTTAAATCCTTTCAATAATTATATTAAATCATTTATTCAATGAAATCACCAATTATTAAATTCGTTTTCCTCATGCGTTCGAGACGCACAATTCCGCACCATCAGAAACTGGTGCGACATGCTTCTTCGATGATCGATTTTGAACCAACGATAACAAAGGCGTTCGATGTTTAAGGGATTTGAGCCCAAGCCGATCAGAAAGTCCACAATTTTAGGGAATTAATGGGTGCGACAAGAATTAAGGGCGGCGAATTAGGGTTTCGAGTTTTGGGGGTTACTGGCAGCATCAGCTCGACACGGTTAGGGGGCAATCCAGTAGAAAACAGTGGAAAGCAACTGGTCCGATGCAGCATGACAATGAAGAGGGCTATAAACTGAAGTTGTTCGGGATGTTGAAAGCTGGTAAGTGTGAGGCTGTTGTCTGATGTAGTGATGTTAGAAAGGAAAAAGGAGATTGTCAGGAAGGTGTTTTGAAATGCCAAAGTGACATGAATGGGTTTTGAGGCTGTTTTAGTAGAAGGAAGATGAGCGCTGAGTGTGTTTTGTCGATTAGTCGAGTTTTTACAAGGCAACAGGTATAAAATTTTACAAAATTAATTATGCATAGAATTTATTTATTTTAAGTGTTTAATCGACAAATAAATTTATTAATCATAGGTGAAATAAATTCATTCAAATAGATGAGTAGCCAAGTCGATATGGCATTTTAAAGGATATTCGACAAACAGAAATCTCGGTGAGTAAATCTCACTCACCTTTTATTTTAATTATTTTTATTCCGTTAAAAATAATTGTCTGTTGCTTGTGTGCATGTTTTATGGTTGTTTTATATATATTAGTTATTTAGGCTATATATATATATATTGGGTTGATTGATTGGTTGGATTCCCGCAGTCTCATTAGCGGATGCCCGCAGTTTTATAGCGGATGATTACCCTATACGCCCCACGCTATGATTAGTGGATGACCTTCTATACCGCGATATTCTGCCACGAAGCAGAATTGGTATTATTTATGTGCTAACATCTGTGGATGCAGGAAAACAGGTTGGAGGAATCCAACAGGATTCCTCAAAAATATATTATCTGTTTGTTTATTTGTTTGCATATATATTGTTATATATGATGTGTTAGAAAAATAAACAATTGGTTGCTTGGTGTGTTTTACCACTGGGCTTAAGTAATGATATTTAAAATTATCGTAAAAAGAATATTGGAAATTTAAAAAGGGAAATTCTATTTTTAAATAGAATTTGAATTTTGAATGGGAATAAAAATATAAACTTGTTTTGAAAAATAAAACAAGTAGTTTCTTTATAAGCGAAGTTTATAAATAGTTCTTTTATAACGAAATTTAAAAATAGTTCTTTTATAACGAAGTTATAAATGAAGTGAAAAGAATTATCATTCGATAATTCAGAAATAGAAATACAAGTGTGAAATTGGGATTTGAAAAGGAATTTCAAATTAGGATTTGAAATGAAATTTTTAAATATATAAATCAAATGAAATTTGATTATAACATTTGAATAGTAGAATTCAAAGGAGTTTAAATATTTGAATTTTAAAAGGAGATTGAATATTAGAAATTCAAATAGAATTTGAATGGACGAAATTAGAATGGAAAAATAGAATTGGAATTCGGGAGATTAAAATAAAATTTGAATTCAAAAGGAATTCAAATAAAGAAATTCAAATAGAAATTTGAATGTAGAATTTCAAAATAAAATTTGAAATATAGAATTTCAAAGAAGAATTAAAAAGAATTGAAATATGGTATTTCAAGGAAGAAATTCAAATGTGAAATTTAAATAGAGATTTGAAATAGAAATTCAAATTTGAACATAGAATTTGAATAAAGAAATTCAAATAGGAATTTGAATATAGAATTTCGAAATAGAATTAGAAATAAACTTTGAAAATAGGATTTCAAAGTAGAATAGTAAATCCAAAGGGTTTGAAATGGAATTTGAATTCAAAGGAATTCAAATGGGTTCGAATAAAGAAATTCCAAGAGGATTTAAATATAAGATTTCAAATCGAAATTTAAAAGGGAGTTTAAATATTTAGATTCAAATATGATTTTCAAGTATAACCATTCAAAAGGGATTTGATTATAGAATTTAAAGTGGAATTTAATTCAAAGGATGTCAAAGGGAATTAAAAATGGAGTTTGAATATCTAAATTCAAGTATGGATTTCAAATATGGAAATTCAAAAAAAGAGTTGAATTAAGGTGGAATTCGAATAAGGAATTTGAAATGGAATTCGAATAAAGGGTTTCAAATGGGATTGGAATACAGGGTTTAAAACTATGGAATTTGAAATGTAAAGATTCAAATGGAATTTGAAATATATGTGAATATATATATATATATATATTAGAGTGGAGTTGAAATTCATTTTAAACGAAGTTTAACGTTCATATTTATAAATATAATTAAAACGAACTCGCCGCAGCGCTGCAGTTCGTAAATCGGCGATTCGAACTTCAATTGAATATATAGAACTCGATTGAAGTCGGAATTCTTTGAAACAAGAAACGTCAGGATCGATTCGATAATAGTTTCCTAATGAAGGAGAAAAATCTGAATTTCGTCGTATAGATTTTGAGTTATATCAAAATCAAAATTTCAAAAATGCAGCGCCAGAAACCATTATAAACCATAATGGATTTTATATATAAATATAAGGATTTTTAAGCAAATAAAAATCCAAAGTCCCATTTTGAGTTAGAAAATAAAGGCGAGCTCAAGTGAAGTAAGTACAGAGATTTTTGAAACAATAAACCTATTGCGATTATTTAGGATTAACTAAGTCAAGTAGAAATTAGTTAACCGAGTTTGAACTAAAATCGAACCTTGAAAAGTAAATGTAGCGTTCGTAAATATATATATATATATATATATATATATTCGAAATCGAACATAGCGCTTAAATTGAAATTTGAATTCAATTATTTGGTAAGTATGTTGAAATACATTTGAAATATGTTATATTCCAATAAACAAGCGAAATAGACCAACGAGTTAATTAACGAGTTAATTAACGAGTTGGGTCAAAACGAGTGTGAAGTTGAAATAAAATTTGACAGGTATAGACATACAAGAGACAGGTATGGGACAAGGATAATGCAGGTATATAAATAATGTGCTCGACAAAGGTACATGTTTAAATTCATATATGGGTTTTATGCGCCGTATCGGCAAGCCGCTTGGCTTCTTCTTTTTCTTTTTGAGATTAGAAGGTACCGGGAAGCTATTTGAAATTTCCCGATGCTCCCGATACAGGGGAGGTTATGGCGAAATTTTCCGGAAATTTAAGGAGTTAGAATATTTTTAAGATATTTTGATAATTTGAAATCATTATATCGACGTATTGAATTCGATAGTAAAGTGAATATAAAAATCGAATGTTGTAAACAAAAGGGGATAGAGATAAGCGATTGGAATTGTTTCCAATTGCAAATAAAGATTTTTCTAATATATAGAAAATAAAAGAAGTTAATATTTGGAAACGTTTTCCAAATGGCGTAAGAGGCAAGATGATTATTGAAAATATTTGGTCAACAAATATTGATAGAGGAAATGGAAAAGTGATTTAATTAATGAAATATTAATTAAAGAGCCCAGTGATTTGTTTGTTATGTTGATTGAACACTTGTTTTTATTCGATAGTTAAATCACAGACTATCGAAGTTTTTGACCATCGTTGTCAATATGGAGAGACCGGTTGGATTACTATCCGTGAACCACTCCGTATCGGCATAAGCGTTGCGAACCAAGTATGCTGAATATATTGAAGACGGAGTGAAGTGCAAGGGCTTTTTCTATTAATAGAAATAGTGCCTTCGGTTTCGTTCAATCCCAGAACGAACGTATATGGACGAATGTCTGACAAAGTATTTCCAATGATCAAATGGGTTGGTCTGTATAAATATATATGGTTGCAACGGATTTATCCCTTAGCATAACATCCAGAATATTTGTGCAAACTCAACTAGTGATTAACGGATCTGACGATGTGGCATTCAAAGTGATTGTGTTATCGATGAATGGTAAGTATGCGTAGCCTCAGGCCTCAACAACCGGGAAAGGACAAAAGTCGGGCAGGCAGCATGGCTATGTGGGTCGCACCCATTAGGGTGTATAATCACCTATCTAGAGAAATTCCTTTTGTTTCTAAATCTATCGATTCTGCCCATTCGGGAAACGGTGGTTTGAGTCCAACCGTTGGTGATATACATTCGATACACTCAAGCGAAATGAGTGGTCGGTCATGTGTGGGCCGGGGTACAAGATGTTCTTGTTGAACCCAGGTGTATTCGCCTCTAGAGATGCACTGTCGGAAGGTGGTCCCATACCTTGTCATGTTGGAAATCCAATCTCCAATAAGCGCCATGCGGGTTTGATTTTATACTATATATGTGGAGCGTGAGATGCAAGCGTTCTGCTATTTGGTTATTTACTTGATGTAGACATTACTATAATATCACTGGATTTTCGTATCAAAGTGTTTTGGGTTATAGTAAGGTAAAAACCGTCCGTGTTTATGTGTGGGCTGGTCTTACTATTATCTTTTCTTTCGAAAAGGGTTTTGAAGGTTAAACAAGTGGTTGGAGTTTACTCACACCAGTCCCATGACTAACCCAGAGTTTGTTTTGTTTTGTTTTCCCTAAACTCTTGGGTGCCCAAATTTGTACGGGCAGTCAAGTGTTTCAGGCTTTTACAGATACACTTGGAGGAGCTTGAAGCAGGAGGCTTCAACGTTAGTTATTTAGAGTTACTTCCGCTGGATCAAAGGTTATGTGTACTCTGATGATGGTATGTGTATATGTACCAAACAGTTTTGTATTTCAAAAGTTATGTTATATAATATATTTTATTCGTTCCGCTGTGAGTTGTGATCTTCGTTTTTCTCCTATTCTAATATTTCTTTCTTTCTCTTTCTCATCCTCTAACTTCTTTCTAATAATGAGTCGTATTTCTGGGTTATTTGGGTTGGACGTGTGGTGTATTTAGTCAACTCAGATAGCCGGATTTGCGGGTCACTACACCCAGGTCCCATCACACAATGCAACGCAAGCCGGAGGATAGGGTTTTCCCTTATAATAGCCAAAGCATGCTTGATATGTTTAAAACAAGTCATTTGATACTATAATAAGTGTATAGTGTTTAAAACAATTTCAATCATAAGTATCAATCATAGACGGCATGGGTACCATATATCATGTCGCCATACTAGGCTCTACAATCAAAACCGCAAAATGTCGTATTGGAAGTTGGATTATCATTTATGATATGGACCGAGGTTAGGGATCGTCCTTACTAATTCGAGAGCCTCTAGTCTGCCCCTCAGGAACAGAACGCATCGTCCCTTGGACTCAGGGCCGGTCCATCGATGTGGATTATAATTCCTGAACACTGTGTTTCCCCGCCCTATGGGGCGTAAATGAGCCAACAAATGACTCCATCGGCTCCACATAGTCACCGATATATCCGAGGTGCCTCGCAACAACAATAACCACATAAGTCAAACTCGTCAGGGCATGTAAAACCACTGATGCCACTTATAACTAGAAAGAAACGCATGCCCCCTGATATCCGTCTCCCGTTTTTGGTTCATACCCTGTGTGAAACTCGTGAATTTAACGCTACACAAAGCTATGCCATAAAGGCTGTGCTTTGATCATCAACCACAAGACTTTGCTTTTCAACAGAAGCCTTGATCAATTGCCACTTAGGCATGCCACAAAGGAAATTCACTCTACGCGTTTGATATCCATCAGTATATATCCCCTGAGCTCGTACGTCTCAGAGAAGGGCATTAAGCAAGAGAATAAATTCTCCGCCGCCAAACAGATATATATTTAATAGAGATCAATCACACAGAATAAAATCCAATGTCAGACACATAGTCCATTTACAAGTTCGTTCTGGGTTTGAACGAAACCGGAGGCACCAAGTACCCCGCATATCCATCGATCTCCAAGTACATCTGGACGATCACTAACTGATTCCCTCCTCTTGGGTGTATGGCCCAATCAAGATCATCATAATCACCCAAACGACGTGAAGACCTCCGGTCTTCGACCACCGGTCTTCGACCACCGTCTTCATCCTCGACACCACGTCGAATCAGTTATTCAGAATGGGATAAACCCGGTCTTTCTGAATAACTCGCGTATATAACAAACAAGTGTTACACAAACACGACATACGCCTCATTCCAATTCATCAGTCACTAACCGTAAATCAACAAGAGAATAATTCCCCAAATATTAACCCCGAAGGCCGAAACCAACATCAGATCAATACCCAGGAAACCGTTCTGCTTAGCTAACCTACAGTTAGTTTCTAAATTTCACATTCTTAGGGAAAGGTTCCCATTAATTTTATCAAAGATAAATTGTTTTAAATTTATTCTTAAATCTTCCTTTGAATATCATTTCAAACTAGTCGGGATTAGCGAACCACACCGAAGTAATCATTTATTCTATTTCCCAATCCCAACCTATTCATCCCATGAAGTAAAACTGGTAATACTTCATATCTAACACCACGGTGTTATCGGTAAATTCAATTACCATTTCACGATCAAATCTAATTAAAGATTAAACTTTCGCCTGGAGCAAAACTGGTGATACTCCATTCTCGATCTTTTCAATCTAATTAAAGATTCATTAAAACTCCACTTGGTTTTAATATTTAACTGGGTTAAAGAACCAATGTCACTTAAAACACGGTTCACGATAAACCTAAAATCACATTCCATTCTATCAGCTTTTAACCGTAAAATAGCAAGTGAGCAATTCCCTAAGTATTAACCCCGAAGGCCGAAACCAACATCAGATCAATACCAAGAAACCATTCAACTTAACTAATCTCCAGTTAGTTTCTGATTTTCTTAACTCCTTTGGGTCTAAGAACAGTATTATTGAAGATACCGTTCACGACAACCCAAAATCACATTCCATTAATTAACGGGTTAAAGAACCAGTGTTATTTAAAACATCGTTCACGATAAACCCCAAAATCAATCCCATTTCAATTCCAATTAAATATTTTTAATTGGTACACTTCATTAAATCTAAATAAAAAGATTTAATCTTTTCCTCAACTGGGTTTAAGAATAGTGTCAGTGAAGACACCATTCATGAGAAAGCCAAATCACATTTGATATTAAATACAAGGCTTTGAATATAAAATATATCGGCTTATATTCAATATCAAATTCTACGACCAACAAATATCATATTGGAAATAACGACATTAATATATCTTTCAAATTCCCATAACAATATCTGTTTCATCACGAATTCCAACATCGAAATATTCCAAAGACAATTTCGATTCAAATCCATTTCCACTTCAATTATTGGAAATTTTGTTGATTTTCAAAACCATTTCAAATTTACTTTATTTATTTTTGAATATAAATAGAATTATAATTCTAGTTCAAAACTAGTTCATTTCGATAAAAATCTATTTTTATCTTTTAAAATATGGAGTTTTTCATCCCAATTCTTCATAAATCATTTCTTATGATTTTACACAAATTATTACTATTTTTAATAATTTTATCAAGGCCCGTGCAGTCGATTTCCATCAACGGCCATCGAACTGCACTTACAACGACTTTTTCCAAATTTGATTTAGACATAATTAAAAATCCAACCGTTAGATTTCAAATCTCTATTATTTCATAGAAAGCTCTTTTCGATACGAACCCAACGGTTTCGGTTTTAGGAGAATCCGACGGCCGGATCTCCCGCAATGTCCATTCGAAGTCAATGGTCGAAATTCACGAACTGCCGCAACGCAGCGCGTTCTATTCAGGCCATTATATATATAATATATATATTATATATATTTCGTTGATTTCCTTTCAAAACGTATTTTATAATTCGTTTCACATTCGTTTTACAAAGCAGTTTCAACTTCATATTCAATTTTAAATCAAAATTGAATTTTTCCTTATAAATTCGTTTTAAATTCATTTCGGTTCAATTCAAATTTCAAATTCATTTCAATTCGAATTCATTTTCTATTCAATTTCTATTCAATTTCAATTCAGTTTAATTCGAATTCATTTTATTTCCAATTCAATTCGAATTCATTTTCTATTCAATTCAATTCGAATTCATTTTATTTTCAATTCAAATTCATTTCAAAATATTCAATTCAATTCGAATTCAGTTTATATTCAATTTCAATTCGAATTCATTTCTATTCAATTTAATTCAAATTCATTTCAAAATATTCAATTCGAATTCATTTTATTTTCAATTCAAATTCATTTCAAAATATTCGATTTAATTCAAATTCATTTTATTTTCAATTCAAATTCATTTCAAAATCTTCGATTTAATTCGAATTCATTTCAAATATCCGATTTTGAAATCACTTCTCGATATTCATTATAAAATTGACAAAATTCACGTTCGCGTTGAAATGGCGTTTAACTACTTAACACGGCTTCCCAATTCAATTTTCATGGAATATTA
This sequence comes from Allium sativum, assembly GCA_030737875.1. Lineage (NCBI taxonomy): Eukaryota > Viridiplantae > Streptophyta > Magnoliopsida > Asparagales > Amaryllidaceae > Allium > Allium sativum. The sequence continues at coordinate 963,797,211 of CM060922.1, forward strand.
TTTTAATTTATTCGATAATTTTGAACTGGAATCAGACACAGTCAATTACCATATAATTTCAGTTATATGGATTTCATCCAATTCATATATACAACAATGACGATAAACAATCAACCATCATCCAAAGTGCGTTCTACACTATATAAGCATCAAATATAAATATTCAACACTTATAACAGTCTATCAATCAATCGATCGACATACAGCTAATTATTGGGATTAGTGTATGTCACATATCATCCCAATACCCGTGTGGGGTTTCAAACAATCAAACGCAGATTTTATTCGTGTAGTTGGGCGATGTGTAAAATTTATCGTCCCAATCAATATCAGCCAAATGTGTGTATATTAACAAATCGTCCGATTTGTTTATATTTATTTCATTTTATATATACGTAAAAAATTCTATTTTTAACTATTTTAACTATATAAATATTTTATTCCATTTCACATCACACAATCAACTACACATCAAAATCAAACAAACAAACAAGCCGTCCATGGTCTGTGGACGATGGGTGTCGGGTGCTACTAAACACCGTCTGCATCCTAGTATATATTTTAACTAGAAAATTAAATTAAAGGTGAGAAGTTCTCACCAAGAGCTAGACCAAAGGCCACGACTCTTCATATGTAGAAAATCTTCGTCGTGCTCGCCCCTTTATCACTTTCGTCACCCGTATTCGCTACATATATAAAAATCACATTTTTATATTCTCTAGTATACAAAAATCTTATTTTTAATTTGCTACTTCATATATGTAAAAATCGAATTTTTATCTAACTAAGGATCATATCTTTATTCCTGCCTTTCACATATAAAAATCAAATCTTTATTCTATGGCATTCCTATAAAAATTATATCTTTATTTCTATTCTATAAAAAATTCATCTTTATTTCTATTCTAAACAAAGTATATTTTCTATTCTAAACAAGGTGTATTTTCTATTCTAAACAAAGTGTATTTTATATTCTAAACAAAGTGTATTTTATATTTTTCAAAACAAATCTACAATCAATGTTATTTCTTATAAAAAAAATCTGATATTTATATTTTTTTAAACTACTTAAGAAAATACAATGTTATTTTATATTTTTATAACCATATTTTAAAAACAAAGTTATATAGGAAAAAAATCGTATTTTTATGTAATGTATCTATAATAAAAAAATCAGTTTTTAAACAATGTTGTTTATTTTTAAAAACCGTATTTTAAAATGCAATTATTTAAATAAAATAATTGGTTTAAATAAAGAAAACAAAACCTTGATTAAATCTGGCCCTTGTTTCTTCTTCCAAAACTGAAAGAACCCCGTACCCTCTTTCTTGCCATCTTCCTCTTTTGGTAATCACACTGCCTACGAACCATTGCTCAAACCGTAGGGATTTAAACCACGGCCACCACCCACGTCCGGATGATCATCAGAGGGTCCCACATCGCGCGCCTTCACGGCGCCTACCAACGCCGGCCATCTCAGGCGGCTCGGTGGCCACCTCCACTGTCCAGCGATGCTCGAACCCGGTCAATTTGGGACCCAATTTGGAGCGATTCACGAACTGTAACCAGGTCATGACCATATGGTTTTTAAGAGATTGAAGTTCTCTTTCATTTTTGATTTGGATCTCGATCTAATTCGAGTTAATTTACGTGAATTTGAGGAGAGAAATCACGAGCAGTTTTCCGCTTCTTGTTTTGAACGAAGGCGGCCCAATTTGGGCATTTGGTTTCTGAAAAGAATTGGGGGGGGGGGGTAATATAAAATTAATATTATTTTTAAATTCCAAAATTACCCCCTATTGATGCGAACTCCAATCCGAACCCAACGACTGTCGCCTCTAGTTAAATACCCCCATTCCGAACACAATGGGATATGTTTCGTAAGCCAATTCGGCGGTTTCGATCAGTTTTTCTTTAAATTAAAATATAAATCAATTATATTGAATTTTAAACGTATATTTCAATTTACTGGGGTCACATACGGACCCTAAAAATTCTAGAAAAATTATTTCTAGCTTCGTATTGACGATATGGTCCTAACAAAACTAATTTCATCAAATTCTGAGACCGTTTGAAAAATGGTCATTTTCTAGTTGACTCGATTTAACTAAAACTGTCAAAACACGTTTAACATCGCCACGCTCACATATTGATTCAGAAAATTATGCAAATTACAACCTAAGAATAATTTGATGTTCCGGATTCAAAAAAAGTGGTTTCGTCGAAAACCGAGGTCGTTTGCAAAATTTCTATTTTTAAGGGCCTTTATATATATTAAAACATATATAAATTCAACAGCGACTTTTCTGAATTTTAAACTGGACATATCTTACACTCTATAAAGTGAAATCTCAGTTTCTTACATCCGTTACAAAGATATGATTAAACAGATTCAGATATTTCTTGTTTCGTCCAATTCCGACTTAAAACGAATCCTGTATATTCATTTGAAATTTAAAATCGAATTTTTGAACTACCGCGCCATTTCAGGCTCGTTATATAATTAAAATAAAATTATTCATTTTAACTTTGCCGAAAATAAATTTTCCGTCGTTATTATTTAAATTAATTCATTTTAAATAATCGAAATTCAATAAAATTGCCAAAATAAATTTTTTAAATTGGCTCAGATTTTCGGGTTATTACAATCTCCCCCACTTAAAACTTTTCGTCCTCGAAAAGGAACGAAGCTGAAAGTTGTTTAACTAATCAACTCAACCTTCAGTATTTTCATTACGTCTTAAGTTCTTCAACATTTCAGTTTCTAAGAACTTTTCAAATTTTTCAAAAATTTGGCTAACACCCTAAAATTTCAAAAAAAAATTCCATAACCTCCCCTGCACCGGGGACTTCGGGATATTTCATATAGCCTCCCATGGCCTTCTTCAATCCAAAAGAAAAAGAAAAAGCCAAGCGGCTAGCCAACCGGCTCATAAAATCATCCAAACCCAAAGAAATACAATAAACATGTACCTATTTGTCGGGCAAACAATTTTATTCCTCTTCTCTAGCCTCCTTGCTATGACCTGTTCAATGTAAGTACATGTATATGTATGCAAATGCGGCTAATTTTCAATACAATTCACTATTTGATATAATTTGGCTAAAGTTTCAACATTTTAATTAATCCAACTATAATCAAACAACACAATCATCAATCAATTAGTTGGTTAGCTTTTCAAATTCATAACTTTGATATATAGTCAAAAAATCAGATTTTTGATGCCAAATCACAACAATAAACCCTATCTAATTTTGGTTCTCACACCAGTCAATTGGAAATATATAGAAATTTCACTTTCGTCACTCGAACATAAATTCTGATGATGATCGATCAATCATCAGAATCATCTCCGGGCGACTACAGTGTGATTCTATACCTACCCAATATATTAAAACTTCGAATACACGCGGATCAGACAAATACGAAAAATCTGTATATACTGGATAGTCCAAATCAATATAAATAAATAATCAAATATGAATAAAATGATTTAAATTTGTAAAAAAAAATTGTTTTCACTTTAAAAATATACTCTTCACACTCGTTCTAGGATACTACTGATCCCATCTCTAACGAGTCATTCCCATTGGATATTACTAATCCAATCTGTGATGAATTCTTTCATTTGATTCTAGTGTGTCTTGTTCTCCGAGCTCTATAAACCAAAGCTCTGATACCAACTGTTACGACCCGAAGTTCCCTGGTAAGGAAAGCCCAGATTGAGTTGAGGACAACACACAAAAGAACGCAGACAGAAGAACATTTCATAGTTAATTACAACAATTCCATCAGAATACAAGAATATACAAAGTAAAATAAATATTACACAGAAAATATCAGAGAATTAAATTACATTTAAATACATCGCAGTGGAAAATAATACAAGACACAACTAGAAGTAATACACGGATACAGAGCTTTCCGAGTATCATTCCAGCTGTAAATTAGGATCCTGTGAATATAAATCTGCAAAACCTAAACTACTAGCTGCCCGTGTCAAAAAATTAGGGCATCCAGAGTTTAGGTTAAAACAATAAACTCCAGGTTAGTCATGTGACTGGTGTGAGAAATAAAACAGTTATTAATCTTTATTTTAAAGTTAGGTAAATCAAGGGACCACGCCGTATAACACGGAATGGGTTTCCTCCCAAGAATACCAGTGCATAAAAAAAACAGGGCAATGCTAAATAAAAAAATGAAGCTATTATAAGACCCATGTCCCATCACACAATGCAACGCAAGCCGGAGGATAGGGTTTTCCCTTATAAAAGCCAAAGCATGCTTGATACGTTTAAAACAAGTCATTTGATACTATAATAAGTGTATAGTGTTTAAAACAATTTCAATCATAAGTATCAATCATAGATGGCATGGGTACCATATATCATGTCGCCATACTATGTTGAGTCAAGGAATTCAAGGTGTTTTGATCAATGACAAGGAGAAATTCAAGATCGACAAAAAGAAGATATTCGATGATATAGGTTGATTATTTAGAGTATGAATGTAGTTATATATGTTAAAATCTATCCTCAAATAATCATATTCTTATATGGTTTGAATATATATATATATATGTTTATACATGTATACACATTCATTGTGCATACTAACAGAAACAGGTCAACCGGTTCATATATAGGCGGTCGACCGTTTCTGTGTAGAATGCACAATGAACGTGCACACATATATATAACGTGCATATATTCAAACACCAGTCTACTGGTCATTTTTTACCAGTCGACTCGTCTACGAACTGAAGCCATCTTTTCGAATAGACACCCTATTTCATCAATGGTTATAATCCTTTCTCTTAGCCAAAAATCATCTCTTTTCATGGTTTCTCTTCACCAATGATTACATCTCTCCATCCTCTATAATATCATCATGAAATCATCATTTTTGAAAATAACAATTCTTTCTATTCTTGCTATCTAAGTGCTGATTTCATTCTTACTCTTTAAAAAGCATTCAAAAGCTCACTATTTTCATATATCGTTATTTGAATCCTTGAATCTATATATTATTCTTTAGATTCAAACAACGATATCATCTTCCAAATCTTCATAATATCAAAATCATATTTGAGGATAATATTATAGGAAGGTTGTACACGAATTGACAAATTCGTGTTATTAAGAACACACATTGTCAAAATACAAGTTTATATCTTGTTTGAAGCCCTCGGTGTTGTAAGAGGCGAGTTTGTGAAGTCCTCGGTGTTGTAAAAGGTGAGTTGTGAGGTCCTCGGTGTTGTAAGAGGCGAGTTGTGAAGTCCTCATGTTGATAGAGGCGTGGAATCCCGTTCGGCTGCTCGGGTGTTGTGAACCTGTTTTCCTCAGGGTTAAGTGAGGATAGTGTTTAGTGAAATTCCAGATAGGAGATCTGGGACTGGACGTAGGACGGTGCTCCGAACCAGTATAAAATTCCCTGGTGTGATTTTTCTATTACTGCATTTACTTATCTGTGATATTGCTACTGTGAGATCTTTCTTAGTATATATTATATATTCCGCATATCCATATTACTGATCCTGCCTAAAGTCGTCTATCGACACTTCCACTTGGTATCAGAGCTATGGTCATCTCATAACCGTAACACAGTTATTTGATATATTCTAGTAATATGGCAAATACGCAAGCACTAGTAACACCACTTACACAGAAGGTCAGTCAACACAAAGACCTCCTTTCTTTAATGGCCTAAACTATAGCTATTGGGAAACACGTATGGCTTTTTATATGCAATCAACAAGTTATGATGCTTGGAATGCTACTCAGAAAGAAATAGTCAATCCAACAACTGAGTATGCAGAATGGACAGCTGCTGAGAAAACCGCAGCTACTGTAAATGCAAAAGCAATAAATATGTTGTTTTGTGCATTAGATCAAAACGAATATAACCGTGTTAGCATCTGTACCTCTGCATATCAAATTTGGCAAATGCTAAAAACCACTCATGAAGGTACTAACAAGGTTAAACAAGCAAAAATAGCTTTGTTGAAAAGTCAATTTCAAAATTTCAAAATGAAGCCGAATGAAACAATCAATGAGATGTATTAAAGGTTTCAAACCATTCATCATGCTCTTATCGGTTTAGGACAAAAATATTCTGATTTTGATGTAGTTTCAACAGTCCTACATTCACTGACTAATGAATGGGAAGGAAAAGTATTAGCAATAGAAGAAGCTAATGATCTTTCCACCATGAAGCCATTTGAATTGGTAGGAAACCTTATGTCCTATGAAGCAAACTTGCAGGCTCGAAAAGAACAAAAAGAAGAAAAGAAAAATGTAGCTTTTCATACTGAGAAAGATGAAGACGTCTCAGATTTCGAAGATAAGGATCTAGCATTCATTGCAAAGGATTCAAAAAATTCTTAAAGCAACGAAAAGCTAGTCAATACAACAGAAAGAAGTTCAGATCAAATAAGCCATCATCGTCAAATGTAGAATGCTTTAACTATCATAAGAAGGGACACATGCAAAATGATTGTCCAGAACAAAAGAAGAAGACAGAAAATGACAAGTTCAAACACAAAAAGGACAAGTCAAAGAAACGGGCATTCTCAGTGACATGGAATGATTCAGACTCATCTTCATCTGATAATGAAAGTGACTCAGACAATGAACAAGCTAATGTATGCTTTATGGCTAAAGAAGATGAGGTACAAATTCCGACTTTTGAAGAAATTCTAGATATAAATGCTGAGTTAATGTATAAATTTAAAGATGTAAAACGACAATGCAAGCAAGCTCAAGCTGATTTAAGTAGAGCAGAATTTGAACGAGATATGTTAAAAGATGAGAAGAAAATATTAGAGGAGGAACTTGAAAAATCTCAAGAATCATCATCTAATATTGATTCTCAACTATCTCTTTTGAGTCAAGAAATTGAAACTCAAAAAGAGAAAAATGATGCTCTAGCTACCGAAAATCATGAGCTTAAGGCAAAAGTCAAGATGTTAGACCTTGAAAAAGCTAGTTTACAAAAAAAGTTAGACGACATTACTCAAAATGTTTTTAACTTTAACAAAGGTCGAGAAAATTTGACAAAAATTATTGAAAATTCACAAACTGCTACAAATAAACAAGGTTTGGGATATAAGAAACAAGTTATCAAGAAACATCTTGGTAAAAGAAAAAGGAAAAATAAGGAAGTACAAGAAACTAAAGCTAAGAAAAATCTTAGTTTATTATATTCCAAACCAAAACCGATTGTGAATTTTCAAAAGAAGAATGTCAAATATATAAAAATGTGGGTTCCTAAAACAAATAACAATTTGATTAGGAACAAGTACATTCAAAAAAGTTTGAGTTATGTGCATCATAATCCAAATTATATATATAAAGGGGATACCGGACCCGCATGGGTTTGGACTCCTAAGACCTAACTCTTAGGACCCTATAAAAAGGTGGGTATCATGGACTTAATTTTATTTTTTGCAGGTCCCACTTAAGAAAAGAGGAAAGTGGATACTAGACAGTGGTTGCTCGAAGCATATGACTGGAGACAAGAGCTTATTAACAAATATCACTTATTCAGATGGTGGCTCAGTCATTTTTGGAGATAATTCAAAAGGCTATATCATCGGCAAAGGCGATGTGAGCAATTACGGTACATCAAACTTACCTCTTATTACTAATGTCATGCTAGTTAGGAATTTGAAACATAATTTACTATGTATCAGTCAATTGTGCGACAAAGGTTTTATCATTTCTTTTTCGGACAATAAATGTAGTATTTTAGATAAAGATCGAAATATAGCTTTTGAAGGATATAGAGATAGAAACATCTATATTCTGAATATGAATACCAATCATAATTCAGATATGTGTCTTGTAGCAAATGATAATGATCCATGTCTATGGCATAAACGTTTCTATCACATAAACTTCAGAACTATTGACATGCTAGCCAAGAATGATCTAGTTAAAGGACTACCCAAAGTAAGCTTTAAGGTAGATAATCTTTGTGATGCATGTCAATTAGGAAAATTGACCAAATCGTCTTTCAAATCAAAGAAAGTCATATCAATGTTACAACCATTGGAGCTATTACATATGGATTTATTTGGACGAACACAGGTTCAGTAAATAAATCATAATCGATATGTGTTTGTAATTGTTGACGATTACTCTCGATATACATGGGTAATTTTCTTGAAAAGCAAAAGTGACACTTTCAAACATTTCAAATCCTTCATCAAAAGAATTCAAAAATCAAAAGGGATTAAAGTTAAAAACATAAGAAGTGATCATGGCGGAGAGTTCGAAAATAATGATTTTGAACATTTTCGCACAAAGAAAGGTATAAATCATAATTTTTCGTTTCCTAGAACTCCACAACAAAACGGAGTTGTAGAACGGAAAAATTGGACTTTATAAGAATGTGCAAGAACATTATTAAATGGATCCACTCTACCAAAATATTTTTGGGCAGAAGCTGTTGCAACTGCGTGTTATGTTTTGAATCGTGTATCTATTCGACCTCTGACCAAAAATACATCCTATGAGCTATTTAATCAAAGAAAACCAAATATCTCATATTTCAAAGTTTTCGGTTCTAAATGCTTTATTTTAAATACAAAAGACCATCTTGGAAAATTTGATTCCAAATCCGATGAAGGAATATTTGTCGGATACTCGGAACGAAGCAAGGCCTATCGTATATTTAACAAGAGAACTAAAACTATTGAAGAATCACTTCATGTTTCTTTTGATGAATTTTTTAAATCATCTCGTACCGTATCAGATGGCGAAGAAACCATAGTCACTGATAATCCTGTCATAAAAAATAACGACTCTGACTCAGAAATTGTTGATGATATCCCTCAACCTGCTGTGATACCTTCTCCACCAAGATTTAGATCTCCTCCGAGAATTCTAAGAGATCATCCAGTTCAAAATGTTATTGGAGAAGTAACATCACAAATTAGAACAATAAGTCAACTAAATCAAATGGGTCATGTCGCATTCCTTTCAAATATCGAACCTAAGAATCCGAAAGAAGCTGCTACTGATGATTACTGGATCATTGCCATGCAAGAAGAACTAAATCAGTTCGAGCGCAATGATGTCTGGGAACTTGTTCAAAGACCAACTGATCAGTCAGTCATTGGTACGAAATGGGTCTATAAAAATAAGGATGACGAACAAGGAAATATAACCAAAAATAAAGCAAGATTAGTAGCACAAGGATAAAATCAGGAAGAAGATATCGATTATGAAGAAACCTTTGCTCCCGTAGCTCGATTAGAAGCTATTCGAATTTTACTGTCCTTTGCTTATCATCATGATTTTAAACTTTATCAAATGGATGTCAAAAGTGCATTTTTAAATGGATTTATCAAAGAGAATGTATATGTCGAACAACCTCCTTTGTTCGTACATGAGAAATATCCTGATCACGTATATAAACTTAAGAAAGCTTTATATGGATTGAAACAAGCACCTCGTGCTTGGTATGAATGATTAAGAAGCTGTCTTATCGATTCTGGATTTCAAATTGGTAAAGTTGATCAGACTCTATTCATTAAACATTCTCAAAAAGATATATTAGTTATCCAAATATATGTAGACGACATTATCTTTGGTTCAACAAACGACGAACTTTGCAAAGAGTTTGCAAATATTATGACCAAAGAATTTGAAATGTCTCATATGGGAGAACTATCGTATTTCCTTGGTCTTCAAATCAAACAACTTTCTAACGGTATTTTTATTAGTTAAGAAAAATACTGTGGAAACTTAGTCAAACGCTTCGGTTTAGAAAATACCTCTGGTAAACCAACTCCTATGAGTACGACCACACATCTTGAAAAAGATGAACATGGTAAGAATGTTGACCAGAAGTTATATAGAAGCACGATTGGTTCTCTCCTGTATCTTACCGCGAGTCGTCCTGATATTATGATGAGTGCTTGTTTATGTGCAAGGTTTCAAGCTAATCCTAAAGAATCACATTTACGAGCTGTAAAACGAATAATACGATATCTTAATAACACCAAAGACTTTGGTCTTTTCTACCCGAAATATTGTCCATTTGAATTAGTATCATATAGCGATGCTGATTTCGGTGGCTCTTGCACGGATAGAAAGTGTTGACCCTCTTTTTAGTCAAAGCAGTCACACATGGAATCTCTTCTCAACAATACACTCAAGCGTTGGGAATATTGTCAGAAGACATGAAGTGATTTGGTCGAAATCGCATCACAAACAAAGAAAGGCCCAAAACTCCTACCAGACGGCCTCTTTTGGGCCTGAAAACAGCGATTACGGAGCTGAGCTCCATAAATCTTGTAGATCTCTGAATCAGCTTCAGTTTGAGCTTTGGTTTGGCTCAATCGGACTTAAGGTTTGAAAGTTACGCCCGTTTGCGTGAACGCATACAGAATCGGAAACTTGGAATTTGGAAATTGGCTTGACCTCCCGGATCGGATTGGACCTGCTCCGACTCCTCTCTTCGAAGAAGCATAGCATTGGATGGTTTTGGTAGAGCTCTGACTCGGTTCGGATCGGGTGGAATGGAGCAATCCGACCCGCTTCGCATCGGATCCTCACAAGAGCACAAAGTCTTCGGGTTGAAGACACCAACTCGGTTCGGATCGGGCAACCGAACCGACCCGCCTTACACACTGCACTGAAGTGCTTCCACTCTTCGGATCGAAGACACCAACTCGGTTCGGATCGGATGTCCGAACCGACCCGCCTTGCACCAGATGTATAGCAACACGTCTCGCCTTCGGTTGGAATGCTCCGGATCGGTTCGGAAGGAAGAGGACCCTAACCGAACCGCTTCGACCTGCTGCTACACCTCAACTTTGACCTTTTCTCAAGGAGTAACTACCTCCTATTAATCCGGATCGAGCTCCACCTGTCCTAGCACGATCTGAAGACCATTTCTCCACTGCTTCCGAGATCACCTCAGGGCCTGCCACGTGCCCCTCCGATCCGATCCGATTCAGGACTCCCAGAGGCTCCTCTACGCCTATAAATACACCATAACATGGTCATTTCAAGGGACTTTTCCGGCACTAACACCTCCCGACCTCCATTACCAAGTATTCAAGGACTATGGGTACTCCTCAACTCAATCAAACACGAGGCTATCGTGCATAAATTCAATCTCTTTTCTCCTCTTCTTCATCACAACACAAGGCTATTTTGTATAATCGAATCTCACGGATTGTGAGACACCATTGTAATTGTATTTCCTCAGGATAAGAGAAACTATAAAGTTGACGTAGGCTTGGATTGAGCTGAACCACTATAAAAATCTCGTGTGTTCCCTGTTTTTACTGCTTTTTATCTGTAATCTGTGATTTGTGAGGATTTCACATAGAGTTTGGGTGTTAGGCCCAAATTTCGGTCTAACATTTTGGCGCGCCAGGTAGGGGGTCATGCGATACAACTACTTCTACTGGCTTGAACGGAAGCGGATTATTTGGCTATTGGATCAATGGTCAAGCGAAAGAAAGAGGAACCTTCTCTCGTGCTGACGATGTTGGCACTGAAGGCACAAGGAATGAGGCAAGCCAGGAGGCTTCCTCTCATGAAAATCCATCAGCATACTTAACCCGAGATGAAATGGATGGCGTTCTCGCTGAATTGAGAACTCAAATGGCAAGGCAAGATGATCTCCTCCGCAAACAACAGGAGATGATCGACCAATTCTTCACTCGGATGGAAGGAAGGCTGAGCGGCAATGCACAACTCACTGGAAATGGTACTGAAATGGCTCCAGCAGGAATAACAAACCGGATCGGCTCGGACCCGATCCGAACAACAACCCTGCATGAGCCTGGGGGCAGCAGCCTCCCCTCTGGAAATCAAGGCTTCGCTCCAGCACGACCTACATCCGCACCGGTTCGGGTCGAAAATACCACACAAATTCAGCATCAAGCTCCCCGGTTCGGAACAGGCGAACCTGTTCGGATCGGCACCTCCGATCCGAACCGTGCACCCCTCCATAACTTCCCTCGCTTCTCCGAGCCGCAGCAAGGGGGCACCTCCGAACCGAACCGGATGACCTGCCAAGCTCCTTATACCCTTCCACACACTTCTGAACTTAACGCTGGGGGCACCAGCTTTGGACTTGTCAACTTGCAACAGCTCTTTGAAGGCGATCGGCTCGCCCGCCTTATTGAACGCCTTTTGAGAGGCCGCATTTATTAGAATGACATGGATGATGTCAATCACAATCCATTCACACAGGAAATCAGGAATTCCCGCAATCCTCCAGATTTCAAACTTCCACAACTGGAACCCTACAACGGCAGGGCAGATCCTACCGTGCACCTAATGCGCTATAAACGGCATATGGAAGTTCAATCGGCGTCGGAAAATGTCATGGCTAAATGCTTTCCCCTCTTTTTGACTGATATTGCTTCTATGTGGTTTCGGCAGCTGGAATCTGAATCGATCAACAGCTGTAACATGTTGGTCGCTCGCTTTATTGAACAATTTCGGGTCTATATCGCTCGACCCAAGAATGTAATGTCACTAACTACAATCAAGCAGAGGCCTAAAGAAACTCTGCGGTCATTTCTGAAAAGATTCAACGTTGCAGCAGCATCAGTTGATCGACCTGAGCCATCTATGGTATTGATGGCGGCAGTATCCGGCGTTCTAGACAACTCGGAGTTCAAAAAACCTTGTACCGGGACCCACCAAGGAATCTCAGCGAATTCTACCTTGAGTCGGATAGGTTTTTGCGTGAAGAAGACACAACCTTTGAGAAGAAAGTTCTCGATGTTAACATGCTCAAAGACGGAGAACCGTCTGATTCTGATAAAGGCAAAGGAAAAGCTGCCGTCAAGAATGACCGTAACGGTCAGCCTCGAAGAGGGCCCAAATATGAAAAGTACACATAACTCAACTCGTCACTAACCGACATCTACGTGAACACAAACGGTGACGTCTCCTATCCAAAGCCTCCCAGGAGGGAGCCATCGCAAAGAGAACGCAATTCTGGGAAATATTGCATATTTCACGATATGGACGGTCATGACACAAATGACTGTAGACACTTACGAGATCTGATTGAGGAACGGGTTAGACGTGGAGAGCTACCCGAGTATGTGAAACAACCAACAACACCTGTACCTGTGCTGCCACCACCTGCTCCTCGGAGAGGGAATGACCCTGGAACGAGCTCCCATCGGCTCGTCATCAACTGATCTGGATTGGATCATTCTGCGTTTTCAGCATTTCTTAGGATTTAAGATATGTATCTTTGCTTTCTTTAGGTTTTCCGATTGGCTAAATCGGAGTACACACGTTCGGGGTTAGGATTTAGCTCCAAATCGTGCTCTGCACTCGATGACAAACCAATCAGGATTTGCTTTGGTTTTGTACTTTGGATTGAATAAGGAAGGAATTTCCGAGCATGGATTATGTTTGGCAATTTAAGTATCCTGTCAGGTTGTTGCAGGGTTCTCAATCTCAACTAAAGTATGGCTTATACTTATCTCGGACCCCTAGGCATGGATTATGCCTAGGGACAGACTGTCTTGTCAGGTTTTGACAAGCATAGCTCTATCCCGACATGAGTATGGATTGTACTCACTAGGATTCTTAAGTATGGACTATACTCTGGAATGGCTTATTGTCTTGTCAGGATTTGGCAAAGGAACTCAATAAAACTCGAGTATGGTTTATGCTCAGTTTGAACTTCCTGGTATGGCTTATACCCGGAAGGTTAGGTCCCTTGTCAGGTTTTGGCAGGATGATTCGAACGTATCTTGAGTATGGTTTATGCTCAAACAAATGCCCAAGCATGGTTTATGCTCGAAAAAGTAATGGGTTTTGTTAGGTTTGAACATAGCTGTTTGCTTTCTCTTCTTCGCAGGTATGGATTATACTTGCAGCTGCCAGGCCCGACGTGGCCTTGGATTATCCAGAACACATCTTCCTTCAACCAACAAGATATGTTCTGGGGGGTAAAATGTTGACCCGCTTTTTAGTCAAAGCAGTCACACATGGAATCTCTTCTCAACAATACACTCAAGCGTTGGGAATATCGTCAGAAGACATGAAGTGATTTGGTCGAAATCGCATCACAAACAAAGAAAGGCCCAGAACTCCTACCAGATGGCCTCTTTTGGGACCGAAAACAGCGATTACGGAGATGATCTCCATAACTCTTGTAGATCTCTGAATAAGCTTCAGTTTGAGCTTTGGTTTGGCTCAATCGGACTTACGGTTTGAAAGTTACGCCCGTTTCCGTGAACGCATACAGAATCGGAAACTTGGAATTTGGAAATTGGCTTGACCTCCCGGATTGGATCGGACATGCTCCGACTCCTCTCTTCGAAGAAGCATAGCATTTGATGGTTTTGGCAGAGCTCTAACTCGGTTCGGATCGGGTGGAATGGAGCAATCCAACCCGCTTCGCATCGGATCCTCACAAGAGCACAAAGTCTTCGGGTTGAAGACACCAACTCGGTTCGGATCGGGCAACCGAACCTACCCGCCTTACACACTGCACTGAAGTGCTTCCACACTTCGGATCGAAGACACCAACTCGGTTCGGATCGGATGTACGCACCGACCCGCCTTGCACCAGATGTATAGCAACACGTCTCGCCTTCGGTTGGAATGCTCCGGATCGGTTCGGAAGGAAGAGGACCCGAACCGAACCGCTTCGACCTGCTGCTACACCTCAACTTTGACCTGTTCACAAGGAGTAACTACCTCCTATTAATCCGGATCGAGCTCCACCTGTCCTAGCACGATCTGAAGACCATTTCTCCACTGCTTCCGAGATCACCTCAGGGCCTGCCACGTGCCCCTCCGATCCGATCCGATTCAAGACTCCCAGAGGCTCCTCTACGCCTATAAATACACCATAACATGGTCATTTCAAGGGACTTTTCCGGCACTAACACCTCCCGACCTCCATTACCAAGTATTCAAGGACTTTGGGTACTCCTCAACTCAATCAAACACGAGGCTATCGTGCATAAATTCAATCTCTTTTCTCCTCTTCTTCATCACAACACAAGGCTATTGTGTATAATCGAATCTCACGGATTGTGAGACACCATTGTAATTGTAATTCCTCGGGATATGAGAAACTATAAAGTGGACGTAGGCTTGGATTGAGACGAACCACTATAAAAATCTCGTGTGTTCCTTGTTTTTACTGCTTTTTATCTGTAATATGTGATTTGTGAGGATTTCACATAGAGTTTGGGTGTTAGGCCCAAATTTCGGTCTAACATTTTGGCGTGCCAGGTAGGGGGTCATGCGATACAACTTCTTCTACTGGCTTGAACGGAAGCGGATTATTTGGCTATTGGATCAATGGTCAAGCGAAAGAAAGACGGAACCTTCTCTCGTGCTGACGATGTTGGCACTGAAGGCACAAGGAATGAGGCAAGCCAGGAGGCTTCCTCTCATGAAAATCCATCAGCATACTTAACCCGAGATGAAATGGATGGCGTTCTCGCTGAATTGAGAACTCAAATGGCAAGGCAAGATGATCTCCTCCGCAAACAACAGGAGATGATCGACCAATTCTTCGCTCGGATGGAAGGAAGGCCGCGCGACAATGCACAACTCACTGGAAATGGTACTGAAATGGCTCCAGCAGGAATTACAAACCGGATCGGCTCGGATCCGATCCGAACCGAGGGCCAAAATCTAAATCCAACGCAGACGGAAATGGGGGACATTCCCCACCGGATCGGTTCGGACCCGATCCGAACAACAACCCTGCATGAGCCTGGGGGCAGCAGCCTCCCCTCTTGAAATCAAGGCTTCGCTCTAGCACGACCTACATCCGCACCGGTTCGGGTCGGAAATACCACACAAATTCAACATCAAACTCCCCGGTTCGGAACAGGAGAACCTGTTCGGATCGGCACCACCGATCCGAACCGTGCACCCCTCCATAACCTCCCTCGCTTCTCCGAGCCGCAGCAAGGTGGCACCTCCGAACCGAACCGGATGACCTGCCAAGCTCCTTATACTATTCCACACACTTCTGAACTTAACGCTGGGGGCACCAGCTCTGGACTTGTCAACTTGCAACAGCTCTTTGAAGGCGATTGGCTTGCCAGCCTTATTGAACGCCTTTCGAGAGGCCGCATTTATCAGAATGACATGGATGATGTCAATCGCAATCCATTCATACAGGAAATCAGGAATTCTCGCAATCCTCCAGATTTCAAACTTCCACAACTGGAACCCTACAACGGCAGGGCAGATCCTACCGTGCACCTAATGCGCTATAAACGGCATATGGAAGTTCAATCGGCGTCGGAAAACGTCATGGCTAAATGCTTTCCCCTCTTTTTGACTGATATTGCTTCTATGTGGTTTCGGCAGCTGGAATCTGAATCGATCAACAGCTGGAACATGTTGGTCGCTCGCTTTATTGAACAATTTCAGGTCCATATCGCTCGACCCAAGAATGTAATGTCACTAACTACAATCAAGCAGAGGCCTAAAGAAACTCTGCGGTCATTTCTGGAAAGATTCAACATTGCAGCAGCATCAGTTGATCGACCTGAGCCATCTATGGTATTGATGGCGGCAGTATCCGGCGTTCTAGACAACTCGGAGTTCAAAAAATCCTTGTACCGGGACCCACCAAGGAATCTCAGCGAATTCTACCTTGAGTCGGATAGGTTTTTGCATGAAGAAGACACAACCTCCGAGAAGAAAGTTCTCGATGTTAACATGCTCAAAGACGGAGAACCGTCTGATTCTAATAAAGGCAAAGGAAAAGCTGCCGTCAAGAATGACCCTAAAGCTCAGCCCCGAAGAGGGCCCAAATATGAAAAGTACACAGAACTCAACTCATCACTAACCGACATCTACGTGAACACAAACGGTAACGTCTCCTATCCAAAGGCTCCCAGGAGAGAGCCATCGCAAAGAGAACGCGATTCTGGGAAATATTGCATATTTCACGATATGGACGGTCATGACACAAATGACTGTAGACACTTACGAGATCTGATTGAGGAACGGGTTAGACGTGGAGAGCTACCCGAGTATGTGAAACAACCAACAACACCTGTAACTGTGCTGCCACCACCTTCTCCCTGGAGAGGGAATGACCCTGGAACGAGCTCCCATCGGCTCGTCATCAACTGATCTGGATTGGATCTTTCTGTGTTTTCAGCATTTCTTAGGATTTAAGATATGTCTCTTTGCTTTCTTTAAGTTTTCCGATTGGCTAAATCGGAGTACACACGTTCGGGGATAGGATTTAGCTCCAAATCGTGATCTGCACTCGATGACAAACCAATCAGGATTTGCTTTGGTTTTGTACTTTGGATTGAATAAGGAAGGACTTTCCGAGCATGGATTATGTTTGGCAATTTAAGTATCCTGTCAGGTTGTGGCAGGATTCTCAATCTCAACTAAAGTATGGCTTATACTTATCTCGGACCCCTAGGCATGGATTATGCCTAGGGACACACTGTCTTGTCAGGTTTTGGCAAGCATAGCTCTATTCCGACATGAGTATGGATTGTACTCACTAGCATTCTTAAGTATGGACTATACTCTGGAATGGCTTATTGTCTTGTCAGGATTTGGAAAAGGAACTCAATAAAACTCGAGTATGGTTTATGCTCAGTTTGAACTTCCTGGTATGGCTTATACCCGGAAGGTTAGGTCCCTTGTCAGGTTTTGGCAGGATGATTCGAACGTATCTTGAGTATGGTTTATGCTCAAACAAACGCCCAAGCATGGTTTACGCTCGAAAAAGTAATGGGTTTTGTTAGGTTTTAACATAGCTGTTTGCTTTCTCTTCTTCGCAGGTATGGATTATACTTGCAGCTGGCAGGCCCGGCGTGGCCTTGGATTATCCAGAACACATCTTCCTTCAACCAGCAAGATATGTTCTGGGGGGTAAAATGTTGACCCGCTTTTTAGTCAAAGCAGTCACACATGGAATCTCTTCTCAACAATACACTCAAGCGTTGGGAATATCGTCAGAAGACATGAAGTGATTTGGTCGAAATCGCATCACAAACAAAGAAAGGCCCAGAACTCCTACCAGACGGCCTCTTTTGGGCCCGAAAACAGCGACTACAGAGCTAAGCTCCGTAACTCCGGTAGATCTCTGAATCAGCTTCTGTTTGAGCTTTGGTTTGGCTCAATCGGACTTACGGTTTGAAAGTTACGCCTGTTTCCGTGAACGCATACAGAATCGGAAACTTGGAATTTGGAAATTGGCTTGACCTCCCGGATCGGATCGGACCTGCTCCGACTCCTCTCTTCGAAGAAGCATAGCATTGGATGGTTTTGGAAGAGCTCTGACTCGGTTCGGATCGGGTGGAATGGAGCAATCCGACCCGCTTCGCATCGGATCCTCACAAGAGCACAAAGTCTTCGGGTTGAAGACACCAACTCGGTTCGGATCGGGCAACCGAACCGACCCGCCTTACACACTGCACTGAAGTGCTTCCACTCTTCGGATCGAAGACACCAACTCAGTTCGGATCGGATGTCCGAACCGACCCGCCTTGCACCAGATGTATAGCAACACGTCTCGCCTTCGGTTGGAATGCTCCGGATCGGTTCGGAAGGAAGAGGACCCGAACCGAACCGCTTCGACCTGCTGCTACACCTCAACTTTGACCTGTTCTCAAGGAGTAACTACCTCCTATTAATCCGGATCGAGCTCCACCTGTCCTAGCACGATCTGAAGACCATTTCTCCACTGCTTCCGAGATCACCTCAGGGCCTGCCACGTGCCCCTCCGATCCGATCCGATTCAGGACTCCCAGAGGCTCCTCTACACCTATAAATACACCATAACATGGTCATTTCAAGGGACTTTTCCGGCACTAACACCTCCCGACCTCCATTACCAAGTATTCAAGGAATTTGGGTACTCCACAACTCAATCAAACACGAGGCTATCATGCATAAATTCAATCTCTTTTCTCCTCTTCTTCATCACAACACAAGGCTATTGTGTATAATCGAATCTCACGGATTGTGAGACACCATTGTAATTGTAATTCCTCAGGATAAGAGAAACTATAAAGTTGACGTAGGCTTGGATTGAGCCGAACCACTATAAAAATCTCGTGTGTTCCCTGTTTTTACTGCTTTTTATCTGTAATCTGTGATTTGTGAGGATTTCACATAGAGTTTGGGTGTTAGGCCCAAATTTCGGTCTAACATTTTGGCGCGCCAGGTAGGGGGTCATGCGATACAACTACTTCTACTGGCTTGAACGGAAGCGGATTATTTGGCTATTGGATCAATGGTCAAGCGAAAGAAAGAGGAACCTTCTCTCGTGCTGACGATGTTGGCACTGAAGGCATAAGGAATAAGGCAAGCCAGGAGGCTTCCTCTCATGAAAATCCATCAGCATACTTAACCCGAGATGAAATGGATGGCGTTCTCGCTGAATTGAGAACTCAAATGGCAAGGCAAGATGATCTCCTCCGCAAACAACAGGAGATGATCGACCAATTCTTTGCTCGGATGGAAGGAAGGCTGAGCGGCAATGCACAACTCACTGGAAATGGTACTGAAATGGCTCCAACAGGAATAACAAACCGATTCGGCTCGGATCCGATCCGAACCGAGGGCCAAAATCTGAATCCAACGCAGACGGAAATGGGGGACATTCCCCACCGGATCGGTTCGGACCCGATCCGAACAACAACCCTGCATGAGCCTGGCGGCAGCAGCCTCCCCTCTGGAAATCAAGGCTTCGCTCCAGCACAAGCTACATCCGCACCGGTTCGGGTCGAAAATACCACACAAATTCAGCATCAAGCTCCCCGGTTCGGAACAGGCGAACCTGTTCGGATCGGCACCTCCGATCCGAACCGTGCACCCCTCCATAACTTCCCTCGCTTCTCCGAGCCGCAGTTAGGGGGCACCTCCGAACCGAACCGGATGACCTGCCAAGCTCCTTATACCCTTCCACACACTTCTGAACTTAACGCTGGGGGCACCAGCTCTAGACTTGTCAACTTGCAACAGCCCTTTGAAGGCGATCGGCTCGCCCGCCTTATTGAACGCCTTTCGAGAGGCCGCATTTATTAGAATGACATGGATGATGTCAATCACAATCCATTCACACAGGAAATCAGGAATTCCCGCAATCCTCCAGATTTCAAACTTCCACAACTGGAACCCTACAACGGCAGGGCAGATCCTACCGTGCACCTAATGCGCTATAAACGGCATATGGAAGTTCAATCGGCGTCGGAAAACGTCATGGCTAAACGCTTTCCCCTCTTTTTGACTGATATTGCTTCTATGTGGTTTCGGCAGCTGGAATCTGAATCGATCAACAGCTGTAACATGTTGGTCGCTCGCTTTATTGAACAATTTCGGGTCTATATCGCGAGACCCAAGAATGTAATGTCACTAACTACAATCAAGCAGAGGCCTAAAGAAACTCTGCGGTCATTTCTGGAAAGATTCAACGTTGCAGCAGCATCAGTTGATTGACCTGATCCATCTATGGTATTGATGGCGGCAGTATCCGGCGTTCTAGACAACTCGGAGTTCAAAAAATCCTTGTACCGGGACCCACCAAGGAATCTCAGCGAATTATACCTTGAGTCGGATAGGTTTTTGCGTGAAGAAGACGCAACCTATGAGAAGAAAGTTCTCGATGTTAACATGCTCAAAGACGGAGAACCGTCTGATTCTGATAAAGGCAAAGGAAAAGCTGCCATCAAGAATGACCGTAACGCTCAGCCCCGAAGAGGGCCCAAATATGAAAAGTACACATAACTCAACTCGTCACTAACCGACATCTACGTGAACACAAACGGTGACGTCTACTATCCAAAGCCTCCCAGGAGGGAGCCATCACAAAGAGAATGCAATTCTGGGAAATATTGCATATTTCACGATATGGACGGTCATGACACAAATGACTGTAGACACTTACGAGATCTGATTGAGGAACGGGTTAGACGTGGAGAGCTACCCGAGTATGTGAAACAACCAACAACACCTTTACCTGTGCTGCCACCACCTGCTCCCCGGAGAGGGAATGACCCTGGAACGAGCTCCCATCGGCTCGTCATCAACTGATCTGGATTGGATCATTCTGCGTTTTCAGCATTTCTTAGGATTTAAGATATGTCTCTTTGCTTTCTTTAGGTTTTCCGATTGGCTAAATCGGAGTACACACGTTCGGGGTTAGGATTTAGCTCCAAATCGTGCTCTGCACTCGATGACAAACCAATCAGGATTTGCTTTGGTTTTGTACTTTGGATTGAATAAGGAAGGACTTTCCGAGCATGGATTATGTTTGGCAATTTAAGTATCCTGTCAGGTTGTTGCAGGGTTCTCAATCTCAACTAAAGTATGGCTTATACTTATCTCGGACCCCTAGGCATGGATTATGCTTAGGGACAGACTGCCTTGTCAGGTTTTGGCAAGCATAGCTCTATCCCGACATGAGTATGGATTGTACTCACTAGGATTCTTAAGTATGGACTATACTCTGGAATGACTTATTGTCTTGTCAGGATTTGGCAAAGGAACTCAATAAAACTCGAGTATGGTTTATGCTCAGTTTGAACTTCCTAGTATGGCTTATACCCGGAAGGTTAGGTCCCTTGTCAGGTTTTGGCAGGATGATTCGAACGTATCTTGAGTATGGTTTATGCTCAAACAAATGCCCAAGCATGGTTTATGATCGAAAAAGTAATGGGTTTTGTTAGGTTTTAACATAGCTGTTTGCTTTCTCTTCTTTGCAGGTATGGATTATACTTGCAGCTGGCAGGCCCGGCGTGGCCTTGGATTATCCAGAACACATCTTCCTTCAACCAGCAAGATATGTTCTGGGGGGCAAAATGTTGACCCGCTTTTTAGTCAAAGCAGTCACACATGGAATCTCTTCTCAACAATACACTCAAGCGTTGGGAATATCGTCAGAAGACATGAAGTGATTTGGTCGAAATCGCATCACAAACAAAGAAAGGCCCAGAACTCCTACCAGACGGCCTCTTTTGGGCCCGAAAACAGCGATTACGAAGATGAGCTCCATAAGTCTTGTAGATCTCTGAATAAGCTTCAATTTGAGCTTTGGTTTGGCTCAATCGGACTTACGGTTTGAAAGTTACGCCCGTTTCCGTGAACGCATACAGAATCAGAAACTTGGAATTTGGAAATTGGCTTGACCTCCCGGATTGGATCGGACATGCTCCGACTCCTCTCTTCGAAGAAGCATAGCATTTGATGGTTTTGGCAGAGCTCTGACTCGGTTCGGATCGGGTGGAATGGAGTATTCCGACCCGCTTCGCATCGGATCCTCACAAGAGCACAAAGTCTTCGGGTTGAAGACACCAACTCGGTTCGGATCGGGCAACCGAACCTACCCGCCTTACACACTGCACTGAAGTGCTTCCACTCTTCGGATCGAAGACACCAACTCGGATCGGATCGGATGTACGCACCGACCCACCTTGCACCAGATGTATAGCAACACGTCTCGCCTTCGGTTGGAATGCTCCGGATCGGTTCGGAAGGAAGAGGACCCGAACCGAACCGCTTCGACCTGCTGCTACACCTCAACTTTGACCTGTTCTCAAGGAGTAACTACCTCCTATTAATCCGGATCGAGCTCCACCTGTCCTAGCACGATCTGAAGACCATTTCTCCACTACTTCCGAGATCACCTCAGGGCCTGCCACGTGCCCCTCCGATCCGATTCTATTCAAGACTCCCAGAGGCTCCTCTACGCCTATAAATACACCATAACATGGTCATTTCAAGGGACTTTTCCGGCACTAACACCTCCCGACCTCCATTACCAAGTATTCAAGGACTTTGGGTACTCCTCAACTCAATCAAACACGAGGCTATCGTGCATAAATTCAATCTCTTTTCTCCTCTTCTTCATCACAACACAAGGCTATTGTGTATAATCGAATCTCACGGATTGTGAGACACCATTGTAATTGTAATTCCTCGGGATATGAGAAACTATAAAGTGGACGTAGGCTTGGATTGAGACGAACCACTATAAAAATCTCGTGTGTTCCTTGTTTTTACTGCTTTTTATCTGTAATATGTGATTTGTGAGGATTTCACATAGAGTTTGGGTGTTAGGCCCAAATTTCGGTCTAACATTTTGGCGTGCCAGGTAGGGGGTCATGCGATACAACTTCTTCTACTGGCTCGAACGGAAGCGGATTATTTGGCTATTGGATCAATGGTCAAGCGAAAGAAAGACGGAACCTTCTCTCGTGCTGACGATGTTGGCACTGAAGGCACAAGGAATGAGTCAAGCCAGGAGGCTTCCTCTCATGAAAATCCATCAGCATACTTAACCCGAGATGAAATGGATGGCGTTCTCGCTGAATTGAGAACTCAAATGGCAAGGCAAGATGATCTCCTCCGCAAACAACAGGAGATGATCGACCAATTCTTCGCTCGGATGGAAGGAAGGCCGCGTGGCAATGCACAACTCACTGGAAATGGTACTGAAATGGCTCCAGCAGGAATTACAAACCGGATCGGCTCGGATCCGATCCGAACCGAGGGCCAAAATCTAAATCCAACGCAGACGGAAATGGGGGACATTCCCCACCGGATCGGTTCGGACCCGATCCGAACAGCAACCCTGCATGAGCCTGGGGGCAGCAGCATCCCCTCTGGAAATCAAGGCTTCGCTCTAGCACGACCTACATCCGCACCGGTTCGGGTCGGAAATACCACACAAATTCAACATCAAACTCCCCGGTTCGGAACAGGAGAACCTGTTCGGATCGGCACCTCCGATCCGAACCGTGCACCCCTCCATAACCTCCCTCGCTTCTCCGAGCCGCAGCAAGGGGGCTCCTCCGAACCGAACCGGATGACCTGCCAAGCTCCTTATACTATTCCACACATTTATGAACTTAACGCTGGGGGCACCAGCTCTGGACTTGTCAACTTGCAACAGCTCTTTGAAGGCGATTGGCTTGCCAGCCTTATTGAACGCCTTTCGAGAGGCCGCATTTATCAGAATGACATGGATGATGTCAATCGCAATCCATTCATACAGGAAATCAGGAATTCTCGCAATCCTCCAGATTTCAAACTTCCACAACTGGAACCCTACAACGGCAGGGCAGATCCTACCGTGCACCTAATGCGCTATAAACGGCATATGGAAGTTCAATCGGCGTCGGAAAACGTCATGGCTAAATGCTTTCCCTCTTTTTGACTGATATTGCTTCTATGTGGTTTCGGCAGCTGGAATCTGAATCGATCAACAGCTGGAACATGTTGGTCGCTCGCTTTATTGAATAATTTCAGTTCCATATCGCTCGACCCAAGAATGTAATGTCACTAACTACAATCAAGCAGAGGCCTAAAGAAACTCTGCGGTCATTTCTGGAAAGATTCAACATTGCAGCAGCATCAGTTGATCGACCTGAGCCATCTATGGTATTGATGGCGGCAGTATCCGGCGTTCTAGACAACTCGGAGTTCAAAAAATCCTTGTACCGGGACCCACCAAGGAATCCCAACGAATTCTACCTTGAGTCGGATAGGTTTTTGCATGAAGAAGACACAACCTCCTAGAAGAAAGTTCTCGATGTTAACATGCTCAAAGACGGAGAACCGTCTGATTCTAATAAAGGCAAAGGAAAAGCTGCCGTCAAGAATGACCGTAACGCTCAGCCCCGAAGAGGGCCCAAATATGAAAAGTACACATAACTCAACTCGTCACTAACCGACATCTACGTGAACACAAACGGTAACGTCTCCTATCCAAAGCCTCCCAGGAGAGAGCCATCGCAAAGAGAACGCGATTCTGGGAAATATTGCATATTTCACGATATGGACGGTCATGACACAAATGACTGTAGACACTTACGAGATCTGATTGAGGAACGGGTTAGACGTGGAGAGCTACCCGAGTATGTGAAACAACCAACAACACCTGTACCTGTGCTGCCACCACCTTCTCCCCGGAGAGGGAATGACCCTGGAACGAGCTCCCATCGGCTCGTCATCAACTGATCTGGATTGGATATTTCTGTGTTTTCAGCATTTCTTAGGATTTAAGATATGTCTCTTTGCTTTTTTTAAGTTTTCCGATTGGCTAAATCGGAGTACACACGTTCGGGGATAGGATTTAGCTCCAAATCGTGATCTGCACTCGATGACAAACCAATCAGGATTTGCTTTGGTTTTGTACTTTGGATTGAATAAGGAAGGACTTTCCGAGCATGGATTATGTTTGGTAATTTAAGTATACTTTCAGGTTGTGGCAGGATTCTCAATCTCAACTACAGTATTCCTTATACTTATCTCGGACCCCTAGGCATGGATTATGCCTAGGGACACACTGTCTTGTCAGGTTTTGGCAAGCATAGCTCTATCCCGACATGAGTATGGATTGTACTCACTAGCATTCTTAAGTATGGACTATACTCTGGAATGGCTTATTGTCTTGTCAGGATTTGGAAAAGGAACTCAATAAAACTCGAGTATGGTTTATGCTCAGTTTGAACTTCCTGGTATGGCTTATACCCGGAAGGTTAGGTCCCTTGTCAGGTTTTGGCAGGATGATTCGAACGTATCTTGAGTATGGTTTATGCTCAAACAAACACCCAAGCATGGTTTACGCTCGAAAAAGTAATGGGTTTTGTTAGGTTTTAACATAGCTGTTTGCTTTCTCTTCTTCGTAGGTATGGATTATACTTGCAGCTGGCAGGCCCGGCGTGGCCTTGGATTATCCAGAACACATCTTCCTTCAACCAGCAAGATATGTTCTGGGGGGTAAAATGTTGACCCGCTTTTTAGTCAAAGCAGTCACACATGGAATCTCTTCTCAACAATACACTCAAGCGTTGGGAATATCGTCAGAAGACATGAAGTGATTTGGTCGAAATCGCATCACAAACAAAGAAAGGCCCAGAACTCCTACCAGACGGCCTCTTTTAGGCCCGAAAACAGCGACTACGGAGCTAAGCTCCGTAACTCCGGTAGATCTCTGAATCAGCTTCTGTTTGAGATTTGGTTTGGCTCAATCGGACTTACGGTTTGAAAGTTACGCCTGTTTCCGTGAACGCATACAGAATCGGAAACTTGGAATTTGGAAATTGGCTTGACCTCCCGGATCGGATCGGACCTGCTCCGACTCCTCTCTTCGAAGAAGCATAGCATTGGATGGTTTTGGAAGAGCTCTGACTTGGTTCGGATCGGGTGGAATGGAGCAATCCGACCCGCTTCGAATCGGATCCTCACAAGAGCACAAAGTCTTCGGGTTGAAGACACCAACTCGGTTCGGATCGGGCAACCGAACCGACCCGCCTTACACACTGCACTGAAGTGCTTCCACTCTTCGGATCGAAGACACCAACTCAGTTCGGATCGGATGTCCGAACCGACCCGCCTTGCACCAGATGTATAGCAACACGTCTCGCCTTCGGTTGGAATGCTCCGGATCGGTTCGGAAGAGGACCCGAACCGAACCGCTTCGACCTGCTGCTACACCTCAACTTTGACCTGTTCTCAAGGAGTAACTACCTCCTATTAATCCGGATCGAGCTCCACCTGTCCTAGCACGATCTGAAGACTATTTCTCCACTGCTTCCGAGATCACCTCAGGGCCTGCCACGTGCCCCTCCGATCCGATCCGATTCAGGACTCCCAGAGGCTCCTCTACACCTATAAATACACCATAACATGGTCATTTCAAGGGACTTTTCCGGCAATAACACCTCCTGTAACACCCCGAAAATTTTATAACTGTGAAATTAACAAATTAAAGTATAATTAATTTAAAATCAAAGAACCAAGGGAAACGGGATACGCCATTGCGTTCGTCTCGGAAAAATACGCGAAATAGAATCCGAGTTTTCGAAAAACGGAGTCCGTATGAAGAAGATATGGCCTTCGGAAGTTTTGAATTAAATTTAAAATTCAAACAGAATAAAATAATTAAAAATCAGGCCCAGTGGGCCAGGGCGGATAAACACCCGCCTAGGCCACCCAGGTCGACTGGGCTGTCGACCTGGGCTACCCATGTCGACAGGGCTGTCGACAGCCCTGTCGACAGGGGTGTCGACCTGGTCGAGCCCAGTCAACCTGGCTGGCCAGGTCTGTGTTTGATCGAAATTCTGTGGTCTGCTTTGTCATTAGGGCTAGGTGGCGGGTTCTAATTGGTCTCTCTATCTAATGAATGGCTATGATCAATCCAAGCAACATCAATGGTCCTAATCAATTCCTAACCTCTATATAAACAACCCTAGACTAAACCCTAATCTATTCATTCAAATTAAGAACATAGCCGCCATGTTGCTGAGGAACGACTAAGAGTAGCCGCCGACTAGAGAGAGAATTAGAAAGAAAGTTCTAAAGCCTAAAGCAATTCAAGCAACCTAAAGCCAATCAATTCAACAAAGGAATCATATCTCTTAATTAGAGAATTCGCCGCAACCATTGTAAGTAGAGTATTACTTTAGTATGAATAAACAACTGTATTGATTTGTATGCTTGAATTGGGATAATAAAGTAATTCATATTTGTGCAAAATTATGTTATTCATTATAAAGAACTACATGCGGTAGTTCTATGCAAGTATACGTTTGGAATATTGCGCAAATTATGTAATCTATGTTGAAGCTACATGTATGCAGTTGAGTGAAATTCATGCAAGTTTGGGCTTTGTTATTATGTCGTTATGATGTATATTTTGTGCATAAATCATTTTGCAAGTAATTGAAACAAGTTTGGTTGTTATAGTTCATATGAAACTATGTTGGAATTTTGACACCATAATCCATGTATTAAGTCATGCTTTTGCAAACTTATGAAAATGACTAGGCTATGATTGATATTTGACCATGTTAGTTCTATATTGTTAGCAAGAATTATATGATGACATATGTGAGACATGGCTAGGTTAGACTCAAAAATCCCTTTTTTCAAGTTTAAAGCAAACACCATGATTAGGAATATTTATGCATAAGTATATTTATACCATCGTTATGTGATTAGACTTAAATCATGATTAAGTTGAACTATGCTTTTGTGTTAGTAACAAAGTATCCCCTTTGTAAACATGTAGAAACCTTATGAACATGACTTGTTTATGTTTATGCCATGAACAAATTTAACTTTACTTATGACATGCTTATGTTTGACATTATGCCTAAATAAGAATATAGGTTCATGTTGTAGTTAAACCTATGCAAGTTCACATGCTTTGATTCATGTCACCTATGTTACCACTATGCAAGTACACCAATTTCTATTTTGTATTTCCAACGTCGTATTGCAAGTTCATGCGCTTACCTTCCCCTCTTTGTGTATACGCCATAAGCCTCCCCTTTTCGCATGGCTAAATTGGGCTTTAAAAGGCTAAGCCCAATATATATGAACGGACGTGTAAAACGGGGGAAAATAACGTTGGGTTAAAATTAATTAATGAATGAAAATATAAAATAGAAGGGCCCAAATTCAAGTTTGGGTTGGGCCCGTGATTGGTGTAATCTTTACACCATTAACTTAATAATGGGCCGCAAATATTTACATATAAATAAAGAAGAAAGACAAAATATGTAAAAGTAGAAAATACGATGTGTTTAACCCGAGGTTGGATTGAGTTGTGATGTAAACCTGCCCGGAACCGCCCGGCTGTCCAGTAGTCACAACAATACCTATCCAATGTGGGAGGTTAAACATGGAGCCCAGCAAGGACCCGAGGTTAGACTGAGTTGTGGCGTAAGACTGCCCGGAACCAACCGGCAACAGGCAGCCACAACAATACCTGTCTAATGTGAGAGGTCAGGGCCTTAATAAGACAATTAAGGCTGAGTCAGGATTGTTAGGATTAAGTGAACTAAAGACTTAATCAAAATGGAACATGCTAAACTAAACGGACTGGTGGGGTTAGGTTAGGAAACACTTAACCAACTTAGCATGTTGGCTAGAGATAGAAAACCTAGTAACGGGGGGGACCCTTTTCAGCAGTAACCCTAAAAGGTGTATCAGGATACCCTGAAACTAGGCAGGGTGGGGCACGATTACTGGGCTGATTGTAAGAGGTCAAAGCGACGGCGGTGGTGTAGCAGTGTAGGTTCTAACGGAGTGCGGGCGTGCACACACTCCGGCGCAGAAAAATAAGGCACTGGACACCAGTAGCATACCTGTGCACTCTAAGGTTGTGTCGGGTTGCCACTATGGGACTTGATACACCCCATGGTGGGACCAGCATAGGTAACTACAGACATCGGGGGCCGTAAGACACATGTAACTTTGCGAGTAGGAGCCGATCATCATTGAATGGATCACATCACCCTGATTATGGGGCGCCAATTGGAAACTAGTTTATATGGGTTCAGAGATTAACATGGGGTACGATAGTATATTCGACCCTAGACAACTTAACCAAGTTTAAAGTACCTTTCCACTTCTTGTTTATACTTATCATACCCAGTTCTTTATTCATAGACAAAATAGTACTAGACTTACTCAGGATTTATGTCTGACTCTATTTTTCTTTCGTCTTCTTTCTTCCGTTCCCCCCCCCAGGTCCTCAGGGAGGGAACTCAGCAGCTTGATCAGCCTCAACATTCAGCTTGAAGAAGAGAAATGTATTGCTTGGACTTTCCTGTTTTGAACTATGGCTTTGGACAATCCACTATGGGGCTTTTGCAGTGTATCTATGTTTTATTTATGCTTCTTTAAATAATGTACTCAAGACAGATTATGAAAATGTTATGTTATGTTTTTGGAAAGGATGTAAGACAATCATGGTGATGTTTTGTAACACGTATTTTACTTTATGAAATAAAGTTTGTTGTTCTTCCGCTGTTTACAAATATGTGTTCTTATATCTGTCTTGTATATCTGTGACTTGTACTTATAAACCTCCACCAAAATTAGGGCATTCCCTTTGAGAGTGACCCTAACGGAGGTGGGGTGTTTCACTTGGTATCAGAGCATAGGTTTACCAGATAAGATAAAAAGTTTTGAAAAAATTATTTTCAAAAAGGAAATTTAAAGAAGCATTTTTAAAAGAAAAATATTATTTTATTTTAAAAAGGCAAAGTCCACTCCCCAAAGCCATAGGAACTATCTCTTATCCTTCGTTTTGAATCTATCCTTTTTGTTTCAGCATGTCCCAAGAACTTAACTTGCCTGAAGGGGTGCCAATACCTGGTTGGTTTAGACGGTTCTTAGAAGCAAGGGCCACTCAGCCAGGTCCTACCATTCCTCCTCCCCCAGCGGAAGGTAACCATCCAGCTGCAGCAGCACCTTTTCCTCCTCCTCCTCCTCGGGGAAACACGTTTGCTAAGATATGTAAAGTTTTTAAAGCTATGGGAGGAAGGGATTTCCATGGAACTGAGTCCTTCGTAGCAGCTAGAAATTGGCTGAAAGAAACGGAGGACCTATTCATCATCTTTGAGGTAGAGGATAGACAAAAAGTACAACTGGCGGTGTGGCTATTGAAGGGCGAGGCTTCCTACTGGTGGGAAGTCACTAATGCTGAAAGACCAGTGGAGACATGGGAGGACTTTAGGGCAAGGTTTGAGACCAAATTTCTCTCAGATGCGGAAAGAAGTTTGCAGTTGGAAAAATTCTTATTTCTTAAGCAAGGAGACAAGACTGTCAGAGAGTATGTGAATCAGTTCGATGAGCTGGCTAGGTTTGGGCTTGACCTAGTCAACACCCCGCACAAGAAGGCTCTCCGTTTCGTCAAAGGGTTGAATGAGCCATTACACAGTTTGGCCATGACCCATATACCCATGGGAGCCACGTATGAAAGATTGGTGCAAATGGCATTGCTGAATGAAGAGGATAAGGGCAAGAAGAAAGAGGGTTTGCAGCCCAAGAAGACAGACTTTAAGAAGGGCGGGAAAGGCAACAAAGAGAAGAGGAAGTGTAATTTCTGTGGCAAAGTGGGGCACTTAGTAAAGGACTGCCGGAAAAAGAAGGCCAAGGAGAATGGTGGGTGCTTTTCTTGCGGTGAGACAGGCCATAGGGCTAAGGACTGCCCAAAGAAACGAGGACAGGGGCAGAGGGCTGGATCCACCCCAGGGGCACAGGTTCATGTGCTAGAAGCGCCACCTCTGCAACAGCGAGGTATAAATACTTCTGTAGAAAGTGTAGTTTATCTTTATGATCACCCCGTTCGCACTTTATTTGATTCTGGCGCATCACACTCCTTTATCTCGTCTGCTTTAGTAGAATCTCTACACCTAGAAACTAGTATGGTAGAGGACCCCTTAATTGTTTCAAACCCAATTGGGGGCCCAGCTCATTTGTCTATGATCTGTGTGGGATGGAAAATTTCTATTCTAAGAGTCGAATTTCAATGTAGTGCCTTTGTTTTGGGCTTTTCGGGGTATGGTTTGATTTTGGGTATGGATTGGCTATCCCGTAATGGGGCCATCCTTGATTGTGAGAAAAGGGTTGTTAGGCTCCTAACCCAGCTCGGTAATACTTTGGAAATTTCTTGTAATCCCTCGTATGCGGTTATGCTTAGTTATCTTGAATCGCTAGATGCCTCTGTTGAAAATTTGAAATCAGTTAGAGTGGTCCGGGAATATCCGGATGTCTTCGAAGAGGTGAAGGGCTTGCCTCCGAAGCCGGAAATAGACTTCCGCATATATCTTGTAGATAATGCAAAGCCCGTTGCGTTGCCCGTTAGACATATGGCTCCACGAGAAAGGAAAGAGCTCAGTAAACAGATTAAAGAGCTTCTAGAAAAGGGGTTCATTAGGAGGAGCATTTCAGAATGGGGCGCTCCGGTGGTGTTCGCTACAAAGGCGGATGGTTCACTCCGTCTATGTGTTGACTATAGGGAGCTCAACAAGCTAACGAAAAAGAATAGGCATCCTCTCCCTAGAATTGATGATTTATTTGACCAGCTTGTAGGAGCGTCTGTTTTCTCCCAACTCGATTTAGCAACCGGTTTTCATCAGCTAAGGGTGGCTAAAGATAGCATCGATAAAACGGCGTTCAGAACCCCAGACGGTTTCTTTGAATGGCTTTTCATGCCTTTCGGCTTGACAAATGCACCTGCTTACTTCGTGGACCTGATGAGTAGGGTATTTAGAGATTTCCTCAACAAATTCGTAGTGGTCTTCGTAGATGATATCCTTATCTTCTCAAAGAGTGAAGAGGAACATGCTCAACACTTAAGGGCAATCATGGAAACTTTGCGAGTCCATCAACTAAAAGCCAAATTCTCCAAATGCCACTTTTGGAGAGAAGAGGTGAGGTTCCTTGGGCACATAGTATCCAAACAAGGGTTAGCGGTGGACCCTGCGAAGGTAGTGGCGGTACAGGATTGGAAGACACCAAGGAATGCAACTGAGGTCCGAAGCTTTCTAGGACTAGCGGGTTTCTATCGAAAGTTTATAAGGGATTTTGCGAAAATCTCAGCTCCACTCATGAAATTGACCAAGAAGAATCTAGTGTTTAATTGGGACTTGGATTGCGAATTTGCTTTCCAACGACTAAAAAGGGCTCTTACAACAGCCCCAGTTTTGACGCTGCCAGATGGGAGCAAGATGTTCACTGTTTATACGGATGCATGTGGGACAGGGCTAGGCGCCGTCTTAATGCAAGAAGGAAGGGTAGTAGCTTATGGCGGGAGGCAGTTGAAGGTGCACGAAAAGAACTACCCAACCCACGATCTCGAGTTAGCCGCCATCGTCTTTGCACTCAAGTCTTGGCGACACTATCTCCTAGGTGAGAAGTTCGAACTTTACACTGACCATAAATCGTTGAAATATCTTTTCTCGCAGAAGGATCTAAACTTGAGGCAACAAAGATGGATGGAGTTTCTTGCCTCGTACGATTTCGAAATCTCCTATACTCCGGGCAAAGGCAACGTAGTGGCAGACGCGTTGAGCCGAAAGAAGTTGACCCTAAGCCCGTTGTTTGTTGAAAGACAAAGCCTAGAGTTTATAGCCAGCTTCGACTTTAGGCCCTCCTCCGATTTCGTACCAGGCTTGCTAGCATCTCTCGAAGTACGCCCAACTTTAGTAGATTCAGTAGGGGCAGCACAACGCGAAGACCCTCAGCTTGTGGAAATAATTGATAGGCTAATTAGGGGTGAGACTTCAAGTCACCTCAACAGATACTCCATTGACGATAAAGGTTTACTAAGGCGAGACGGAAGACTATGCGTCCCACAGACAAAAGATTTAGTAAGGAAGGTTCTCGAGGAAGCGCATCATTCCAAGATGACGATACACCCAGGCGGAGATAAAATGTACAAAGACATAAAGAGGACTTTCTTCTGGAACGGCATGAAAAAGGACGTGGCAGAATTCGTTTCTAAATGTATGGTGTGCCAACAGGTTAAGGCGGAACAGAAAAAGCCTGGCGGACTACTACATCCTCTGGAGGTCCCGCAGTGGAAGTGGGATAGCATCTCAATGGACTTCATCGATGGGCTGCCTAGGTCTAGGAGAGGCAACACTAGCATTTGGGTAATAGTGGATAGGCTTACTAAAAGCGCCCACTTTTTACCTATCAAAAGTAAAAGAACTGCCTCATCCCTAGCATCACTTTACCTCAAGGAAATCGTTCGACTCCATGGAATACCATCTAGCATTGTTAGTGACCGAGACCCCATCTTCACCAGCGAATTTTGGCGGAGTCTGCAAGAAGCAGTAGGAACGCAGTTATGCTTGAGCACAGCCTATCATCCCCAAACCGACGGCCAAACAGAGAGAGTGAACA
Source organism: Allium sativum (assembly GCA_030737875.1). NCBI lineage: Eukaryota > Viridiplantae > Streptophyta > Magnoliopsida > Asparagales > Amaryllidaceae > Allium > Allium sativum. Next base: position 963,830,865 of record CM060922.1, read on the forward strand.
GAGTTTTGGAAGACCTCTTAAGGCTATGCGTCCTGGACTTCGGAGGGACATGGGAAGACCACCTTCCTTTCGTGGAATTTGCCTACAACAACAGCTATCAAGCAACCATCGGAATGGCGCCCTTCGAAGCTTTATATGGAAGACCGTGCCGATCGCCCACTTGTTGGTGGGAGTCTACTGATAAGCTTATACTTGGACCAGATATGATCCGAGAGACTTCAGAGAAAGTAGACTTAATACGAAGAAGGATGAAGACAGCCCAAGACAGACAAAAGTCCTATGCTGACAAGAGGAGGACCGACCTTGAATTTGAAGTTGGAGACAGAGTTTTTCTCAAGGTATCACCGCTAAGGAACGTTGTTCGTTTTGGAACAACAGGAAAGCTAGCGCCAAGATTCGTAGGGCCATTCCCTATTATCGAGAAGATTGGGAAAATGGCCTATAGATTAGAGCTACCCGAGAAGTTGGCTGGAGTCCACAACGTTTTTCACGTTTCACATCTCCGAAAATGTCTACATGAGTCTGCTGAAGTGTTAGAGCCAAATATCCTCGAAGAGGCCGAAGTGGAGCGCGAAGCAACCATAAGGAGAGTTCCAACCCGCATCTTAGGAACAGAAGTGAAGAAGCTACGCAACCGCGAAGTCAAGCTCGTCAAAGTTCAGTGGAGCGACGCCGAGGGAGACGCAACTTGGGAAACTGAAGCTAGAATACGTACTGCCTACCCTTTTCTGTTCGAGGGTACATCCTTGATCTTTCTCTTTCCTTAAGTTGCGCTTTTATCTATCTTTTTAGGTATATTTCCTCGACCTTATCCTTTAGGTAGAATCTCTTTGGATGAAAACATGTAGTTGAAACATGTTATGGATGATGGTTGCAAGTGGTTGCAAGTGATTGCTAGTGGTTGCTCGTGGTTGCATATACACACACAATCTAGGTTTTAGATCGGCTCAATCACTTCATATTGCATATGCATATATGTTTGCATTCGTATATGGTTGAACTTTAATGTGTTGTCATATGGATGTTGCATTTGTAATGAATGATTGTGCACTCATGTAGAATCAAGAATAGGAAAATTTGCATACATAATGGATTCATGGCACTTACATAATTCGCATTAAGGAGGTCAACTGAATCAGTAGACCGCCTGATTTTGCATTAGATAAGTACATGTACACACACACTTCGCATATGATCATGAAGCATTAGAAGTCTTTTAAGGACAATGGATGCTCGTGTTTGGTGGATGAGTAGATGGATGATTGGATGTTAGGATATACATTCCTCCTAGCTTGAAGATTTCGGGGACGAAATCCTTTTAAGTGGGGGAGAATGTAACACCCCGAAAATTTTATAACTGTGAAATTAACAAATTAAAGTATAATTAATTTAAAATCAAATAACCAAGGGAAACGGGATACGCCATTGCGTTCGTCTCGGAAAAATACGCGAAATAGAGTCCGAGTTTTCGAAAAACGGAGTCCGTATGAAGAAGATATGGCCTTCGGAAGTTTTGAATTAAATTTAAAATTCAAACAGAATAAAATAATTAAAAATCGGGCCCAGTGGGCCAGGGCGGATAAACACCCGCCTAGGCCACCCAGGTCGACTGGGCTGTCGACCTGGGCTACCCATGTCGACAGGGCTGTCGACAGCCCTGTCGACCTGGTCGAGCCCAGTCAACCTGGCTGGCCAGGTCTGTGTTTGATCGAATTTCTGTGGTCTGCTTTGTCATTAGGGCTAGGTGGCGGGTTCTAATTGGTCTCTCTATCTAATGAATGGCTATGATCAATCCAAGCAACATCAATGGTCCTAATCAATTCCTAACCTCTATATAAACAACCCTAGACTAAACCCTAATCTATTCATTCAAATTAAGAACATAGCCGCCATGTTGCTGAGGAACGACTAAGAGTAGCCGCCGACTAGAGAGAGAATTAGAAAGAAAGTTCTAAAGCCTAAAGCAATTCAAGCAACCTAAAGCCAATCAATTCAACAAAGGAATCATATCTCTTAATTAGAGAATTCGCCGCAACCATTGTAAGTAGAGTATTACTTTAGTATGAATAAACAACTGTATTGATTTGTATGCTTGAATTGGGATAATAAAGTAATTCATATTTGTGCAAAATTATGTTATTCATTATAAAGAACTACATGCGTAGTTCTATGCAAGTATACGTTTGGAATATTGCGCAAATTATGTAATCTATGTTGAAGCTACATGTATGTAGTTGAGTGAAATTCATGCAAGTTTGGGGCTTTGTTATTATGTCGTTATGATGTATATTTTGTGCATAAATCATTTTGCAAGTAATTGAAACAAGTTTGGTTGTTATAGTTCATATGAAATTATGTTGGAATTTTGACACCATAATCCATGTATTAAGTCATGCTTTTGCAAACTTATGAAAATGACTAGGCTATGATTGATATTTGACCATGTTAGTTCTATATTGTTAGCAAGAATTATATGATGACATATGTGAGACATGGCTAGGTTAGACTCAAAAATCCCTTTTTTCAAGTTTAAAGCAAACACCATGATTAGGAATATTTATGCATAAGTATATTTATACCATCGTTATGTGATTAGACTTAAATCATGATTAAGTTGAACTATGCTTTTGTGTTAGTAACAAAGTATCCCCTTTGTAAACATGTAGAAACCTTATGAACATGACTTGTTTATGTTTATGCCATGAACAAATTTAACTTTACTTATGACATGCTTATGTTTGACATTATGCCTAAATAAGAATATAGGTTCATGTTGTAGTTAAACCTATGCAAGTTCACATGCTTTGATTCATGTCACCTATGTTACCACTATGCAAGTACACCAATTTCTATTTTGTATTTCCAACGTCGTATTGCAAGTTCATGCGCTTACCTTCCCCTCTTTGTGTATACGCCATAAGCCTCCCCTTTTCGCATGGCTAAATTGGGCTTTAAAAGGCTAAGCCCAATATATATGAACGGACGTGTAAAACGGGGGAAAATAACGTTGGGTTAAAATTAATTAATGAATGAAAATATAAAATAGAAGGGCCCAAATTCAAGTTTGGGTTGGGCCCGTGATTGGTGTAATCTTTACACCATTAACTTAATAATGGGCCGCAAATATTTACATATAAATAAAGAAGAAAGACAAAATATGTAAAAGTAGAAAATACGATGTGTTTAACCCGAGGTTGGATTGAGTTGTGATGTAAACCTGCCCGGAACCGCCCGGCTGTCCAGTAGTCACAACAATACCTATCCAATGTGGGAGGTTAAACATGGAGCCCAGCAAGGACCCGAGGTTAGACTGAGTTGTGGCGTAAGACTGCCCGGAACCAACCGGCAACAGGCAGCCACAACAATACCTGTCTAATGTGAGAGGTCAGGGCCTTAATAAGACAATTAAGGCTGAGTCAGGATTGTTAGGATTAAGTGAACTAAAGACTTAATCAAAATGGAACATGCTAAACTAAACGGACTGGTGGGGTTAGGTTAGGAAACACTTAACCAACTTAGCATGTTGGCTAGAGATAGAAAACCTAGTAACGGGGGGGACCCTTTTCAGCAGTAACCCTAAAAGGTGTATCAGGATACCCTGAAACTAGGCAGGGTGGGGCACGATTACTGGGCTGATTGTAAGAGGTCAAAGCGACGGCGGTGGTGTAGCAGTGTAGGTTCTAACGGAGTGCGGGCGTGCACACACTCCGGCGCAGAAAAATAAGGCACTGGACACCAGTAGCATACCTGTGCACTCTAAGGTTGTGTCGGGTTGCCACTATGGGACTTGATACACCCCATGGTGGGACCAGCATAGGTAACTACAGACATCGGGGGCCGTAAGACACATGTAACTTTGCGAGTAGGAGCCGATCATCATTGAATGGATCACATCACCCTGATTATGGGGCGCCAATTGGAAACTAGTTTATATGGGTTCAGAGATTAACATGGGGTACGATAGTATATTCGACCCTAGACAACTTAACCAAGTTTAAAGTACCTTTCCACTTCTTGTTTATACTTATCATACCCAGTTCTTTATTCATAGACAAAATAGTACTAGACTTACTCAGGATTTATGTCTGACTCTATTTTTCTTTCGTCTTCTTTCTTCCGTTCCCCCCCCCAGGTCCTCAGGGAGGGAACTCAGCAGCTTGATCAGCCTCAACATTCAGCTTGAAGAAGAGAAATGTATTGCTTGGACTTTCCTGTTTTGAACTATGGCTTTGGACAATCCACTATGGGGCTTTTGCAGTGTATCTATGTTTTATTTATGCTTCTTTAAATAATGTACTCAAGACAGATTATGAAAATGTTATGTTATGTTTTTGGAAAGGATGTAAGACAATCATGGTGATGTTTTGTAACACGTATTTTACTTTATGAAATAAAGTTTGTTGTTCTTCCGCTGTTTACAAATATGTGTTCTTATATCTGTCTTGTATATCTGTGACTTGTACTTATAAACCTCCACCAAAATTAGGGCATTCCCTTTGAGAGTGACCCTAACGGAGGTGGGGTGTTTCACTTGGTATCAGAGCATAGGTTTACCAGATAAGATAAAAAGTTTTGAAAAAATTATTTTCAAAAAGGAAATTTAAAGAAGCATTTTTAAAAGAAAAATATTATTTTATTTTAAAAAGGCAAAGTCCACTCCCCAAAGCCATAGGAACTATCTCTTATCCTTCGTTTTGAATCTATCCTTTTTGTTTCAGCATGTCCCAAGAACTTAACTTGCCTGAAGGGGTGCCAATACCTGGTTGGTTTAGACGGTTCTTAGAAGCAAGGGCCACTCAGCCAGGTCCTACCATTCCTCCTCCCCCAGCGGAAGGTAACCATCCAGCTGCAGCAGCACCTTTTCCTCCTCCTCCTCCTCGGGGAAACACGTTTGCTAAGATATGTAAAGTTTTTAAAGCTATGGGAGGAAGGGATTTCCATGGAACTGAGTCCTTCGTAGCAGCTAGAAATTGGCTGAAAGAAACGGAGGACCTATTCATCATCTTTGAGGTAGAGGATAGACAAAAAGTACAACTGGCGGTGTGGCTATTGAAGGGCGAGGCTTCCTACTGGTGGGAAGTCACTAATGCTGAAAGACCAGTGGAGACATGGGAGGACTTTAGGGCAAGGTTTGAGACCAAATTTCTCTCAGATGCGGAAAGAAGTTTGCAGTTGGAAAAATTCTTATTTCTTAAGCAAGGAGACAAGACTGTCAGAGAGTATGTGAATCAGTTCGATGAGCTGGCTAGGTTTGGGCTTGACCTAGTCAACACCCCGCACAAGAAGGCTCTCCGTTTCGTCAAAGGGTTGAATGAGCCATTACACAGTTTGGCCATGACCCATATACCCATGGGAGCCACGTATGAAAGATTGGTGCAAATGGCATTGCTGAATGAAGAGGATAAGGGCAAGAAGAAAGAGGGTTTGCAGCCCAAGAAGACAGACTTTAAGAAGGGCGGGAAAGGCAACAAAGAGAAGAGGAAGTGTAATTTCTGTGGCAAAGTGGGGCACTTAGTAAAGGACTGCCGGAAAAAGAAGGCCAAGGAGAATGGTGGGTGCTTTTCTTGCGGTGAGACAGGCCATAGGGCTAAGGACTGCCCAAAGAAACGAGGACAGGGGCAGAGGGCTGGATCCACCCCAGGGGCACAGGTTCATGTGCTAGAAGCGCCACCTCTGCAACAGCGAGGTATAAATACTTCTGTAGAAAGTGTAGTTTATCTTTATGATCACCCCGTTCGCACTTTATTTGATTCTGGCGCATCACACTCCTTTATCTCGTCTGCTTTAGTAGAATCTCTACACCTAGAAACTAGTATGGTAGAGGACCCCTTAATTGTTTCAAACCCAATTGGGGGCCCAGCTCATTTGTCTATGATCTGTGTGGGATGGAAAATTTCTATTCTAAGAGTCGAATTTCAATGTAGTGCCTTTGTTTTGGGCTTTTCGGGGTATGGTTTGATTTTGGGTATGGATTGGCTATCCCGTAATGGGGCCATCCTTGATTGTGAGAAAAGGGTTGTTAGGCTCCTAACCCAGCTCGGTAATACTTTGGAAATTTCTTGTAATCCCTCGTATGCGGTTATGCTTAGTTATCTTGAATCGCTAGATGCCTCTGTTGAAAATTTGAAATCAGTTAGAGTGGTCCGGGAATATCCGGATGTCTTCGAAGAGGTGAAGGGCTTGCCTCCGAAGCGGGAAATAGACTTCCGCATATATCTTGTAGATAATGCAAAGCCCGTTGCGTTGCCCGTTAGACATATGGCTCCACGAGAAAGGAAAGAGCTCAGTAAACAGATTAAAGAGCTTCTAGAAAAGGGGTTCATTAGGAGGAGCATTTCAGAATGGGGCGCTCCGGTAGTGTTCGCTACAAAGGCGGATGGTTCACTCCGTCTATGTGTTGACTATAGGGAGCTCAACAAGCTAACGAAAAAGAATAGGCATCCTCTCCCTAGAATTGATGATTTATTTGACCAGCTTGTAGGAGCATCTGTTTTCTCCCAACTCGATTTAGCAACCGGTTTTCATCAGCTAAGGGTGGCTAAAGATAGCATCGATAAAACGGCGTTCAGAACCCCAGACGGTTTCTTTGAATGGCTTTTCATGCCTTTCGGCTTGACAAATGCACCTGCTTACTTCGTGGACCTGATGAGTAGGGTATTTAGAGATTTCCTCAACAAATTCGTAGTGGTCTTCGTAGATGATATCCTTATCTTCTCAAAGAGTGAAGAGGAACATGCTCAACACTTAAGGGCAATCATGGAAACTTTGCGAGTCCATCAACTAAAAGCCAAATTCTCCAAATGCCACTTTTGGAGAGAAGAGGTGAGGTTCCTTGGGCACATAGTATCCAAACAAGGGTTAGCGGTGGACCCTGCGAAGGTAGTGGCGGTACAGGATTGGAAGACACCAAGGAATGCAACTGAGGTCCGAAGCTTTCTAGGACTAGCGGGTTTCTATCGAAAGTTTATAAGGGATTTTGCGAAAATCTCAGCTCCACTCATGAAATTGACCAAGAAGAATCTAGTGTTTAATTGGGACTTGGATTGCGAATTTGCTTTCCAACGACTAAAAAGGGCTCTTACAACAGCCCCAGTTTTGACGCTGCCAGATGGGAGCAAGATGTTCACTGTTTATACGGATGCATGTGGGACAGGGCTAGGCGCCGTCTTAATGCAAGAAGGAAGGGTAGTAGCTTATGGCGGGAGGCAGTTGAAGGTGCACGAAAAGAACTACCCAACCCACGATCTCGAGTTAGCCGCCATCGTCTTTGCACTCAAGTCTTGGCGACACTATCTCCTAGGTGAGAAGTTCGAACTTTACACTGACCATAAATCGTTGAAATATCTTTTCTCGCAGAAGGATCTAAACTTGAGGCAACAAAGATGGATGGAGTTTCTTGCCTCGTACGATTTCGAAATCTCCTATACTCCGGGCAAAGGCAACGTAGTGGCGGACGCGTTGAGCCGAAAGAAGTTGACCCTAAGCCCGTTGTTTGTTGAAAGACAAAGCCTAGAGTTTATAGCCAGCTTCGACTTTAGGCCCTCCTCCGATTTCGTACCAGGCTTGCTAGCATCTCTCGAAGTACGCCTAACTTTAGTAGATTCAGTAGGGGCAGCACAACGCGAAGACCCTCAGCTTGTGGAAATAATTGATAGGCTAATTAGGGGTGAGACTTCAAGTCACCTCAACAGATACTCCATTGACGATAAAGGTTTACTAAGGCGAGACGGAAGACTATGCGTCCCACAGACAAAAGATTTAGTAAGGAAGGTTCTCGAGGAAGCGCATCATTCCAAGATGACGATACACCCAGGCGGAGATAAAATGTACAAAGACATAAAGAGGACTTTCTTCTGGAACGGCATGAAAAAGGACGTGGCAGAATTCGTTTCTAAATGTATGGTGTGCCAACAGGTTAAGGCGGAACAGAAAAAGCCTGGCGGACTACTACATCCTCTGGAGGTCCCGCAGTGGAAGTGGGATAGCATCTCAATGGACTTCATCGATGGGCTGCCTAGGTCTAGGAGAGGCAACACTAGCATTTGGGTAATAGTGGATAGGCTTACTAAAAGCGCCCACTTTTTACCTATCAAAAGTAAAAGAACTGCCTCATCCCTAGCATCACTTTACCTCAAGGAAATCGTTCGACTCCATGGAATACCATCTAGCATTGTTAGTGACCGAGACCCCATCTTCACCAGCGAATTTTGGCGGAGTCTGCAAGAAGCAGTAGGAACGCAGTTATGCTTGAGCACAGCCTATCATCCCCAAACCGACGGTCAAACAGAGAGAGTGAACAGAGTTTTGGAAGACCTCTTAAGGCTATGCGTCCTGGACTTCGGAGGGACATGGGAAGACCACCTTCCTTTCGTGGAATTTGCCTACAACAACAGCTATCAAGCAACCATCGGAATGGCGCCCTTCGAAGCTTTATATGGAAGACCGTGCCGATCGCCCACTTGTTGGTGGGAGTCTACTGATAAGCTTATACTTGGACCAGATATGATCCGAGAGACTTCAGAGAAAGTAGACTTAATACGAAGAAGGATGAAGACGGCCCAAGACAGACAAAAGTCCTATGCTGACAAGAGGAGGACCGACCTTGAATTTGAAGTTGGAGACAGAGTTTTTCTCAAGGTATCACCGCTAAGAAACGTTGTTCGTTTTGGAACAACAGGAAAGCTAGCGCCAAGATTCGTAGGGCCATTCCCTATTATCGAGAAGATTGGGAAAATGGCCTATAGATTAGAGCTACCCGAGAAGTTGGCTGGAGTCCACAACGTTTTTCACGTTTCACATCTCCGAAAATGTCTACATGAGTCTGCTGAAGTGGTAGAGCCAAATATCCTCGAAGAGGCCGAAGTGGAGCGCGAAGCAACCATAAGGAGAGTTCCAACCCGCATCTTAGGAACAGAAGTGAAGAAGCTACGCAACCGCGAAGTCAAGCTCGTCAAAGTTCAGTGGAGCGACGCCGAGGGAGACGCAACTTGGGAAACTGAAGCTAGAATACGTACTGCCTACCCTTTTCTGTTCGAGGGTACATCCTTGATCTTTCTCTTTCCTTAAGTTGCGCTTTTATCTATCTTTTTAGGTATATTTCCTCGACCTTATCCTTTAGGTAGAATCTCTTTGGATGAAAACATGTAGTTGAAACATGTTATGGATGATGGTTGCAAGTGGTTGCAAGTGATTGCTAGTGGTTGCTCGTGGTTGCATATACACACACAATCTAGGTTTTAGATCGGCTCAATCACTTCATATTGCATATGCATATATGTTTGCATTCGTATATGGTTGAACTTTAATGTGTTGTCATATGGATGTTGCATTTGTAATGAATGATTGTGCACTCATGTAGAATCAAGAATAGGAAAATTTGCATACATAATGGATTCATGGCACTTACATAATTCGCATTAAGGAGGTCAACTGAATCAGTAGACCGCCTGATTTTGCATTAGATAAGTACATGTACACACACACTTCGCATATGATCATGAAGCATTAGAAGTCTTTTAAGGACAATGGATGCTCGTGTTTGGTGGATGAGTAGATGGATGATTGGATGTTAGGATATACATTCCTCCTAGCTTGAAGATTTCGGGGACGAAATCCTTTTAAGTGGGGGAGAATGTAACACCCCGAAAATTTTATAACTGTGAAATTAACAAATTAAAGTATAATTAATTTAAAATCAAATAACCAAGGGAAACGGGATACGCCATTGCGTTCGTCTCGGAAAAATACGCGAAATAGAGTCCGAGTTTTCGAAAAACGGAGTCCGTATGAAGAAGATATGGCCTTCGGAAGTTTTGAATTAAATTTAAAATTCAAACAGAATAAAATAATTAAAAATCGGGCCCAGTGGGCCAGGGCGGATAAACACCCGCCTAGGCCACCCAGGTCGACTGGGCTGTCGACCTGGGCTACCCATGTCGACAGGGCTATCGACAGCCCTGTCGACCTGGTCGAGCCCAGTCAACCTGGCTGGCCAGGTCTGTGTTTGATCGAATTTCTGTGGTCTGCTTTGTCATTAGGGCTAGGTGGCGGGTTCTAATTGGTCTCTCTATCTAATGAATGGCTATGATCAATCTAAGCAACATCAATGGTCCTAATCAATTCCTAACCTCTATATAAACAACCCTAGACTAAACCCTAATCTATTCATTCAAATTAAGAACATAGCCGCCATGTTGCTGAGGAACGACTAAGAGTAGCCGCCGACTAGAGAGAGAATTAGAAAGAAAGTTCTAAAGCCTAAAGCAATTCAAGCAACCTAAAGCCAATCAATTCAACAAAGGAATCATATCTCTTAATTAGAGAATTCGCCGCAACCATTGTAAGTAGAGTATTACTTTAGTATGAATAAACAACTGTATTGATTTGTATGCTTGAATTGGGATAATAAAGTAATTCATATTTGTGCAAAATTATGTTATTCATTATAAAGAACTACATGCGGTAGTTCTATGCAAGTATACGTTTGGAATATTACGCAAATTATGTAATCTATGTTGAAGCTACATGTATGTAGTTGAGTGAAATTCATGCAAGTTTGGGGCTTTGTTATTATGTCGTTATGATGTATATTTTGTGCATAAATCATTTTGCAAGTAATTGAAACAAGTTTGGTTGTTATAGTTCATATGAAACTATGTTGGAATTTTGACACCATAATCCATGTATTAAGTCATGCTTTTGCAAACTTATGAAAATGACTAGGCTATGATTGATATTTGACCATGTTAGTTCTATATTGTTAGCAAGAATTATATGATGACATATGTGAGACATGGCTAGGTTAGACTCAAAAATCCCTTTTTGCAAGTTTAAAGCAAACACCATGATTAGGAATATTTATGCATAAGTATATTTATACCATCGTTATGTGATTAGACTTAAATCATGATTAAGTTGAACTATGCTTTTGTGTTAGTAACAAAGTATCCCCTTTGTAAACATGTAGAAACCTTATGAACATGACTTGTTTATGTTTATGCCATGAACAAATTTAACTTTACTTATGACATGCTTATGTTTGACATTATGCCTAAATAAGAATATAGGTTCATGTTGTAGTTAAACCTATGCAAGTTCACATGCTTTGATTCATGTCACCTATGTTACCACTATGCAAGTACACCAATTTCTATTTTGTATTTCCAACGTCGTATTGCAAGTTCATGCGCTCACCTTCCCCTCTTTGTGTATACGCCATAAGCCTCCCCTTTTCGCATGGCTAAATTGGGCTTTAAAAGGCTAAGCCCAATATATATGAACGGACGTGTAAAACGGGGAAAAATAACGTTAGGTTAAAATTAATTAATGAATGAAAATATAAAATAGAAGGGCCCAAATTCAAGTTTGGGTTGGGCCCGTGATTGGTGTAATCTTTACACCATTAACTTAATAATGGACCGCAAATATTTACATATAAATAAAGAAGAAAGACAAAATATGTAAAAGTAGAAAATACGATGTGTTTAACCCGAGGTTGGATTGAGTTGTGATGTAAACCTGCCCGGAACCGCCCGGCTGTCCAGTAGTCACAACAATACCTATCCAATGTGGGAGGTTAAACATGGAGCCCAGCAAGGACCCGAGGTTAGACTGAGTTGTGGCGTAAGACTGCCCGGAACCAACCGGCAACAGGTAGCCACAACAATACCTGTCTAATGTGAGAGGTCAGGGCCTTAATAAGACAATTAAGGCTGAGTCAGGATTGTTAGGATTAAGTGAACTAAAGACTTAATCAAAATGGAACATGCTAAACTAAACGGACTGGTGGGGTTAGGTTAGGAAACACTTAACCAACTTAGCATGTTGGCTAGAGATAGAAAACCTAGTAACGGGGGGGACCCTTTTCAGCAGTAACCCTAAAAGGTGTATCAGGATACCCTGAAACTAGGCAGGGTGGGGCACGATTACCGGGCTGATTGTAAGAGGTCAAAGCGACGGCGGTGGTGTAGCAGTGTAGGTTCTAACGGAGTGCGGGCGTGCACACACTCCGGCGCAGAAAAATAAGGCACTGGACACCAGTAGCATACCTGTGCACTCTAAGGTTGTGTCGGGTTGCCACTATGGGACTTGATACACCCCATGGTGGGACCAGCATAGGTAACTACAAACATCGGGGGCCGTAAGACACATGTAACTTTGCGAGTAGGAGCCGATCATCATTGAATGGATCACATCACCCTGATTATGGGGCGCCAATTGGAAACTAGTTTATATGGGTTCAGAGATTAACATGGGGTACGATAGTATATTCGACCCTAGACAACTTAACCAAGTTTAAAGTACCTTTCCACTTCTTGTTTATACTTATCATACCCAGTTCTTTATTCATAGACAAAATAGTACTAGACTTACTCAGGCTTTATGTCTGACTCTACTTTTCTTTCGTCTTCTTTCTTCCGTTCCCCCACCCCCCCCCCCCCCCAGGTCCTCAGGGAGGGAACTCAGCAGCTTGATCAGCCTCAACATTCAGCTTGAAGAAGAGAAATGTATTGCTTGGACTTTCCTGTTTTGAACTATGGCTTTGGACAATCCACTATGGGGCTTTTGCAGTTTATCTATGTTTTATTTATGCTTCTTTAAATAATGTACTCAAGACAGATTATGAAAATGTTATGTTATGTTTTTGGAAAGGATGTAAGACAATCATGGTGATGTTTTGTAACACGTATTTTACTTTTTGAAATAAAGTTTGTTGTTCTTCCGCTGTTTACAAATATGTGTTCTTATATCTGTCTTGTATATCTGTGACTTGTACTTATAAACCTCCACCAGAATTAGGGCATTCCCTTTGAGAGTGACCCTAACGGAGGTGGGGTGTTTCACCTCCCGACCTCCATTACCAAGTATTCAAGGAATTTGGGTACTCCTCAACTCAATCAAACACGAGGCTATCATGCATAAATTCAATCTCTTTTCTCCTCTTCTTCATCACAACACAAGGCTATTGTGTATAATCGAATCTCACGGATTGTGAGACACCATTGTAATTGTAATTCCTCAGGATATGAGAAACTATAAAGTGGACGTAGGCTTGGATTGAGCCGAAACACTATGAAATTATCGTGTGTTCCCTGTTTTTACTGCTTTTTATCTGTAATCTGTGATTTGTGTGGATTTCACATAGAGTTTGGGTGTTAGGCCCAAATTTTGGTCTAACATTTTGGAGCGCCAGGTAGGGGGTCATGCGATACAACTTCTTCTACTGGCTTGAATGGAAGCGGTTTATTTAGCTATTGGATCAATGGTCAAGCGAAAGAAAGACGGAACCTTCTCTCTTGCTGACGATGTTGGCACTGAAGGCACAAGGAATGAGGCAAGCCAGGAGGCTTCCTCTCATGAAAATCCATCAGCATACTTAACCCGAGATGAAATGGATGGCGTTCTCGCTGAATTGAGAACTCAATGGCAAGGCAAGATGATCTCCTCCGCAAACAACAGGAGATGATCGACCAATTCTTCGCTCGGATGGAAGGAAGGCCGAGCGGCAATGCACAACTCACTGGAAATGGTACTGAAATGGCTCCAGCAGGAATAACAAACCGGATCGGCTTGGATCCGATCCGAACCGAGGGCCAAAATCTGAATCCAACGCAGACGGAAATAGGAGACATTCCCTTCCGGACCGGTTTGAACCCGATCCGAACAGCAACCCTGCATGAGCCTAGGGGCAGCAGCCTCCCCTCTGGAAATCAAGGCTTCGCTCCAGCACGACCTACATCCGCACCGGTTCGGGTCAGAAATACCACACAAATTCAGCATCAATCTCCCTGGTTCGGAACAGGCGAACCTGTTCGGATCGGCACCTCTGATCCGAACCGTGCACCCCTCCATAACCTCCCTCGCTTCTCCGAGCCGCAGCAAGGGGGCACCTCCGAACCGAACCGGATGACTTGCTAAGCTCCTTATACCCTTCCACACACTTTTGAACTTAACGCTGGGGGCACCAGCTCTGGACTTGTCAACTTGCAACAGCTCTTTGAAGGCGATCGGCTCGCTAGCCTTATTGAACGCCTTTCGAGAGGCCGCATTTATCAGAATGACATGGATGATGTCAATCACAATCCATTCACACAGGAAATAAAGAATTTCCGCAATCCTCCAGATTTCAAACTTCCACAACTGGAACCCTACAACGGCAGGGCAGATCCTACCGTGCACCTAATGCGCTATGAACGGCATATGGAAGTTCAATCGGCGTCGGAAAATGTCACGGCTAAATGCTTTCCCCTCTTTTTGACTGATATTGCTTCTATGTGGTTTCGGCAGCTGGAATCTGAATCGATCAACAGCTGGAACATGTTGGTCGCTCGCTTTATTGAATAATTTCGGGTCCATATCGCTCGACCCAAGAATGTAATGTCACTAACTACAATCAAGAAGATGCCTAAAGAAACTCTGCGGTCATTTCTAGAAAGATTCAACGTTGCAGCAGCATCAGTTGATCGACCTGAGCCATCTATGGTATTAATGGCGGCAGTATCCAGCGTTCTAGACAACTCGGAGTTCAAAAAATCCTTGTATCGGGACCCACCAAGGAATCTCAGCGAATTCTACCTTGAGTCGGATAGGTTTTTGCGTGAAGAAGATGCAACCTCCGAGAAGAAAGTTCTCGATGTTAACATGCTCAAAGACAGAGAACCGTCTGATTCTGATAAAGGCAAAGGAAAAGCTGTCGTCAAGAATGACCGTAACGCTCAGCCCCGAAGAGGGCCCAAATATGAAAAGTACACAGAACTCAACTCGTCACTAACCGACATCTACGTGAACACAAACGGTGACGTCTCCTATCCAAAGCCTCCCAGGAGGGAGACATCGCAAAGAGAACGCGATTCTGGGAAATATTGCATATTTCACGATATGGACGGTCATGACACAAATGACTGTAGACACTTACGAGATCTTATTGAGGAACGGGTTAGACATGGAGAGCTACCCGAGTATGTGAAACAACCAACAACACCTGTACCTGTGCTACCACCACCTGCTCCCCGGAGAGGGAATGACCCGTGAACGAGCTCCCATCGGCTCGTCATCAACTGATCTGGATTGGATCATTCTGCGTTTTCAGCATTTCTTAGGATTTAAGATATGTCTCTTTTCTTTCTTTAGGTTTTCCAATTGGCTAAATCGAAGTACACACGTTCGGGGTTAGGATTTAGCTCCAAATCGTGCTCTGCACTCGATGACAAACCAATCAGGATTTGCTTTGGTTTTGTACTTTGGATTGAATAAGGAAGGACTTTCCGAGCATGGATTATGTTTGGAAATTTAAGTATCCTGTCAGGTTGTGGCAGGATTCTCAATCTCAACTAAAGTATGGCTTATACTTATCTCGGACCCCTAGGCATGGATTATGCCTAGGGACAGACTGTCTTGCCAGGTTTTGGCAAGCATAGCTCTATCCCGACATGAGTATTGATTGTACTCACTAGGATTCTTAAGTATGGACTATACTCTGGAATGGCTTATTGTCTTGTCAGGATTTGGCAAAGGAACTCAATAAAACTCGAGTATGGTTTATGCTCAGTTTGAACTTCCTGGTATGGCTTATACCCGGAAGGTTAGGTCCCTTGTCAGGTTTTGGCAGGATGATTCGAACGTATCTTGAGTATGGTTTATGCTCAAACAAACGCCCAAGCATGGTTTATGCTCGAAAAAGTAATGGGTATTGTTAGGTTTTAACATAGCTGTTTGCTTTCTCTTCTTCGCAGGTATGGATTATACTTGCAGCTGGCAGGCCCGGCGTGGCCTTAGATTATCCAAAACACATCTTCCTTCAACCAGCAAGATATGTTCTGGGGGGGCAAAATGTTGACCCGCTTTTTAGTCAAAGCAGTCACACATGGAATCTCTTCTCAACAATACACTCAAGCGTTGGGAATATCGTCAGAAGACATGAAGTGATTTGGTAGAAATCGCATCACAAACAAAGAAAGGCCCAGAACTCCTACCAAACGGCCTCTTTTGGGCCCGAAAACAGCGATTACGGAGCAAAACTCCGTAACTCTTGTAGATCTCTGAATCAACTTCAGTTTGAGTTTTGGTTTAGTTCAATCGGACTTAAGGTTTGAAAGTTACGCCCGTTTCCGTGAACGCAACAGAATCGGAAACTTGGAATTTGGAAATTGGCTTGACCTCCCGGATCGGATCGGACCTGCTCCGACTCCTCTCTTTGAAGAAGCATAGGATTGGATGGTTTTGGCAGAGCTTTGACTCGGTTCGGAACGGGTGGAATGGAGCAATCCGACCCGCTTCGCATCGGATCCTCACAAGAGCACAAAATCTTCGGGTTGAAGACACCAACTCGGTTCGAATCGGGCAACCGAACCGACCCGCCTTACACACTGCACTGAAGTGCTTCCACTCTTCGGATCGAAGACACCAACTCGGTTCGGATCTCTTGTCCGAACCGACCCGCCTTGCACCAGATGTATAGCAACACGTCTCGCCTTCGGTTGGAATGCTCCGGATCGGTTCGGAAGGAAGAGGACCCGAACCGAACCGCTTCGACCTGCTGCTACACCTCAACTTTGACATGTTCTCAAGGATTAACTACCTCCTATTAATCCACATTGAGCTCCACCTGTCCTAGCACGATCTGAAGACCATTTTTCCACTGCTTCCGAGATCACCTCAGGGCCTGCCACGTGCCCCTCCGATCCGATCCGATTCAGGACTCCCAGAGGCTCCTCTACGCCTATAAATACACCATAACATGGTCATTTCAAGGGACTTTTCCGGCACTAACACCTCCCGACCTCCATTACCAAGTATTCAAGGACTTTGGGTACTCCTCAACTCAATCAAACACAAGGCTATCATGCATAAATTCAATCTCTTTTCTCCTCTTCTTCATCACAACACAAGGCAATTGTGTATAATCGAATCTCATGGATTGTGAGACACCATTGTAATTGTAATTCCTCAGGATATGAGAAACTATAAAGTTGACGTAGGCTTGGATTGAGCCGAACCACTATAAAAATCTCGTTTGTTCCCTGTTTTTACTGCTTTTTATTTGTAATCTGTGATTTGTGAGGATTTCACATAGAGTTTGGGTGTTAGGCCCAAATTTCGATCTAACATTTTGGCACGCCAGGTAGGGGGTCATGCGATACAACTTCTTCTACTGGCTTGAACGGAAGCGGATTATTTAGCTATTGGATCAATGGTCAAGCGAAAGAAAGACGGAACCTTCTCTCGTGCTAACGATGTTGGCACTGAAGGTATAAGGAATAAGGCAAGACAGGAGGCTTCCTCTCATGAAAATCCATCAGCATACTTAACCCGAGATGAAATGGATGGCGTTCTCGCTGAATTGAGAACTCAAATGGCAAGGCAAGATGATCTCCTCCGCAAACAACAGGAGATGATCGACCAATTCTTCGCTCGGATGGAAG
The DNA here is from genome assembly GCA_030737875.1 of Allium sativum. NCBI lineage: Eukaryota > Viridiplantae > Streptophyta > Magnoliopsida > Asparagales > Amaryllidaceae > Allium > Allium sativum. The sequence continues at coordinate 963,848,285 of CM060922.1, forward strand.
GAAGGCCGAGCGGCAATGCACAACTCACTGGAAATGGTACTGAAATGGCTCCAGCAGGAATAACAAACCGGAATGGCTCGGATCCGATCCGAACCAAGGGCCAAAATCTGAATCCAACGCAGACGGAAATGGGGGACATTCCCCACCGGATCGTTTCGGACCCGATCCGAACAGCAACCCTGCATGAGCCTAGGGGCAGCAGCCTCCCCTCTGGAAATCATGGCTTCGCTCCAGCACGACCTACATCCGCACCGGTTCGGGTCAGAAATACCACACAAATTCAGCATCAAGCTCCCCGGTTCTGAACAGGCGAACCTGTTCGGATCGGCACCTCCGATCCGAACCGTGCACCCCTCCATAACCTCCCTCGCTTCTCCGAGCCGCAGCAAGGGGGCACCTCCGAACCGAACCGGATGACCTGCCAAGCTCCTTATACCCTTCCACACACTTCTGAACTTAACGCTGGGGGCACCAGCTCTGGACTTGTCAACTTGCAACAGCTATTCGAAGGCGATCGGCTCGCCAGCCTTATTGAACGCCTTTCGAGAGGCCGCATTTATTAGAATGACATGGATGATGTCAATCATAGTCCATTCACACAGGAAATCAGGAATTCCCGCAATCCTCCAGATTTCAAACTTCCACAACTGGAACCTACAACGGCAGGGCAGATCCTACCGTGCACCTAATGCGCTATGAATGACATATGGAAGTTCAATCGGCGTCGGAAAACGTCATGGCTAAATGCTTTCCCCTCTTTTTGACTGATATTGCTTCTATGTGGTTTCGGCAGCTGGAATCTGAATCGATCAACAGCTGGAACATGTTGGTCGCTCGCTTTATTGAACAATTTCGGGTCCATATCGCTCGACCCAAGAATGTAATGTCACTAACTACAATCAAGCAGAGGCCTAAAGAAACTCTGCGGTCATTTCTGGAAAGATTTAACGTTGTAGCAGCATCAGTTGATCGACCTGAGCCATCTATGGTATTGATGGCGGTAGTATCTAGCGTTCTAGACAACTCGGAGTTCAAAAAATCCTTGTACCGGGACCCACCAAGGAATCTCAGCGAATTCTACCTTGAGTCGGATAGGTTTTTGCGTGAAGAAGACGCAACCTCCGAGAAGAAAGTTCTCGATGTTAACATTCTCAAAGACGGAGAACCGTCTGATTCTGATAAAGGCAAAGGAAAAGCTGCCGTCAAGAATGACCGTAACGCTCAGCCCCGAAGAGGGCCCAAATATGAAAAGTACACAGAACTCAACTCGTCACTAACCGACATCTACGTGAATACAAACGGTGACGTCTCCTATCCAAAGCCTCCCAGGAGGGAGCCATCGCAAAGAGAACGCGATTCTGGGAAATATTGCATATTTCACGATATGGACGGTCCTGACACAAATGACTGTAGACACTTACGAGATCTGATTGAGGAACGGGTTAGACGTGGAGAGCTACCCGAGTATGTGAAACAACCAACAACACCTGTACCTGTGCTGCCACCACCTGCTCCCCGGAGAGGGAGTGACCCAGGAACGAGCTCCCATCGGCTCGTCATCAACTGATCTGGATTGGATCATTCTGCATTTTCAGCATTTCTTAGGATTTAAGATATGTCTCTTTGCTTTCTTTAGGTTTTTCAATTGGCTAAATCGGAGTACACACGTTTGGGGTTAGGATTTAGCTCCAAATCGTGCTCTGCACTCGATGACAAACCAATCAGGATTTGCTTTGGTTTTGTACTTTGGATTGAATAAGGAAGGACTTTCTGAGCATGGATTATGTTTGGCAATTTAAGTATCCTGTCAGGTTGTGGCAGGATTCTCAATCTCAACTAAACTATGGCTTATACTTATCTCGGACCCCTAGGCATGGATTATGCCTAGGGACAGACTATCTTGTCAGGTTTTGGCAAGCATAGCTCTATCCCGAAATGAGTATGGATTGTACTCACTAGGATTCTTAAGTATGGACTATACTCTGGAAGGGCTTATTGTCTTGTCGGGATTTGGAAAAGGAACTCAATAAAACTCGAGTATGGTTTATGCTCAGTTTGAACTTCCTGGTATGGCTTATACCCGGAAGGTTAGGTCCCTTGTCAGGTTTTGGCAGGATGATTCGAACGTATCTTGAGTATGGTTTATGCTCAAACAAACGCCCAAGCATGGTTTATGCTCGAAAAAGTAATGGGTTTTGTTAGGTTTTAACATAGCTGTTTGCTTTCTCTTCTTCGCAGGTATGGATTATACATGCAGCTGGCAGGCCTGGCGTGGCCTTAGATTATCCAGAACACATCTTCCTTCAACTAGCAAGATATGTCCAGGGGGGCAAAATGTTGACCCGCTTTTTAGTCAAAGCAGTCACACATGGAATCTCTTCTCAACAATACACTCAAGCGTTGGGAATATCGTCAGAAGACATGAAGTGATTTGGTCGAAATCGCATCACAAACAAAGAAAGGCCCAGAACTCCTACCAGACGGCCTCTTTTGGGCTCGAAAACAGCGATTACGGAGCATAGCTCCGTAGCTCTTGTAGATCTCTGAATTAGCTTCAGTTTGAGCTTTGGTTTGGCTCAATCGGACTTACGGTTTGAAAGTTACGCCCGTTTCCGTGAACGCAATAGAATCGGAAACTTGGAATTTGGAAATTGGCTTGACCTCCCGGATCGGATCGGACCTGCTCCGACTCCTCTCTTTGAAGAAGCATAGCATTGGATCGTTTTGGCAGAGCTCTGACTCGGTTTAGATCGGGTGGAATGGAGCAATCCGACCCGCTTCGCATCGGATCCTCACAAGAGCACAAAGTCTTCGGGTTGAAGACACCAACTCGGTTCGGATCGGGCAACCGAACCGACCCGCCTTACACACTGCACTGAAGTGCTTCCAGTCTTCGGATCGAAGACACCAACTCGGTTCGGATGTCCGAACCGACCCGCCTTGCACCAGATGTATAGCAACACGTCTCGCCTTCGGTTGGAATGCTCCGGATCGGTTCGGAAGGAAGAGGACCCGAACCGAACCGCTTCGACCTGCTGCTACACCTCAAATTTGACCTGTTCTCAAGGAGTAACTACCTCCTATTAATCCGGATCGAGCTCCACCTGTCCTAGCACGATCTGAAGACCATTTCTCCACTGCTTCCGAGATCACCTCAGGGCCTGCCACGTGCCCCTCCGATCCGATCCGATTCAGGACTCCCAGAGGCTCCTCTACGCCTATAAATACACCATAACATGGTCATTTCAAGGGACTTTTCCGGCACTAACACCTCCCGACCTCCATTACCAAGTATTCAAGGACTTTGGGTACTCCTCAACTCAATCAAAAACGAGGCTATCGTGCATGAATTCAATCTCTTTTCTCCTCTTCTTCATCACAACACAAGGCTATTGTGTATAATCGAATATCACGGATTGTGAGACACCATTGTAATTGTAATTCCTCAGGATATGAGAAACTATAAAGTGGACGTAGGCTTGGATTGAGCCGAACCACTATAAAAATCTCGTGTGTTCCCTGTTTTTACTGCTTTTTATCTGTAATCTGCGATTTGTGAGGATTTCACATAGAGTTTGGGTGTTAGGCCCAAATTTCGGTCTAACATTTTGGCGCGCCAGGTAGGGGGTCATGCGATACAACTTCTTCTACTGGCTTGAACGAAAGCGGATTATTTGGCTATTGAATCAATGGTCAAATGAAAGAAAGACGGAACCTTCTCTCGTGCTGACGATGTTGGCACTGAAGGCACAAGGAATGAGGCAAGCCAGGATGCTTCCTATCATGAAAATCCATCAGCATACTTAACCCGAGATGAAATGGATGGCGTTCTCGCTGAATTGAGAACTCAAATGGCAAGGCAAGATGATCTCCTCCGCAAACAACAGGAGATGATCGACCAATTCTTCGCTCGGATGGAAGGAAGGCCGAGCGGCAATGCACAACTCACTGGAAATGGTACTGAAATGGCTCCAGCAGGAATAACAATAACCGGATCGGCTCGGATCCGATCCGAACCGAGGGCCAAAATCTGAATCCAACACAGACGGAAATGGGGGACATTCCCCACCGGATCGGTTCGGACCCGATCCGAACAGCAACCCTGCATGAGCCTGGGTGCAGCAGCATCCCCTCTGAAAATCAAGGCTTCGCTCCAACACGACCTACATCCGCACCGGTTCGGGTCGGAAATACCACACAAATTCAACATCAAGCTCCCCGGTTCGGAACAGGCGAACCTGTTCGGATTGGCACCTCCGATCCGAACCGTGCACCCCTCCATAACCTCCCTCGCTTCTCCGAGCCGCAGCAAGGGGGCACCTCCGAACCGAACCGGATGACCTGCCAAGCTCCTTATACCCTTCCACACACTTCTGAACTTAATGCTGGGGGCACCAGCTCTGGACTTGTCAACTTGCAACAGCTCTTTGAAGGCGATCGGCTCGCCAGCCTTATTGAATGCCTTTCGAAAGGCCGCATTTATCAGAATGACATGGATGATGTCAATCACAATCCATTCACATAGGAAATCAGGAATTACCGCAATCCTCCAGATTTCAAACTTCCACAACTGGAACCCTACAACGGTAGGGCAGATCCTACCGTGCACCTAATGCGCTATGAACGGCATATGGAAGTTCAATCGGCGTCGGAAAATGTCATGGCTAAATGCTTTCCCCTCTTTTTGACTGATATTGCTTCTATGTGGTTTTGGCAGCTGGAATCTGAATCGATCAACAGCTGGAACATGTTGGTCGCTCGCTTTATTGAACAATTTCGGATCCATATCGCTCGACCCAAGAATGTAATGTCACTAACTACAATCAAGCAGAGGCCTAAAGAAACTCTACGGCCATTTCTGGAAAGATTCAACGTTGCAGCAGCATCAGTTGATCGACCTGAGCCATCTATGGTATTGATGGCGGCAGTATCCGGCGTTCTAGACAACTCGAAGTTCAAAAAATCCTTGTACCGGGACCCACGAAGGAATCTCAGCGAATTCTACCTTGTGTCGGATAGGTTTTTGTGTGAAGAAGACGCAACCTCCGAGAAGAAAGTTCTCGATGTTAACATGCTCAAAGACGGAGAACGGTCTGATTCTGATAAAGGCAAAGGAAAAGCTGCCGTCAAGAATGACCGTAACGCTCAGCCCCGAAGAGGGCCCAAATATGAAAAGTACACAGAATTCAACTCGTCACTAACCGACATCTACGTGAACACAAACGGTGATGTCTCCTATCCAAAGCCTCCCAGGAGGGAGCCATCGCAAAGAGAACGCGATTCTGGGAAATATTGCATATTTCACGATATGGACGGTCATGACACAAATGACTGTAGACACTTACGAGATCTGATTGAGGAACGGGTTAGACGTGGAGAGCTACCCGAGTATGTGAAACAACAAACAACACCTGTACCTGTGCTGCCACCACCTTCTCCCCGGAGAGGGAATGACCCTGGAACGAGCTCCAATCGGCTCGTCATCAACTGATCTAGAATCATTCTGCGTTTTCAGCATTTCTTAGGATTTAAGATATGTCTCTTTGCTTTATTTAGGTTTTCCGATTGGCTAAATCGGAGTACACACGTTCGGGGTTAGGATTTAGCTCCAAATCGTGTTCTGCACTCGATGACAAACCAATCAGGATTTGCTTTGGTTTTGTACTTTGGATTGAATAAGGAAGGACTTTCCGAGCATGGATTATGTTTGGCAATTTAAGTATCCTATCAGGTTGTGGCAGGATTCTCAATCTCAACTAAAGTATGGCTTATACTTATCTTGGACCCCTAGGCATGGATTATGCCTAGGGACAGACTGTCTTGTCAGGGTTTGGCAAGCATAGCTCTATCCCGACATGAGTATGGATTGTACTCACTAGGATTCTTAAGTATGGACTATACTCTGGAATGGCTTATTGTCTTGTCAGGATTTGGCAAAGGAACTCAATAAAACTCGAGTATGGTTTATGCTCAGTTTGAACTTCCTGGTATGGCTTATACCCGGAAGGTTAGGTCCCTTGTCAGGTTTTGGCAGGATGATTCGAACGTATCTTGAGTATGGTTTATGCTCAAACAAACGCCCAAGCATGGTTTATGCTCGAAAAAGTAATGGATTTTGTTAGGTTTTAACATAGCTGTTTGCTTTCTCTTCTTCGCAGGTATGGATTATACTTGCAGCTGGCAGGCCCGGCGTGGCCTTGGATTATCCAGAACACATCTTCCTTCAACCAGCAAGATATGTTCTGGGGGAAAAAATGTTGACCCGCTTTTTAGTCAAAGCAGTCACACATGGAAACTCTTCTCAACAATACACTCAAGCGTTGGGAATACCGTCAGAAGACATGAAGTGATTTGGTCGAAATCGCATCACAAACAAAGAAAGGCCCAGAACTCCTACCAGACGGCCTCTTTTGGGCCCGAAAACAGCGATTACGGAGCCAAGCTCTATACCTCCTGTAGATCTCTGAATCAGCTTCTGTTTGAGCTTTGGTTTGGCTCAATCGGACTTACGGTTTGAAAGTTACGCCCGTTTCCGTGAACGCATACAGAATCGGAAACTTGGAATTTGGAAATTGGCTTGACCTCCCGGATCGGATCGGACCTGCTCCGACTCCTCTCTTCGAAGAAGTATAGCATTGGATGGTTTTGGCAGAGCTCTGACTTGGTTCGGATCAGGTGGAATGGAGCAATCCAACCCGCTTCGCATCGGATCTTCACAAGAGCACAAAGTCTTCGGGTTGAAGACACCAACTCGGTTCGGATCGGGCAACCGAACCGACCCGCCTTACACACTGCACTGAAGTGCTTCCACTCTTCGGATCGAAGACACCAACTCGGTTCGGATGTCCGAACCGACCCGCCTTGCACCAGATGTATAGCAACATGTCTCGCCTTCGGTTGGAATGCTCCGGATCGGTTCGGAAGGAAGAGGATCCGAACCGAACCGCTTCGACCTGCTGCTACACCTCAACTTTGACCTGTTCACAAGGAGTAACTACCTCCTATTAATCCAGATCGAGCTCCACCTGTCCTAGCACGATCTGAAGACCATTTCTCCACTGCTTCCGAGATCACCTCAGGGCCTGCCACGTGCCCCTCCGATCCGATCCGATTCATGACTCCCAGAGGCTCCTCTACGCCTATAAATACACCATAACATGGTCATTTCAAGGGACTTTTCCGGCACTAACACCTCCTGACCTCCATTACCAAGTTTTCAAGGACTTTGGGCACTCCTCAACTCAATCAAACACGAGGCTATCATGCATAAATTCAATTTCTTTTCTCCTCTTCTTCATCACAACACAAGGCTATTGTGTATAATTGAATCTCACGGATTGTGAGACACCATTGTAATTGTAATTCCTCAGGATATGAGAAACTATAAAGTTGATGTAGGCTTGAATTGAGCCGAACCACTATAAAAATCTCGTGTGTTCCCTGTTTTTACTGCTTTTTATCTATAATCTGTGATTTGTGAGGATTTCACATAGAGTTTGGGTGTTAGGCCCAAATTTCGTTCTAACATTTTGGCATGCCAGGTAGGGGGTCATGCGATACAACTTCTTCTACTGGCTTGAACGGAAGCGGATTATTTAGCTATTGGATCAATGGTCAAGCGAAAGAAAGACGGAACCTTCTCTCGTGCTGACGATGTTGGCACTGAAGGCACAAGGAATGAGGCAAGACAGGAGGCTTCCTCTCATGAAAATCCATCAGCATACTTAACCCGAGATGAAATGGATGGCGTTCTCGCTGAATTGAGAACTCAAATGGCAAGGCAAGATGATCTCCTCCGCAAACAACAGGAGATGATCGACCAATTCTTCGCTCGGATGGAAGGAAGGCCGAGCGGCAATGCACAACTCACTGGAAATGGTACTGAAATGGCTCCAGCAGGAATAACAAACCGGATCGGCTCGGATCCGATCCGAACCGAGGGCCAAAATCTGAATCCAACGCAGACGGAAATGGGGGACATTCCCCACCGGATCGGTTCGGACCCGATCCGAACAGCAACCCTGCATGAGCCTAGGGGCAGCAGCCTCCCCTCTGGAAATCAAGGCTTCGCTCCAGCACGACCTACATCCGCACCGGTTCGGGTCAGAAATACCACACAAATTCAGCATCAAGCTCCCCGGTTCGGAACAGGCGAACCTGTTCGGATCGGCACCTCCGATCCGAACCGTGCACCCCTCCATAACCTCCCTCGCTTCTCCGAGCCGCAGCAAGGGGGCACCTCCGAACCGAACCGGATGACCTGCCAAGCTCCTTATACCCTTCCACACACTTCTGAACTTAACGCTGGGGGCACCAGCTCTGGACTTGTTAACTTGCAACAGCTCTTTGAAGGCGATCGGCTCGCCAGCCTTATTGAACGCCTTTCGAGAGGCCGCATTTATCAGAATGACATGGATGATGTCAACCACAGTCCATTCACACAGGAAATCAGGAATTCCCGCAATCCTCCAGATTTCAAACTTCCACAACTGGAACCCTACAACGGCAGGGCAGATCCTACCGTGCACCTAATGCGCTATGAACGGCATATGGAAGTTCAATTGGCATCGGAAAACGTCATGGCTAAATGCTTTCCCCTCTTTTTGACTGATATTGCTTCTATGTGGTTTCGGCAGCTGGAATCTGAATCGATCAAGAGCTGGAACATGTTGGTCGCTCGCTTTATTGAACAATTTCGGGTCCATATCGCTCGACCCAAGAATGTAATGTCACTAACTACAATAAAGTAGAGGCCTAAAGAAACTCTGTGGTCATTTCTGGAAAGATTCAACGTTGCAGCAACATCAGTTGATCGACCTGAGCCATCTATGATATTGATGGCGACAGTATCCGGCGTTCTAGACAACTCGGAGTTCAAAAAATCCTTGTACCGGGACCCACCAAGGAATCTCAGCGAATTCTACCTTGAGTCGGATAGGTTTTTGCGTGAAGAAGACGCAACCTCCGAGAAGAAAGTTCTCGATGTTAACATGCTCAAAGACGGAGAACCGTCTGATTCTGATAAAGGCAAAGGAAAAGCTGCCGTCAAGAATGACCGTAACGCTCAGCCCCGAAGAGGGCCCAAATATGAAAAGTACACAGAACTCAACTCGTCACTAACCAACATCTACGTGAACACAAACGGTGACGTCTCCTATCCAAAGCCTCCCAGGAGGGAGCCATCGCAAAGAGAACGCGATTCTGGAAAATATTGCATATTTCACGATATGGACGGTCATGACACAAATGACTGTAGACACTTACGAGATCTGATTGAGGAACGGGTTAGACGTGGAGAGCTACCCGAGTATGTGAAACAACCAACAACACCTGTACCTGTGCTGCCACCACCTGCTCCCCAGAGAGGGAATGACCCTGGAACGAGCTCCCATCGGCTCGTCATCAACTGATCTGGATTGGATCATTCTGCGTTTTCAGCATTTCTTAGGATTTAAGATATGTCTCTTTGCTTTCTTTAGGTTTTCCAATTGGCTAAATCGGAGTACACACGTTCGGGGTTAGGATTTAGCTCCAAATCGTGCTCTGCACTCGATGACAAACCAATCAGGATTTGCTTTGGTTTTGTATTTTGGATTGAATAAGGAAGGACTTTCCGAGCATGGATTATGTTTGGCAATTTAATTATCCTGTCAGGTTGTGGCAGGATTCTCAATCTCAACTAAACTATGGCTTATACTTATCTCGGACCCCTAGGCATGGATTATGCCTAGGGACAGACTGTCTTGTCAGGTTTTGGCAAGCATAGCTCTATCCCGACATGAGTATGGATTGTACTCACTAGGATTCTTACGTATGGACTATACTCTGGAAGGGCTTATTGTCTTGTCAGGATTTGGAAAAGGAACTCAATAAAACTTGAGTATGGTTTATGCTCAGTTTGAACTTCCTGGTATGGCTTATACCCGGAAGGTTTGGTCCCTTGTCAGGTTTTGGCAGGATGATTCGAACGTATCTTGAGTATGGTTTATGCTCAAACAAACGCCCAAGCATGGTTTATGCTCGAAAAAGTAATGGGTTTTGTTAGGTTTTAACATAGCTGTTTGCTTTCTCTTCTTCGCAGGTATGGATTATACTTGCAGCTGGCAGGCCCGGCGTGGCCTTAGATTATCCAGAACACATCTTCCTTCAACCAGCAAGATATGTTCTGGGGGGCAAAATGTTGATCCGCTTTTTAGTCAAAGCAGTCACACATGGAATCTCTTCTCAACAATACACTCAAGCGTTGGGAATATCGTCAGAAGACATGAAGTGATTTGGTCGAAATCGCATCACAAACAAAGAAAGGCCCAGAACTCCTACCAGACGGCCTCTTTTGGGCCCGAAAACAGCGATTATGAAGCAAAGCTCCATAACTCTTGTAGATCTCTGAATCAGCTTCAGTTTGAGCTTTGGTTTGGCTCAATCGGACTTACGGTTTGAAAGTTACGCCCGTTTCCGTGAACGCAACAGAATCGGAAACTTGGAATTTGGAAATTGGCTTGACCTCCCGGATCGGATCGGACCTGCTCCGACTCCTCTCTTTGAAGAAGCATAACATTGGATCGTTTTGGCAGAGCTCTGACTCAGTTCGGATCGGGTGGAATGGAGCAATCCGACCCGCTTCGCATCGGATCCTCACAAGAGCACAAAGTCTTCGGGTTGAAGACACCAACTCGGTTCGGATCGGGCAACCGAACCGACCCGCCTTACACACTGCACTGAAGTGCTTCCACTCTTCGGATCGAAGACACCAACTCGGTTCGGATGTCCGAACCGACCCGCCTTGCACCAGATGTATAGCAACACGTCTCGCCTTCGGTTGGAATGCTCCGGATCGGTTCGGAAGGAAGAGGACCCGAACCAAACCGCTTCGACCTGCTGCTACACCTCAACTTTGACCTGTTCTCAAGGAGTAACTACCTCCTATTAATCCGGATCAAGCTCCACCTGTCCTAGCACGATCTGAAGACCATTTCTCCACTGCTTCCGAGATCGCCTCAGGGCCTGCCACGTGCCCCTCCGATCTGATCCGATTCAGGACTCCCAGAGGCTCCTCTACGCCTATAAATACACCATAACATGGTCATTTCAAGGGACTTTTCTGGCACTAACACCTCCCGACCTCCATTACCAGGTATTCAAGGACTTTGGGTACTCCTCAACTCAATCAAACACGAGGCTATCGTGCATAAATTCAATCTCTTTTCTCCTCTTCTTCATCACAACACAAGGCTATTGTGTATAATCGAATATCACGGATTGTGAGACACCATTGTAATTGTAATTCCTCAGGATATGAGAAATTATAAAGTGGACGTAGGCTTGGATTGAGCCGAACCACTATAAAAATCTCGTGTGTTCCCTGTTTTTACTGCTTTTTATCTGTAATCTGTGATTTGTGAGGATTTCACATAGAGTTTGGATGTTAGGCCCAAATTTCGGTCTAACATTTTGGCACGCCAGGTAGGGGGTCATGCGATACAACTTCTTCTACTGGCTTGAACGGAAGCGGATTATTTGGCTATTGGATCAATGGTCAAGCGAAAGAAAGACAGAACCTACTCTCGTGCTAGTGATGTTGGCACTGAAGGCACAAGGAATGAGGCAAGCCAGGATGCTTCCTCTCATGAAAATCCATCAGCATACTTAACCCGAGATGAAATGGATGGCGTTCTCGCTGAATTGAGAACTCAAATGGCAAGGCAAGATGATCTCCTCCGCAAACAACAGGAGATGATCGACCAATTCTTCGCTCGGATGGAAGGAAGGCCGAGCGGCAATGCACAACTCACTGGAAATGGTACTGAAATGGCTCCAGCAGGAATAACAAACCGGATCGGCTCGGATCCGATCTGAACCGAGGGCCAAAATCTGAATCCAACGCAGACGGAAATGGGGGACACTCCCCACCAGATCGGTTCGGACCCGATCCGAACAGCAACCCTGCATGAGCCTGGGGGCAGCAGCCTCCCCTCTGGAAATCAAGGCTTCGCTCCAGCACGACCTACATCCGCACCGGTTCGGGTCGGAAATACCACACAAATTCAACATCAAGCTCCCCGGTTCGGAACCGGCAAACCTGTTCGGATTGGCACATCCGATCCGAACCATGCACCCCTCCATAACCTCCCCCGCTTCTCCGAGCCGCAGCAAGGGGGCACCTCCGAACCGAACCGGATGACCTGCCAAGCTCCTTATACCCTTCCACACACTTCTGAACTTAACGCTGGGGGCACCAGCTCTGGACTTGTCAACTTGCAACAGCTCTTTGAAGGCGATCGGCTCGCCAGCCTTATTGAATGCCTTTCGAAAGGCCGCATTTATCAGAATGACATGGATGATGTCAATCACAATCCATTCACACAGGAAATCAGGAATTCCCGCAATCCTCCAGATTTCAAACTTCCACAACTGGAACCCTACAACGGCAGGGCAGATCCTACCGTGCACCTAATGCGCTATGAACGGCATATGGAAGTTCAATCGGCATCGGAAAACGTCATGGCTAAATGTTTTCCCCTCTTTTTGACTGATATTGCTTCTATGTGGTTTCGGCAGCTGGAATCTGAATCGATCAACAGCTGGAACATGTTGGTCGCTCGCTTTATCGAACAATTTCGGGTCCATATCGCTCGACCTAAGAATGTAATGTCACTAACTACAATTAAGCAGAGGCCTAAAGAAACTCTGCGGCCATTTCTGGAAAGATTCAACGTTGCAGCAGCATCAGTTGATCGACCTGAGCCATCTATGGTATTGATGGCGGCAGTATCCGGTGGTCTAGACAACTCGGAGTTCAAAAAATCCTTGTACCGGGACCCACCAAGGAATCTCAGCGAATTCTACCTTGTGTCGGATAGGTTTTTGCGTGAAGAAGACGCAACCTCCGAGAAGAAAGTTCTCGATGTTAACATGCTCAAAGACGGAGAACGGTCTGATTCTGATAAAGGCAAAGGAAAAGCTGCCGTCAAGAATAACCGTAACGCTCAGCCCCGAAGAGGGCCCAAATATGAAAAGTACACAGAACTCAACTCGTCACTAACCGACATCTACGTGAACACAAACGGTGATGTCTCCTATCCAAAGCCTCCCAGGAGGGAGCCATCGCAAAGAGAACGCGATTCTGGGAAATATTGCATATTTCACGATAAGGACGGTCATGACACAAATGACTGTATACACTTACGAGATCTGATTGAGGAACGGGTTAGACGTGGAGAGCTACCCGAGTATGTGAAACAACCAACAACACCTGTACCTGTGCTGCCACCACCTTCTCCCCGGAGAGGGAATGACCCTGGAACGAGCTCCCATCGGCTCGTCATCAACTGATCTGGATTGGATCTTTCTGCGTTTTCAGCATTTCTTAGGATTTAAGATATGTCTCTTTGCTTTCTTTAGGTTTTCCGATTGGCTAAATCGGAGTACACACGTTCGGGGTTAGGATTTAGCTCCAAATCGTGCTCTGCACTCGATGACAAACCAATCAGGATTTGCTTTGGTTTTGTACTTTGGATTGAATAAGGAAGGACTTTCCGAGCATGGATTATGTTTGGCATTTTAAGTATCCTATCAGGTTGTGGCAGGATTCTCAATCTCAACTAAAGTATGGCTTATACTTATCTTGGACCCCTAGGCATGGATTATGCCTAGGGACAGACTGTCTTGTCAGGGTTTGGCAAGCATAGCTCTATCCCGACATGAGTATGGATTGTACTCACTAGGATTCTTAAGTATGGACTATACTCTGGAATGGCTTATTGTCTTGACAGGATTTGGCAAAGGAACTCAATAAAACTCGAGTATGGTTTATGCTCAGTTTGAACTTCCTGGTATGGCTTATACCCGGAAGGTTAGGTCCCTTGTCAGGTTTTGGCAGGATGATTCGAACGTATCTTGAGTATGGTTTATGCTCAAACAAACGCCCAATCATGGTTTATGCTCGAAAAAGTAATGGATTTTGTTAGGTTTTAACATAGCTGTTTGCTTTCTCTTCTTCGCAGGTATGGATTATACTTGCAGCTGGCAGGCCCGGCGTGGCCTTAGATTATCCAAAACACATCTTCCTTCAACCAGCAAGATATGTTCTGGGGGGGCAAAATGTTGACCCGCTTTTTAGTCAAAGCAGTCACGCATGGAATCTCTTCTCAACAATACACTCAAGCGTTGGGAATATCGTCAGATGACATGAAGTGATTTGGTCGAAATCGCATCACAAACAAAGAAAGCCCCAGAACTCCTACCAGACGGCCTCTTTTGGGCCCGAAAACAGCAATTACAGAGCTAAGATCCGTATCTCCTGTAGATCTCTGAATCAGCTTCTGTTTGAGCTTTGGTTTGGCTCAATCGGACTTACGGTTTGAAAGTTACGCCCGTTTCTGTGAACGCATACAGAATCGGAAACTTGGAATTTGGAAATTGGCTTGACCTCCCAGATCGGATCGGACCTGCTCCGACTCCTCTCTTCGAAGAAGTATAGCATTGGATGGATTTGGCAGAGCTCTGACTCGGTTCGTATCAGGTGGAATGGAGCAATCCGACCCGCTTCGCATCGGATCCTCACAAGAGCACAAAGTCTTCGGGTTGAAGACACCAACTCGGTTCAGATCGGGCAACCGAACCGACCCGCCTTACACACTGCACTGAAGTGCTTCCACTCTTCGGATCGAAGACACCAACTCGGTTCGGATCGGATGTCCGAACCGACCCGCCTTGCACCAGATGTATAGCAACACGTCTCGCCTTCGGTTGGAATGCTCCGGATCGGTTCGGAAGGAAGAGGACCCGAACCGAACCGCTTCGACCTGCTGCTACACCTCAACTTTGACCTGTTCTCAAGGAGTAACTACCTCCTATTAATCCGGATCGAGCTCCACCTGTCCTAGCACGATCTGAAGACCATTTCTCCATTGCTTCCGAGATCACCTCAGGGCCTGCCACGTGCCCCTCCGATCCGATCCGATTCAGGACTCCCAGAGGCTCCTCTACGCCTATAAATACACCATAACATGGTCATTTCAAGGGACTTTTCCGGCACTAACACCTCCCGACCTCCATTACCAAGTATTCAAGGACTTTGGGTACTCCTCAGCTCAATCAAACACGAGGCTATCGTGCATAAATTGAATCCCTTTTCTCCTCTTCTTCATCACAGCACAAGGCTATTGTGTATAATCGAATATCACGGATTGTGAGACACCATTGTAATTGTAATTCCTCAGGATATGAGAAACTATAAAGTGGACGTAAGCTTGGATTGAGCCGAACCACTATAAAAATCTCGTGTGTTCCCTGTTTTTACTGCTTTTTATCTGTAATCTGTGATTTGTGAGGATTTCACATAGAGTTTGGGTGTTAGGCCCAAATTTCGGTCTAACATTTTGGCGCGCCAGGTAGGGGGTCATGCGATACAACTACTTCTACTGGCTTGAACGGAAGCGGATTATTTAGCTATTGAATCAATGGTCAAGCGAAAGAAAGACGGAACCTTCTCTCGTGCTGACGATGTTGGCACTGAAGGCACAAGGAATGAGGCAAGCCAGGAGGCTTCCTCTCATGAAAATCCATCTGCATACTTAACCTGAGATGAAATGGATGGCGTTCTCGCTGAATTGAGAACTCAAATGGCAAGGCAAGATGATCTCCTCCGCAAACAACAGGAGATGATCGACGAATTCTTCGCTCGGATGGAAGGAAGGCCGAGCGGCAATGCACAACTCACTGGAAATGGTACTGAAATGGCTCCAGCAGGAATAACAAACCGGATCGGCTCGGATCCGATCCGAACCGAGGGCCAAAATCTGAATCCAACGCAGACGGAAATGGGGGACATTCCCCACCGGATCGGTTCGGACCCGATCCAAACAGCAACCCTGCATGAGTCTAGGGGCAGCAGCCTCCCCTCTGGAAATCAAGGCTTCGCTCCAGCACGACCTACATCCGCACCAGTTCGGGTCAGAAATACCAAACAAATTCAGCATCAAGCTCCCCGGTTCGGAACAGGCGAACCTGTTCGGATCGGCACCTCCGATCCGAACCGTGCACCCCTCCATAACCTCCCTCGCTTCTTCGAGCCGCAGCAAGGGGGCACCTCCGAACCGAACCGGATGACCTGCCAAGCTCCTTATACCCTTCCACACACTTCTGAACTTAACGCTGGGGGCACCAGCTCTGGACTTGTCAACTTGCAACAGCTATTTGAAGGCGATCGGCTCGCCAGCCTTATTGAATGCCTTTCGAAAGGTCGCATTTATCGGAATGACATGGATGATGTCAATCACAATCCATTCACACAGGAAATCAGGAATTCCCGCAATCCTCCAGATTTCAAACTTCCACAACTGGAACCCTACAACGGCAGGGCATATCCTACCGTGCACCTAATGCGCAATGAACGGCATATGGAAGTTCAATCGGCATCGGAAAACGTCATGGCTAAATGCTTTCCCCTCTTTTTGACTGATATTGCTTCTATGAGGTTTCGGCAGCTGGAATCTGAATCGATCAACAACTGGAACATGTTGGTCGCTCGCTTTATTGAACAATTTCAGGTCCATATCGCTCGACCCAAGAATGTAATGTCACTAACTACAATCAAGCAGAGGCCTAAAGAAACTCTGCGGTCATTTCTGGAAAGATTCAACGTTGCAGCAGCATCAGTTTATCGACCTGAGCCATCTATGGTATTGATGGCGGTAGTATCCGGCATTCTAGACAACTCGGAGTTCAAAAAATCCTTGTACCGGGACCCACCAAGGAATCTCAGCGAATTCTACCTTGAGTCAGATAGGTTTTTGCGTGAAGAAGACGCAACCTCCGAGAAGAAAGTTCTCGATGTTAACATGCTCAAAGACGGAGAACCGTCTGATTCTGATAAAGGCAAAGGAAAAGCTGCCGTCAAGAATGACCGTAACGCTCAGCCCCGAAGAGGGCCCAAATATGAAAAGTACACATAACTCAACTCGTCACTAACCGACATCTACGTGAACACAAACGGTGACGTCTCCTATCCAAAGCCTCCCAGGAGGGAGCCATCGCAAAGAGAACGCGATTCTGGGAAATATTGCATATTTCACGATATGGACGGTCATGACACAAATGACTGTAGACACTTACGATATCTGATTGAGGAACGGGTTAGACGTGGAGAGCTACCCGAGTATGTGAAACAACCAACAACACCTGTACCTGTGCTGCCACCACCTGCTCCCCGGAGAGGGAATGACCCTGGAACGAGCTCCCATCGGCTCGTCATCAACTGATCTGGATTGGATCATTCTGCGTTTTCAGCATTTCTTAGGATTTAAGATATGTCTCTTTGCTTTCTTTAGGTTTTCCAATTGGCTAAATCGGAGTACACACGTTCGGGATTAGGATTTAGCTCCAAATCGTGCTCTGCACTCGATGACAAACCAATCAGGATTTGCTTTGGTTTTGTACTTTGGATTGAATAAGGAAGGACTTTCCGAGCATGGATTATGTTTGGCAATTTAAGTATCCAGTCAGGTTGTGGCAGGATTCTCAATCTCAACTAAACTATGGCTTATACTTATCTCGGACCCCTAGGCATGGATTATGCCTAGGGACAGACTGTCTTGTCAGGTTTTGGCAAGCATAGCTCTATCCCGACATGAGTATGGATTGTACTCACTAGGATTCTTAAGTATGGACTATACTCTGGAATGGCTTATTGTCTTGTCAGGATTTGGCAAAGGAACTCAATAAAACTCGAGTATGGTTTATGCTCAGCTTGAACTTCCTGGTATGGCTTATACCCGGAAGGTTAGGTCCCTTGTCAGGTTTTGGCAGGATGATTCGAACGTATCTTGAGTATGGTTTATGCTCAAACAAACGCCCAAGCATGGTTTATGCTCGAAAAAGTAATGGGTTTTGTTAGGTTTTAAAATAGCTGTTTGCTTTCTCTTCTTCGCAGGTATGGATTATACTTGCAGATGGCAGGCCCGGCGTGGCCTTAGATTATCCAGAACACATCTTCCTTCAACCAGCAAGATATGTTCTGGGGGGGGGCAAAATGTTGACCCGCTTTTTAGTCAAAGCAGTCACACATGGAATCTCTTCTCAACAATACACTCAAGCGTTGGGAATATCGTCAGAAGACATGAAGTGATTTGGTCGAAATCGCATCACAAACAAAGAAAGGCCCAGAACTCCTACCAGATGGCCTCTTTTGGGCCCGAAAACAGCGATTACGGAGCAAAGCTCCGTAAATCTTGTAGATCTCTGAATCAGCTTCAGTTTGAGCTTTGGTTTGGCTCAATCGGACTTACGGTTTGAAAGTTACGCCCGTTTCCGTGAACGCAACAGAATCAGAAACTTGGAATTTGGAAATTGTCTTGACCTCCCGGATCGGATCGAACCTGCTCTGACTCCTCTCTTTGAAGAAGCATAGCATTGGATCGTTTTGGCAGAGCTCTGACTCGGTTCGGATCGGGTGGAATGGAGCAATCCGACCCGATTCGCATCGGATCCTCACAAGAGCACAAAGTCTTCGGGTTGAAGACACCAACTCGGTTCGGATCGGGCAACCGAACCGACCCGCCTTACACACTGCACTAAAGTGATTCCACTCTTCGGATCGAAGACACCAACTCGGTTCGGATGTCCGAACCAACCCGCCTTGCACCAGATGTATAGCAACACGTCTCGCCTTCGGTTGGAATGCTCCGGATCGGTTCGGAAGGAAGAGGACCCGAACCGAACCGCTTCGACCTGCTGCTACACCTCAACTTTGACCTGTTCTCAAGGAGTAACTACCTCCTATTAATCCGGATCGAGCTCCACCTGTCCTAGCACGATTTGAAGACCATTTCTCCACTGCTTCCGAGATCACCTAAGGGCCTGCCACGTGCCCCTCCGATCCGATCTGATTCAGGACTCGCAGAGGCTCCTCTACGCCTATAAATACACCATAACATGGTCATTTCAAGGGACTTTTCCGGCACTAACACCTCCCGACCTCCATTACCAAATATTCAAGGACTTTCGGTACTCCTCAACTCAATCAAACACGAGGCTATCGTGCATAAACTCAATCTCTTTTCTCCTCTTCTTCATCACAACACAAGGCTATTGTGTATAATCGAATATCACGGATTGTGAGACACCATTGTAATTGTAATTCCTCAGAATATGAGAAACTATAAAGTGGACGTAGGCTTGGATTGAGCCGAACCACTATAAAAATCTCGTGTGTTCCCTGTTTTTACTGCTTTTTATCTGTAATCTGTGATTTATGAGGATTTCACATAGAGTTTGTGTGTTAGGCCCAAATTTCGGTCTAACATTTTGGCGCGCCAGGTAGGGGGTCATGCGATACAACTTCTTCTACTGGCTTGAACGGAAGCAGATTATTTGGCTATTGGATCAATGGTCAAGCGAAAGAAAGACGGAACCTTCTCTCGTGCTGACGATGTTGGCACTGAAGTCACAAGGAATGAGGCAAGCCAGGATGCTTCCTCTCATGAAAATCCATCAGCATACTTAACCCGAGATGAAATGGATTGCGTTCTCGCTGAATTGAGAACTCAAATAGCAAGGCAAGATGATCTCCTCCGAAAACAACAGGAGATGATCGACCAATTCTTCGCTCGGATGGAAGGAAGGCCGAGCGGCAATGCACAACTCACTGGAAATGGTACTGAAATGGCTCCAGCAGGAATAAGAAACCGGATCGGCTCGGATCCGATCCGAACCGAGGGCCAAAATCTGAATCCAACGCAGACGGAAATGGGGGACGTTCCCCACCGGATCGGTTCGGACCCGATCCGAACATCAACCCTGCATGAGCCTGGGGGCAACAGCCTCCCCTCTGGAAATCAAGGCTTCGCTCCAGCACGACCTACATCCGCACCGGTTCGGGTCGATAATACCACACAAATTCAACATCAAGCTTCCCGGTTCGGAACAGGTGAACCTGTTCGGATTGGCACCTCCGATCCGAACCGTGCACCCCTCCATAACCTCCCTCGCTTCTCCGAGCCGCAGCAAGGTGGCACCTCCGAACCAAACCGGATGACCTGCCAAGCTCCTTATACCCTTCCACACACTTCTGAACTTAACGCTGGGGGCACCAGCTCTGGACTTGTCAACTTGCAACAGCTCTTTGAAGGCGATCGGCTCGCCAGCCTTATTGAATGCCTTTCGAATGGCCGCATTTATCAAAATGACATGGATGATGTCAATCATAATCCATTCACACAGGAAATCAGGAATTCCCGCAATCCTCCAGATTTCAAACTTCCACAACTGGAACCCTACAACGGCAGGGCAGATCCTACCGTGCACCTAATGCGCTATGAACGGCATATGGAAGTTCAATCGGCGTCGGAAAACGTCATGGCTAAATGCTTTCCCCTCTTTTTGACTGATATTGCTTCTGTGTGGTTTCGGCAGCTGGAATCTGAATCGATCAACAGCTGGAACATGTTTGTCGCTCGCTTTATTGAACAATTTCGGGTCCATATCGCTCGACCCAAAAATGTAATGTCACTAACTAAAATCAAGCAGAGGCCTAAAGAAACTCTGCGGCCATTTCTGGAAAGATTCAATGTTGCAGCAGCATCAGTTGATCGACCTGAGCCATCTATGGTATTGATGGCGGCAGTATCCGGCGTTCTAGACAACTCGGAGTTCAAAAAATCCTTGTACCGGGACCCACCAAGGAATCTCAGCGAATTCTACCTTGTGTCAGATAGGTTTTTGCGTGAAGAAGACGCAACCTCCGAGAAGAAAGTTCTCGATGTTAACATGCTCAAAGACGGAGAACGGTCTGATTCTGATAAAGGCAAAGGAAAAGCTGCCGTCAAGAATGACCGTAACGCTCAGCCCCGAAGAGGGCCCAAATATGAAAAGTACACAGAACTCAACTCGTCACTAACCGACATCTACGTGAACACAAACGGTGATGTCTCCTATCCAAAGCCTCCCAGGAGGGAGCCATCGCAAAGAGAACGCGATTCTGGGAAATATTGCAAATTTCACGATATGGACGGTCATGACACAAATGACTGTAGACACTTACGAGATCTGATTGAGGAACGGGTTAGACGTGGAGAGCTACCCGAGTATGTGAAACAACCAACAACACCTGTACATGTGCTGCCACCACCTTCTCCCCGGAGAGGGAATGACCCTGGAACGAGCTCCCATCGGCTCGTCATCAACTGATCTGGATTGGATCTTTCTACGTTTTCAGCATTTCTTGGGATTTAAGATATGTCTCTTTGCTTTCTTTAGGTTTTCCAATTGGCTAAATCGTAGTACACACGTTCGGGGTTAGGATTTAGCTCCAAATCGTGCTCTGCACTCGATGACAAACCAATCAGGATTTGCTTTGGTTTTGTACTTTGGATTGAATAAGGAAGGACTTTCCGAGCATGGATTATGTTTGGCAATTTAAGTATCCTGTCAGGTTGTGGCAGGATTCTCAATCTCAACTAAAGTATGGCTTATACTTATCTTGGACCCCTAGGCATGGATTATGCCTAGTGACAGACTGTCTTGTCATGGTTTGGCAAGCATAGCTCTATCCCGACATGAGTATGGATTGTACTCACTAGGATTCTTAAGTATGGACTATACTCTGGAATGGCTTATTGTCTTGTCAGGATTTGGCAAAGGAACTCAACAAAACTCGAGTATGGTTTATGCTCAGTTTGAACTTCCTAGTATGGTTTATACCCGGAAGGTTAGGTCCCTTGTCAGGTTTTGGCAGGATGATTCGAACGTATCTTGAGTATGGTTTATGCTCAAACAAACGCCCAAGCATGGTTTATGCTCGAAAAAGTAATGGATTTTGTTAGGTTTTAACATAGCTGTTTGCTTTCTCTTCTTCGCAGGTATGGATTATACTTGCAGCTGGCAGGCCCGGCGTGGCCTTGGATTATCCAGAACACATCTTCCTTCAACCAGCAAGATATGTTCTGGGGGGAAAAATGTTGACCCGCTTTTTAGTCAAAGCAGTCACACATGGAATCTCTTCTCAACAATACACTCTAGCGTTGGGAATATCGTCAGAAGACATGAAGTGATTTGGTCGAAATCGCATCACAAACAAAGAAAGGCCCAGAACTCCTACCAGACGGCCTCTTTTGGGCCCGAAAACAGCGATTACGGAGCTAAGCTCCGTTTATCCTGTAGATCTCTGAATCAGCTTCTGTTTGAGCTTTGGTTTGGCTCAATCGGACTTACGGTTTGAAAGTTACGCCCGTTTCCGTGAACGCATACAGAATCGGAAACTTGGAATTTGGAAATTGGCTTGACCTCCCGGATCGGATCGGACCTGCTCCGACTCCTCTCTTCGAAGTAGTATAGCATTGGATGGATTTTGGCATAGCTCTGACTCGGTTCGGATCAGGTGGAATGGTGCAATCCGACCAGCTTCGCATCGGATCCTCACAAGAGCACAAAGTCTTCGGGTTGAAGACACCAACTCGGTTCGGATCGGGCAACCGAACCGACCCGCCTTACACACTGCACTGAAGTGCTTCCACTCTTCGGATCGAAGACACCAACTCGGTTCGGATCGGATGTACGAACCGACGCGCCTTGCACCAGATGTATAGCAACACGTCTCGCCTTCGATTGGAATGCTCCGGATCGGTTCGGAAGGAAGAGGACCCGAACCGAACCGCTTCGACCTGCTGCTACACCTCAACTTTGACCTGTTCTCAAGGAGTAACTACCTCATATTAATCCGGATCGAGCTCCACCTGTCCTAGCACGATCTGAAGACCATTTCTCCACTGCTTCTGAGATCATCTCAGGGCCTGCCACGTGCCCCTCCGATCCGATCCGATTCAGGACTCCCAGAGGCTCCTCTACGCCTATAAATACATCATAACATGGTCATTTCAAGGGACTTTTCCGGCACTAACACCTCCCGACCTCCATTACCAAGTATTCAAGGACTTTGGGTACTCCTCAACTCAATCAAACACGAGGCTATCGTGCATAAATTCAATCCCTTTTCTCCTCTTCTTCATCACAACACAAGGCTATTGTGTATAATCGAATATCACGGATTGTGAGACACCATTGTAATTGTAATTCGTCAGTATATGAGAAACTATAAAGTGGACGTAGGCTTGGATTGAGCCGAACCACTATAAAAATCTCGTGTGTTCCCTGTTTTTACTTCTTTTTATCTGTAATCTGTGATTTGTGAGGATTTCACATAGAGTTTGGGTGTTAGGCCCAAATTTCGGTCTAACATTTTGGCGCGCCAGGTAGGGGGTCATGCGATACAACTTCTTCTACTGGCTTGAACGGAAGCGGATTATTTAGCTATTGGATCAATGGTCAAGCGAAAGAAAGACGGAACCTTCTCTCGTGCTGACGATGTTGGCACTGAAGGCACAAGGAATGAGGCAAGCCAGGAGGCTTCCTCTCATGAAAATCCATCAGCATACTTAACCCGAGATGAAATGGATGGCGTTCTCGCTGAATTGAGAACTCAAATGGCAAGGCAAGATGATCTCCTCCGCAAACAACAGGAGATGATCGAACAATTCTTTGCTCGGGTGGAAGGAAGGCCGAGCGGCAATGCACAACTCACTGGAAATGGTACTGAAATGGCTCCAGCAGGAATAACAAACCGGATCGGCTCGGATCCGATCCGAACCGAGGGCCAAAATCTGAATCCAACGCAGACGGAAATGGGGGACATTCCCCACCGGATCGGTTCGGACCCGATCCGAACAATAACCCTGCATGAGTCTAGGGGCAGCAGCCTCCCCTCTGGAAATCAAGGCTTCGCTTCAGCACGACCTACATCCGCACCGGTTCGGGTTAGAAATACCACACAAATTCAGCATCAAGCTCCCCGGTTCGGAACAGGCGAACCTGTTCGGATCGGCACCTCCGATCCGAACCGTGCACCCCTCCATAACCTCCCTTGCTTCTCCGAGCCGCAGCAAGGGGGCACCTCCGAACCGAACCGGATGACCTGCCAAGCTCCTTATACCCTTCCACACACTTCTGAACTTAACGCTGGGGGCACCAGCTCTGAACTTGTCAACTTGCAACAGCTCTTTGAAGGCGATCGGCTCGCCAGCCTTATTGAATGCCTTTCGAAAGGCCGCATTTATCAGAATGACATGGATGATGTCAATCACAATCCATTCACACAGGAAATCAGGAATTCCCGCAATCCACCAGATTTCAAACTTCCACAACTGGAACCCTACAACGGCAGGGCAGATCCTACCGTGCACCTAATGCGCTATGAACGGCATATGGAAGTTCAATCGGCGTCGGAAAACGTCATGGCTAAAAGCTTTCCTCTCTTTTTGACTGATATTGCTTCTATGTGGTTTCGGCAGCTGAAATCTAAATCGATCAACAGCTGGAACATGTTGGTCGCTCGCTTTATTGAACAATTTCGGATCCATATCGCTCGACCCAAGAATGTAATGTCACTAACTACAATCAAGCAGAGGCCTAAAGAAACTCTGCGGTCATTTCTGGAAAGATTCAACGTTGCAGCAGCATCAGTTGATCGACCTGAGCCATCTATGGTATTGATGGCGGTAGTATCCGGCGTTCTAGACAACTCGGAGTTCAAAAAATCCTTGTACCGGGACCCACCAAGGAATCTCAGCGAATTCTACCTTGAGTCGGATAGGTTTTTGCGTGAAGAAGACGCAACCTCCGAGAAGAAAGTTTTCGATGTTAACATGCTCAAAGACGGAGAACCGTCTGATTCTGATAAAGGCAAAGGAAAAGCTGTCGTCAAGAATGACCGTAACGCTCAGCCCCGAAGAGGGCCCAAATATGAAAAGTACACATAACTCAACTCGTCACTAACCGACATCTACGTGAACACAAATGGTGACGTCTCCTATCCAAAGCCTCCTAGGAGGGAGCCATCGCAAAGAGAACGCGATTCTGGGAAATATTGCATATTTCACGATATGGACGGTCATGACACAAATGACTGTAGACACTTACGAGATCTGATTGAGGAACGGGTTAGACGTGGAGAGCTACCCGAGTATGTGATACAACCAACAACACCTGTACCTGTGCTGCCACCACCTGCTCCCCGGAGAGGGAATGACCCTGGAACGAGCTCCCATCGGCTCGTCATCAACTGATCTGGATTGGATCATTCTGCGTTTTCAGCATTTCTTAGGATTTAAGATACGTCTCTTTGCTTTCTTTAGGTTTTCCAATTGGCTAAATCGGAGTACACACATTCGGGGTTAGGATTTAGCTCCAAATCGTGCTCTGCACTCGATGACAAACCAATCAGGATTTGCTTTGGTTTTGTACTTTGGATTGAATAAGGAAGGACTTTCCGAGCATGGATTATGTTTGGCAATTTAAGTATCCTGTCAGGTTGTGGCAGGATTCTCAATCTCAACTAAAGTATGGCTTATACTTGTCTCGGACCCCTAGGCATGGATTATGCCTAGGGACAGACTGTCTTGTCAGGTTTTGGCAAGCATTGCTCTATCCCAACATGAGTATGGATTGTACTCACTAGGATTCTTAAGTATGGACTATACTCTGGAATGGCTTATTGTCTTGTCAGGATTTGGCAAAGGAACTCAACAAAACTCGAGTATGGTTTATGCTCAGTTTGAACTTCCTGGTATGGCTTATACCCGGAAGGTTAGGTCTCTTGTCAGATTATGGCAGGATGATTCGAACGTATCTTGAGTATGGTTTATGCTCAAACAAACGACCAAGCATGGTTTATGCTTGAAAAAGTAACGGGTTTTGTTAGGTTTTAACATAGATGTTTGCTTTCTCTTCTTCGCAGGTATGGATTATACTTGCAGCTGGCACGCCCGGCGTGGCCTTAGATTATCCAGAACACATCTTCCTTCAACCAGCAAGATATGTTCTGGGGGGCAAAATGTTAACCCGCTTTTTAGTCAAAGCAATCACACATGGAATCTCTTCTCAACAATACACTCAAGCGTTGGGAATATCGTCAGAAGACATGAAGTGATTTGGTCGAAATCGCATCACAAACAAAGAAAGGCCCAGAACTCCTACCAGACGGCCTCTTTTGGGCCCGAAAACAGCGATTACGGAGCATAGCTCCGTAGCTCTTGTAGATCTATGAATCAGCTTCAGTTTGAGCTTTGGTTTGGCTCAATCGGACTTACGGTTTGAAAGTTACGCCCGTTTCCGTGAACGCAACAGAATTGGAAACTTGGAATTTGGAAATTGGCTTGACCTCCCGGATCGGATCGGAGCTGCTCCGACTCCTCTCTTTGAAGAAGCATAGCATTGGATCGTTTTGGCAGAGCTGTGACTCGGCTCGGATCGGGTGGAATGGAGCAATCCGACCCGCTTCGCATCGGATCCTCACAAGAGCACAAAGTCTTCGGGTTGAAGACACCAACTCGGTTCGGATCGGGCAACCGAACCGACCCGCCTTACACACTGCACTGAAGTGCTTCCACTCTTCGGATCGAAGACACCAACTCGGTTCGGATGTCCAAACCGACCCGCCTTGCACTAGATGTATAGCAACACGTCTCGCCTTCGGTTGGAATGCTCCGGATCGGTTCGGAAGGAAGAGGACCCGAACCGAACCGCTTCGACCTGCTGCTACACCTCAACTTTGACCTGTTCTCAAGGATTAACTACCTCCTATTAATCCGGATCGAGCTCCACCTGTCCTAGCACGATCTGAAGACCATTTCTCCACTGCTTCCGAGATCACCTCAGGGCCTGCCACGTGCCCCTCCAATCCGATCCGATTCAGGACTCCCAGAGGCTCCTCTACGCCTATAAATACACCATAACATGGTCATTTCAAGGGACTTTTCCGGCACTAACACCTCCCGACCTCCATTACCAAGTATTCAAGGACTTTGGGTACTCCTCAACTCAATCAAGCACGAGGCTATCGTGCATAAATTCAATCTCTTTTCTCCTCTTCTTCATCACAACACAAGGCTATTGTGTATAATCGAATATCACGGATTGTGAGACACCATTGTAATTGTAATTCCTCAGGATATGAGAAACTATAAAGTGGACGTAGGCTTGGATTGAGCCGAACCACTATAAAAATCTCATGTGTTCCCTGTTTTTATTGCTTTTTATCTGTAATCTGTGATTTGTGAGGATTTCACACAGAGTTTGGGTGTTAGGCCCAAATTTCGGTCTAACATTTTGGCGCGCCAGGTAGGGGGTCATGCGATACAACTTCTTCTACTGGCTTGAACGGAAGCGGATTATTTGGCTATTGGATCAATGGTCAAGCGAAAGAAAGACGGAACCTTCTCTCGTGCTGACGATGTTGGCACTGAAGGCACAAGGAATGAGGCAAGCCAGGAGGCTTCCTCCGATTAAAATCCATCAGCATACTTAACCCGAGATGAAATGGATGGCGTTCTCGCTGAATTGAGAACTCAAATGGCAAGGCAAGATGATCTCCTCCGCAAACAACAGGAGATGATCGACCAATTCTTCGCTCAGATGGAAGGAAGGCCGAGCGGCAATGCACAACTCACTGGAAATGGTACTGAAATGGCTCCAGCAGGAATAACAAACGGATCGGCTCGGATCCGATCCGAACCGAGGGCCAAAATCTGAATCCAACGCAGACGGAAATGGGGGACATTCCCCACCGGATCGGTTCGGACCCGATCCGAACAGCAACCCTGCATGAGCCTAGGGGCAGCAGAATCCCCTCTGGAAATCAAGGCTTCGCTCCAGCACGACCTACGTCGGCACCGGTTCGGGTCGGAAATACCACACAAATTCAACATCAAGCTCCCCGGTTCGGAACAGGCGAACCTGTTCGGATCGGCACCTACGATCCGAACCGTGCACCCCTCCATAACCTCCCTCGCTTCTCCGAGCCGCAGCAAGGGGGCACCTCCGAACTGAACCAGATGACCTACCAAGCTCCTTATACCCTTCCACACACTTCTGAACTTAACGCTGGGGGCACCAGCTCTGGACTTGTCAACTTGCAACAGCTCTTTTAAGGCGATCAGCTCGCCAGCCTTATTGAACGCCTTTCGAGAGGCCGCATTTATCAGAATGACATGGATGATGTCAATCACAATCCATTCACACAGGAAATCAGGAATTCCCGCAGTCCTCCAGATTTCAAACTTCCACAACTGGAACCTACAACGGTAGGGCAGATCCTACCGTGCACCTAATGCGCTATGAACGGTATATGGAAGTTCAATCGGCGTCGGAAAACGTCATGGCTAAATGCTTTCCCCTCTTTTTGACTGATATTGCTTCTATGTGGTTTCGGCAGCTGGAATCTGAATCGATCAACAGCTGGAACATGTTGGTCGCTCGCTTTATTGAACAATTTCGGGTCCATATCGCTCGACCCAAGAATGTAATGTCACTAACTACAATCAAGCAGAGGCCTAAAGAAATTCTGCGGTCATTTCTGGAAAGATTCAACGTTGCAGCAGCACCAGTTGATTGACCTGAGCCATCTATGGTATTGATGGCGGCAGTATCTGGCGTTCTAGACAACTCGGAGTTCAAAAAATCCTTGTACCGGGACCCACCAAAGAATCTCAGCGAATTCTACCTTGAGTCGGATAGGTTTTTGCGTGAAGAAGACGCAACCTCCGAGAAGAAAGTTCTCGATGTTAACATGCTCAAAGACGGAGAACCGTCTGATTCTGATAAAGGCAAAGGAAAAGCTGCCGTCAAGAATGACCATAACACTCAGCCCCGAAGAGGGCCCAAATATGAAAATTACACAGAACTCAACTCGTCACTAACCGACATCTACGTGAACACAAACGGTGATGTCTCCTATTGAAAGCCTCCCAGGAGGGAGCCATCGCAAAGAGAACGCGATTCTGGGAAATATTGCATATTTCACGATATGGATGGTCATGACACAAATGACTGTAGACACTTACGAGATCTGATTGAGGAACAGGTTAGACGTGGAGAGCTACCCGAGTATGTGAAACAACCAATAACACCTGTACCTGTGCTGCCGCCACCTTCTTCCCGGAGAGGGAATGACCCTGGAACGAGATCCCATCGGCTCGTCATCAACTGATCTGGATTGGATCTTTCTGCGTTTTCAGCATTTCTTAGGATTTAAGATATGTCTCTTTGCTTTCTTTAGGTTTTCCGATTGGCTAAATCGGAGTACACACGTTCGGGGTTAGGATTTAGCTCCAAATCATGCTCTGCACTCGATGACAAACCAATCAGGATTTGCTTTGGTTTTGTACTTTGGATGGAACAAGGAAGGACTTTCCGAGCATGGATTATGTTTGGCAATTTAAGTATCCTGTCTGGTTGTGGCAGGATTCTCAATCTCAACTAAAGTATGGTTTATACTTATCTTGGACCCCTAGGCATGGATTATGCCTAGGGACAGACTGTCTTGTCAGGTTTTGGCAAGCATAGCTCTATCCCGACATGACTATGGATTGTACTCACTAGGATTATTAAGTATGGACTATACTCTGGAATGGCTTATTGTCTTGTCAGGATTTGGCAAAGGAACTCAATAAAACTCGAGTATGGTTTATGCTCAGTTTGAACTTCCTGGTACGGCTTATACCCGGAAGGTTAGGTCTCTTGTCAGGTTTTGGCAGGATGATTCGAACGTATCTTGAGTATGGTTTATGCTCAAACAAACGCCCAAGCATGGTTTATGCTCGAAAAAGTAATGGATTTTGTTAGGTTTTAACATAGCTGTTTGCTTTCTCTTCTTCGCAGGTATGGATTATACTTGCAGCTGGCAGGCCCGGCGTGGCCTTGGATTATCCAGAACACATCTTCCTTCAACCAGCAAGATATGTTCTGGGGGGCAAAATGTTGACCCGCTTTTTAGTCAAAGCAGTCACACATGGAATCTCTTCTCAACAATACACTCAAGCGTTGGGAATATCGTCAGAAGACATGAAGTGATTTGGTCGAAATCGCATCACAAACAAAGAAAGGCCCAGAACTCCTACTAGACGGCCTCTTTTGGGCCCGAAAACAGCGTTTACGGAGCTAAGCTCCGTAACTCTTGTAGATCACTGAATCAGCTTCAGTTTGAACTTTGGTTTGGCTCAATCGGACTTAAGGTTTGAAAGTTACGCCAATTTCCGTGAACGCATACAGAATCGGAATCTTGGAATTTGGAAATTGGCTTGACCTCCCGGATCGGATCGGACCTGCTCCGACTACTCTCTTCGAAGAAGTATAGCATTGGATGGTTTTGGCA
Source organism: Allium sativum (assembly GCA_030737875.1). Classification (NCBI taxonomy): domain Eukaryota; kingdom Viridiplantae; phylum Streptophyta; class Magnoliopsida; order Asparagales; family Amaryllidaceae; genus Allium; species Allium sativum. Next base: position 963,878,484 of record CM060922.1, read on the forward strand.
GAGCTCTGACTCGGTTCGGATCGGGTGGAATGGAGCAATCCGACCCGCTTCGCATCGGATCCTCACAAGAGCACAAAGTCTTTGGGTTGAAGACACCAACTCAGTTCGGATCGGGCAACCGAACCGACCCGCCTTACACACTGCACTGAAGTGCTTCCACTCTTCGAATAGAAGACACCAACTCTGTTCGGATCGGATGTCCGAACCGACCCGCCTTGCACCAGATGTATAGCAACACGTCTCGCCTTCGGTTGGAATGCTCCGGATCGGTTCGGAAGGAAGAGGACCCGAACCGAACCGCTTCGACCTGCTGCTACACCTCAACTTTGACCTGTTCTCAAGGAGTAACTACCTCCTATTAATCCGGATCGAGATCCACCTGTCCTAGCACGATCTGAAGACCATTTCTCCACTGCTTCCGAGATCACCTCAGGGCCTACCACATGCCCCTCCGATCCGATTCAGGACTCCCAGAGGCTCCTCTACGCCTATAAATACACATAACATGGTCATTTCAAGGGACTTTTCCGGACTAACACCTCCCGACTTCCATTACCAAGTATTCAAGGACTTTGGGTACTCCTCAACTCAATCAAACACGAGGCTATCGTGCATAAATTCAATCTCTTTTCTCCTCTTCTTCATCACAACACAAGGTTGTTGTGTATAATCGAATCTCACGGATTGTGAGACACCATTGTAATTGTAATTCCTCAGGATATGAGAAACTATAAAGTGGACGTAAGCTTGGATTGAGCCGAACCACTATAAAAATCTCGTGTGTTCCCTGTTTTTACTGCTTTTTATCTGTAATCTGTGATTTGTGAGGATTTCACATAGAGTTTGGGTGTTAGGCCCAAATTTCGGTCTAACATTTTGGCGCGCCAGGTAGGGGGTCATGCGATACAACTTCTTCTACTGGCTTGAACGGAAGCGGATTATTTGGCTATTGGATCAATGGTCAAGCGAAAGAAAGACGGAACCTTCTCTCGTGCTGACGATGTTGGCACTGAAGGCACAAGGAATGAGGCAAGCCAGGAGGCTTCCTCTCATGAAAATCCATCAGCATACTTAACCCGAGATGAAATGGATGGCGTTCTCGCTAAATTGAGAACTCAAATGGCAAGGCAAGATGATCTCCTCCGCAAACAACAGGAGTTGATCGACCAATTCTTCGCTCGGATGGAAGGAAGGCCGAGCGGCAATGCACAAATCACTGGAAATGGTACTGAAATGGCTCCAGCAGGAATAACAAACCGGATCGGCTCGGATCCGATCCGAACCGAGGGCCAAAATCTGAATCCAACGCCGGAAATGGGGGACATTCCCCACTGGATCGGTTCAGACCCGATCCGAACAGCAACCCTGCATGAGCCTGGGGGCAGCAGCCTCCCCTCTGGAAATCAAGGCTTCGCTCCAGCACGACCTACATCCGCACCTGTTCGGGTCGGAAATACCACAAAATTTAGCATCAAGCTCCCCGGTTCGGAACAGGCGAACCTGTTCGGATCGGCACCTCCGATCCGAACCGTGCACCCCTCCATAACTTCCCTCGCTTTTCCGAGCCGCAGCAAGGGCGCACCTCCAAACCGAACCGGATGACCTGCCAAGCTCCTTATACCCTTCCACACACTTCTGAACTTAACGCTGGTGGCACCAGCTCTGGACTTGTCAACTTGCAACAGCTCTTTGAAGGCGATCGGCTCGCCAGCCTTATTGAATGCCTTTCGAGAGGCCGCATTTATCAGAATGACATGGATGATGCCAGTCACAATCCATTCACACAGGAAATCAGGAATTCCCGCAATTCTCCAGATTTCAAACTTCCACAACTGGAACCCTATAACGGCAGGGCAGATCCTACCGTGCACCTAATGCGCTATAAACGGCATATGGAAGTTCAATCGGCATCGGAAAACGTCATGGCTAAATGCTTTCCCCTCTTTTTGACTGATATTGCTTCTATATGGTTTCGGCAGTTGGAATTTGAATCGATCAACAGCTGGAACATGTTGGTCGCTCGCTTTATTGAACAATTTCGGGTCCATATCGCTCGACCCAAGAATGTAATGTCACTAACTACAATCAAGCAGAGGCCTAAAGAAACTCTGCGGTCATTTCTGGAAAGATTCAACATTGCAGCAGCATCAGTTGATCGACCTGAGCCATCTATGGTATTGATGGCGGCAGTATTCGACGTTCTAGACAACTCGGAGTTCAAAAAATCCTTGTACCGGGACCCACCAAGGAATCTCAACGTATTCTACCTTGAGTCGGATAGGTTTTTGCGTGAAGAAGACGCAACCTCCGAGAAGAAAGTTCTCGATGTTAACATGCTCAAAGATGGAGAACCGTCCGATTCTGATAAAGGCAACGGAAAAGCTTCCGTCAAGAATGACCGTAACGCTCAGCCCCGAAGAGGGCCCAAATATGAAAAGTACACAGAACTCAACTCGTCACTAACTGACATCTACGTAAACACAAACGGTGACGTCTCCTATCCAAAGCCTCCCAGGAGGGAGCCATCGCAAAGAGAACGCGATTCTGGGAAATATTGCATATTTCACGATATGGACGGTCATGACACAAATGACTGTAGACACTTACGAGATCTGATTGAGGAACGGGTTAGACGTGGAGAGCTACCTGAGTATGTGAAACAACCAATAACACATGTACCTGTGCTGCCACCACCTGCTCCCCGGAGAGGGAATGACCCTGGAACGAGCTCCCATCGGCTCGTCATCAACTGATCTGGATTGGATCATTCTGCGTTTTCAGCATTTCATAGGATTTAAGATATGTCTCTTTGCTTTCTTTAGGTTTTCCGATTGGCTAAATCGGAGTACACACGTTCGGGGTTGGGGTTTAGCTCCAAATCGTGCTCTGCACTCGATGACAAACCAATCAGGATTTGCTTTGGTTTTGTACTTTGGATTGAATAAGGAAGGACTTTCCGAGCATGGATTATGTTTGGCAATTTAAGTATCCTGTCAGGTTGTGGCAGGATTCTCAATCTCAACTAAAGTATGGCTTATACTTATCTCGGACCCCTAGGCATGGATTATGCCTAGGGACAGACTGTCTTGTCAGGTTTTGGCAAGCATAGCTCTATCCCGACATGAGTATGGATTGTACTCACTAGGATTCTTAAGTATGGACTATACTCTGGAATGGCTTATTGTCTTGTCAGGATTTGGCAAAGGAACTCAATAAAACTCGAGTATGGTTTATGCTCAGTTTGAACTTCCTGCTATGGATTATACCCGTAAGGTTAGGTCCCTTATCAGGTTTTGGCAGGATGATTCGAACGTATCTTGAGTATGGTTTATGCTCAAACAAACGCCCAAGCATGGTTTATGCTCGAAAAAGTAATGGGTTTTGTTAGGTTTTAAAATAGCTGTTTGCTTTCTCTTCTTCGCAGGTATGGATTATACTTGCAGCTGGCAGGCCCGGCGTGGCCTTGGATTATCCAGAACACATCTTCCTTCAACCAGCAAGATATGTTCTGGGGGGCAAAATGTTGACCCTCTTTTTAGTCAAAGCAGTCACACATGGAATCTCTTCTCAATAATACACTCAAGCGTTGGGAATATAGTCAGAAGACATGAAGTGATTTGGTCGAAATCGCATCACAAACAAAGAAAGGCCCAGAACTCCTACCAGACGGCCTCTTTTGGGCCCGAAAACAGCGATTACGGAGCTATGCTCCGTAACTCTTGTAGATCTCTGAATCAGCTTCATTTTGAGCTTTGGTTTGGCTCAATCGGACTTATGGTTTGAAAGTTACGCCCGTTTCCGTGAACGCATACAGAATCAGAAACTTGGAATTTGGAAATTGGCTTGACCTCCCGGATCGGATCGGACCTGCTCCGACTCCTCTCTTCGAAGAAGCATAGCATTGGATGCTTTTGGCAGAGCTCTGACTCGGTTCGGATCGGGTGGAATGGAGCAATCCGACCCACTTCGCATCGGATCCTCACAAGAGCACAAAGTCTTCGGGTTGAAGACACCAACTCGGTTCGGATCGGGCAACCGAACCGACCCACCTTACACACTGCACTGAAGTTCTTCCACTCTTCGGATCGAAGACACCAACTCGGTTCGGATCGGATGTCCAAACAGACCCGCCTTGCACCAGATGTATAGCAACACGTCTCGCCTTCGGTGGGAATGCTCCGGAAGGAAGAGGACCCAAACCGAACCACTTCGACCTGCTGCTACACCTCAACTTTGACCTGTTCTCAAGGAGTAACTACCTCCTATTAATCCGGATCGAGCTCCACCTATCCTAGCACGATCAGAAGACAATTTCTCCACTGCTTCCGAGATCACCTCAGGGCCTGCCACGTGCCCCTCCGATCCGATTCAGGACTCCCAGAGGCTCCTCTACGCCTATAAATACACCATAACATGGTCATTTCAAGGGACTTTGGGTATTCCTCAACTCAATCAAACACGAGGCTATCGTGCATAAATTCAATCTCTTTTCTCCTCTTCTTTCATCACAACACAAGGCTATTGTGTATAATCGAATCTCACGGATTGTGAGACACCATTGTAATTGTAATTCCTCAGGATATGAGAAACTATAAAGTGGACGTAGGCTTGGATTGAGCCGAACCACTATAAAAATATCGTCTGTTCCCTGTTTTTACTGCTTTTTAACTGTAATCTGTGATTTGTGAGGATTTCACATAGAGTTTGGGTGTTAGGCCCAAATTTCGGTCTAACGTTTTGGCGCGCCAGGTAGGGGGTCATGCGATACAAGTTCTTCTACTGGGTTGAACGGAAGCGGATTATTTGGCTATTGGATCAATGGTCAAGCGAAAGAAAGACGGAACCTTCTCTCGTGCTAACGATGTTGGCACTGAAGGCACAAGGAATGAGGCAAGCCAGGAGGCTTTCTCTCATGAAAATCCATCAGCATACTTAACCCGAGATGAAATGGATGGCGTTCTCGCTGAATTGAGAACTCAAATGGCAAGGCAAGATGATCTCCTCCGCAAACAACAGGAGATGATCGACCAATTCTTCGCTCGGATGGAAGGAAGGCCGAGCGGCAATGCACAACTCACTGGAAATGGTACTGAAATGGCTCCAGCAGGAATAACAAACCGGATCGGCTCGGATCCGATCCGAACCGAGGGCCAAAATCTGAATCCAACGCCGACGGAAATGGGGGACATTCCCCACCGGATCGGTTCGGACCCGATCCGAACAACAACCCTGCATGAGCCTAGAGGCAGCAGCCTCCCCTCTGAAAATCAAGGCTTCGCTCCAGCACGACCTACATCCGCACCGGTTCGGGTCGGAAATACCACACAAATTCAGCATCAAGCTCCCCGGTACGGAACAGGCGAACCTGTTCGGATCGGCACCTCCGATCCGAACCGTGCACCCCTCCATAACCTCCCTCGCTTCTCCGAGCCGCAGCAAGGGGGCACCTCCGAACCGAACCGGATGACCTGCCAAGCTCCTTATACCCTTCCACACACTTCTGAACTTAACGCTGGGGGCACCAGCTATGGACTTGTCAACTTGCAACAGCTCTTTGAAGGCGATCGGCACGCCAGCCTTATTGAACGCCTTTCGAGAGGCCGCATTTATCAGAATGACATGGATGATGTCAATCACAATCCATTTACACAGGAAATAAGGAATTCCCGCAATCCTCCAGATTTCAAACTTCCACAACTGGAACCCTACAACGGCAGGGCAGATCCGTGCACCTAATGCGCTATAAAGGGCATATGGAAGTTCAATCGGCGTCGGAAAACATCATGGCTAAATGCTTTCCCCTCTTTTTGACTGATATTGCTTCTATGTGGTTTCGGCAGCTGGAATATGAATCGATCAACAGCTGGAATATGTTGGTTGCTCGCTTTATTGAACAATTTCGGGTCCATATCGCTCGACCCAAGAATGTAATGTCACTAACTACAATCAAGCAGAGGCCTAAAGAAACTTTGCGGTCATTTCTGGAAAGATTCAATGTTGCAGCAGCATCAGTTGATCGACCTGAGCCATCTATGGTATTGATGGCGGCAGTATCCGGCGTTCTAGACAACGCGGAGTTCAAAAAATCCTTGTACCGGGACCCACCAAGGAATCTCAGCGAATTCTACCTTGAGTCGGATAGGTTTTTGCGTGAATAAGACGCAACCTCCGAGAAGAAAGTTCTCGATGTTAACATGCTCAAAGACGGAGAACCATCTGACTCTGATAAAGGCAAAGGAAAAGCTGCCGTCAAGAATGACCGTAACGCTCAGCCCCGAAGAGGGCCCAAATATGAAAAGTACACAGAACTCAACTCGTCACTAACCGACATCTACGTGAACACAAACGGTGACGTCTCCTATCCAAAGCCTCCCAGGAGGGAGCCATCGCAAAGAGAACGCGATTCTAGGAAATATTGCATAATTCACGATATGGACGGTCATGACACAAATGACTATAGACACTTACGAGATCTGATTGAGGAACGGGTTAGACGTGGAGAGCTACCCGAGTATATGAAACAACCAACAACACCTGTACCTGTGCTGCCACCACCTGCTCCCCGGAGAGGGAATGACCCTGGAACGAGCTCCCATCGGCTCGTCATCAACTGATCTGGATTGGATCATTCTGCATTTTCAGCATTTCTTAGGATTTAAGATATGTCTCTTTGCTTTCTTTAGGTTTTCCGATTGGCTAAATCGGAGTACACACGTTCGGGGTTAGGATTTAGCTCCAAATCGTGCTCTGCACTCGATGACAAACCAATCAGGATTTGCTTTGGTTTTGTACTTTGGATTGAATAAGGAAGGACTTTCCGAGCATGGATTATGTTTGGCAATTTAAGTATCCTGTCAGGTTGTGGCAGGATTCTCAATCTTAACTAAAGTATGGCTTATACTTATCTCGGACCCCTAGGCATGGATTATGCCTAGGGACACACTGTCTTGTCAGGTTTTGGCAAGCATAGCTCTATCCCGACATGAGTATGGATTGTACTCACTAGGATTCTTAAGTATGGACTATACTCTTGAATGGATTATTGTCTTGTCAGGATTTGTCAAAGGAACTCAATAAAACTCGAGTATGGTTTATGCTCAGTTTGAACTTCCTGGTATGGCTTATACCCGGAAGGTTAGGTCCCTTGTCAGGTTTTGGCAGGATGATTCGAACGTATCTTGAGTATGGTTTATGCTCAATCAAACGCCCAAGCATGGTTTATGCTCGAAAAAGTAATGGGTTTTGTTAGGTTTTAACATAGCTTTTTTCTTTCTCTTCTTCGCAGGTATGGATTATACTTGCAGCTGGCAGGCCCGGCGTGGCCTTGGATTATCCAGAACACATCTTCCTTCAACCAGCAAGATATGTTCTGGAGGGCAAAATGTTGACCCGCTTTTTAGTCAAAGCAGTCACACATGGAATCTCTTCTCAACAATACACTCTAGCGTTGGGAATATCGTCAGAAGACATGAAGTGATTTGGTCGAAATCGCATCACAAACAAAGAAAGGCCCAGAACTCCTACCAGACGGCCTCTTTTGGGCCCGAAAACAGCGATTACGGAGCTAAGCTCCGTATCTCCTGTAGATCTCTGAATCAGCTTCTGTTTGAGCTTTGGTTTGGCTCAATCGGACTTACGGTTTGAAAGTTACGCCCGTTTCCGTGAACGCATACAGAATCGGAAACTTGGAATTTGGAAATTGGCTTGACCTCCCGGATCGGATCGGACCTGCTCCGACTCCTCTCTTCGAAGAAGCATAGCATTGAATGGTTTTGGCAGAGCTCTGACTCGGTTCGGATCGGGTGGAATGGAGCAATCCGACCCGCTTCGCATCGGATCCTCACAAGAGCACAAAGTCTTCGGGTTGAAGACACCAACTCGGTTCGGATCGGGCAACCGAACCGACCCGCCTTACACACTGCACTGAAGTGCTTCCACTCTTCGGATCGAAGACACCAACTCGGTTCGGATCGGATGTCCGAACCGACCCGCCTGGCACCAAATGTATAGCAACACGTCTCACCTTCGGTTGGAATGCTCCGGATCGGTTCGGAAGGAAAAGGACCCGAACCGAACCGCTTCGACCTGCTGCTACACCTCAACTTTGACATGTTCTCAAGGAGTAACTACCTCCTATTAATCCGGATCGAGCTCCACCTGTCCAAGCACGATCTGAAGACCATTTCTCCACTGCTTCCGAGATCACCTCAGGGCCTGCCACGTGCCCCCCCGATCCGATCCGATTCAGGACTACCAGAGGCTCCTCTACACCTATAAATACACCATAACATGGTCATTTCAAGGGACTTTTTCGGCACTAACACCGCCCGACCTCCATTACCAAGTATTCAAGGACTTTGGGTACTCCTCAACTCAATCAAACACGAGGCTATCATGCATAAATTCAATCTCTTTTCTCCTCTTCTTCATCACAACACAAGGTTGTTGTGTATAATCGAATCTCACGGATTGTGAGACACCATTGTAATTGTAATTCCTCAGGAAATGAGAAACTATAAAGTGGACGTAGGCTTGGATTGAGCCGAACCACTATAAAAATCACGCGTGTTCCCTGTTTTTACTACTTTTTATCTGTAATCTATGATTTGTGAGGATTTCACACAGAGTTTGGGTGTTAGGCCCAAATTGCGGTCTAACATTTTGGCGCGCCAGGTAGGGGGTCATGCGATACAACTTCTTCTACTGGCTTGAACGGAAGCGGATTATTTGGCTATTGGATCAATTGTCAAGCGAAAGAAAGACGAAACCTTCTCTCGTGCTGACGATGTTGGCACTGAAGGCACAAGGAATGAGGCAAGCCAGGAGGCTTCCTCTCATGAAAATCCATCAGCATACCTAACCCGAGATGAAATGGATGGCGTTCTCGCTGAATTGAGAACTCAAATGGCAAGGCAAGATGATCTCCTCCGCAAACAACAGGAGATGATCGACCAATTCTTCGCTCGGATGGAAGGAAGGCCGAGCGGCAATGCACAACTCACTGGAAATGGTACTGAAATGGCTCCAGCAGGAATAACAAACCGGATCGGCTCGGATCCGATCCGAACCGAGGGCCAAAATCTGAATCCAACGCAGACGGAAATGGGGGACATTCCCCACCGGATCGGTTCGGACCCGATCCGAACAGCAACCTTGCATGAGCCTGGGGGCAGCAGCCTCCCCTCTGGAAATCAAGGCTTCGCTCCAGCACGACCTACATCCACACCGGTTCGGGTCGGAAATACCACACAAATTCAACATCAAGCTCCCCGGTTCGGAACAGGTGAACCTGTTCGGATCGGCACCTCCGATCCGAACCGTGCACCCCTCCATAACCTCCCTCGCTTCTCCGAGCCGCAGCAAGGGGGCACCTCCGAACCGAACCGGATGACCTGCCAAGCTCCTTATACCCTTCCACACACTTCTGAACTTAACGCTGGGGGCACCAGCTCTGGACCTGTCAACTTGCAACAGCTCTTTGAAGGCGATCGGCTCGCCAGCCTTATTGAATGCCTTTCGAGAGGCCGCATTTATCAGAATGACATGGATGATGCCAGTCACAATCCATTCACACAGGAAATCAGGAATTCCCGCAATTCTCCAGATTTCAAACTTCCACAACTGGAACCCTACAACGGCAGGGCAGATCCTACCGTGCACCTAATGCGCTATAAACGGCATATGGAAGTTCAATCGGCATCGGAAAACGTCATGGCTAAATGCTTTCCCCTCTTTTTGACTGATATTGCTTCTATGTGGTTTCGGCAGCTGAAATCTGAATCGATCAACAGCTGGAACATGTTGGTCGCTTGCTTTATTGAATAATTTCGGGTCCATATCGCTCGACCCAAGAATGTAATGTCACTAACTACAATCAAGCAGAGGCCTAAAGAAACTCTGCGGTCATTTCTGGAAAGATTCAACGTTGCAGCAGCATCAGTTGATCAACCTGAGCCATCTATGGTATTGATGGCGGCAGTATCCGGCGTTCTAGACAACTCGGAGTTCAAAAAATCCTTGTACCGGGACCCACCAAGGAATCTCAGCGAATTCTACCTTGAGTCGGATAGGTTTTTGCGTGAAGAAGACGCAACCTCCGAGAAGAAAGTTCTCGATGTTAACATGCTCAAAGACGGAGAACCGTCTGTTTCTGATAAAGGCAAAGGAAAAGCTGCCGTCAAGAATGATCGTAATGCTCAGCCCCGAAGAGGGCCCAAATATGAAAAGTACACAGAACTCAACTCGTCACTAACCGACATCTACGTGAACACAAACGGTGACGTCTCCTATCCAAAGCCTCCCAGGAGGGAGCCATTGCAAAGAGAACGCGATTCTGGGAAATATTGCATATTTCACGATATGGACGGTCATGACACAAATGACTGTAGACACTTACGAGATCTGATTGAGGAACGGGTTAGACGTGGAGAGCTACCCGAGTATGTGAAACAACCAACAACACCTGTACCTGTGCTGCCACCACCTGCTCCCCGGAGAGGGAATGACCCTGGAACGAGCTCCCATCGGCTCGTCATCAACTGATCTGGATTGGATCATTCTGCGTTTTCAGCATTTCTTAGGATTTAAGATATGTCTCTTTGCTTTCTTTAGGTTTTCCGATTGGGTAAATCGGAGTACACACGTTCGGGGTTAGGATTTAGCTCCAAATCGTGCTCTACACTCGATGACAAACCAATCAGGATTTGCTTTGGTTTTGTACTTTGGATTGAATAAGGAAGGACTTTCCGAGCATGAATTATGTTTGGCAATTTAAGTATCCTGTCAGGTTGTGGCAGGATTCTCAATCTCAACTAAAGTATGGCTTATACTTATCTCGGACCCCTAGGCATGGATTATGCCTAGGGATAGACTGTCTTGTCAGGTTTTGGCAAGCATAGCTCTATCCCGACATGAGTATGGATTGTACTCACTAGGATTCTTATGTATGGACTATACTCTGGAATGGCTTATTGTCTTGTCAGGATTTGGCAAAGGAACTCAATAAAACTCGAGTATGGTTTATGCTCAGTTTGAACTTCCTGGTATGGCTTATACCCGGAAGGTTAGGTCCCTTGTCAGGTTTTGGCAGGATGATTCGAACGTATCTTGAGTATGGTTTATGCTCAAACAAATGCCCAAGCATGGTTTATGCTCGAAAAAGTAATGGGTTTTGTTAGGTTTTAACATAGCTGTTTTCTTTCTCTTCTTCGCAGGTATGGATTATACTTGCAGCTGGCAGGCCCGGCGTGGCCTTGGATTATTCAGAACACATCTTCCTTCAACCAGCATGATATGTTCTGGGGGGCAAAATGTTGACCCGCTTTTTAGTCAAAGCAGTCACACATGGAATCTCTTCTCAACAATACACTCAAGCGTTGGGAATATCGTCAGAAGACATGAAGTGATTTGGTCGAAATCGCATCACAAACAAAGAAAGGCCCATAACTCCTACCAGACGGCCTCTTTTGGGCCCGAAAACAGCGATTAAGGAGCTTAGCTTCATAACTTGTGTAGATCTCTGAATCAGCTTCAGTTTGAGCTTTGGTTTGGCTCAATCGGACTTACGGTTTGAAAGTTACGCCCGTTTCAGTGAACGCATACAGAATCAGAAACTTGGAATTTGGAAATTGGCTTGACCTCCCGGATCGGGTCGGACCTGCTCCGACTCCTCTCTACGAAGAAGCATAGCATTGGATGGTTTTGGCAGAGCTCTGACTCGGTTCGGATCGGGTGGAATGGAGCAATCCGACCCGCTTCGCATCGGATCCTCACAAGAGCACAAAGTCTTCGGGTTGAAGACACCAACTCGGTTCGGATCGGGCAACCGAACCGACCCGCCTTACACACTGCACTGAAGTGCTTCCACTCTTCGGATCGAAGACACCAACTCGGTTCGGATCGGATGTCCGAACTGACCCGCCTTGCACCAGATGTATAGCAACACGTCTCGCCTTCGGCTGGAATGTTCCGGATCGGTTCGGAAGGAAGAGGACCCGAACCGAACCGCTTCGACCTGCTGCTACAACTCAACTTTGACCTGTTCTCAAGGAGTAACTACCTCCTATTAATCCGGATCGAGCTCCACCTGTCCTAGCACGATCTGAAGACCATTTCTCCACTGCTTCCGAGATCACCTCAGGGCCTGCCACGTGCCCCTCCGATCCGATCCGATTCAGGACTCACAGAGGCTCCTCCACGCCTATAAATACACCATAACATGGTCATTTCAAGGGACTTTTCCGGCACTAACACCTCCCGACCTCCATTACCAAGTATTCAAGGATTTTGGGTACTCCTCAACTCAATCAAACACGAGGCTATCGTCCATAAATTCAATTTCTTTTCTCCTCTTCTTCATCACAACACAAGGCTATTGTGTACAATCGAATCTCACGGATTGTGAGACACCATTGTAATTGTAATTCCTCAGGATATGAGAAACTATAAAGTGGACGTACGCTTGGATTGAGCCGAACCACTATAAAAATCTCGTGTGTTCCCTGTTTTTACTGCTTTTTATCTGTAATCTGTGATTTGTGAGGATTTCACATAGAGTTTGGGTGTTAGGCCCAAATTTCGGTCTAACATTTTGGCACGCCAGGTAGGGGGTCATGCGATACAACTTCTTCTACTGGCTTAAACGGAAGCGGATTATTTGGCTATTGGATCAATGGTCTAGCGAAAGAAAGACGGAACCTTCTCTCGTGTTGACGATGTTGGCACTGAAGGCACAAGGAATGAGGCAAGCCAGGAGGCTTCCTCTCATGAAAATCCATCAGCATACTTAACCCGAGATGAAATGGATGGCGTTCTCGCTGAATTGAGAACTCAAATGGCAAGGCAAGATGATCTCCTCCGCAAACAATAGGAGATGATCGACTAATTCTTCGCTCGGATGGAAGGCCGAGCGGCAATGCACAACTCACTGGAAATGGTACTGAAATGGCTCCAACAGGAATAACAAACCGGATCGGCTCGGATCCGATTCGAACCGAGGGCCAAAATATGAATCCAACGCAGACGGAAATGGGGGACATTCCCCACCGGATCGGTTCAGACCCGATCCGAACAACAACCCTGCATGAGCCTGGGGGCAGCAGCCTCCCCTTTGGAAATCAAGGCTTCGCTCCAGCACGACCTACATCCGCACCGGTTCGGGTCGGAAATACCACAAAAATTCAACATCAAGCTCCCCGGTTCGGACCAGGCAAACCTGTTCGGATCGGCACCTCCGATCCGAACCGTGCACCCCTCCATAACCTCCCACGCTTCTCCGAGCCGCAGCAAGGGGGCACCTCCGAACCGAACCGGATGACCTGCCAAGCTCCTTATATCCTTCCATACACTTCTGAACTTAACGCTGGGGGCACCAGCTCTGGACTTGTCAACTTGCAACAGCTCTTTGAAGGCGATCGGCTCGCCAGCCTTATTGAACGCCTTTCGAGAGGCCGCATTTATCAGAATGACATGGATGATGTCAATCACAATCCATTCACACAGGAAATCAGGAATTCCCGCAATCCTCCAGATTTCAAACTTCCACAACTGGAACCCTACAACGGCAGGGCAGATCCTACCGTGCACCTAATGCGCTATAAACGGCATATGGAAGTTCAATCGGCGTCGGAAAACGTCATGGCTAAATGCTTTCCCCTCTTTTTGACTGATATTGCTTCTATGTGGTTTCGGCAGCTGGAATCTGAATCGATCAACAGTTGGAACATGTTGGTCGCTCGCTTTATTGAACAATTTCGGGTCCATATCGTTCGACCCAAGAATGTAATGTCACTAACTACAATCAAGCAGAGGCCTAAAGAAACTCTACGGTCATTTCTGGAAAGATTCAACGTTGCAGCAGCATCAGTTGATCGACCTGAGCCATCTATGGTATTGATGGCGGCAGTATTTGGCGTCCTAGACAAATCGGAGTTCAAAAAATCCTTGTACCGGGACCCACCAAGGAATCTCAGCGAATTCTACCTTGAGTCGGATAGGTTTTTGCGTGAAGAAGACGCAACCTCCAAGAAAAAAGTTCTCGATGTTAACATGCTCAAAGACGGAGAACCGTCTGATTCTGATAAAGGCAAAGGAAAAGCTGCCGTCAAGAATGACCGTAACGCTCAGCCCCGAAGAGGGCCCAAATATGAAAAGTACACAGAACTCAACTCGTCACTAACCGACATCTATGTGAACAAAAATGGTGACGTCTCCTATCCAAAGCCTCCCAGGAGGGAGCCATCGCAAAGAGAACGCGATTCTGGGAAATATTGCATATTTCACGATATGGACGGTCATGACACAAATGACTGTAGACACTTACGAGATCTGATTGAGGAATGGGTTAGACGTGGAGAGCTACCCGAGTATGTGAAACAACCAACAACACCTGTACCTGTGCTGCCACCACCTGCTCCCTGGAGAGGGAATGACCCTGGAACGATCTCCCATCGGCTCGTCATCAACTGATTAGGATTGGATCATTCTGAGTTTTCAGCATTTCTTAGGATTTAAGATATGTCTCTTTGCTTTCTTTAGGTTTTCCGATTGGCTAAATCGGAGTACACACGTTCGGGGTTAGGATTTAGCTCCAAATCGTGCTCTGCACTCGATGACAAACCAATCAGGATTTGCTTTGGTTTTGTACTTTGGATTGAATAAGGAAGGACTTTCCGAGCATTGATTATATTTGGCAATTTAAGTATCCTGTCAGGTTGTGGCAGGATTCTCAATCTCAACTAAAGTATGGCTTATAATTATCTCGGACCCCTAGGCATGGATTATGCCTAGGGACAGACTGTCTTGTCAGGTTTTGGCAAGCATAGCTCTATCCCGACATGAGTATGGATTGTACTCACTAGGATTCTTAAGTATGGACTATACTCTGGAATGGCTTATTGTCTTGTCAGGATTTGGCAAAGGAACTCAATAAAACTCGAGTATGGTTTATGCTCAGTTTGAACTTCTTGGTATGGCTTATACCCGGAAGGTTAGGTCCTTTGTCAGGTTTTGGCAGGATGATTCGAACGTATCTTGAGTATGGTTTATGCTCAAACAAACGCCCAAGCATGGCTTATGCTCGAAAAAGTAATGGGTTTTGTTAGGTTTTAACATAGCTGTTTGCTTTCTCTTCTTCGCATGTATGGATTATACTTGCAGCTGGCAGGCCCGGCGTGGCCTTGGATTATCCAGAACACATCTTCCTTCAACCAGCAAGATATGTTCTGGGGGGCAAAATGTTGACCCGCTTTTTAGTCAAAGCAGTCACACATGGAATCTCTTCTCAACAATACACTCAAGCGTTGGGAATATCGTCAGAAGACATGAAGTGATTTGGTCGAAATCGCATCACAAACAAAGAAAGGCCCAGAACTCCTACCAGACGGCCTCTTTTGGGCCCGAAAATAGCGATTACGAAGCCGAGCTCCGTAACTCTTGAAGATCTCTAAATCAGCTTCAGTTTGAGCTTTGGTTTGGCTCAATCGGACTTACGGTTTGAAAGTTACGCCCGTTTCCGTGAACGCATACAGAATCAGAAACTTGGAATTTGGAAATTGGCTTGATCTCCCGGATCGGATCGGACCTGCTCCGACTCCTCTCTTCGAAGAAGCATAGCGTTGGATGGTTTTGGCAGAGCTCTGACTCGGTTCGGATCGGGTGGAATGGAGCAATCTGACCCGCTTCGTATTGGATCCTCACAAGAGCACAAAGTCTTCGGGTTGAAGACACCAACTCGGTTCGGATCGGGCAACCGAACCGACCCGCCTTACACACTGCACTGAAGTGCTTCCACTCTTCGGATCGAAGACACCAACTCGGTTCGGATCGGATGTCCGAACTGACCCGCCTTGCACCAGATGTATAGCAACACGTCTCGCCTTCGGTTGGAATGCTCCGGATCGGTTCGGAAGGAAGAGGACCCGAACCGAACCGCTTCGACCTGCTGCTACACCTCAACTTTGACCTGTTCTCAAGGAGTAACTACCTCCTATTAATCCGGATCGAGCTCCACCTGTCCTAGCACGATCTGAAGACCATTTCTCCACTGCTTCCGAGATCACCTCAGGGCCTGCCACGTGCCCCTCCGATCCGATTCTATTCAAGACTCCCAGAGGCTCCTCTACGCCTATAAATACACCATAACATGGTCATTTCAAGGGACTTTTCCGGCACTAACACCTCCCGACCTCCATTACCAAGTATTCAAGGACTTTGGGTACTCCTCAACTCAATCAAACACGAGGCTATCGTGCATAAATTCAATCTCTTTTCTCCTCTTCTTCATCACAACACAAGGCTATTGTGTATAATCGAATCTCACGGATTGTGAGACACCATTGTAATTGTAATTCCTCAGGATATGAGAAACCATAAAGTGGACGTAGGCTTGGATTGAGCCGACCCACTATAAAAATCTCGTGTGTTCCCTGTTTTTACTGCTTTTTATCTGTAATCTGTGATTTGTGAGGATTTCACATAGAGTTTGGGTGTTAGGCCCAAATTTCGGTCTAACAGAAAGAGTACAAGTGGTACGTGCCATTTTATTGGAAAATCACTTGTCTCTTGGTTTAGTAAGAAACAAAACTGCGTTTCACTCTCAACATGTGAAGCTGAATACATATCAGCTGCTCTAGCTTGTACTCAAGTTTTATACATGCAACAAACACTTCGAGATTTCGATATTCATTTATCAAAGTCCATCATATATTGTGATAACACAAGCGCAATCAATTTATCAAAAAACCCAGTCAATCATTCCCGAACAAAGCACATTGATATTCGACATCATTTCTTAAGAGATAATATTGAAAAAGGAACAATATGTCTCGAATATGTCCAGACTGACAACCAATTAGCAGACATTTTTACCAAGCCTCTACTCGAATCTAGTTTATCTCTTTACGTAGAGACCTCGGCTTGATTTCTAGAAACGAACTTGGTGTATAATCTATATAAATATATATATATACACTATTGAGTTCTTCTCTAGCCAGTACATTCATTTGTTTTTTTAACTTAGCTAGTTAATAGTCTTTTACTATTATTAGCAATTCATTTTGAGCTTTACAAACTTTGAGTGGTTCATATTCTCTGAATGCTTTCCATCCATTACTTCCTACTTCGTAAAAGCTATAAATACATACTCCTTCTTACTGTTTTATGCATCACTTTCTTTGTGTCTAGTTTTAACATTCATACACAAGTCCATATACTCTTATGGCACACAAATGTGATGAATGTGCTCAACGGTCTCACATCTCGGTCACTAGCTCCGAACCGGAGGAGTACTACTCTCCGGAAACACCGAAAAGCAGACCGGAATGTTCGCATACTCCTAGACATAGCAAACCTAAACGAGCTAAGAAAGCACTATTTTGTTCTCTGGGTATGAGAGAGAAGATCAATGAAATTCATCACTACCAGACACATCAGTTGGATCTCCAGCATCAACTGCATTATGAACAAAAACTCACATCTGATCGTTTAACTCTCTTAGAACGAATGGTGTCATTTTTCTGTAGCACGGATAGACATGGGTTACACGAACCAATACCAATGCCACACCCTCTGTCTACATCTCAAAGTCCTAACTCTTGGGACCGTAATTATGCGAGAAATGAAGGATCAAGAGAAAATTGGTCGCCATGGACGCCGAGAGTTTCGAATATTCATGAAATATCCGAAGACAAGTCATCTACCTTTCATTAAGTTATGTTGTTTTCATATTGCAAAATAATTTTTTATTGTTGTATTTGTTTTCACGTTCTTCATTCGAATTCATTTTGAGTTTGAATAAATTTCAAGTTATATGACGGTATATAATCTTTTCAAGCCAGAAAAAACAATTTTCAAGCAGAACGGTCGACCGTTTTTTGGACCAGTCGACCGTTTTTATCTCTGGAAACGATCATATACTTGAAACGGTCGACCGTCTAAAAAAATACCAGTCGACCGTTCAACTCTCTAGAATTTTTTCATCTCAAATGCTTACCAGTCGACCATTTTATTTCCACCGGTTGACTGGTAATGTCCTCTGGAATTACTTTCCTCCAGGAACCAGTCGACCGTTTAAAATCCACCGGTCGACCGGCAAACTTCTCTGGAACATATTTACCCAGTAACCAGTCGACTGGTCCATAAAAACCTGTCGACCGGTCACGCGTTTTCCAGAATTTTTGCCCCCAATCGATACGTCGATTCATCTCCTATACACCCCTTCACTTTGTTTTTATACTTCCCTCTTCTCAAACTCTTAGAAATCCAAAAAATTCCTTTTTAATTTCTTCATATTCAATGGCACCTCCTCAGAAGAAACAAAAGAAATCATCCTCCACTTCTCTCCAACCAATAGATTCCGACATAAAACAATGGCTCATGGATCCTATTGCTGTGAGACGATGGAATGCCATGAAGGATTTCACAATCCATGAAGGTTCTTTCATAAATCTCAATGCTTTTATCCTATATAATGTTGAAGAACAATTGGTTAAGGCTCGTATAACATCTCTACTTACTTTTGATAAGAACAATGTAGAAATTAATCATATTATGATTAAATTGTTCTATGCCAACCTTAACCTACAAAAATTCAAGCCAGAAAATGCAGCGAATTGCCTTTGGTCCATAGTTTGTGGTCATCATATTTTCATTTCGAAGGAACGAATGGCTATGGTACTCAGTTCACCTAATAGCGGAAGAGAATTTTCTTCTGACTTTTGCACCGTTCATACTCGTGATAGAATTAGTCATCAGTTCATCGAGGATCATAAAATTAGTACCAAGGCGTTTAACTTACGTCCTACGGCTCGTGTTATTCATTACACCCTCATCCATTCTTTATTGCCGAGGGTTGGAAACTTTGATGCCGTTTACAAAGAAAATTTCAAGGCTTTTTATGCGATTTATGGAGATATTGAAATAAATTGGATAAACATGATCTTCGACGAGATTTTGCTTGTTAATGATCGCAAAAAGCCACATATATTTTACAATGAATATGTAATGCGGCTTTTAATCAATTGTGGAGTCCCGTCTTGTGATTCTAAAATCTCCAAGCCAAAGTGCATCGACAAAGCAACCCGAAAAAGGATGAAGCTCCCTGACCCTTGTATTAATATCATTCCGTTTGATCAATACCAAAAACAAGGTCCTTCAGAAACAGCTCCTCCTACTACTCCCAAGCCTAAACCGGAGGAAGTTAAACTCCTTGAACCCTCTTCGTCAACTAAGGACTCACTTGCACAAATTGCACGAAGCCAGTTTCTTTTAGAAGCTAGACTTAAACGAACCGACACCAAACTCGACCATTTAGACACAAAGCTCGATAAACGGTTCTCCAAGATTAAGTCTTTCTTCGGTACTATTTGGGAAGCAATTTCATGTGTATCGACCTCTTCTTCCACTCAAATACAAGTTCGGGAAAACGACCCATGCCTCCAACATTTACATGGTCATCATCTGAAGAAGGCGCAAGTTCAGGAACTAATACTGGACGTGGTCGTGGATCTCATGAGACCGAGGAGGAAGAAGATGACGAAGACATAGAACAAGATGTTCAAGATGAAGGAGACAAGGAAGGAGGTGGAAGGATAGTGATTCATTCTGAATCTACGGAATCCGATTCTCCATCGCACTAGTTTGTTATCATTCATATATGCTTTATGTTTTATTTTGCAAACACTTAAATGGCACTTGTATGTAAATAGTATCGTATTTATTTTGGGTGTGTACGTCTTAAAACATTTGGTACTTGACTTGATTTTTGTATGCTTGGGTTGTATAATATGCTACTATGTTAAATGTTTATCGTGTTGTTTATAACTTGTGTAATCTCTACTCCTTTTTGTCGATGACAAAGGGGGAGAAAATGTTACTAACATTGTGTTTTGCAGATATTTCCTAAGTATTTATTTCCGGGGGAGTATACATTCAGGGGGAGTAATAAGTTCTTTCAGATCTGTATTGTCATCAATCAAAAAGGGGGAGAATGTTGAGTCAAGGAATTCAAGGTGTTTTGATCAATGACAAGGAGAAATTCAAGATCGACAAAAAGAAGATATTCGATGGTATAGGTTGATTATTTAGAGTATGAGTGTAGTTAAATATGTTAAAATCTATCCTCAAATAATCATATTCCTATATGGTTTGAATATATATATGTTTTGTGCATACTAACAGAAACCGGTCGACCGGTTCATATATAGGCGGTCGACCGTTTCTGTGCAGAATGCACAATGAACGTGCACACATATATATATAACGTACATATATTCAAACACCAGTCTACTGGTCATTTTTTACCAGTCGACTGGTCTACGAACTGAAGCCATCTTTTCGAATAGACACCCTATTTCATCAATGGTTATGATCCTTTCTCTTGGCCAAAAATCATCTCTTTTCATGGTTTCTCTTCACCAATGATTACATCTCTCCATCCTCTATAAAATCATCATGAAATCATCATTTTTGAAAATAACAATTCTTTCTATTCTTGCTATCTAAGTGCTGATTTCATTCTTACTCTTTAAAAAGCATTCAAAAGCTCACTATTCTCATATATCGTTATTTAAATCCTTGAATCTATATATTATTTTTTAGATTCAAACAACGATATCATCTTCCAAATCTTCATAATATCAAAATCATATATGAGGATAAGATTATAGGAAGGTTGTACAAGAATTGACAAATTCGTGTTATTAAGAACACACATTGTTAAACTACAAGTTTATATCTTGTTTGAAGTCCTCGGTGTTGTAAGAGGCGAGTTTGTGAAGTCCTCGGTGTTGTAAGAGGCGAGTTGTGAAGTCCTCGGTGTTGTAAGAGGCGAGTTGTGAAGTCCTCGTGTTGATAGAGGCGTGAAATCCCGTTCGGCTGCTCGGGTGTTGTGAACCTGTTTTCCTCAGGGTTAAGTGAGGATAATGTTTAGTGAAATTCCAGATAGGAGATCTGGGACTGGACGTAGGACGGTGCTCCGAGCCAATATAAAAATCCCTGGTGTGATTTTTCTATTACTGCATTTACTTATCTGTGATATTGCTACTGTGAGATCTTTCTTAGTATATATTATATATTCCGCATATCCATATTACTGATCCTGCCTAAAGTCGTCTATCGACACTTTCATACTAGGCTTTACAATCAAAACCGCAAAATGTCATATTGGAAGTTGGATTATCATTTATGATATGAACCGAGGCTAGGGATCATCCTCACCAATTCGAAAGCCTCTAGTCTGCAACTCAGAAACATAACGCATCGTCCCTTGGACTCAGGGTCGGTCCACCGATGTGGATTATAATTCCTGAACATTGCGTTTCCCCGCCCCATGGGGCGTAAATGAGCGAACAAATGACTCCATCGGCTCCACATAGTCACCGATATATCCGAGGCACCTCGCAACAGCAACAACCACATATGTCAAATTTGTCAGGGCGTGTAAAACCACTGACGCCACTTCTAACTAGAAAGAAACGCATGCCCCCCTGATATCCGTCTCCCGTTTTTGGTTCATACCCTGTGTGAAACTCGCGAATTTAACACTACACAAAGCTATGCCACAAGGGTCGTGCTTTGATCATCAACCACAAGACTTTGCTTTTCAACAGAAGCCTTGATCAATTTCCACTTAGGCAAGCCACAAAGGCAATTCACTCTATGCGTTTGATATCCATCAATATATAACTCCTGAGCTCGTACGTCTCAGAGAAGGGCGTTAAGCAAGAGAATAAATTCTCCGCCGCCAAACAGATATATATTTAATAGAAATCAATCACACAGAATAAAATCCAATGTCAGACACACAGTCCATTTACAAGTTCGTTCTGGGTCTGAACGAAACCGGAGGCACCTAGTACCCCGCATATCCATCGATCTCCAAGTACGTCTGGACGATCACTAACCGATTCCCAACTCTTGGGTGTACGACCCAATCAAGATCATCAGTAATCACCCAAACGACGTGAAGACCTCCGGTCTTCGACCACCGTCTTCATCCTCGACACCACATCGAATCAGTTATTCAGAATGGGATAAACCCGGTCTTTCTGAATAACTAACGTATATAACAAACAAGTTTTACACAAACACAACATACGCCTCATTCCAATTCGTCGGTCACTAACCGTAAATCAACAAGAGAATAATTCCCCAAATATTAACCCCGAAGGCTAAAACCAACATCAGATCAATACCCAGGAAACCGTTCTGCTTAGCTAACCTATAGTTAGTTTCTAAATTTCACATTCTTAGGGAAAGGTTCCCATTAATTTTATCAAAGATAAATTCTTTTAAATTTATTCTTTAATCTTCCTTTGAATATCATTTCAAACTAGTCGGGATTAGTGAACCACACCGAAGTAATCATTTATTCTATTTCCCAATCCCAACCTATTGATCCCATGAAGTAAAACTGGTAATACTTCATATCTAACACCACGGTGTTATCGGTAAATTCAATTACCATTTCATGTTCAAATCTAATTAAAGATTTAACTATCGCTTGGAGCAAAACTGGTGATACTCCATTCTCGATCTTTTCAATCTAATTAAAGATTCATTAAAACTCCACTTGGTTTTAATCTTTAACTAGGTTAAAGAACCAATGTCACTTAAAACACGGTTCACGATAAACCCAAAATCACATTCCATTCTATCAGCTTTTAACCAAAATAGCGAATGAGCAATTCACTAAGTATTAACCCCGAAGGCCGAAACCAACATCAGATCAATACCCAAGAAACCATTCAACTTAACTAATCTCCAGTTAGTTTCTGATTTTCTTAACTCCTTTGGGTCTAAGAACAGTATTATTGAAGATACCGTTCACGACAACCCAAAATCACATTCCATTAATTAACGGGTTAAAGAACCAGTGTTATTTAAAACACCGTTCACGATAAACCCCAAAATCAATCCTATTTCAATTCCACTTAAATATTATTTAGTTGGTACACTTCATTAAATCTAAATAAAAAGATTTAATCTTTTCCTCAACTGGGTTTAAGAACAGTGTCAATGAAGACACCATTCACGACAAACCCAAATCACATTTGATATTAAAAACAAGGCTCTGAATAGAAAATATATCGGCTTATATTCAATATCAAATTCTACGACCAACAAATATCGTATTGGAAATAACGATATAAATATATCTTTCAAATTCCCATAACAATATCTGTTTCATCATGAAATCCAACATCGAAATATTCCGAAGACAATTTCGATTCAAATCCATTTCCACTTCAATTATTGGAAATTCTGTTTATTTTCAAAACCATTTCAAATTTACTTTATTTATTTTAAAAATAAATAGAATTATGATTCTAGTTCAAAACTAGTTCATTTCGATAAAAATCTATTTTTATCTTTTCAAATATGGAGTTTTTCATCCCAATTCTTCACAAATCATTTCTTATGATTTTACACAAATTATTACTATTTTTAATAATTTTATCAAGGCCCGTACAGTCGATTTCCATCAACAGCCATCGAACTGCACTTACAACGACCTTTTCCAAATTTGATTTGGACATAATTCCAAATCCAGCCGTTAGATTTTAAATCCCTAATATTGGTTAGAAAGCTCTTTTCGATACGAACCCAATGGTTCTGGTTTTAAGAGAATCCGACGGTCGGATCTCTCGCAATGTCCATTCGAAGTCAATGGTCGAAATTCACGAACTGTCATAGCGCGGCGCGTTCTATTCAGGCCATTATATGTATAATATATATATTTTATATATTTCATCGATTACCTTACAAAACGTATTTTATATTTCATTTCACATTCGTTTTACAAAACAGTTTCAACTTCATATTCCATTTTAAATCAAAATTGAATTTTTCCATATAAATTCGTTTTAAATTCATTTCGGTTCAATTCAAATTTCAAATTCATTTCAATTCAAATTCATTTTCTATTCAATTCAATTCGAATTCATTTTCTATTCAAATTCGTTTCTATTCAATTTAATTCAAATTCATTTTATTTTCAATTCAATTCGAATTCATTTACTATTCAATTCAATTCGAATTCATTTTATTTTCAATTCGAATTCATTCCAGATTATTCAATTCGAATTCATTTTATATTCAATTTCAATTCGAATTTATTTCTATTCAATTTAATTCAAATTAATTTCAAAATATTCAATTCAATTCAATTCGAATTCATTTTATTTTCAATTCAAATTCATTTCAAAATATTCGATTTAATTCGAATTCGTTTTATTTTCAATTCAAATTCATTTCAAAATATTTGATTTAATTCGAATTCATTTCAAAATATTCGATTTTGAAATCACTTCTCGATATTCATTATAAAATCGACAAAATTCACGTTCACGTTGAAATGGCATTTAACTACTTAACACGGCTTTCCAATTCAATTTTCATGGAATATTATGTTAAACTATTAGATAATTTTGAACTAGAATCAAACACAGTCAATTACCATATAATTTCAGTTATATGGATTTCATCCAATTCATATATACAACAATGACGAAAAAAATCAACCATCATCCAAAGTGCGTTCTACACTGTATAAGCATAAAATATAAATATTCAACGCTTATAACAGTCTGTCAATCAATCGATCGACATACAGCTAATTATTGGGATTAGTGTATGTCACATATCATCCCAATACTCTTGTGGGTTTCAAACAATCAAACACAGATTTTATTTTTGCAGTTGGCGTTGTGTAAAATTTATCGTCCCAATAAATATCAGTCAAATGTGTGTATATAAACAAATTGTCCGATTTGTTTATATTTATTTATTTCATTTTATATACACGTAAAAAATTCTATTTTTAACTATTTTAACTATATAAATATTTTATTGCATTCCACATCACACAATCAACTACACATAAAAATCAAACAAACAAACAAGTCGTCCATGGTCTGTGGACGATGGGTGTCGGGTGCTACTAAACACCGTCTGCATCCTAGTATATATTTTAACTAGAAAATTAAATTAAAGGTGAGAAGTTCTCACCAAGAGCTAGACCAAAGGCCACGACTCTTCATATGTAGAAAATCTTCGTCGTGCTTGCCCCTTTGTCACTTTCGTCGCCCGTATTCGCTACGTATATAAAAATCACATTTTTATATTCTCTAGTATATAAAAAACATATTTTTAATTCACTACTTCATATATGTAAAAATCGAATTTTTATCTAACTAAGGATCGTATCTTTATTCCTGCCTTTCACATATAAAAATCAAATCTTTATTCTATGGGATTCCTATAAAAATTATATCTTTATTTCTAATCTATAAAAAATTCATTTTTATTTCTATTCTAAACAAAGTATATTTTCTATTCTAAACAAGGTGTATTTTCTATTCTAAAAAAAGTGTATTTTATATTCTAAACAAAGTGTATTTTATATTTTTCAAAACAAATCTACAATCAATTTTATTTCTTGTAAAAAAAATCTGATATTTATATTCTTTTTAAACTACTTAAGAAAATACAATGTTATTTTATATTTTTAAAACCATATTTTAAAAACAAAGTTATATAGGAAAAAAATCTTATTTTTATGTAATATATCTATAATAAAAAAAATCAGTTTTTAAGTAATGTTGTTTATTTTTAAAAACCATATTTTAAAATGCAATTATTTAAATAAAATAATTGGTTTAAATAAAGAAAACAAAACCTTGATTAAATCTGGCCCTTGTTTCTTCTTCTAGAACTGAAAGAACCCCGTACCCTCTTTCTTGCCATCTTCCTCTTCTGTCAATCACGCTGCCTACTAACCATTGCTCAAACCGTAGGGATTTAAACCACGGCCACCACCCACGTCCGGATGATCATTAGAGGGTCCCACGTCGTGCGTCTTTACGGTGCATACTAACGCCAGCCATCTCAAGCGGCTCGGTGGCCACCTCCACTATCCAACGACGCTTGAACCCGGTCGATTTGGGACCCAATTTGGAGCGATTCACGAACTGTAACCGGGTCATGACCATATGGTTTTGAAGAAATTGAAGTTCTCTTTCATTTTTGATTTGGATCTTGATCTAATTCGAGTTAATTTGCGTGAATTTAAGGAGAGAAATCACGAGCAGTTTTCCACTTCAGGTTTTGAATGGCGGCAACCCAATTTGGGAATTAGGTTTCTAAAAAGAATGGAGGGGGGTTTATATAAAATTTATATTATTTTTAAATTCTAAAATTACCCCCTATTGACATGAACTCCAATCCGAACCCAACGACTGTCGCCCCTAGCTAAATATCCCCATTCCGAACACAGTGGGATATGTTTCGTAAGCCAATTTGGTTGTTTCAATCATTTTTTCTTTAAATTAAAATATAAATCAATTATATTGAATTTTAAACGTATATTTCAATTTACTGGGGTCACATACGGACCCTAAAA
This sequence comes from Allium sativum, assembly GCA_030737875.1. Lineage (NCBI taxonomy): Eukaryota > Viridiplantae > Streptophyta > Magnoliopsida > Asparagales > Amaryllidaceae > Allium > Allium sativum. Next base: position 963,904,882 of record CM060922.1, read on the forward strand.
ATTCCAGAAAAATTATTTCTAGCTTCCTATTGACGATACGGTCCTAACAAAACTAATTTCGTCAAATTCCGAGACTGTTTGAAAAATGGTCATTTTCTGGTCGGTCCGATTTGGCTGAAACTGTCAAAACACGTTTAACTTTGCCACGCTCACATATTGATTCAGAAAATTATGCAAATTACAACCTAACAATAATTTGACGTCCCAGATCCAACAAAAGTGGTTACGTCGAAAACCGAGGTCGTTTGCAAAATTTCTATTTCTAAGGGCCTTTATATATATATTAAAATATATATAAATTCCACAGCGACATTTATGAATTTTAAACTGGACATATCTTACACTTTATAAAGGGAAATCTCAGTTTCTTACATCCGTTAAAAAGATATGATTAAACAGATTCAGTTATTTCTTGTTTCGTCCAATTCCGACTTAAAACGAATCTTGTATATTCATTTGAAATTTAAAATCGAATTTTCGAACTACCACGCCATTTCAGGCTCGTTATATAATTAAAATAAAATTATTCGTTTTAACTTCGTCGAAAATAAATTCTCCGTCGTTATTATTTAAAATAATTCATTTTAAATAATCAAAATTCACTAAAATTGCCAAAATAAAAATTTTAAATTGGCTCAGATTTCCAGGTTATTACAGTCGACCTCGGTGTCGGCACCTCTTTGAGGGGGGTTGACCCCGGTGTCGACATCACTCTAGGGGGTCGACCCCCTAGAGCGGGAAATTTGCCACCTTCTCGAATTTTGATTTTTTTTTGAACGGTTTTAGATAGCGTCTGACTCATATCTGACCCATACGTGACTCATGTATATATATATATAAAATTCTTCTGTGCATATACAAACTTAAAACCCTCGTAGCTTCTTCATCTGGTGTTCGTTTTATGCAAACCAAATTTATATCTTGACCAGAATTTCGAGACGGACGAAATGGCATAGTCCATTTTCCTTAATTCTAAATATTAAATTAATTATTATTTAATTTATCCTCTTTTAGTGTCGTTAGAAATTCAGTGTGTTACATTCTCCCCTACTCAAAGGATTTTGTCCCCGAAATCTCTAAGCTGAGAAGAATGCATATCCTACCATCCATCACCCATCTACTCATCCATTAATCACAGGCATCCATTGTCCTTAAAGACTTCTAATGCTTATATCAATATATGCAAGGGCGTGTGTATATGTCCCAATACTAATGCAAAGATCAGGCGGTCTACTGATTCACTTGACCTCCTTAATGCAATGTATGTTAGTGCCATGAATCTAATATGTATGCAAATAAACCTGTTATAACATGTAAGTTCTATATTAGTGCACGCTCATTCGTCCAAATGCAACATCCATATGGTAATACATCTATTTCCATCCATAAAAGAAAAGAAAATGTACACACATCCATATGCAATATCAAAGTGATTGAGCTGACCTAGTGCCTAATATGTGTGTATATGCGTCCACGGACGACCACTAGCAAACACTTGCATCCATTTGCATACATCAAACATAATATATCTCAAACACATGTTTACATCCATAGGATTCCTATCTAAAGGTCAAAAATACTATGGATAAGATGTATTCAAATGATAGAAACAAGCACAGATAAAATTTTAGAAAAAGGAGTTAAGAACATACACTAAAAAAGGAAAGGGTATGAAGCACGAATCTTGTCTTCAGTCTCCCAAGTCGCATCCTTTGGGTTATCCCCCCATTGAACCATTAGCAACTTGATCTCTTTTTTGCGTAGCTTCTTAACTAATAATCCAAGGAAACAGGAAGGAACTCGCCTTACGGTCGCCTCCCGTTCCATTTCTACCTCTTTCAATACACTCGGCTCAACAACTTCCGCGGTGTCATGCAAACATTTTCCTAGATGAGAAACATGAAAAACATCATGAATACCGGATAGATTTTCTGGGAGATTTGCTCTATAGGCCATTTGGCTAATCCTCTCGGTTATGGGAAATGGCCTCACAAACCTAGGTGCCAACTTCCCTACTGATCTGAAGCGAACCACATTCCCCAGAGGCTATACTTTAATAAAAACCAAGTCTCCCACTTCAAATTCGATGTAAGTCCTCCTCTTGTCTGCATAGGATTTCTGCCTATCTTGAGCTGTCTTCATCCGCCGTCGAATAACGTCAATCTTTTCGGATGTTTCCCTAACCATATCTGGTCCATGTAATAATCTTTCTATAGATTCCCACCAACAAGTTGATGATCAACAGGGTCATCCGTACAATGCTTCGAAGAGTGCCATGCCGATGATAGCTTGATAACTGTTATTATGGGCAAACTTTACTAAAGGAAGGTGCTCTTCCCAAGTCCCTCCGAAGTCTAGGATACACAGCTTCAAAAGATCCTCTAAAATTCTATTTACCCTCTCCGTCTGCCCATCAGTCTGAGGATGATAAGCGGTGCTCAAACACAACTGTATACCTAATGCTTCTTGCAAGCTCCTCCAAAATTCACGGGTGAAGATGGGGTCACGATTGCTTATGATGCTGGAAGGTACTCCATGAAGACAAACTATTTCATGAACATAAATTGCTGCCAACTATGATGCCATCCTTTTGCTCTTAACTGGAATAAAGTGGGCGCTCTAAGTGAGTCTATCTACCACAACCCAGATACGGGTGTTTCCTTTCTTCAATCTAGGCAAACCATCTATGAAATCCATAGAGACGCTCTCCCATTTCCACTGAGGAACCTCCAAAGGATGAAGTAAACCACCGGGCTTCTTTTGCTCAGCTTTAACTTGCTGGCAAACTAAACATTGAGAAACGAACTCTTCATGTCCCTATACATCTTATCACCGCCTGAATGAATGGTCATCTTAAAGTGGTGGGCTTCCTCTTGGACTGCCTTTATCAAGCTTCCAGTTTGAGGAACACAAAGCCTTCCATCTCGTCGCAGCCACCCATTTTCATCTATGGCATACCTACTGAGGTGACTAGAAGTCTCCCCTCTTCTGAGCTTATCCATGATGTCTAGAATCTGTGGGTCACCTTGTTGCGAAGCTCCTATTTGGTCCATAAGGGTCGGTCGTATCTCTAAGGATGCATACAAATCAAGCAGAACCTCGATGGAGGGTCTAAAATCAAAAGCTGGTATGAACTCCAAGTTCTTCCTTTCCACAAACAGAGGACTCAGGGCCACCCTATTCCTACTTAATGCGTCTGTCACCATATTACCCTTGCCAGGGGTATAAGCAATCTCAAAATCATATGAAGCTAAGAAATACATCCACCGTTGTTGCCTTAAGTTGAGATCCTTCTGTGAGATAAATACTTGGGAGATTTATAATCGGTGTATAATTCAAACTTTTCTCCAAGTAACTAATGACGCCACGTCTTTAACGCGAATACTATGGAAGCTAGCTCTAGATCATGGGTGGGGTAGTACTTCTCATGAACTCTCAACTGTCTACCCCCTTAACACACTACTTTCCCTTCTTGCATCAAAACCGCACCAAGCTCTATACCACACGCATCAGTGTAAAACGTAAACACTTTGTTCCTATCGGGCAAAGTCAAGACTAGGGCTGTTGTTAGAGCACTCTTTAAACGTTAGAAAGCAACATCACAGTCTATATCCCATGGAAATGCCAAGTTCTTCTTCGTCAGCCTAGTCAGTAGGGCTGATATCTTTGCGACATCCTTAATGGACTTCCTATAATAAACTGCCAACCCAAGAAAGCTTCTCACCTCGGTTGCATTTTTAGGAATATGTCAATCTTGCACCGTAACCACCTTTGCGGGATCTACAGCTATCCCTTCTTTGGAGACCACATGCCCTAAGAATCTCACCTCCTTTCTCCAAAAATGGCATTTGGAGAACTTTGCCTTAAGCTGATGGTCGTAGAGAGCTTTCAAAACTTCTCAAATGTTGGGCATGCTCTTCTTCGCTTCTAGAGAAGATCAAGATATCGTCAACAAAGACCACGAAAAATTTGTTTAGAAACTCCTAAAACACCCTACTCATCAAATCAACAAAATAGGCGGGTGCATTCGTCAACCCAAAAGGCATAACTAGCCATTCAAAGAAACCATCCGGAGTCCTAAAAGCAGTCTTATCTATGCTGCCCTCAGCCACCCTCAACTGATGAAGCCCCATGGCCAAGTCTAACTAAGAAAATACCGGGGCACCAACAAGATGATCAAATAAGTCATCAATCCTCGGAAGCGGGTGCCTATTCTTCTTGGTGAGTTTATTCAACTCCCTATAATCAACACACAAGCGAAGCGAACCATCCGCCATAGTTGCGAATACTACTGGAGCACCCCATTCAGATATGCTTCTTCTGATAAATCCCTTCTCAAGTAGCTCCCTTACTTGCTTACTCATCTCCCTCCTTTCTCTTGGAGCCATATGGCGTACTGGTAATGCAACTGGCTTTGCATTGTCCACCAGATATATAAGGAAATCGATTTAGTGCCTCGGAGGTAAGCCTCGTACCTCATCAAAAATATCAGAATAGTCCCGAACTACTGAAACAGATTGCAGATCATCGATAGATGCATCAAGAGACTCTAGGAAGCTAAGCATAACCGACCCTTGTGGGTCACAAGAAATCTCGAAGGTCCTTCCATAACAAGTCAGAAGTCGAACAACCCTCTCTCACAATCTAGAATGGCACCATACGTGGTAAGCCACTCCATTCCTAGAATTAACCCATAAACCCGAGCGCATACGCATCGCATTCAAACTCGACGCCGAACAAAGATATTTTCAAACCCGACAAACCATAGATAAATGAGCCGAACCACCAGTGGGGTTTGAAACAACTATCAGATCCACTACCATACTAGTAATTAAGTTTATAGACTCAACCACAAAACTAGATATAAATGAATGCAAAGTGCCAGAATCAAAAAGTGTTCCAGTAGGATGGTTTGAAAGAGAAATTACCTTCCACAGAAATTTTTCTACCTCTATCAAGAGCAGTGACCGCGAGAGCATGCATGTAACAACCCAAAATTTTCAGTGTATTTAAATTTGGATTAAAATAAATACATTAATTAATATTGGGGAAAATCAAATTTTATTGATTATAATGATGATGATTGTTTGAATTGAGTGTAATTAGATTTTTAAGTTAGTTTATTTAGAAATGTGGTAAGTTGGGATCTAGTATTTAAATGATTAAATCAAATTTAAGTTGTTGAGTTAAATTTGAAATTCAAACAATTAAATTCGAGAGTTTAAATTTTGTGAAATCAATTTATAAAATTTATTTAACTTATAATTAAATTAAAATGGAGATTATTAGTTTTTAATTTAGATTAAAACAGTTAATGAATAATTGAATATTTAATTTATTAACTAATTGTGGAATTTAACTATTTTGGCAACTATCTCGGAATTCGACGAAACCAATCCTATTGGATCCGGAACAGTGAATTATTATAGAATTTCATATTTCGTTAAAATCGGACCTGTCGTTTGAATAAAACATGAAAGGAAGTAATGTAATATGATAATTGTTCGTTTTTCATTTTGGGCCTTCTATATATTCGTACATCAAATTCATTCCTATCTCACCGACTCATTTTCTCGTTCATGTATGATTCCATCTGCTCCTTTTCTTCAATGGCTGAAACAGTATTTCAAGACCCTAGCTAAAATAAAAATTACAACTTCAAAAATCAAATCTCCACAAACCCAAGCATATTATATATCAAAACGAAGATCTCGATGATACGAAGCTATGGGTGATATTGGTTCTTACATGCAATGATCATATTTGATGAAAAACTCGGTCAAAGTCTCTGAAAATTCGAAACCCTAGATTCCAAATTGGGGGTTTTCGATCCTGGGGTTAATTGGGGAAATTGAGATATGGGTATTTTCGAGGATGGCCATACGAATTCAAAGATGGTGGCGGCATCGCCTGAAAGTCAGTGTGGTGGGCGAATTCGATGGTTTAAGGTTCAAAAGTTGGTTCGTATTTTGGGTTGGTGGCGGCGGAGAGAACCATCGGAGGTGGTGGGTCCGGTGCCGGATGGAGTGCTAGGAGGGAAGCTATCGATTGGACGTGGTCGGAGCTTCTCTGGTAGCCTGAGGTGCGAGTTATCTTCGGTCAAAGTTGCGTGCGTTTTGGGTTCAATTTGATGAGGTTACGGGTTTGTTGGGAGCGGGAAGAATAGGTAAAGGAGGCGCTGACGTGGCCCTATTTCATTGATAAGAAATTAGTTTTAATTATTTTATATATTTCAAAATTCAGAAGGTAAAACACTGATAACTTTTTCATGTTAACTCGGATTTGGACGTGGCTTGGTGCGTTGGGATCGTGGAAGAATTGCGGTCGATATGATGCTGGTTTGGATGCATTTGGAGACTGTGAAATTTTGGGCTTTGGTTGGATGTTCGATCCACTAAAGATCTAAAGGTGAGTAATTTTCTCACTCACGAATAACTAATTTATTTGCATGTTTATTAAATTAAATTACGAAATAAGTTTGGTTGCATGGTTGTGTTTGCTTGATGATGTATTACTTAAATTTAACATGCAAGTCTGTTAACATGCAAATCTAGGTCGATGATTAGTCATTTAATTAAATTTAAATTTTTGGTTGGAAATTCTAATCCTGTAAATCCTGAAAACAATTTAATACTGATCAATTGAATGGAATGGTTGCGATGGATGTTTGGTTGAAATTTATTACTGAATTGAGATTGACACTGCTAATGCTCCGTGTTCAGTGTGTATTTGCATGTTCATTTTGATGATTATTCCCATTTATCCTTGATGTTACGGGCATCGAATAAACCCAAGATTAATCGATTTAAATAAATTAAGAACATAGAGTGAATTGATAAATCTCTGTGACCCTGATTTGGATCGAATGATAGATCCATCCCTGAATATCGAGAAATTAAATTTAAAATCGCTTGGCCATAAGGTAACAAATTATATATGGATATCGGTTTGTTAAATGATTTAAATATTCGAAATTCTATTCGATAGAAATTTTATTTAAAGGAAAGGTATCGGTTTTTGATAAGTTTTATTTTCCTTTAAAACCTGAACCTTGAATGATTATGAATTTGGCAAGGGAATTATCCAAAACAAATCTGAGAATTTAAAAAATGGGAATTTTAAGTATGACTTGGTGTTCAAAATTTATGGTAAGATGGGAAATTTATAATTCTCTATGAACTAAGTTTTGGAAATGAAAGTTAGTTGAATATATTCGGAATTACTTCAAATTTGATATGAATTTGGGTAGAATCCTACAAATCGAATGGTTGGTTTGAATGGTGTTTGAAACAAGATATTGAAACTATGTAAACTCCATTGAGGCTGGGGTATAAATTCAAGCATTTGAAATTCGGAAGAAAGGGACAATTACGGTTTAAAGAAGTTTATAATTTTTATAAAGATTATATATATACATTGCTTGATTTCAAATAACTATTCCTTTTCTTAAAATTTATTTGTTTAAAACTTTTAACTTATAAAACTATTTTGTTATAAATAAAATTTCCTTATATTTTATTACTTAAAATTATTTAGTAAACTTTTAATTTATGTATATAAATAGCGATTTAACTTACCTTACTTTATTCTAACTATTATATTCTATATATATATATATATTATATAAATATTTTTCTTTATAAGCATTTATTTTCATAATTATATTTTATGAATTGTAAATTTCTTCCGAATGGAAAGTGTTTGGGTGTAAACCGTTGGTTCAAATGGAGATGGAATAAAGTTATATGAATATGAATCGTTTTAAACTAATTTTAATATGGGAATGTAAGTTATATTTTACTCGAAGATGAATGGATCTCCTAAGGGATTGAAATGAGTTGTAATGAAATATATATATATATATATACTCTATTTGAATATGAATGAATTTCAAACATAAATCGAATCGAAATAATTATTGTCTTTTATATGAAGTATATTCTACTTGAATATAAATAGATTTGGTGAAATATTATATGATTATAATATAATGAAATGAAATATATTCTAGCTTAAAATAAGCAAGTTTGGTATGATTCATGATATTTGATATGAAATTTTATTCTATTGGATATAAATTTTGGTTCGAGCAAAATATGATATTTTGATATAAAAGCGAACCTTTGTGAAAAGTAAAAGAACCGACCGATGTGGAAAATGTAAAAGTTGGTTGTTAAAGAGACCGAAGTCGACAAGTGGCATACTCTCTGTCAGTGTCAATACCACTTTAACAACAGTGAACGTTATGACGTATCCAGAATGAAATATGATGACTTGGAGGCGATTTTGGATTCATGAAGATGAACGATGTAACGACCCATATTTTTACGATCGAATAATTAATTTATTTAGTTATTCAAATAATGGTTTCGTAATTTAAAATGGCTTGAATTTAATAATATTGAATATTTAATTAATAATTAAATAATATATTTAATTTCTGAAATAATCAGAATATAGCTGAAATGACAATATTGTGGGCATGGGATTATTTAAAAATATTTAATCCAGTTTAGAGTTAAATAATAAAAACGAATTTATTTATAAATGTCAGTCAAACGTATAAACTATATTATAATTATAATCGAGCTCGAAATGGCATGGTAGTTCATAATTTGGCGATTTGAACTTTAAACGAATATATTAAATCTGTTTTAAGTCGGATTTCTGTGAAACAAGAAACATCGAAATCTGTTGAACTGTATTTTTCTAATGGAAGAGAAAAATTGAGATTTTGCTATGTAGATTTTGAGTTATGTCCAAATCAAATTTTCGAAAAGCCGCCATGGAATTCCTTTATAATTTATAACGATTTATTTATATTATAAATGGATTTTTAATATAAACTGAATATCGATTTAACCTGGATTTGAAATATCGAGTTATAAATCCATATATATTTATTTTGAAGCTAGAAAATATTCTATGTGAATATATACAATAATATAAATTTATTTATAATTAATTTAACTATTTTTAAATATATTAATATTTAAATGGGTTTATTTAGAGGTTTGAAAATACCCATTTTTGCAAACGAACTCCGTTTTCGACAAAACTAATTTTGTTGGATCCGGAATATTGAATTATTGCTAGATTCCAATTTTCGTGATTTTTAGAGTCATTAAGTGGTCATGCGGAATTTAAATGTAAAATACAATCAATATTCTGACTTTAAAAAAACGCTGTGTGAGCAAACGGACTCGGAATTCGACGAAACAAGTTTCGTTGGGTCCGTAATGTCTACTGAAGGTATATGTCCATTTTCGTGATTTTTGGATATCGTGTGTGATCATACGACTTTTTAGAAGACAAATACAAATAGCGGTTGCTTAAAACAAATAAAATAATCGATATAAATTATTAAACTATACTATAAATAATCCTCATTTCTTCTTAACCCTAAGTTCACTTTATCTGGTCAAAGCATTTTCCGTCGTTCTCATTTCTTCCTATAATAAAATATTCGATCTTCATATAATTCATATAAAACCAAGTAAAATTCCATAAATCACAATATATATATATATATATATATAAATACATATTTGAATTCGTATATGGTTTCTCTTCAATCTGGTGTAGATTTAACTCGGTGCGACTATGATTTCTGATGATCGAAGTTTAACCGCAGCACCTATGTAATAACTCGTAAAATCTGAACCAATTAATTTTTTTTCATTTGGTTATTTTAGTGGATTTCAATATTTAAAATAAATTATTTTAAATAATAACGACCAAAAGTCGATTTGAATCGATGTTGGAAAATAAATATATTTATTTGAATTATAAAACAAGGCTTGAAATGGCGCGACAGTTTGAAAATTTGAATTCGAAATTTGACTGACTGTATAGGATGCAAAATAAAAAGGATTTTGGCGAAACCAAAAATATTTAAATCTGTTTTTGAATATCTTTCTAACGAATCTGAAAAATCAAAATTTCATATCGGGAATCAAAAGTTATGGCCAAATGAATTTTCAGAAAGGTCGCTATGGAGTTTATATAGCCCTTGAAAATAGCCATTTTGCAAACGACCTCCGTTTTCGATGGAACCACTTTTGTTGGATCCGGGATGTCAAATTATTGCTAGGTTTCAAATTACTTAATTTTTGGAGTTAATATGTGACCGTGGCAAAAGAAAATGTGTTTGGTAAATTTCAATCAATTTGAATCGACCAGAAAATGGCCATTTTTCAAACGGTCTTCAAATTCGGCGAAACTAGTTTTGTTGGGACCGTATTGTCAAAACATAACTAGATTTATTTTTCTGGAAATTTTGGGATTAGTATGTGTCCCCGACAAATTGAAATGTATGTTAAAATCAAATATTGAATGTTTTATATTTTAATTTGAAGAAAAACTGACTGAAACAGTCGAATGCGCTTACGAAACATATTCAATGGTGTTCGGAATGGTGGTATTTAGCAAGGGGCGACAGTCGTTGGGTTTGGATTGGAGTTCGTATTGGAAAACATCATTTTAGAATTTAATATAAAGTCCGACCGATCAGAATTTTTATATTCATTATTTTTAATTTTAAAAATCGCGATAAACCCCCCAGGATCCTCGTAACCGGCGGCGAAACTGTTTTCTCCCCTTCCCGTCCATATTCTGGCCAATCCATCACGAATTACACCCTACTCCTTTACAACTTTTTGAAGCTCGTCTCCTGCTCTTCAAATTAATACCAGCCTCGCCCTTTCTCGTCTTGTATTTCGTGAGAACCACCTCTCCAAACATCCAACTTCACAGCGGCCCCTAACCCCGTGCTCACCACCCAGTGGGACCGCTCCTCCACGCGCCGGTGCGCCTCACGGAGGTCCCTCGTGGTGTGACCTGATCTGAGCGAAGCGCTTCGGATTTGAAGATATTTGCAACCCTAGATTCGAAAGAATTTCAGAAAGGTACGGCTGTGGTTTTTATAACTGAATATAACACATTAAAGCACTATGGATTTTGATTTTACGATAAAAATCATGTCCTTTTGCTGTGTTGTCGAAATCCAGTGAAACAAGAGACACCAGGTCCGTGTGGACGTCTTCAACTTTCTAGAATAGACCGAATATTTTTCTGACCTTCCTACGATTTTTGGAGTATGGAAACCAATGTGAAATTTCTAAATTATAAACGACATGGAACGACGATGTATAAATTATATAGTCGATGTATGAGTTATATCGGCGTTGTACACCTTATGTGTAAGCATTGTATAAGTTGTATGTGCAATGTATAAGTTATATATGCGCTGTAAAAATTGTATATGCGTTGAATGGAATTGAAATGATATCGAAATATATTTATATACATATATCTATATATATATGCACTCCCCTCGTCCACAGACCATGGACGATATATATATTGGTTGTGATTGTTTGGATTTTGGTCGATGTGAAATTTGGTTGATAAATACGAGTGGTTGATATGATTGATTGTGATTGAAATCCCAATAGGATTATTATATGGGAAAATACGTCTACGTACGAACTAGATACTGAAATCCCGATTGTCATAAGCTACGAGGCTTTAAGGTAGAGCGAGGGGCCGTACTCGGGACGGTGTCGGTTTTAACTACCCTGCCGTTAAGCTGCCGAAATTTTCTGAAATATTCCTGTGTTTGATCTATATTCATGTATGGGAAAAATGTTCATTTTTGAAATAAAATGGTTTGAACGATAAAAAATAACAGTTTTATCGAATGTATGAAATAAAATGGTTTGAACGATAAAAATAACAATTTTGTCGAATGTATGAAATAGAAATTGTTTGAACGATAAAAATAACATTTTTATTGTATGTGCAAAGTATATAAAATATTTATGTTTGAAATAAATTGTTTTAACAATAAAAATCACATTTTTATTATATATGTGAATCGCTGAAAATCTTCATTTTTGAAATAAATTTTTTTAACAAAATAAATCGCATTTTTATAATATATATGAAGTGTTAAAGATAGTCATGTGTTGAAATAACTATTTGTTGGATAAAAATATTATTTTTATCAAATATATGGAATGAAATGGTTAGAAATCGAAGAACGGATTATATATATATATATATAATTGAAATTAAATCGAATAACGATGCTGCAGTTCCTATTTTGAAACTGTGATTTCAAATGATTATACCAGGAAATCCGACCATCGGATTTTCCCAAAATTGGAACCATTGGGTTCACTTCGGAAATATCTTTCCAACGATACCAACTTTGCAAAGATCCAACGGTTGTATTGTCTGGAATGTTTAATTCAAATCTGAATGAAAACAATGCCAAAATGGATTATATATATAAATTTAATTAAAATAAATCAAATAACGACGCTACAGTTCATATTTTGTAATCGTAACTTTAAACGATTGTACCGGGAGATCCGACTGTCGGATTTTCCCAAAACTAGAACCGTTGGGTCCGCTTTGAAAAGATCTTTCCAATGATATAAAATATGTAAAGATCCAACGGTTAGATTTTCAAATATATGTAAATCAAATCTAAAGAAAAACAGCGCCATGGCCGCGTTATGGCCTGAAGCGTCGTTTGAAAAAATTGGCTATATTTAAATAAATAAAAATAGTGATAAATCATTATAAAATATTATAAATGATATGAAATGGAAATTAACTGAATTTACTTGGTTTATAGGATATTTGATGGTTGAATGTGTTTGACGTGAAAATTACATTAATGAACTGAATTATGGATGTCAGATAATTTAACCATTGAAATGAATTGATTTGAAATTCTAAATATACGTGAATTATTTGAAAAGGTGTAACGATCGGGAATTTCGCTCGATCCGAATCAGTCGCTAAACCGACCAAGACCGTTCGAAACCCCTGATTGTTTTGAGAACACGACAAATTGGATCGCAAACAGAAGAACATTTCTTTGCTTATTACAAAAATTACATCAGAATAAAAGAATATACAGAGTATGAATACATATTAAACAGAAAATATCAAAGATTTAAATTACATTTAAATACATCGCAGCGGAAAAACAATACAATACACGATTGAAAGAGATATACGGATACAGAGCTTTCCGGATATCATCCCAGCTGTAAACCAGGTTCCTGTGAATATAAATCTGCAAAACCAAAACTACTAGCTGCTCGTGTCAAAATGAGGGCACCCAGAGTTTTGGTTAAAACAATAAACTCCAGGTCAGTCATGGGACTGGTGTGAGAAACTCTAAACAGTTATAACCTTATATAAATCATATGGCATATCACGGGACCACGCCGCTAACGCAGAACGGGTTTGCCCCCATGAATGCCAGTGTATAAACAACAATCAACATAGATATATGGATCTACTATGCATCAGTCAACATGCAATATCCCAATCTACCCACTTAGATTAATCACTACACTTAGATTTTCCAAATATAATTCAATTTACAGAAATTATTCCTTTGGACTTTATTTCCCGATTTCCATTTCAAATCATTTGAAATACATATCTAACTTTCTATATCAAAGTAGATTTCACTTCGGGATCTCAAATCGTATCGTTTGGAAATGTGAATTCCAAAACATAACAATGCATACAAACAAGTATGCAACCAAATATCGGGCTCCCCCAGACAAGGCAAAGGGTACGCACCTAGCAACTCGATATATAAATGTGCACCTACCCCACATAGGAGCAGGCTACACCGATGATGCACCTCCCACACATGGAAGCATACACCGCCCATCTCACCCATACTTTTAGTCGTCCGGGTTACCCGAATCTCTAGCCACATACCAAATCATTTCATATCTCGAAGTAGGGAAAATCATTTCACAACATAATAATCACAAGTACTTTCATAATATAGTACTTCACATCAGCAATTCACACATATGATTAGTCACTATTAATCACATAACCTTTGAGCTCGTACGTCTCAAAGAAGGGTGTTAAGCAAGAGAATAAATTCACCGCCACCAAACAGATACAACATTAATAGCAACTAATCAAATATGTGATGAACTACAATGTAAAACCATAATACAATTCCAAATCATTTCGAAAAAATCGGGTTTTAGCCCTCGAAATCCTTTCTGTTTTATAAAACATTTTTATAAAACACTCCCTGTCTAAAATCGGGAATACATTCTTTTCACTTTTAAAAAAAATATCATTTCACAATCATTCATTAAATTTGAAATGAACACATCGCTAAACACCTTATCGTCAAATCGTGAAGTGTTTCACAAGGTGTTAGCACACAGATATTCTTACCCAACCCAATGCTAACTACAAAAGCATATTTTGCTCATAAAATGGTCGAGCACAATCCAAACAATCAATCAGTCCAATTTGACATCAAATATAAGGTTTTGAATAGAGATAGTATCGACTTATATTCAACATCAAATCCTGAAACCAACAGATATCATATCGGGAATAACGATATATATCTTCCAAATTCCTTCATAATATCCGTATAATCACGGAATCCAATATCAAAATATTCTGAAGATAATTTCGATTCAAATCAAATCCAAGTCATATATTGGAAATTCTTGTTAAATTATAACCATTTCTCAATCCAATTTATTTATTTAAAAATATTGGATTATAATTCTAGTTCATAACTAGTTCATTTCGATAAAAATATATTTTTATCTTTCCAAATATGGAAATTTTCATCCCAATTCTTTCTAACTTATTTATTATGATTTTACACAAATTATTGATATTTTTAATAATTTTATCAAGGCCCGTACAGTCGGCTTCCATCAACGGCCATCGAACTGCACTTACAATGACCTTTTCCAAATTTGATTTGGACATAATTCCAAATCCAACCGTTAGATCTCAGATTTATAATATTCATTGGAAAGGCCTTTTCGATACGAACCCAAAGGTTCTGGTTTCCGAAGAATCTGACAATCGGATCTCCCGTAATGTCCATTCGAAGTCAATGGTCGAAATTCGCGAACTGCCGCAACGCGGCGCGTTCTACTCAGGCCATTAAATATATATATTATATATATTTCATTGGTTTTCATTTAAAACGTATTTTATAAATCGTTTTAAATTCGTTTTCAAAATGACTTCAACTTCATATTCAATTTCAAATTAAAATTGAATATTCCATATACATGAAAATTTTATACAGTGTATATATATGTTAAAAATTATATTTTTAACCAATCAATATTTATTTCATTTACACTTCATATATATATTATTTCCACACTTCATATATATATTTTCCACGTTTCATATATATATATATTATTCTTCATTTCATATATATATATAACTTTCATTTCATATATATATATATATATATATATATATTTCACTTTTCATATATATAATATTTTCACTATATATAATATTTATTTTCCACTTCATATATATATATATATTTCACTTCGTATATATATTATTTTCACTTCGTATATATATTATTTCATTTCAATTCATATATATATTTTTATTTCAACTCATATATATATATTTATTTCAACTCATTTTTTTTTATTTCAACTCATATATATATTCTTATTTCAACAACACATGTTTATTCATATTTCAACAACACATGTATTTCATACAACGTATATATTTATTTATACAACACATGTATTTCATACAACGTATATTTTTATTTTTACAACACATGTATTTCATACAACGTATATTTTTAATTTTCATTCCATATATATATATATATAACACATCACATATCACAACACAATACAATCAAACAAGTCGTCCATGGTCTGTGGACGACGGGGAGCAGTTCATATATGCAGTAATAAAATAAATTACTGTACAGAAAATATTTTAGTTAGAAGATTCTCACATTGGTTCTTTTGTTTCTGAATTTCACCGCCGTTCGGATTTGAATTTGCTTGAAATTCCAAAGGCTCTATTTTGGATGCGGTCAGTTTTGTTGTGAAGCTCTTGTCTCCACGATCGCAATGGATCCAAGTTTGTAATTTTTCGACCTCGTATGCAAAAGTTATCGCATTTTATTTGTTAATTACAGTACGAGACAATTAATTTATAATTAATTAAATAATTTACATAATCATCCTCCTTCATCGTTTACCAGCCGATCCTCTTAACCCATCTGCTCGCACCATTTCCCTCCTCGCCGCACCTCCTCTGATTGACTGACCATCGATCAACCTACCCCACCCGAACCGCGGCAGCGACGCCCCCCCAACGTCAGCGGCGCCTCGAGACCCGAACGCCCCTAGATCCCCAAAACCCCTTGTGAACGACGATGCTTTGCCAAGGAAATTCAACCACCTGGCGCCACCATCTTTGATCATGACTGTTGACCTTGCCCATCTCGGAGAGCTCTTCGATTCTCTCTTTACAAGCTTCATAAATTACTAAGAGGATTGGAAGAAAAGTTGGGGCGAAATTTGGAGAATATTGGCTATAGGTTTAAGAGATGGTGGCGCTGAAGAGAATGGGCATGGCTAGGGTTTCTTTTGGGGGCCATTTATAATATTTTTTTTATATAATTTAATTCTTTAAATTTCAAAAATTCTTGCTTATCGATACGGAATCCAATTCAAACCCAACGACTGTCGCCCCTAGCTAAATACGGCCATTCCAAACACAATGGGATATGTTTCACAAGCCAATTCTACTGATTTGGTCACTTTTTCTTTAGATTAAAATATAAATCAATATATATTGAATTTGAACGCACATTTCAATTTACTGGGGTCACATACTAACTCTAAAAATTCCCGAAAAATGTTTTCTAGCTTCGTATTGACGATACAGCCATAACAAAACTAATTTCGTTGAATTCTGAGACCGTTTGAAAAGTGACCATTTTCCAGTCGATTAAAATCAATTGAAACTGGTCAAACGCGTTTATCTTTGCCACGCTCACATATTGATTCAAAAAATTACGAATTTAGAAACCTAGTAATAACTTGACATCACGGATCCAACAAATTTGGTTTTGTCGAAAACCGAGGTCATTTGCAAAACTTCCATTTTTAAGGGCCAGAATTCCATAGCGACTATTCTGAATTTTCAACTGGACGTTACTTTTGATTCCGGCTATGAAATTTTGATTTCTCGGATTCGTTGGAAAGATATTCTCAAATAGATTCAAATATTTTTGGTTTCACTAAAATCCGGTTTACTTTGAATCCTGTATATTCATTTGAACTTTGAAATCGAATTATCGAACTACCGCGCCATTTCCAATTCCTTTTATAATTTAAAATAAATATTTATATTCTAACGACGATCTATATAAATATGTACGTTCTAATTCTATTCAAAATAAATTTCTCGTCAATATTATTTAAAATAAATCATTTTAAATAATCAAAATTCGCTAAAATTTCCAAAATAAATTTTTTAAATTGGCTCGGATTTCCGGGTAATTACAAAAGGCCGAGTTAATTCTCACTCCAAATAATTGGTCGACGGTTAGAAGTCGAAGATATGATGACGGTGCAAGACCGAGGATCTTCACATCGAATGGACGGCTATTGATGCCTTTAATGGGAGTTGCTGCCCTGAAGGGGTTACAGTGGTGATTGTTTGGACGTACTTGTTGATCGTTCGGATGTGCGAGGGCCTCTCTCCTGTATTGGACATACGAGAGAGGAATAAGGTGCCTCCGGTTTCGTTTAGACCCAGAACGGACTTGTAAATGGATGTGTGTCTGACGTTGTTGATTGACAACGTGGCATATAGAGATGCTGTGATCAAAGCTTTTGTTGAAAAGAAGAGATTTGTGGTTGATGATCAAAGTATGGCTTTAAATAGCTAGCTTTGTGTTTAGCGTTGATTCGCTAGCCTCACACCCCGGTATGGACCAGAAACGCGAGAGGACATCAGGGAAGACATTCGTTTCCTTCTAGCCAGGAGTGGTTTTTTGGGTTTTACACGCCCGTGCATTTTAGTTATGTGGATGATGGATAGTGAGGCGCCTTGGTTATATCGGTCGTTCCGGGACCGATGGTTTGGTCAGTATATGACCAGTTGATGCCCTATAGGGCAGGGAAGCGCAGTGTTTATAATTCACTCCGTGTGGACCGGCCCTGACGATCCAAGGGTCACTCGAGCTCTGATCCTGAGAAACGGGATAGAGCGTCTCGAAGCGGTAAGGATGATCCCTTGCCTTGGTTCATGATGGAAATCCAATTTTCAAATATGACATCGTGCGGTTTTGATTGTATACCTATATATGGCGACATAGAGGTATGAGGCACTTACGCCGTCTATGATTGATACATATGATTGAAATTGTTTTTGAAACATATAAACACTAGTAATAATATCAAATGCTTATGTTTTATTTGTATCAAGCATCTTTTCGCCATTATAAGGTAAAACTTTATCCTCCGGTTTGCGTTGCATTGTGTGATGGGAACTGAGTCTTATAATGGCTTCATTTTTGTAAAAAGCATTGCGTTGTTTAGATGATTTACTTGTTTTTAGCATTGGCAATCCAACGGAGTAAACCCGTTTCGCGTTAGTGGCGTGGTCCTGTGATTGGCCTTAGTATAGAATAAGCTAAGTGGATTTCTCATACCAGTCTCATGACTGACTCGTAGTTTATTTCACTTGCAAACTCGGGTGCCCTATTTTCTACACGGGCAACCTTGTATTCAGGTTTTAGTAAGCTCTTTTTGGATAGCTATGGAGCTGAAGATGGATTCTATCATTTCTTTCTTTTTATGTTATTCAGCTCCTGTTGTACTTATTATGTTTTGATTCCGTTGTAGACATTTTATGTAAGGCCGAAACTGTATTTTGTTCTAAGTATGATCCTATATATTATGTAACTCTGATGATTATGTTTATCCAGTGTATTCTGTTGTAAATTATCTAGTGTATTTATATATTTCTGTTATGCTATTATCTATTTATGTGTTATATTCCAAAGATTACCCTTGCCACCGTGGAATGGGGTTTGGGGTCGTCCCGTCGTGATATCAGAGCTTTGGTTAAGCTTAGTTTTGGAATATAACATATTAACGAACTCGTCAGCGATAGAATCAGAAGTATTCTATGATGAATAACTCATTTCATATAGGATCAATAATATCCTAGAATGAGTGTAGCGGAATGAAATACACCCTGATAGACAAATTTACATTCATGTATATGTCTCTATGCTTTAAAAATACCTTTTATGTTGGTCTAACACTTTGTTTACTATTTGCAGACATTGAAAAAATGAGTGGCAGAAGTTGAAGAGGTAGGTCGGAACCAAATTTTGAAGCTCTATTAAACAAGTATCGAAATCTGGGTGGAGTACCGTTCTCGGGCAATGAATCTATTGTTCAAACACAAGCATGGATGCGCTCTGCCGAGAAAATCTTTGAAGGTCCAAAGGTGAGAGATGATCAGAAAAGATTACTGGCATTTTGGGCACTCAAAGACGAAGCTTTAATCTGGTGGGATACAGTTATTAAAGATAATCCAGAAGGTGATATTACCTGGGATAGATTCAAAGAAATTTTCAGTGAAAGATTTATTCCTCCAGAAGCGACTGAGCAATTAAGTGATGAATTCTACTATCTGATTCAAGGAGATATGACCATTTCGAAATATCATAATAAATTCAATGAACTTTCTCATTTTGCCCTGCATCTCATCCAAAATCCAAAGATGAAGAATCTGAGGTTTATTAACGGCTTTAAAGAAGGTATCAAAGTAGTGTAACTGCACATGTGCAACAATCTTTTTCTCAAATGATATATATGGCTTACCAATATGAAGATCCGGATAAACAAGGTCTTTTGGGCGACGAAGAGGAATGTAGCTCCAGGAGCAAAAGGAAATTTAGAAATGATAACCCAGAGGCAAGTACATAGCCTGAGGCGAGGTTGACGTCTGGGGATAGTAAGAAACCTAGAGTCAATAGGAAAAAGGTTTAATTTGAGAAAGGACCAGTAACAACTGCCACCTTCTCTAACTGTAATCAGAAAGGGCATTTGGCGATAAACTGTGGACCCTTAAAGAAGCGATTAAAGGGTGGATTTAAATCCAAGAAGGGATTTCAAGAGAATAGAAAATGCAATCTTTGCAATCAGGCTGGTCATCTTTCAAAGGTTTGCCAACTCTTAAAGAAATCTGAAGTAGTGCGAGTGAATGAAGTGGCAGAAGTTCCATCATCCTCAGCCAGTCAAGCGAGGCCAGATGTTTTAGAAGGCACGCTTACTGTCAGAATTATTCCAGTTAAAGTACTGTTTGAGACAGGTGCGTCGCAAAGCTTTATTGCAAAAAATGCGGTTAAGAAACTGGATTTGAATTTGAAAAAGCTCAAAACATCCATGATTGTCCATAATCCGATTGGGGGTTCCCTCGATCTTAGTTGGATTTATGGGGTGCCTGTTTCTTTTTCCTGTTATCAGTTCCCTACCATCGCGATCGTCATGAATTTCACAGAATTTGATCTCATCTTGGGATTGGATTGGAACCCAATATGAAGCTGAGGTTAAATGCGCCGACAGAGTCGTAAGGGCGAAGATTAAATCAGGGAATTATATAACCATTCCATGCGAAGGTCCGAATTCTAACAGAAAAGATTTTTGGTCAGCTCTGGATGTTTCTCCTGCTACAATAGAACCTGTTCCCGTTGTTACAGAGAATATTCCGGTCAACATAGAAAATATTCCTGTTGTCAAGAACTATGCGGATGTGTTCAAATAAGTTGCTAGCTTACCTCCGCATACAGAAATCGATTTCAAAATCTATTTAATTCCTAATGCAAGGCCAGTAGTTCATGCTATTCGAAGAATGACCTTGAAGGAGAAAGAAGTGTTAGACAATCAGACTCAACATCTTGTATGGAAGGTTCTGATCAGACCTTGTTTCTCTGATTGGGGAGCGCCGTGGTGTTTGTCCCGAAGTCAGATGGTACACTCAGACTATGTGTAGATTATCGTGACTTGAATAAGCAGACATTGAAGAATAAATATTCATTGCCGTGAATTGATGATTTATCGGATCGATTGAATGGCGCGCAAGTGTTTTCTCGAATGGACCTAGCTACAGGTTTCCATCAGCTTCGTATTGCCAAAGAATGTGTTTTTTTGACAATATTCTGAGGTCCAGATTTATTCTACGAGTGGTTGGTAATGCCGTTCGGCTTATGTAACACTCCAGATTATTTTGTCGATCTAATGAACAGAGTATTCCGATAAGTTTTGAATAAATTTGTTCTGGTTTTCATTGATGACATATTGATCTTCTCTAAGTCAGAAAGAGAGCATGAAAAACATTTGGAACAAGTGTTAGAAATTCTCAGAAAGAATGTTTTAAAGGAAATTTTTTCCAAATGTATATTCTAGCAAGAAGAAGTTAAGTTTCTTGGCCACGTTGTCTCAAAAGAAGGAATTTTTGTAGATCCCAGTAAAATTACAGCTATTCAGAATTGGAAACAGCCGACTACACCCACAGAAGTCCAAAGTTTTCTTGGATTGGCTAGTTATTATCGGAAGTTCGTTAAAGATTTTTCGAAGATATCTAGTTCCTTAACAAAGCTTACAAAGAAACATTCAAGGTTCAATTGGACTCCAGAATGTGAGGCGGCTTTCCAAAAGCTGAAGTTAAGTTTGACAACGACTCCAGTGTTAACAATTATAGATGGCAATCAGGACTTGAAAGTCTAGACAGATGCTTCTAAAGAAGGTCTTGGTGCAGTATTAATGCAAAGAGGCCAAGTAGTCGCTTATGCTAGCCGTCAGTTAAAGCCACATGAGAAGAATTATGCAACTCACGATCTTGAATTGTTAGCCATCATGTTTGCTATGAAAATCTGGAGGCATATCTGTTGGGTGAGAAATTTGAATTATATACTGATCATCATTCATTGAAGTATTTATTCACCCAGAAAGATTTGAATATGAGGCAGCAACGTTGGCTAGAATTTCTCGTAGCATATGATCTTGATATTTTGTATACTCCAGGGAAAGCTAATGTTGTGGCTGATGCGCTCAGTAGAAAGAATGTGATCGTCGTCAATCTTATCATTACACCATCGTTGATTGATAAAACATCTATTCTTCAGAAAGACGATAGTTTTGTTAAAGAGATGATCAAAAGAATTAAAAGGGGCGAAGTCTCTAGTTTCCAAGTGGATAGCGCAGGAAATCTGAGGTTGAAAGGAAGAATTTGTGTTCCCGACAACCTTGAGCTCAAAAGAGAAGTAATGGACGAGTGTCACAAATCCAAACTGAGCATCCACCCAGGGGTTAGTAAAATGTATAATGACCTCAAGCGAACATTCTGGTGGAAAGCGATGAAAAGAGACATCTCTATATACACCTGTCAACAAGTAAAAAGCGATCAACAAAAACTCGCCGGATTGTTGGAACTGTTGGAAATTCCAGGTTGGAAGTGGGAAAAAATTTCTATGGATTTCACAGATGGTTTGCCCAGAACCCGGAAAGGAAATGACAGTATTTGGGTGATCGTAGATCGTTTCACGATGACCGCCCATTTTATACCTGTCAGATCGAATAGAACTGCTCAAAGTCTGGCATCGATTTATTTCAAAGAAATTGTTAACTTCATGGCGTTCCCATGAGTATTATTAGTGATCGTGACCCGATTTTTTCTTGTAAATTTTGGGAAGCATTCCAAGCAGAATTAGGAACGAAACTGAATTTGAGCACCGCTTATCATCCTCAAACAGATGGCCAAACTGAGAGGGTGAATCGTATTCTAGAAGATTTATTGTGGGCTTATGTTATTTATTTTGGCGGATCATGGGAAGACTACTTGCATTTGGCTGAGTTCTCATACAACAACAGCTACCAAGCGAGTCTGAAAATGTCGCCATTCGAAGCACTGTATGGTCGACTGTGCAGATATCCCGCTTGTTGGATAAAAGCTGGCAATAGACTTGTATTGGGACCAGATATGATTCGCGAAGCTGCGGATAAAGCCGATTTCATTAAGAAACGATTACTGGCCGCTCAAAGCCGACAGAAGAGCTATGCAGAATCGAGAAGAAGAGATTTATCATTTGTTGTTGGTGACTATGTGTATTTGAGGGTTTCCCCAATGAGAGGAGTAGTCCGATTTGGTAAAATAGGGAAGTTGACGCCTATATTTATTGGTCCATTTCCTGTGCTTGAACGAATTGGAACTCTCACTTATAGAGTTCGATTGCCTGATTGGTTGCCTGGAGTACATGATGTATTTCACGTATCTCAACTTCGAAAGCATGTGCATGATCCAGACTTGGTCGTGGAAGAAGCCATGCAACAAGATTTGGAAATTACTCCATAATTAGCTATCAGAAGAGAGCCAATAAAAATTATTGGCAAAGAAACCAAAGAGCTAAGGAGAGCATTAAGAATGCCTATCCCAATTCCAGGGTAGATATCTCTGATTAACTCCGGTGCAAGGTACATTCACCATATTTTGCATTTCTGTATTATTTTCTACTTCGCTGTTGTTTCCTTTTCATGGATGTGAAATTTTAATTATATAGTCTAGAAGATTTTAAAAGAATATATGAATTAATTAGTATATTTTTGAGAAGTTAATCAATAAATTGATTGCTGTTTGTGTTGTGTAATCAAGAATTTGATTAATCAAATTATTGGAACGATAGTTAATCTAATCAATAGGAAAATAAAAAGTAAATTTATGCAAAGTGAATCAAATATTGAACTGATTTGAAAATAGATAGAAATATATGCATGTACATTATATATGTACGAACAGGTAAATGGATTCGCTGTAGAGTAAAGAATTTATTTGCATGCTCGACAAATAGGTAAACCTTAATGAGTTGGATACGCAATTTTATTTATTATATCAACTCCTATGAACGCCATTGGATGCAGAGTACTAGTTGTTTTGTGTTTAATAATAAACGTCGCCATAAGATAGTAACAATTAATTTTGAACTACATTGCATGGCATAATTCTCGAAGATAGCATACTTCATCATAAACCACATAAGCGTTTGGAGCTTGTGTGACGAGGTTGAAGGTTTACCATATGAGCGAGAGGCTTGTGTGGCTATGACTATATTACAGGTTAAATCGAAGACTGATATGGACTATATAAAATGTAACGGTAAATTGCCAGATTAATAAAAAAACCCACACGGGTCTGGAGATGACAATCTCTCTAGTCATTACGGCACAAAAACCATTTATAGGGTGATGAGAATTTATTCTCTGGAGTTATGATCTATACACACTCCCCTGTGGACACCATAATATATCACTATAAATATGTGTATGCTTATTAGGATTTATTGGGTACCTAATACGGCACAATAAATTTCCAAACCCCTCCCCGTACAAAGGAGGTTATGGCAAAAAAATTCAAAAATTTAGGGTGTTAGCCAAATTTTTGAAGAATTGGAAAATTCTTAGAAACTAAAAAGTTGAAGAATGAAAGACAGAATGAAAGTTGAGTTGGTTAATTAAACAACTTTCAGCTTCGTTCCTTTTCGAGGACAAAAAGATTTTAAGTGGGGGAGACTATAACAACCCGGAACATCTGAACCAATTTAAAATTTTTAATTTGGTTATTTTATTGGATTTTGAATATTTAAAATAAATTATTTTAAAAAATAACGACCAAAAGTCTATTTGAATCGATGTTGGAAAATAAATATATTTATTTAAATTATAAAACAAGGCATAAATGGCACATCAGTTTGAAAATTTAAATTCGAACTTTGACTGACTGTACAGGATGCAAAATAAAACGGATTTTGGCGAAAAAAATATATTTAAATATGTTTGTGAATATCTTTCTAACGAATCTGAAAAATTGAAATTTCATATCGGGAATCAAAAGTTATGGCCAAATGAATTTTCAGAACGGTCGCTATGGAGTTTATATAGCCCTTGAAAATAGCCATTTTGCAAATGACCTACGTTTTCGATGAAACCACTTTTGTTGGATCCGGGATGTCAAATTATTGCTAGGTTTCAAATTCCATACTTTTTGGAGTTAATATGTGAGTGTGGCAAAAGAAAATGTGTTTGCTAAATTTCAATCAATTTGAATCGACCAAAAATTAGCCATTTTTCAGAGGGTCTCTAAATTTGGCGAAACTAGTTTTGTTGGGACCGTGTCATCAAAACATAGCTAGTTTTATTTTTTTGGAATTTTTGGGATTAGTATGTGGCCTCGGCAAATTGAAATGTACGTTCAAATTAGATATTGAATGTTTTATATTTTAGTTTGAAGAAAAACTGACTGAAACAGTCGAATGGGCTTACGAAACATATTCCATTGTGTTCGAAATGAGGGTATTTAGCTGTGGCGACAGCCGTTGGGTTTGAATTGGAGTTCATATTAGAAAACATCATTTTAGAATTTAATATAAATTTCGACCAATCAGAATTTTTATATTCATTATTTTTAATTTTAAAAATCGCGATAAACCCCCACAGGCACCTCGTAACCGACGGTGAAGCTGTTTTCTCCCCTTCCCGTCCATATTCCGGCCGATCCATCACGAATTACACCCTGCTCCTTTACAACTTTTTGAAGCTCATCTCCTCCTCTTCAAATCAATACCAGCCTCGCCCTCTCTCGTCTTGTATTTTGCGAGAACCACCTCTCCAAACATTCGAATTTCGCAGCGCCACCCTGCTCCGTGCTCGCCACCGAGTGGGACCGCTCCTCCATACGCCGGCGCGCCTCACGGAGGTATTCCTCGTGGTGTGACCTGATCTGAGCGAAGCGCTTCGGATTTGAAGATATTTGCAACCCTAGATTCGAAGGAATTTCAAAAAGGTACGGCTGTGGTTTTTTATAACTGAATATAACACTTTAAAGCACCACGGATTTTGATTTCACGATAAAAATCATGTCTTTTTGCTGTGTTGTCGAAATCCAGTGAAAAAAGAGACACCGGGACCATGTGGACGTCTTCTACATTCCAGAAGAGACCGGATATTTTTCTGACCTTCCTACGATTTTGAGAGGAGTGGAACCCAATGTGAGATTTCTAAATTATAAACGATATGGAATGACGATGTATAAATTATATAGTCGATATATGTGTTATATAAGCGTTGTACACCTCATGTATAAGCATTGTATAAGTTGTATGTGCGATGTATAAGTTATATATGCGTTGTAAAAATCATATATGCGTTGAATAGAATTGAAATGATATCAAAATGAAATCGAAATATATTTATATACATATATCTATATATATACACACACACTCCCCACGACCACAGACCATGGATGATATATATATATATATATTGGTTGTAATTGTTTGGATTTTGGTTGATGTGAAATTTGGTTGATAAATACGAATTGTTGATATGATTGATTGTGATTGAAATCCTAATAGCATTGGTATATGGGAAAATTCGTCTGCATACGAACTAGATATTGAAATCCCCATTGTCAAAAGCTGCGAGGCTTTAAGTAAGAGCGAGGAGCCGTACTCAGGACGATGTCGGTTTTAACTACCCTGCCATTATGCTGTCAAAATTTTCTAAAATATTCCTATGTTTGATTTATATTCATGTATTGAAATATATTCATGTATGGGAAAAATGTTCATTTTTGAAATAAAATGGTTTGAACGATAAAAATAACAGTTTTATCAGATGTATGAAATAAAATGGTTTGAATGATAAAAATAACATTTTTATTGAATGTATGAAACATAAATTGTTTAAACGATAAAAATAACATTTTTATTGTATGTGCGAAGTATATAAAATATTCATGTTTGAAATAAATTATTTTAACAATAAAAATCACATTTTTATTATATATATGAATCGCTAAAAATCTTCATTTTTGAAATAAATTGTTTTAACAATAAAAATCGCATTTTTATAATATATATGAAGTGTTAAAGATAGTCATGTATTGAAATAACTATTTGTTGGATAAAAATATTATTTTTATCAAATATATGAAACGAAATGGTTAGAAATCGAAGAACGAATTATATTTATATATATATAATTGAAATTAAATTGAATAACGAAGTTGCAATTCGTATTTTGAAACCGTGATTTCAAATGATTGTACCGGAAGATCCGACCATCGGATTTTCCCGAAACCGAAACCGTTGGGTTCGCTTTGGAAATATCTTTCCAACGATACCAACTTCGCAAAGATCCAATAGTTGGATTGTCTAGAATGTTTAATTCAAATTTGAATGAAAACAACGCCAGAATGGATTATATATATATAAATAAAATTAAAATAAATCGAATAACGACGATGTAGTTCGTATTTTGAAATCGTAACTTTAAACGATTGTACCGGGAGATCCGACCGTCGGATTTTCCCAAAACTGGAACAGTTGGATCCGCTTTGAAAAGATCTTTCCAATGATATAAAATATGTAAAGATCCAATGGTTAGATTTTCAGATATGTGTAAATCAAATCTGGAAAAAAACAGCGTCATGGCCGCATTATGGCCTGAAGCGTCATTTGAATAAATTGGCTATATTTAAATAAATAAAAATATCGATAAATCGTTATAAAATATTATAAACGATATAGAATGGAAATAAACTGAATTTACTTGGTTTATAGGATATTTGATGGTTGAATGTGTTTGACGTGAAAATTACATTAATGAACTGAATTATGGATATCAGATAATTTAACCATTGAAATGAATTGATTTGAAATTATAAATATATGTGAATTAATTGAAAAGGCCGAGTTAATTCTCATTTCAAATAATTGGTCGACGGTTAGAAGTCGAAGATATGAAGACGGTACAAGACCGAGGATCTTCACATCGAATGGACGACTACTGATGCCTTTGATGGGAGTTGCTACCCTGAAGGGGTTGCAGTTGTGGTTGTCCGGACGTACTTGTTGATCTTTCGGATGAGCGAGGGCCTCTCTCCTGTATTGGACATTCGGGAGAGGAATAAGGTGCCTCCGGTTTCGTTCAGACCCAGAATGGACTTGTAAATGGATGTGTGTCTGGCGTTGTAGATTGACAACGTGGCATAAAAAGATGCTGTGATCAAAGCTTTTGTTGAAAAGCAAAGCTTTGTGGTTGATGATCAAAGCACGGCTTTAAATAGCTAGCTTTGTGTTTAGCTTTGATTCACGAGCCTCATACCCCGATATGGACCAGAAATGGGAGAGGACATCAGGGAGGACATGCGTTTCCTTCTAGCTAGGAGTGGTGTTTTGGGTTTTACACGCCCGGGCATTTTACTTATGTGGATGATGGATAGCGAGGCGCCTCGGTTATATCGGTCGTTCCAGGACCGATGGTTTGGTCAGTATATGACCAGTTGACGCCCTATAGGGCAGGGAAGCGCAGTGTTTAGGCATTTTAATCCACTCCGTGTGGACTGGCCCTGACGATCCAAGGGTCACTCAAGCTCTGATCCTGAGAAACGGGATAGAGCGTCTCGAAGCGGTAAGGATGATCCCTTGCCTTGGTTCATGATGGAAATCCAATTTCCAAATACGACATCGTGCGGTTTTGATTGTATACCTATATATGGCGACATAGTGGTATGGGGCACTTATGCCATCTTTGATTGATACTTATGATTTAAATTGTTTTTGAAACATATAAACACTAGTAATAATATCAGATGCTTTTGTTTTATTCATATCAAGCATCTTTTGGCCATTATAAGGTAAAACTCTATCCTTCGGTTTGCATTGCATTGTGTGATGGGAACTGAGTCTTATAATGGCTTCATTTTTGTAAAAAGCATTGCGATATTTAAATGATTTACCTGTTTTTAGCACTGGCAATCCAATGGAGTAAACACGTTCCGCATTAGCGGCGTGGTCCTGTGATTGGCCTTAGTATAGAGTAAGCTAAGTAGATTTCTCGTACCATTCCCATGACTGACTCGTAGTTTGTTTCACTTGCAAACTCGGGTGCCCTATTTTCTACATGGACAGCCTTGTATTCAGGTTTTAGCAGGCTCTTTCTGGATAGCTATGGAGCTGAAGATGGATTCTACCATTTCTTTCTTTTTATGTTGTTCAGCTCCTGTTGTACATATTATGTTTTGATTCCGCTGTAGACATTTTATGTAAAGCTGAAACTGTATTTTGTACTAAGTATGATCGTGTATACTATGTAACTCTGATGATTATGTTTATCCAGTGTATTCTATTGTAAATTATCTGGTGTATTTATATACTTATGTTCTATTGTTATCTGTTTACGTGTTATATTCCAAAGATTACCCTTGCCACGTGGAATGGTATTTGGGGTCGTCACAACGTAGGGTTCCAACTTCTGGTCGATATGTGCAACGAGAGTCCTTGGGGTTAGCGGAAATGGTTTGCTAGGTTGGAGGAGCACATGCAGTTGGATTTTCACATGGTGCGATGGTTATTTGGGGTATGCGACTTCCTACTGTCGCGATTGAGAGGTCAGTTCGAAACCGTGAATTAAGGTGCGAGTTTGATCAGATCAGTAGGAGGAGCGAGAGGAGTTGAAGGGGAGTTTGAGGCTGGTTTCGGTTTGGAAAAAGACGGTGTGAAGAGGGAGAACGGATGGACCCAACATGGAGATGATGGCCATTAGTATGGGATAGTTTCAACACCTGTAGGAGGAGTGAAATAGGAGTTGAAGTTTGAAAGGGTAATAAATGGATTATTATTTCAATTAAGGTTAATTAAATGTGTATAAATCGTTAATGACTTGTGAATATTCTTTGAAAGAAATTAGGAGTGGGTTACAGAAGAACGAAAGGGAAGAAAGGTAAACGACTAATCTTGATTAAAGGGTAAACATGATTATAGAGGTTAAGATGGTCATTAATTAGTTTTTAATGATATTGATTTAAGTTAAATTGAAAGGGAGCAGTGGAGGTTGGTGTGGAGTTTCCTTGGGTTTTGTAGGAAGTTCGAACTAAAATGGACTGGATTAGCATTGGCAGTGGAAGCTTGTATGATCGGTAGGGAGATGTTGTGAGAGTATAACACTATCAGTTTTATTTAAGCAAAGGGAAGCATGTTAAATGGTGATTAATAAGCTTAATTATTTATTTGATATAATTAGTTATGTTGTAATATATTGAAATTTTCATAATGTATGCATACGTGATCAGAATTTGATGAAACAAGATCCATTGGGGTCGTATGGACTATGGATACACAACGGAATTAACTGGGAGTGAATTGGAGCTCGTTACAATTTATAGCGAAATAAATTGTCTGTCTGAATTAACCGACAATTATCGTTATTTAACGATGATCGTCCAATGTGAGTAAATCTCACTAACTTTGTACGGTTTATATTTTTATAAATATAATCTAGTTTTGATAAATGATGATTGATTGCTGTGTGTTGATTGTTTGGTTGAATTGCTGATGTATTGGTTGAAATTATAGATAACGATATATATATATCGTTAATCAAATATTGATTCTGTTTATCAGAATATTTCATATTGAAATGGAATCGATGTTATATATATTGTTTAACATCTGTGGATGCAGGAAAATAGGTTGGAGGGATCCAACTGGATTCCTCAATATTA
This sequence comes from Allium sativum, assembly GCA_030737875.1. Taxonomy (NCBI): domain Eukaryota; kingdom Viridiplantae; phylum Streptophyta; class Magnoliopsida; order Asparagales; family Amaryllidaceae; genus Allium; species Allium sativum. Next base: position 963,935,329 of record CM060922.1, read on the forward strand.
TAATACTGTTTGTTTTCATATATTGTGATATATGATGTGATATAAAATCTGTGATTGATTATGATGACACTAGTCATGTTATTTGGTATTTTAAATACCATATGAAATACTGGAATGTAAAAAGGAAATTTTCAAAGTGAATATTGAAAATGAAATATTTATATAGAAAATAAATAGAAGTATAAACAGATTATTTATATAGAAAATAAATATGATATTATAAGAGGAAATATTTATATGAAATAAATATGATATTATAAAAGGAAATATTTATATGAAACAAATATGATACTATAAAAGGAAATATTTATATGAAATAAATAGGATATTGAAAAGGAATTATTTGGAAAAACAAATAGAATTATAAAAGAAATTATTTGGAAAAAAATAGAATTTTATAAAGAAATATTTTTTACATTCTATTTGAAAATTAGATTAAAGTAAATATTTTGCTAGTAAAATATTTATAAAGGAATTTGGGGTTTTAAATTAGGAATTTAAATGGAATTACTGAAATTAGAAACTGATTGGAAATTAGTCGAGTTGAATTGCTTTTTGTGTATCGATCTGATGTTGGTTTCGGCCTTCGGGGTTTATACTTGGGAAGTTGTTCTCTTACTACTTTACAGTTAGAGACTGATATATGTGAGAAGGTAGTGATGCGTGAATTAGAAATGGAAACGTTTTCCAAAGTTAATAACATATATTTTCTAAAATTAGAAAATAAGAATATGATGAATATATGGAAACAAGAAATGGGGAAATGAATAAATGTTGATTGATGATCGATCGATAGAATTTCCATTTGGAAATAATATCATTGTTTGCACACATGTTTTTCTTTGATAGTTAAATCACTGACTATCAAAGTTTTTGACCATTTTTCCGTCGTCAATACGGAGAGACGGGGATTAGATTCATTATTTGAAAACCACTCCGTATGGGCGTCAGCGTTTCGATCAAATATTATGAAGATAATTGAAGACAAAGTTATTTAAGGTTGTCCTGTTTACAGAATAATGCCTTTGGTTTGTCCAGTCCTAGGACGACCTATATGGAAGAATGTCTGATGGAGTATATTTAATAATTGATCTCTTCAAATGTATTTAACGTTTGGCGGCGGAGGAATTCATTTCTCCTAGCTATTTACCCGTGATATGTTTGGAGAAATCAATTTGTGATTTAGCGGGTATGACGATGTGACATTCAAAGTGAATGAAGATGTGGTTTGTAAAGGATACGTTATGGCCTCTAGCCTCACAACCGAATATGGTATAAAATCGGGTAGGTCGCATGGCTAAGTGGTTAGCTGCCATGTAACACCCCGTGTATTCTATAACAGTGAAATTCATAAATTAAAGAATAACTAATTTCAAATCGAAGAATTAAGGGAAACGGGATACACCATTGTGTTCGTCTCGGAAAAATACGCGAAATAGAGTCCGAGTTTTCGAAAATCGGAGTCCGTATGACCAAGATATGGCCTCCGAAAGTTTCTGAATTAGGTTTAAAATTCGAACAGACGAAAAACAGCTCAGAAAAACAATTCAAAATTCAAAATCGGGCCCAGTTGGCCAGGGCGGGAAAATTCCCGCCTGAAGGCACTAGGTCGACTTGGCAGTCGACCTGGGCTACCCAGGTCGACAGGGCTGTCGACCTGGGTGTCGACAGGGCTGTCGACCTGGCCCCAGAGCCAGGTCGAACCCAGCCCATCCTGGCTGGCCAGGTCTGTGTTTGGTCGATTTTCTGAGCCTTGCCTTGTCACTAGGGCTAGGTGTCAGCTCCTGATTGGTCTCTCTTTCGAATGAATGGCTACGATCAATCCAAGCAACATCGACGGTCCTAATCAGTTCATAAACTCTATAAAAATGACCCTAGACTCTACCTAATCTATTCATTCAAAAATAAGAATGAGGCCATCATGCTGCTGAGGAACGACTAGGAGTAGCCACCAATTTGAGAGACAATTAGGAGACAAACTCTAAAGCAACTACAAGTTAAACTTATCAAATCAACGCTTACGTCAAAGGAATAGCATCTCCAAATCCAGAATTCAGATTCCTGAATTAAAGAATTCGTCACACGATTGTAAGTAGAGTACTATTCCGATGAGAATAAATAACTGTGTTTGATTTGTGTAACGTAAGAAATGGAATTGTGGCGAGAATAATTCATATTTGTGCGTTGCTATGATTCTAATCAATTTAGAATGTTGTGATATAACGATTGGATATTCGCAAGTATGTAATTCATGTTGAACCTACATGTTTGTGGTTGATTTATTGAGATTCATGCAAGTATGTGGTTTTGTTACTATGCCAACATAATGTATATTTTTGTACAAAATCACTTTGTGTGTAATTGGATCAAATTTGGGGTATTATGATTCATATGAAATTATGTTGGAATTGGCATCATGATCTATGTATAAAACCATACTTTTGTATTAGAAACAAAAGTAAGCCTCTTTGTGAACTTATGTTGATTTTATGAATATGACTAGGCTATGTTTGGTATTATGCCTAATTGAAAAACATGTTAGGCCTATGTTGTTAACAAGAAATATATAATATATGTTACACATAGCTAAGTTAGATTTACATTCTAATTGCAAGTTTGCATGAATAAAGTAAAAACCATGATTTCATGTTTAGGAATATTTATGCCATGATTATATGAATAGATCAAAAACCGTCATTTCATGTTTGGGTATAATTGTGCCATGATTATGTGAATAGATTAAAAATCATGATTAAGTTGGAATAATTCTAGTTGAACTATACTTTTGTATTAGTAACAAAAGTAAGCACCTTTGTAAACATATAGTAATTTTATAAACATGATTTGCTTATGTTTGACATTATGCCTAAGTAAAAATATAGGTTTATGTTGTAGTTAAGACTATGTGTCAATAATGATATCTAATTTAGTTAGATTCTTAACTTAACTACAAGTTTACATGGTTTGATTCATGTCACTTATGCTTTATGACCAAAGTATATGTTACCACAATGCAAGTACACCAGTTTCTATTTTGTAGTTCCAACGTTATGTTGCAAGTTCATGCGTTCACATTCCCCTTTTTTGTATATAACCATGTTTTAAGCCTCCCTTTTTTCACGTGGCTAGGTTGGGCTTAAAAGGCTAAGCCCAACATATATTATAATAAACGAAGGTATTAAACGGGGGAAACAGCTTTGGGCCAAATTAATTAATAAATGAAAATATAAAAGTAGAGGGGCCCAAATTCAATAATGGGTTGGGCCCATGATTGGTGTAAACCCTTACACCATTAATTGATTTTGAATAATGGGCCGCAAATATTTACATATAAGAAAATAAAGAAGAAAGACAAAATATGTAAATGTAGAAAATACGATGTGTTTAACCCGAGGTTGGATTGAGTTGTGATGTAAACCTGCCCGGAACCGCCCGGCTGTCCAGTAGTCACAACAATACTTATCCAATGTGGGTGGTTAAACATGGAGCCCAATAAGGACCCGAGGTTAGACTAAGTTGTGGCGTAAGACTGCCCGGACCCAACCGGCAACAGGCAGCCACAACAATACCTGTCTAATGTGAGAGGTCAAGGCTTTAATAAGACAATTAAGGCTGAGTCAGGATTGATAGGATTAAGTAAATTATATTAATACTTAATCAAAATGGAACATGCTAAACTAAACAGACTGATTGGGGGTTAGGTTTATAAAACACTTAACCAACTTAGCATGTTGGCTAGAGATAGAAAACCTAGTAGCGGGGGACCCTTTTCAGCAGTAACCCTATAAGGTGTATCATGATACCCTGAAACTAGGCAGGGTAGGGCACGATTACTGGGCTGATTGTAAGAGGTCAAATCGACGGCGGTGGTGCAGCAGTGTAGGTTCTAACGGGGTGTGGGCGTGCACTCACTCCGGCACAGAAAAATAAGGCACTGGGCACCAGTAGCATACCTGTGCATTCTAGGGTTGTGTCGGGCCGCCGCCATGGGACTTGATACACCCCATGGTGGGACCAGCATAGGTAACTACGACATCGGGGGCCGTAAGACACATGTAACTATGCGAGTAGGAGCCGATCACCATAAAATGGATCACTTCACCCTGATTATGGGGTGCCTGTTGGGAACTAGTTTATATGGGTACAGAGATTAACATGGGGTACGATAGTATATTCGACCCTAGACAACTTAACTAAGTATGTGGTGCTTTCCCATTTCTAGTTTATACTTATCATACCCAGTTCTTTATTCATAGACTGAATAGTCCTAGACTTACTCAGGCTTTATGTCTGACTCTACTTTTCTTTCGTCTTCTTAACTTCCGTCCCCCTCCCCCCCCCCCCCAGGTCCTGTAAACCCCACCTCCGTTAAGGTCACTCACAAAGGGAATGCCTTAACTTTGGTGGAGCATTTTAGTAAACAGAACAGAAACTTACAAGACAGATAAAATAGTACTTGAAAAAAAAAATTAACTTTATTACAGCGGAAACAGAAATTAATATGGTTACATCCTTTCAATTTCAGAATTCAAGTACAAAATATCAGTCTTGTACAAAAGCCTTCAAAATGCATAGTTTAAAATCATAATCCCCATGGAACGGAAGCTATACAGAGCCAAGCCATACTTTAAGCACTTCAAGCAAAGAGAAATCCGGATCAAGCTAAAGTATTTCCCTCCTTGGATAACCTGGGGGGGAAACGGAAGAAAGGAGGCGAAACAACAAGGGTCAGACAAAAAGTCTGGCAAGTCCAGTGACTTTCAGCATATGAACAGATAATAATAATATGATATGAACATAAAACTGGATGTGAGATAACTATAACAGATGTAGCAGATATAACAGAAAAACAGAATGATATAAACTATTGTTTTACACTTCTCTGCATTAATACTAGTATAGCAGAATTAGGTGTCACCCTAATGTCTAAATTGAAGCAGGAACGGGTACAGAATACTTTAACAGAAACAGAATGCTAATAATGGGCCTTTACTACCCGATCAGAAACAGACAGAAGAAGAAACAGATTTATCCCTATGGAGACAGAATGTGGAATTAGGTGTACACTAGTAATGGGCCTTTACCACCCGATCAGACGGTACCACACAGAAACAGACAGGTGTTACCACCCAACAGAAACAGACGGTACCAACAGAAACAGACAGAACTAAGCGTACCCTAAAACCCTACCCCAAGCGATCGGCTCCCTAATACATAAATATCCTGTGTCGGCCCCACAGTAGGGTGTATCACTCCCTAAAGTGACAACCAATTGGCACAGACCTATTTACAGATGTCACGACGTCTTACATCCTCAGAGGCAGACCAGGATCCATGCACGCACATGACCCGGTTGGAACACACCATCAACACCCCTCGTCATTATCAGAATGAACCACTTATAATTAGTTCAGTAAGCGTGCCCGGACCCTACCTACTGTGGGGTCAAAGTTTTGATACCAGAAAGGGTTACTGACTAATATGGGTCCCAAACAACAGATGACACAAGTAATTCCCCTCCTAACCTTGTGTCCCCAGACTAACAGATTTCAGATTTACAAGTTCAGACATACAGAATTCAGATTTTCTAATTCACAAATTAAGTTAACAAGTTTTCAGACTAATAGGTCAGATGTACAGATTTTTCAGATTTGTCTAACTTTGTATTGGGCCTACAGATTCATGGACGGGTTTTACTACATCTATTAATCCCTTTGGTTTAACCCTATTTTCCCCAATACGTTTTAGACGTTATTCTTATCTTAGATTTTGCATTAATTAATTATTAATGCACAGACCTCTCACATTAGGTCGGTAGCTTGTGGCCGCTGGATATGCCGGGCGGTTCCGGGCAGACTTCTGCCACAAGCCAGACCTAACCTCGTGTCTTACGCATGTTATGACTAACTTCTCACATTAGAACCTATTGTTTGCGGCCACTGGATGTGCCGGGCGGTTCCGGGCAGATTTACGCCGCAAACTCATTCTAACCTCGAGTTAGCCATGTTTATCTTTGCGGCCAATTAATTAATAATTTACCGTTTATGCGCACGCCCAATATATATGCCAATTCAGATTATATCAATAACAGGATGATTATATCAACATAGCAGATAACATATTTTATATGACTTAACGGATTTAACAGATTTAGCAACTTAACAGATTTTGGCATATAACAGGTTAGGCATTTCAACCGACAAATTTAACAGATTAGGCATTTCAATCTAATTAGCAGTCTAGGCAATATAACAAAACTAGTAGTTTAGGCAACTTGACAAATTAGCAGATTTAGCAAATTTAATATTTCTAAAAGTTCTATTTACATGCCTTGCCCAATCATAAATTGGCCTAAATTCATATGCCTACATAATTGTCATGATTCACAACATATACTCCATGTTTGCATAAGCGCAGAATATGGACATAATTTGCCATATAACATATGTTCCAATTTTTGTTAAACTAGCATCTTACAGCAGATTCACATATAAATTATACCAAATATAACCATTAATTTCAATGCATGCCATATATCCAAAAATCCCTATTTAGGTGTAATCACAATAATAGATATCCTAATTAATGTAAATCTTTACACCTAAGTTTCCATATCTTCTTCTTTTTGAGTCATGAATCATTATGCAAACTATACCCAACAATATAAATCTTTAAATCATATCTTCTAAAAATCAGATCTTGACTTTTATATGCATTTTGTTCAAAGTCTCAAATCATATGTAATCTTACAATGGTTCCTCTTTTCTTCTATCATAGAATATGCATAGATCCAAATCTAGTTTACAACATATGCTCATTAATTACAGTTCTAAATTACAACATAACTATGCATACAACATGCATAAATTATATGTTCATAGTCAAATTTATGCATATGTCCAATATATTTTATGCCTCAGACCTAAAGTCATACATTCAATTTAGTCTTGTCCAATTTCGCATCATTCATTATTTATCCCAAAATTTGCGTTCATACGTTCATCTCTTATGAGATTAGGCACAGGCTCGTGGTAGCCTGGCTATAAAAACAGAAAAGAAGAAAAGGGATACCGAACAGTCACATAAAAACAAATCTGACAGAAGAGAATATATATACAATCTCAGATTCAGAATTAAAAACATATCAAAATTATAATTAACGTTTATAGCGGAAAATAACTGTACTTGCCTTGATTGGATTAAAGAAAGGACTTTAGTTGTTACAGAATTGTTGCAGAAGCTTTTATCTCAAATTTGAATTTAGGATGATGTTGATTGACTTCTAGTTTTGATTCTAGCAGATTAGCGACGCCATTTTTATTTTTTTATTTAGAAGAAGAGAGCAATGGAGGCTAGAGAATTGTGTTAGAGACTTAGGTTAGGTAGAGTCTAGGGCCATTTTTATAGAGTTTATGAACTGATTAGGACCATCGATGTTGCTTGGATTGATCGTAGCCATTCATTCGAAAGAGAGACCAATTAGAGCCTGCCACCTAGCCCTAATGACAAAGCAGACTGCAGAAAATCGACCAACATAAACTAGGCCAGCCAGGGTGGACTGGGTTCGACCTGGGTCTGGACCAGGTCGACAGCCCTGTCGACAGCCCTGTCGACAGCCCTGTCGACCTGGCTAGACCAGGTCGACAGCCCAGTCGACCTGGGTGTCTTAGGCGGGACTTTTCCCGCCCTGGCCAATTGGGCCCGATTTTTAATTTTAAACTTGATTCAGAAACTTCCGGAGGCTATATCTTCTTCATACGGACTCCGTTTTTCGAAAACTCGGACTCTATTTCGCGTATTTTTCCAAGATGAACGCAGTGGCGTATCCCGTTTCCCTTAGTTCTTTGATTTCAAATTAATTATACTTTAATTTGTTAATTCCACAGTTATAGAATACACGGGGTGTTACATTCTCCCCCACTTAAAAGGATTTCGTCCCCGAAATCTTCAAGTTAAGAAGAATGTGTCCTACCATCCAATCACCCATCTACTCAACCATCATCCACAAGCATCCATTGTCCTTAGAAAACTTCTAATGTTGTATGAACATATGCAAAAGTGCGTGTATATGTTCCTTATCTAATGCAAAAATCAGGCGGTCTACTGATTCAGTTGACCTCCTTAATGCGAATTATGTCAGTGCCATGAGTCCAACATGTATGCAATAGAATTATGATGATATATATTATTTCTATATGAGTGCACAACCATTCACTCAAATGCAACATCCATGTGCTGAATCAACCAATTTGCATCCACAAGAATTGAAAAATGCTCACCCATCCATATGCAGTATGAGAGTGTTTTCGAGCCGATCTAGTGCCTAGTGTGTGTATATGCATCCACGGGCAACCACTAGCAACCACTTGCATCCACTTGCAACCATCAAACATAACATGTCTCAAACACATGTTTACACCCATTAGTTTCTACCTAAAGTTCAAATATTCGATCGATAGGATACAGTCGAATGATGGAAGCGAGTACAGATAGAACGAAAATTTGGTTCCCATTAGACATGGGTCCTAAGTATGGCCCCAAAGACCGAAACCAATATCAAATTGACACCCTACGAAAACTCAGAACGTATGCGTCATACTTGACGCCTAACACAGATATCCCTCAAACCCCAGACTCAAACAGATGATCCATAACCCTTATGGGTCTGAGTCTATAGCGGAATTCAGAAATAATACTAGCATTAAAGTGCAGAGTATCGATTACAAAATCAAAATACCAAAATCAGAAAAAGTCACAATCAGATAAAGAAATTAAACCTACTATAGAAATTTTCCTATTTCTGTCCTAGCCACTAGCCTCAAGAGTGTTCGCCTGCCCTCCTTGTCCTCGTCTCTTCGGGCAGTCCCTAGTGAAGTGTCCCATCTCCCCACAGTTGAAGCAAGCGCCCTTCCTTTTTCTGCAATCCTTGTTCAGATGAGTTGAGCTCCCACAAGTTAAGCACTTTTTCCCCTTCTTATCTTCAGACTTCTCATCCTTCTTTTGTGTTTCCTTTTTGGGCCCCGCTTTCTTATTCTGTGGTTCTTCCTTCTTTGTCTCTTTCGGGCCCTTGTCTTCCTCGTGCAGTAGTGCCATATCCACCAATTTCTCGTAAGTTGCTCCCATGGGTACATGGGTCATGGATAGGCTGTGCAGTGGCTCATTCAATCCTTTAACAAAGCGGAGAGCCTTTTTATGCTGAGTGTTGACTAAATCCAATCCGAATCTTGCTAGTTGGTTGAACTGGTTGACGTATTCCTTGACCGTCATACTTCCTTGCTTAAGAGACAAGAACTTTTCCAATTGTAAACTTCGTTCAGCTTGCGAGAGGAATTTTGTCTCAAACCTAGTTCTGAAATCCATCCATGTCTCAACCGGCCTCTCGGCGTTAGTGACTTCCCACCAGTAGGAAGCATCGTCTTTGAGCAGCCATACTGCCAACTGTACCTTTTGCCTATCGTCCACCTCGAAGATAACGAATAGATCCTCAGTTTCTTTGAGCCAATTCCTTGCTTCTACGAATGATTCAGTTCCTTTGAAATCCTTCCCACCCATGGCCCTAAAATCTCTACAGATCTTTGAGAAAGCAATTGCACGAGGAGGGGGTGGAGGAGGGGGATCAATTGCTGGACCTGCAGCGGCGGTCCTAGCCTTAAGATATTGACGAAACCAACCGGGTACATGAACACCCTCTTGTATCTCAGATGCTTCAGACATGCTGGAACGAAAAAGGAAAGGTTCAATACAAAAAGGACTGAAAGAAAGATATATGGCTCTTGGGGATCATGTTTTCCAAAATAAGCTTTATTTTTGAAAATACTTCCTTCCAAAACCTTTTTGAAAACAGTTTTCAAAAACTTTACCCAATCTGGTAACCTTCAGCTCTGATACCAAGTGTAACACCCCACCTCCGTTAAGGTCACTCACAAAGGGAATGCCTTAACTTTGGTGGAGCATTTTAGTAAACAGAACAGAAACTTACAAGACAGATAAAATAGTACTTGAAAAACAAAATTTAACTTTATTACAGCGGAAACAGAAATTAATATGGTTACCAGATTGGGTAAAGTTTTTGAAAACTGTTTTCAAAAAGGTTTTGGAAGGAAGTATTTTCAAAAAATAAAGCTTATTTTGGAAAACATGATCCCCAAGAGCCATATATCTTTCTTTCAGTCCTTTTTGTTTTGAACCTTTCCTTTTTCGTTCCAGCATGTCTGAAGCATCTGAGATACCAGAGGGTGTTACACTTCCCACCTCCGTTAAGGTCACTCACAAAGGGAATGCCTTAACTTTGGTGGAGCATTTTAGTAAACAGAACAGAAACTTACAAGACAGATAAAACAGTACTTGAAAAATTTTAACTTTATTACAGCGGAAACAGAAATTAATATGGTTACATCCTTTCAATTTCAGAATTCAAGTACAAAATATCAGTCTTGTACAAAAGCCTTCAAAATGCATAGTTTAAAATCATAATCCCCATAGAACGGAAGCTATACCGAGCCAAGCCATACTTTAAGCACTTCAAGCAAAGAGAAATCCGGATCAAGCTAAAGTATTTCCCTCCTTGGATAACCTGGTGGGGAACGGAAGAAAGGAGGCGAAACAACAAGGGTCAGACAAAAAGTCTGGCAAGTCCAGTGACTTTCAGCATACGAACAGATAATAATAATATGATATGAACATAAAACTGGATGTGAGATAACTATAACAGATGTAGCAGATATAACAGAAAAACAGAATGATATAAACTATTGTTTTACACTTCTCTGCATTAATACTAGTATAGCAGAATTAGGTGTCACCCTAATGTCTAAATTGAAGCAGGAACGAGTACAGAATACTTTAACAGAAACAGAATGCTAATAATGGGCCTTTACTACCCGATCAGAAACAGACAGAAGAAGAAACAGATTTATCCCTATGGAGACAGAATGTGGAATTAGGTGTACACTAGTTATGGGCCTTTACCACCCGAACAGACGGTACCACACATAAACAGACAGGTGTTACCACCCAACAGAAACAGACGGTACCAATAGAAACAGACAGAACTAAGCGTACCCTAAAACCCTACCCCAAGCGATCGGCTCCCTAATACATAAATATCCTGTGTCGGCCCCACAGTAGGGTGTATCACTCCCTAAAGTGACAACCAATTGGCACAGACCTATTTACAGATGTCACGGCGTCTTACATCCTCAGAGGCAGACTGGGATCCATGCACGCACATGACCCGGTTGGAACGCACCATCAACACCCCTCGCCATTATCAGAATGAACCACTTATAATTAGTTCAGTAAGCGTGCCCGGACCCTACCTACTGTGGGGTCAAAGTTTTGATACCAGAAAGGGTTACTGACTAATATGGGTCCCAAACAACAGATGACACAAGTAATTCCCCTCCTAACCTTGTGTCCCCAGACTAACAGATTTTAGATTTACAAGTTCAGACATACAGAATTCAGATTTTCTAATTCACAAATTAAGTTAACAAGTTTTCAGACTAACAGGTCAGATGTACAGATTTTTCAGATTTGTCTAACTTTGTATTGGGCCTACAGATTCATGGACGGGTTTTACTACATCTATTAATCCCTTTGGTTTAACCTTATTTTCCCCAATACGTTTTAGACGTCATTCTTATCTTAGATTCTGCATTAATTAATTATTAATGCACAGACCTCTCACATTAGGTCGGTAGCTTGTGGCCGCTGGATATGCCGGGCGGTTCCGGGCAGACTTCTGCCACAAGCTAGACCTAACCTCGTGTCTTATGCATGTTATGACTAACTTCTCACATTAGAACCTATTGTTTGCGGCCACTGGATGTGCCGGGCGGTTCCGGGCAGATTTACGCCGCAAACTCATTCTAACCTCGAGTTAGCCATGTTTATCTTTGCGGCCAATTAATTAATAATTTTCCGTTTATGCGCACGCACAATATATATGCCAATTCAGATTATATCAATAACAGGATGATTATATCAACATAGCAGATAACAGATTTTATATGACTTAACGGATTTAACAGATTTAGCAACTTAACAGATTTTGGCATATAACAGGTTAGGCATTTCAACCGACAAATTTAACAGATTAGGCATTTCAATCTAATTAGCAGTCTAGGCAATATAACAAAACTAGTAGTTTAGGCAACTTGACAAATTAGCAGATTTAGCAAATTTAATATTTCTAAAAGTTCTATTTACATGCCTTGCCCAATCATAAATTGGCCTAAATTCATATGCCTACATAATTGTCATGATTCACAACATATACTCCATGTTTGCATAAGCGCAGAATATGGACATAATTTGCCATATAACATATGTTCCAATTTTTGTTAAACTAGCATCTTACAGCAGATTCACATATAAATTATACCAAATATAACCATTAATTTCAATGCATGCCATATATCCAAAAATCCCTATTTAGGTGTAATCACAATAATAGATATCCTAATTAATGTAATTCTTTACACCTAAGTTTCCATATCTTCTTCTTTTTGAGTCATGAATCATTATGCAAACTATACCCAACAATATAAATCTTTAAATCATATCTTCTAAAAATCAGATCTTGACTTTTATATGCATTTTGTTCAAAGTCTCAAATCATATGTAATCTTACAATGGTTCCTCTTTTCTTCTATCATAGAATATGCATAGATCCAAATCTATTTTACAACATATGCTCATTAATTACAGTTCTAAATTACAACATAACTATGCATACAACATGCATAAATTATATGTTCATAGTCAAATTTATGCATATGTCCAATATATTTTATGCCTCAGACCTAAAGTCATACATTCAATTTAGTCTTGTCCAATTTCGCATCATTCATTATTTATCCCAAAATTTGCGTTCATACGTTCATCTCTTATGAGATTAGGCACAGGCTCGTGGTAGCCTGGCTATAAAAACAGAAAAGAAGAAAAGGGATACCGAACAGTCACAGAAAAACAAATCTGACAGAAGAGAATATATATACAATCTCAGATTCAGAATTAAAAACATATCAAAATTATAATTAACGTTTATAGCGGAAAATAACTGTACTTGCCTTGATTGGATTAAAGAAAGGACTTTAGTTGTTACAGAATTGTTGCAGAAGCTTTTATCTCAAATTTGAATTTAGGATGATGTTGATTGACTTCTAGTTTTGATTCTAGCAGATTAGCGACGCCATTTTTATTTTTTTATTTAGAAGAAGAGAGCAATGGAGGCTAGAGAATTGTGTTAGAGACTTAGGTTAGGTAGAGTCTAGGGCCATTTTTATAGAGTTTATGAACTGATTAGGACCATCGATGTTGCTTGGATTGATCGTAGCCATTCATTCGAAAGAGAGACCAATTAGAGCCTGCCACCTAGCCCTAATGACAAAGCAGACTGCAGAAAATCGACCAACATAAACTAGGCCAGCCAGGGTGGACTGGGTTCGACCTGGGTCTGGACCAGGTCGACAGCCCTGTCGACAGCCCTGTCGACCTGGCTAGACCAGGTCGACAGCCCAGTCGACCTGGGTGTCTTAGGCGGGACTTTTCCCGCCCTGGCCAATTGGGCCCGATTTTTAATTTTAAACTTGATTCAGAAACTTCCGGAGGCTATATCTTCTTCATACGGACTCCGTTTTTCGAAAACTCGGACTCTATTTCGCGTATTTTTCCAAGACGAACGCAATGGCGTATCCCGTTTCCCTTAGTTCTTTGATTTCAAATTAATTATACTTTAATTTGTTAATTCCACAGTTATAGAATACACGGGGTGTTACAGGTCCACATGGAGGGAATACTGCAGCTTGACCAGCCTTCATATTCAGCTTGAAGAGAAAGAATGTATTGCTTGGATCTTTTCGTTTTGGACTATGGCTTTGGACAACAACTATGGGACTTTTGCAGTTTATTTATGTTTTCTTTATGCTTCTTTAAATAATGTAATCAAGACAGTTATGAAGATGTTATGTTTTTGGAAGTATTGTAAGACAATTATGGTATGTTGTTGTAACACATATCTTTTATGAAATAAAAGTTGTTGTTTTTCCGCTGTTCAAAAATATGTGTTCTTATATTCTGTCTTGTATATCTGTGACTTATACTTATAAACCTCCACCAAAATTAGGGCATTCCCTTTAAGAGTGACCCTAACGGAGGTGGGGTGTTTCACTTGGTATCAGAGCATAGGTTTACCAGATAAGATAAAGAATTTTGAAAAAATTATTTTCAAAAAGGAAATTTAAAGAAGCATTTTTTTAGAAATAAAACATTATTTTATTTTAAAAGGCAAAGTCCCCCCCCCCAAAGCCATAGGTACTATCTTTTATCCTTCGTTTTGAATCTATCCTTTTTGTTTCAGCATGTCCGAAGAACTTAACTTGCCAGAGGGTGTACCAATACCTGGTTGGTTTAGACGGTTCTTAGAAGCAAGGGCCACTCAGCCAGGTCCTACCGTTCCTCCTCCCCCAGCTGCAGGAAATAATCCAGCCGCAGCGGCACCTCTTCCTCCTCCTCCTCCGCGGGGAAACACTTTTGCTAAGATATGTAAAGATTTTAAAGCTATGGGAGGAAAGGATTTTCATGGAACTGAGTCCTTCGTGGCAGCTAGAAATTGGTTGAAAGAAACCGAGAATTTATTCATCATCTTTGAGGTAGATGATAGACAGAAAGTACAACTGGCAGTATGGCTACTAAAGGGTGAGGCTTCCTACTGGTGGTAAGTCACTAATGCAGAAAGACCGGTGGGAACATGGGAGGACTTTAGGGCAAGGTTTGAGGCTAAATTTCTCTTAGAAGCTGAAAGGAGACTTCAGTTGGAAAAATTCTTATTTCTTAAGAAAGGGAATATGACAGTCAAAGAGTATGTTAATCAATTCGATGAGCTGGCTAGGTTTGGGCTGGACCTAGTCAACACCCCGCACAAGAAGGCTCTCCGTTTCATCAAAGGGTTGAATGAGCCATTACACAGTTTGGCCATGACCCATATACCCATGGGAGCCACGTATGAAAGATTGGTACAAATGGCATTGCTGAACGAAGAGGATAAGGGCAAGAAGGAGACAAAGGCAGAAAGCTCTCAAGGGAAGAAAGAGGGTTTGCAGCCTAAGAAGACAGACTTTAAGAAGGGCGGAAAAGGCAACAAAGAGAAGAGGAAGTGTAATTTCTGTGGCAAAGTGGGGCACTTAGTGAAAGATTGCCGGAAAAAGAAGGCCAAGGAGAATGGTGGGTGCTTTTCTTGCGGTGAGACAGGCCACAGGGCTAAGGACTGCCCAATGAAACGAGGACAGGGGCAGAGGGCTGGATCCACCTCAGGGGCACAAGTTCATGTGCTAGAAGCGCCACCTCTGCAACAACGAGGTATAAATACTTCTGTAGAAAGTGTAGTTTATCTTTATGATCACCCCGTTCGCACTTTATTTGATTATGGCGCATCACACTCCTTTATCTCGTCTGCTTTAGTAGAATCTCTTCACCTAAAAACTAGTATGGTAGAGGACCCCTTAATTGTTTAAAACCCAATTGGGGGCCCAGCTCATTTGTCTATGATCTGTTTGGGATTGAAAATTTCTATTCTAAGCGTAGAATTTCAATGTAGTGCCTTTGTTTTGGGCTTTTCGGGATATGGTTTGATTTTGGGCATGGATTGGCTATCCAGTAATGGGGCCATCCTTGATTGTGAGAAAAGGGTTGTTAGGCTCCTAACCCAGCTCGGTAATACTTTGGAAATTTCTTGTAATCCCTCGTATGCGGTTATGCTTAGTTACCTTGAATCGCTAGATGCCTCTGTTGAAAATTTGCAATCAGTTAGAGTGGTCCGGGAATATCCGGATGTCTTCGAAGAGGTGAAGGGCTTGCCTCCGAAGCGGGAGATAGACTTCCGCATATACCTTATAGATAATGCAAAGCCCGTTGCGTTGCCCGTTAGACACATGGCTCCACGGGAAAGGAAAGAGCTCAGTAAACAGATTAAAGAACTTCTAGAAAAGGGGTTCATTAGGAGGAGCATTTCAGAATGGGGCGCTCCAGTGGTGTTCGCTACAAAGGTGGATGGTTCACTCCGTCTATGTGTTGACTATAGGGAGCTCAACAAGCTAACGAAAAAGAATAGGCACCCTCTCCCCAGAATTGACGATTTGTTTGATCAGCTTGTAGGAGCGTCTGTTTTCTCCCAACTCGATTTAGCGACCGGTTTTCATCAGCTAAGGGTGGCTGAAGATAGTATCGATAAAACGGCATTTAGAACCCCAGACGGCTTCTTTGAATGGCTTGTCATGCCTTTCGGCTTGACAAATGCACCTGCTTACTTCGTGGACCTGATGAGTAGGGTATTCAGAGATTTCCTCAATAAGTTCGTAGTGGTCTTCGTAGACGATATCCTTATCTTCTCAAATAGTGAAGAGGAACATGCTCAGCACTTAAGGGCAATCATGGAAACTCTGCGAGTCCATCAGCTAAAAGCCAAATTCTCCAAATGCCACTTTTGGAGAGAAGAAGTGAGGTTCCTTGGGCACATAGTATCCAAACAAGGGTTAGCAGTGGACCCTGCTAAGGTAGTGGCGGTACAGGATTGGAAGACACCAAGGAATGCAACTGAGGTCCGAAGTTTTCTAGGACTAGCAGGTTTCTATCGAATGTTCATAAAGGATTTTTCGAAAATCTCAGCTCCGCTCATGAAATTGACCAAGAAGAATCTAGCATTCAATTGGGACTTGGATTGCGAGTTTGCTTTCCAGCAACTAAAAAGGGCTCTTACAACAGCCCCAGTTTTGACGTTGCCAGATGGAAGCAAGATGTTCACTGTTTATACAGATGCATGTGGGACAGGGCTAGGCGCTGTCTTAATGCAAGAAGGAAGGGTAGTAGCTTATGGCGGGAGGCAGTTGAAAGTGCATGAAAAGAACTACCCGACCCATGATCTTGAGTTAGCTGCCATCGTCTTTGCACTCAAGTCTTGGCGACACTATCTCCTAGGTGAGAAGTTCGAACTTTACACAGACCATAAATCGTTGAAATATCTTTTCTCGCAGAAAGATCTTAACTTGAGGCAACAGAGATGGATGGAGTTTCTTGCCTCGTACGATTTCGAGATCTCCTACACTCCGGGCAAAGGCAACGTACTGGCAGACGCGTTGAGCCAAAAGAAATTGACCCTAAGCCCGCTGTTTGTTGAAAGACAAAGCCTAGAGTTTATAGCCAGCTTCGACTTTAGGCCTTCCTCCGATTTTGTACCAGGCTTGCTAGCATCTCTCGAAGTGCGCCCGACTTTAGTGGACTCAATAGGGACAGCACAACGCGAAGACCCTCAGCTTGTGGAAACGATTGATAGGCTAATTAGGGGTGAGACTTCAAGTGTAACGTCCCGGATTTTTCGACCATTTAAATTCAAATATTTAAATGAGTTTATATATTATATTGGAATTATAATAGATTTTAATCGAATTTATTTATATAAATTAGAGTTCGAATATATATATTTATATATTAATTAAAACGAGCTCGAAAACGTCGCGGTAGTTCGAAATTTTCGATTCGAACTTTAACTAAATATACAGAAACCGACATAAGTCGGATTTGTGTGAGACGAGATACATTGGGATCGGTTCGATTATAGTTTTCTAATGAAAAAGAAAAATCGAGATTTCGGCTTGTCGATTTCAGGTTACGTCCAATTCAAATTTTCAAATAGTCGCTGTGGAATTATTATTTTAAATTATAACGATTTATTTTAAATATATAAAGTTTTTATATAAATGAGATGTCACTTAAATCCAAAACTTTAACCGTTGAGTATGAATTCTATTCTATTTGAAATTTAAGCTGTTGTTTTAATACGATGATATTTATTTCGTTAATTTTAGCTATTGAATTTAATTTATATTGTATAAGGAATATATGAGACTTAGAATATGAAACTCACATTAAACTTGTATGCAATGTAGATAGTTATAATACAAACCCCTTGGTGTATATACCATTAGTATGTCGCTTGATTCGGCGAAGAAAGCGAGTAAAAACATAAATACACCTTGTTGTCCAATAAATAAAGAAGTCGCTCGGTGAACATGAACATTGAAATAAAATTAAATAAAACTGAAGTGCATGGACCATAAAACTGGACAAACAAACATAACATGAAACATAAAATATACTGTGGAATTCATACATGGTAATTGCCTAATCGAATGGACTAACCCCAAAGAAAACAAAAAAGTACAAAGTTAATACATACATATCTAATATATCAGACTGAAAACATCTATACGTGTATACATCCCAGGCATCTAAAGAAAATAAATAGCTACCTAGCTAAAACTATACATTGATACATCAATTATCAGCTAAGTGTATGTACATCATTATACAACTATATATGTACTGGAAATCCTAATAAAATCAACCGGATTCAACACGCAAACCATCAGCCGTATGCCATCGCCATACGAATTCTGCAAAAAGAAAGAAGAAGGAAAAAGAAATAATATGGTTAGAGTAGTATACGGTCCCATCAAAAACAGCAAAAGAAAATAAAAAATAAAAATATAATCGAACAGCTATAGTATAGATATGTTCAGCTAGGAAGGACATGACAATTCATAGCAAAAGGGAACAATTAAACTATCACACAGATTCATATAAACAGCTAATGTATAGGAACAGAAAGAAACAGTGATAAAAACCATATATACGTATAGTCATATGTCAAGACTATATATAGGGAGGAACAGCTAGGGGAAACAGTATAAATGTGTAGCTGGATATGTGCATTCATACATCAGTTCTATGGAAGGCAATGAACAGCTAATCTAAATAATGTATGAATATATTTGTACAATAGATCCACAAACATGAATTGTATATATATTTATTTATATATATATATATATATATATATATATATATATATATATATATATATATATATATATATATATACAGTGTCGAATGACATTTCATCCAAGTCTGTTTTTCTTTAAAAAAATCTGAACAAAACCTGTGAAGCTATGATACAGATTTCAAATCTTTGGACAAGTCATAGCCAAAACCCAACTCTAACTCATCAAAACTCATCAAAACCAATATGCAGTGATCAATACCATCACACACAGTCAAGGACACTCATACGAGACTGTTTTTCTTTTAAAATCTGAACACAGAACCTATGGGTCTAGAATACAAATTCAATCCCTGAATTTAATAAACAATTCAAAGCCTACACATGGACAAGTTCAATCACGGTTTCATGACGACCAGACCAGCAGACTTTGAAAATACAATACTTAAAGTCGACAAAATCTCTGCTAAACCATTTCGCAGCCATCAACGTCCATCATCAGTACGCAAATTGGAAGAAAACCCAATGGCCTAAGAAGGGTAGCCGAACCTACCTAAGAGGGGTTGATGGACATTGATTTTTTCTAAAAATCTAACTACTATAAATAGAGGTGTCATCAGTTCCAGAAGCATACAGTAAAAAAAAAAAAAAAAAAAAAAAATGGTTCGAATCACTTGGAAACTCAAAACTAAAATAATACAGCAAACAAAAATTCAAATTAAACACTTATCTGCGTTCAAAAATCCATGCTTTTCATCTCGAGATGATGCTGAAGAATTTTCGGATGAATTTGTCGAACCGAGGCTTAGGGTTTAGAGAATCTTCGAGTGAAAACTTCAATCGGGTTCGTTGGTAACCTGAAGTGAATCTGGGAGGTTCAGGAAGCCGTGGTGGCGTTAAGGGTTGATTGGGGGTTTGGCCGAATGATTGAGGGAGGAGGACAAAAGGGAGATCGAAGAAATTGGTGGCGTAGAGGTGGTACGAGGCGACGGATCTCGAGTTGGTTGAAAACAAAGGGAAACAGACAAGGGTTATTGGCCATGGCCGAATTTTCTGGAGACGTTTATTATCATGGAGGCGGTGGGTTTTTTTTTTTTTTTGGTTTGTGAGGGTTTTGGAAAATGTTGGATCGGATGTGGGTTTTGATGAGGGAAGTAGGCTGGGATATGCGGGCCGAAATAAAAGGTAAGGGCCCATTTTTATTTAATAAAAATTAAAGTCTAAATATTTTATCTTATAAATTTGTTAATAAAATATATCGAACATACGTTGACAGATTTTGGCACAGTAAGTCTCATTGGGACCGTAGGAGCGAGAAGATCGAGATGGAGCAGTGTCAGCCAGGACTGGAAGCGAGTAGAATTTTAATTAAATTAAACCGCAGTTTAATTTAATTAAAAACCAGCGTTAATGACCAAACCAAATCGATGTGAGTAACCTCACTCAGTTTCTTCCCGTTTATATTTTATATAAATTGGGTTTTTGTTTTATGCACTCTGGTTGCTTGTGATTGACCGTCTGCTAGTTAGGTATTATTGATTTGAACAATGAATTTTAAACGGTCGTTTGAATTCAGTAAGTTATATAATCGTTATTTTTAACGATTAAATCCAATAAAGGAAATCCCCTTTATTTATCATGTCTATAAAATAATCATGTTTTGAATTTGGTTGAATTGTTTGCGTGATATGTTTGTCGATTGATGGTCGTCAGGTATTATCAGATAAATAGAACAGTTCTGATCGGACAGATGAATTAACCGATAACCATTGAATTGAAATGCAACGGTTGATTTGTTTAACCAGTGACAATCTTGGTTGAGTAATTTGGTATCACTTTACCTGTCAGAAAATCATGGATTTTTATCATCAAGAGGATCGAACTTTATGAGGTTATAACTTATTTTAGGTTTTAAATATATTATTTTGATTAAAGCAACTTTAAAAGGGACCAAGTACTTCTATTATTCAAAAGTTATGAGTTATTGTTTTGATAAAGTAAAGGCTCATGTTAGTAGAATATATAAGCAGATGAGTCGAATTTAAAATAGGGTTATAAAGGGGTTTAAGCAAAGGTATAGCTTAAATGATGGGTTTACTTAACGATTTGATTAAGTAAAGAAAAAGGAAGATATAAAGGAGTTATGATTACCTGAGATGGAAAACATGGTTTATAAAGCGAGTGAGAAGTGAAGAAATTGATTTGGAAATAGAAATACTTAAGGGCGGTAATTGGAACTTGAGATTTCCTAGAAGGAAAAAGGAAATAGTAAAAAGGGATTTATAATTAAGTTTGGTAAAAGGATTAAGTAATAAGGTCTGTGATAATAAACCAGTTAGGAAACAAAGTACTTAATTAAAATGGGAAGTTAATACGAGCGATGTTTGGTAAGAAATTAAATAATCGATGGATTAAGCAATATTGGGTTATTTTAAAAAGAGATTTCCAAAAAGATAAAGTGAATTTGTAAAGCTATAGTTTGGATTAAATAGTTAATTAGAATTGATATTGGAATAAGATATTGTGGTTTGGATCATGACTTATATTTATCTGAAGATAGGGACGTTGTTGATCAAGGTCTGAGAGGTAATCAAAATACCCCAACTTGAACGACTTCGAAATTACCTGAAGATGATATTAGTTGTGATGATATAAAGGACGGTAAGAGTTTATTATCTCCTTTAGAAATAATAATACAATGTTTAGTAAAACATTGAGGTACATACTTATAGGATGAGAATACCAAAGTAAAAAGGGAAATATGAGAGAATTTCCACAAAAGGGAAACATAAGATTGTGTTTATTCAATAAGAATAAACACTGGAAGCTGTGAAGTAAATAAAATTCTATTTTAATTTATGGTTGAATGGTTGTTTATTTGATAGTTAAATCACCAACTATCAAATCTGGCCTATACGTTTTTTGGTACGGGAAGACCGGGATCGAGTTATATTCGAAAACCATTCCGTCCAACAAATACGAAAATATAGAGGACGCCAGATGACGATCAAGATGGAGCATTTGAAGATCATAGTTTTCATAAAGCGGAAGGACCACTTACAATCTCTGATTCGACCCGGAGATATACTGGGGTTCTGTCGTGGTTGGAATCTGTGGATTGCAAGGACTGCTCGTTACTGATCCATGGGGTGATTCCTATATTGGATGCAGTAAGAGAGTGCCTTCGGTTCATCCTGTTCCTGGATGACTTGTATGGACGAGTGTCTGACAGAGTATTTCCAAAAGGATCGCGTACGTTGATTTCTTCAAACGTGCCATAGTTGGTTAGCTCCCAACTAGAGTATTTTTGTGGTCGTCAATTAGCGATATCTAATGGATTTGACGATGTGGCATTCAAAGTGAATGGTGTTCAGATGTGCTAAAAGGAAATTCAAACCTCAAGCCTCACAGCCGGTAGATGACAAAAATCGGGCAGGCAGCATGGCTATGTGGGTCGCTCCCATTAGGATGTATAATCACCTATCTAGAGAAATTCCTTTTGCTTCTTTAATCTATCGATGCTGTCCCTTGTCGGGAAGACGGTGGGTAGCTCCCAACCGTTGGTGATATACATTCGATACACTCAAGCGAAATGAGTGGTCGGTCATGTATGGGCCGGGTTGCAAGACGTTCTTGTTGAACCCAGTGTATTCGTCTCTAGAGATACACGATCGGCAGGTGGTCCCATACCTTGTCATAATTGGAAATCCAATCTCCAATAAGTGCCCGGGGTTTTGTTTGTATACTATATATGTAGAGCGTGAGATGCAAGCGTTCTACTAGATTTGATATTACTTGTATTTAGACATTATTATAATATCAGACAAGTTATTGATTTCAACTGTTTTGGGTTATCGTAAGGTAAAAACCATCCGTGTTTATGTGTGGATTTGGTCTTACGATTATCCTTTTCTTTTGAAAGGGTTTAACTGAAAAATCAAGTTGTGTGATATCTTAATACTGTGCGAGTTTATCTCACTCTGGTTCACCAGACTGACCCGGTGTTTTGTAAATGCTCGGGTTAGCCCGGGGTGTACAGGTTCAGGTTATCAGGAACTGTGAAGTCCAGTGACAAGCTGAAGGTGTTCAGATGTATGATTACTATTCCGCTGTGTGTTGTATATGGGATAGGCTACTAAAACTGTCCCGATGTATATTGTACTCTGATATTGTAAGTTATTTCAAGCTCTCAATAAAGTTATTTCGATATTATATTTTATTCCGCTGCGATGTGAGACTCTGTGTTATGCTTCTTCTTCTTCTATTCTAATATTTCTTTCTTTCTTATCCCACCCTCTATTTTCTTTCTAAAACGTCCAGTGTTTTCGGTGGTTGAAAGGTCGACATGAGTTATGGTAAAAGGATTTATGTCGATTTTCAGGGCTGAAAATCCTTGGGTCGTTACAGTGGTATCAGAGCTGGTTGCTTAATTGGTACGGATGATAGGGGGTTCTCGCTTCGCGTTTGGTGGCGAACGGGAGACTCTTACCCCTACATCTCCCGACAATGTGGGTTGGTCGAGTCGCGAGGCTGGCCGTAAAAGCAGTTCTGAGGTATCTCTGTAAGCCACGGTGGGAGGTTAGCCCACTGCCGTTAGGTCGTTACAGTGGTATCAGAGCTATTGGTTGAGTAGTAACCTTGGCTCTGTGGTGTAACTCAATAGAGATGGGGTTAGTAGTACCCTAGATTGAGTTTGAGTGTATATATATAATAGCGTATTTGTAAATTCTATATAAAATTGTTTTATATTGTGTTATTTGACTAGTTCGATTTTAAAGTAGCAACTGACACAATAATGTTTTATA
The DNA here is from genome assembly GCA_030737875.1 of Allium sativum. Lineage (NCBI taxonomy): Eukaryota > Viridiplantae > Streptophyta > Magnoliopsida > Asparagales > Amaryllidaceae > Allium > Allium sativum. The sequence continues at coordinate 963,958,969 of CM060922.1, forward strand.
AAGGTGGTCAGATGAAATAGTTTTGGCCATATTATATTTTTGTATAGAAAAAGAATAATTTTATGATTGATTTTCAGTTGGTTGATTTATTTCAATCAAAGTCAAATTAGACTATGAATTTGAAATGGTCTAATATAACTCTAATTTTACATATATGAAATTAGATAGAGAAAATGTATAACATTTGAAATAGAAATCAAAATTTAGTTTGAAGTGGCAGTGAATGGATTAGAGAAGTAAATAGCTAATCCAATATGAGTTTAAAACTTAACGTGGTTAAGAGTTGGATATTGGAATTAAATTTTGGAGTTTGAAAATAAAAGTTGGTTGCTATGGTTGATTGGATTGCGCATGGTTGATTTGTTGTTTGATGGATTGAATAAATTCATCTAATGATTTATATATAGGAGATCAATAATTTGAAAATGAGGATAATAATCCGACATAATAATTTTGAATAAAATCAAATTGGAAAGGAAACCAAAAGGATTTAACCTAATAATGGTTATCGTTTATCGAGCTGAGTGCGAGTTGAAAATGGAAAGGGCTGGAAGTTGCTTTGGAATTTGAGTTTAGTAGGGCTGACGAAAAGGTGAACCTTAATATCGTCGATTGATGATTGCTCGTATATCCCTGAACAGAGTAGCCATTTGGTTCTGTTCTCTCTTGAGATGCGTGAGGCCAGGGTGGCGAATGTAGTTGGTCCGATCAAGCAATGTTATGGAGGCATTGGCGAATTTTCGGTAATTTTATAGCTTGGGATTTTGATTTTTGAAAATAATCGGGATTGAAAACATTCCTATTTTTTTTTGCAATTTCGAGGACGAAATTATTATAAGGGGGGAAGAATGTAACGTCCCGGATTTTTCGACCATTTAAATTCAAATATTTAAATGAGTTTATATATTATATTGGAATTATAATAGATTTTAATCGAATTTATTTATATAAATTAGAGTTCGAATATATATATTTATATATTAATTAAAACGAGCTCGAAAACGTCGCGGTAGTTCGAAATTTTCGATTCGAACTTTAACTAAATATACAGAAACCGACATAAGTCGGATTTGTGTGAGACGAGATACATTGGGATCGGTTCGATTATAGTTTTCTAATGAAAAAGAAAAATCGAGATTTCGGCTTGTCGATTTCAGGTTACGTCCAATTCAAATTTTCAAATAGTCGCTGTGGAATTATTATTTTAAATTATAACGATTTATTTTAAATATATAAAGTTTTTATATAAATGAGATGTCACTTAAATCCAAAACTTTAACCGTTGAGTATGAATTCTATTCTATTTGAAATTTAAGCTGTTGTTTTAATACGATGATATTTATTTCGTTAATTTTAGCTGTTGAATTTAATTTATATTGTATAAGGAATATATGAGATTTAGAATATGAAACTCACATTAAACTTGTATGCAATGTAGATAGTTATAATACAAACCCCTTGGTGTATATACCATTAGTATGTCGCTTGATTCGGCGAAGAAAGCGAGTAAAAACATAAATACACCTTGTTGTCCAATAAATAAAGAAGTCGCTCGGTGAACATGAACATTGAAATAAAATAAAATAAAACTGAAGTGCATGGACCATAAAACTGGACAAACAAACATAACATGAAACATAAAATATACTGTGGAATTCATACATGGTAATTGCCTGATCGAATGGACTAACCCCAAAGAAAACAAAAGAGTACAAAGTTAATACATACATATCTAATATATCAGACTGAAAACATCTATACGTGTATACATCCCAGGCATCTAAAGAAAATAAATAGCTACCTAGCTAAAACTATACATTGATACATCAATTATCAGCTAAGTGTATGTACATCATTATACAACTATATATGTACTGGAAATCCTAATAAAATCAACCGGATTCAACACGCAAACCATCAGCCGTATGCCATCGCCATACGAATTCTGCAAAAAGAAAGAAGAAGGAAAAAGAAATAATATGGTTAGAGTAGTATACGGTCCCATCAAAAACAGCAAAAGAAAATAAAAAATAAAAATATAATCGAACAGCTATAGTATAGATATGTTCAGCTAGGAAGGACATGACAATTCATAGCAAAAGGGAACAATTAAACTATCACACAGATTCATATAAACAGCTAATGTATAGGAACAGAAAGAAACAGTGATAAAAACCATATATACGTATAGTCATATGTCAAGACTATATATAGGGAGGAACAGCTAGGGGAAACAGTATAAATGTGTAGCTGGATATGTGCATTCATACATCAGTTCTATGGAAGGCAATGAACAGCTAATCTAAATAATGTATGAATATATTTGTACAATAGATCCACAAACATGAATTGTATATATATTTATTTATATATATATATATATATATATATATATATACAGTGTCGAATGACATTTCATCCAAGTCTGTTTTTCTTTAAAAAAATCTGAACAAAACCTGTGAAGCTATGATACAGATTTCAAATCTTTGGACAAGTCATAGCCAAAACCCAACTCTAACTCATCAAAACTCATCAAAACCAATATGCAGTGATCAATACCATCACACACAGTCAAGGACACTCATACGAGACTGTTTTTCTTTTAAAATCTGAACACAGAACCTATGGGTCTAGAATACAAATTCAATCCCTGAATTTAATAAACAATTCAAAGCCTACACATGGACAAGTTCAATCACGGTTTCATGACGACCAGACCAGCAGACTTTGAAAATACAATACTTAAAGTCGACAAAATCTCTGCTAAACCATTTCGCAGCCATCAACGTCCATCATCAGTACGCAAATTGGAAGAAAACCCAATGGCCTAAGAAGGGTAGCCGAACCTACCTAAGAGGGGTTGATGGACATTGATTTTTTCTAAAAATCTAACTACTATAAATAGAGGTGTCATCAGTTCCAGAAGCATACAGTAAAAAAAAAAAAAAAAAAAAAAAAAATGGTTCGAATCACTTGGAAACTCAAAACTAAAATAATACAGCAAACAAAAATTCAAATTAAACACTTATCTGCGTTCAAAAATCCATGCTTTTCATCTCGAGATGATGCTGAAGAATTTTCGGATGAATTTGTCGAACCGAGGCTTAGGGTTTAGAGAATCTTCGAGTGAAAACTTCAATCGGGTTCGTTGGTAACCTGAAGTGAATCTGGGAGGTTCAGGAAGCCGTGGTGGCGTTAAGGGTTGATTGGGGGTTTGGCCGAATGATTGAGGGAGGAGGACAAAAGGGAGATCGAAGAAATTGGTGGCGTAGAGGTGGTACGAGGCGACGGATCTCGAGTTGGTTGAAAACAAAGGGAAACAGACAAGGGTTATTGGCCATGGCCGAATTTTCTGGAGACGTTTATTATCATGGAGGCGGTGGGTTTTTTTTTTTTTTTTTTTTTTGGTTTGTGAGGGTTTTGGAAAATGTTGGATCGGATGTGGGTTTTGATGAGGGAAGTAGGCTGGGATATGCGGGCCGAAATAAAAGGTAAGGGCCCATTTTTATTTAATAAAAATTAAAGTCTAAATATTTTATCTTATAAATTTGTTAATAAAATATATCGAACATACGTTGACAGATTTTGGCACAGTAAGTCTCATTGGGACCGTAGGAGCGAGAAGATCGAGATGGAGCAGTGTCAGCCAGGACTGGAAGCGAGTAGAATTTTAATTAAATTAAACCGCAGTTTAATTTAATTAAAAACCAGCGTTAATGACCAAACCAAATCGATGTGAGTAACCTCACTCAGTTTCTTCCCGTTTATATTTTATATAAATTGGGTTTTTGTTTTATGCACTCTGGTTGCTTGTGATTGACCGTCTGCTAGTTAGGTATTATTGATTTGAACAATGAATTTTAAACGGTCGTTTGAATTCAGTAAGTTATATAATCGTTATTTTTAACGATTAAATCCAATAAAGGAAATCCCCTTTATTTATCATGTCTATAAAATAATCATGTTTTGAATTTGGTTGAATTGTTTGCGTGATATGTTTGTCGATTGATGGTCGTCAGGTATTATCAGATAAATAGAACAGTTCTGATCGGACAGATGAATTAACCGATAACCATTGAATTGAAATGCAACGGTTGATTTGTTTAACCAGTGACAATCTTGGTTGAGTAATTTGGTATCACTTTACCTGTCAGAAAATCATGGATTTTTATCATCAAGAGGATCGAACTTTATGAGGTTATAACTTATTTTAGGTTTTAAATATATTATTTTGATTAAAGCAACTTTAAAAGGGACCAAGTACTTCTATTATTCAAAAGTTATGAGTTATTGTTTTGATAAAGTAAAGGCTCATGTTAGTAGAATATATAAGCAGATGAGTCGAATTTAAAATAGGGTTATAAAGGGGTTTAAGCAAAGGTATAGCTTAAATGATGGGTTTACTTAACGATTTGATTAAGTAAAGAAAAAGGAAGATATAAAGGAGTTATGATTACCTGAGATGGAAAACATGGTTTATAAAGCGAGTGAGAAGTGAAGAAATTGATTTGGAAATAGAAATACTTAAGGGCGGTAATTGGAACTTGAGATTTCCTAGAAGGAAAAAGGAAATAGTAAAAAGGGATTTATAATTAAGTTTGGTAAAAGGATTAAGTAATAAGGTCTGTGATAATAAACCAGTTAGGAAACAAAGTACTTAATTAAAATGGGAAGTTAATACGAGCGATGTTTGGTAAGAAATTAAATAATCGATGGATTAAGCAATATTGGGTTATTTTAAAAAGAGATTTCCAAAAAGATAAAGTGAATTTGTAAAGCTATAGTTTGGATTAAATAGTTAATTAGAATTGATATTGGAATAAGATATTGTGGTTTGGATCATGACTTATATTTATCTGAAGATAGGGACGTTGTTGATCAAGGTCTGAGAGGTAATCAAAATACCCCAACTTGAACGACTTCGAAATTACCTGAAGATGATATTAGTTGTGATGATATAAAGGACGGTAACAGTTTATTATCTCCTTTAGAAATAATAATACAATGTTTAGTAAAACATTGAGGTACATACTTATAGGATGAGAATACCAAAGTAAAAAGGGAAATATGAGAGAATTTCCACGAAAGGGAAACATAAGATTGTGTTTATTCAATAAGAATAAACACTGGAAGCTGTGAAGTAAATAAAATTCTATTTTAATTTATGGTTGAATGGTTGTTTATTTGATAGTTAAATCACCAACTATCAAATCTGGCCTATACGTTGTTGGTACGGGAAGACCGGGATCGAGTTATATTCGAAAACCATTCCGTCCAACAAATACGAAAATATAGAGGACGTCAGATGACGATCAAGATGGAGCATTTGAAGATCATAGTTTTCATAAAGCGGAAGGACCACTTACAATCTCTGATTCGACCCGGAGATATACTGGGGTTCTGTCGTGGTTGGAATCTGTGGATTGCAAGGACTGCTCGTTACTGATCCATGGGGTGATTCCTATATTGGATGCAGTAAGAGAGTGCCTTCGGTTCATCCTGTTCCTGGATGACTTGTATGGACGAGTGTCTGACAGAGTATTTCCAAAAGGATCGCGTACGTTGATTTCTTCAAACGTGCCATAGTTGGTTAGCTCCCAACTAGAGTATTTTTGTGGTCGTCAATTAGCGATATCTAATGGATTTGACGATGTGGCATTCAAAGTGAATGGTGTTCAGATGTGCTAAAAGGAAATTCAAACCTCAAGCCTCACAGCCGGTAGATGACAAAAATCGGGCAGGCAGCATGGCTATGTGGGTCGCTCCCATTAGGATGTATAATCACCTATCTAGAGAAATTCCTTTTGCTTCTTTAATCTATCGATGCTGTCCCTTGTCGGGAAGACGGTGGGTAGCTCCCAACCGTTGGTGATATACATTCGATACACTCAAGCGAAATGAGTGGTCGGTCATGTGTGGGCCGGGTTGCAAGACGTTCTTGTTGAACCCAGTGTATTCGTCTCTAGAGATACACGATCGGCAGGTGGTCCCATACCTTGTCATAATTGGAAATCCAATCTCCAATAAGTGCCCGGGGTTTTGTTTGTATACTATATATGTAGAGCGTGAGATGCAAGCGTTCTACTAGATTTGATATTACTTGTATTTAGACATTATTATAATATCAGACAAGTTATTGATTTCAACTGTTTTGGGTTATCGTAAGGTAAAAACCATCCGTGTTTATGTGTGGATTTGGTCTTACGATTATCCTTTTCTTTCGAAAGGGTTTAACTGAAAAATCAAGTTGTGTGATATCTTAATACTGTGCGAGTTTATCTCACTCTGGTTCACCAGACTGACCCGGTGTTTTGTAAATGCTCGGGTTAGCCCGGGGTGTACAGGTTCAGGTTATCAGGAACTGTGAAGTCCAGTGACAAGCTGAAGGTGTTCAGATGTATGATTACTATTCCGCTGTGTGTTGTATATGGGATAGGCTACTAAAACTGTCCCGATGTATATTGTACTCTGATATTGTAAGTTATTTCAAGCTCTCAATAAAGTTATTTCGATATTATATTTTATTCCGATGCGATGTGAGACTCTGTGTTATGCTTCTTCTTCTTCTATTCTAATATTTCTTTCTTTCTTATCCCACCCTCTATTTTCTTTCTAAAACGTCCAGTGTTTTCGGTGGTTGAAAGGTCGACATGAGTTATGGTAAAAGGATTTATGTCGATTTTCAGGGCTGAAAATCCTTGGGTCGTTACAGTGGTATCAGAGCTGGTTGCTTAATTGGTACGGATGATAGGGGGTTCTCGCTTCGCGTTTGGTGGCGAACGGGAGACTCTTACCCCTACATCTCCCGACAATGTGGGTTGGTCGAGTCGCGAGGCTGGCCGTAAAAGCAGTTCTGAGGTATCTCTGTAAGCCACGGTGGGAGGTTAGCCCACTGCCGTTAGGTCGTTACAGTGGTATCAGAGCTATTGGTTGAGTAGTAACCTTGGCTCTGTGGTGTAACTCAATAGAGATGGGGTTAGTAGTACCCTAGATTGAGTTTGAGTGTATATATATAATAGCGTATTTGTAAATTCTATATAAAATTGTTTTATATTGTGTTATTTGACTAGTTCGATTTTAAAGTAGCAACTGACACAATAATGTTTTATAAAGGTGGTCAGATGAAATAGTTTTGGCCATATTATATTTTTGTATAGAAAAAGAATAATTTTATGATTGATTTTCAGTTGGTTGATTTATTTCAATCAAAGTCAAATTAGACTATGAATTTGAAATGGTCTAATATAACTCTAATTTTACATATATGAAATTAGATAGAGAAAATGTATAACATTTGAAATAGAAATCAAAATTTAGTTTGAAGTGGCAGTGAATGGATTAGAGAAGTAAATAGCTAATCCAATATGAGTTTAAAACTTAACGTGGTTAAGAGTTGGATATTGGAATTAAATTTTGGAGTTTGAAAATAAAAGTTGGTTGCTATGGTTGATTGGATTGCGCATGGTTGATTTGTTGTTTGATGGATTGAATAAATTCATCTAATGATTTATATATAGGAGATCAATAATTTGAAAATGAGGATAATAATCCGACATAATAATTTTGAATAAAATCAAATTGGAAAGGAAACCAAAAGGATTTAACCTAATAATGGTTATCGTTTATCGAGCTGAGTGCGAGTTGAAAATGGAAAGGGCTGGAAGTTGCTTTGGAATTTGAGTTTAGTAGGGCTGACGAAAAGGTGAACCTTAATATCGTCGATTGATGATTGCTCGTATATCCCTGAACAGAGTAGCCATTTGGTTCTGTTCTCTCTTGAGATGCGTGAGGCCAGGGTGGCGAATGTAGTTGGTCCGATCAAGCAATGTTATGGAGGCATTGGCGAATTTTCGGTAATTTTATAGCTTGGGATTTTGATTTTTGAAAATAATCGGGATTGAAAACATTCCTATTTTTTTTTGCAATTTCGAGGACGAAATTATTATAAGGGGGGAAGAATGTAACGTCCCGGATTTTTCGACCATTTAAATTCAAATATTTAAATGAGTTTATATATTATATTGGAATTATAATAGATTTTAATCGAATTTATTTATATAAATTAGAGTTCGAATATATATATTTATATATTAATTAAAACGAGCTCGAAAACGTCGCGGTAGTTCGAAATTTTCGATTCGAACTTTAACTAAATATACAGAAACCGACATAAGTCGGATTTGTGTGAGACGAGATACATTGGGATCGGTTCGATTATAGTTTTCTAATGAAAAAGAAAAATCGAGATTTCGGCTTGTCGATTTCAGGTTACGTCCAATTCAAATTTTCAAATAGTCGCTGTGGAATTATTATTTTAAATTATAACGATTTATTTTAAATATATAAAGTTTTTATATAAATGAGATGTCACTTAAATCCAAAACTTTAACCGTTGAGTATGAATTCTATTCTATTTGAAATTTAAGCTGTTGTTTTAATACGATGATATTTATTTCGTTAATTTTAGCTGTTGAATTTAATTTATATTGTATAAGGAATATATGAGATTTAGAATATGAAACTCACATTAAACTTGTATGCAATGTAGATAGTTATAATACAAACCCCTTGGTGTATATACCATTAGTATGTCGCTTGATTCGGCGAAGAAAGCGAGTAAAAACATAAATACACCTTGTTGTCCAATAAATAAAGAAGTCGCTCGGTGAACATGAACATTGAAATAAAATAAAATAAAACTGAAGTGCATGGACCATAAAACTGGACAAACAAACATAACATGAAACATAAAATATACTGTGGAATTCATACATGGTAATTGCCTGATCGAATGGACTAACCCCAAAGAAAACAAAAGAGTACAAAGTTAATACATACATATCTAATATATCAGACTGAAAACATCTATACGTGTATACATCCCAGGCATCTAAAGAAAATAAATAGCTACCTAGCTAAAACTATACATTGATACATCAATTATCAGCTAAGTGTATGTACATCATTATACAACTATATATGTACTGGAAATCCTAATAAAATCAACCGGATTCAACACGCAAACCATCAGCCGTATGCCATCGCCATACGAATTCTGCAAAAAGAAAGAAGAAGGAAAAAGAAATAATATGGTTAGAGTAGTATACGGTCCCATCAAAAACAGCAAAAGAAAATAAAAAATAAAAATATAATCGAACAGCTATAGTATAGATATGTTCAGCTAGGAAGGACATGACAATTCATAGCAAAAGGGAACAATTAAACTATCACACAGATTCATATAAACAGCTAATGTATAGGAACAGAAAGAAACAGTGATAAAAACCATATATACGTATAGTCATATGTCAAGACTATATATAGGGAGGAACAGCTAGGGGAAACAGTATAAATGTGTAGCTGGATATGTGCATTCATACATCAGTTCTATGGAAGGCAATGAACAGCTAATCTAAATAATGTATGAATATATTTGTACAATAGATCCACAAACATGAATTGTATATATATTTATTTATATATATATATATATATATACAGTGTCGAATGACATTTCATCCAAGTCTGTTTTTCTTTAAAAAAATCTGAACAAAACCTGTGAAGCTATGATACAGATTTCAAATCTTTGGACAAGTCATAGCCAAAACCCAACTCTAACTCATCAAAACTCATCAAAACCAATATGCAGTGATCAATACCATCACACACAGTCAAGGACACTCATACGAGACTGTTTTTCTTTTAAAATCTGAACACAGAACCTATGGGTCTAGAATACAAATTCAATCCCTGAATTTAATAAACAATTCAAAGCCTACACATGGACAAGTTCAATCACGGTTTCATGACGACCAGACCAGCAGACTTTGAAAATACAATACTTAAAGTCGACAAAATCTCTGCTAAACCATTTCGCAGCCATCAACGTCCATCATCAGTACGCAAATTGGAAGAAAACCCAATGGCCTAAGAAGGGTAGCCGAACCTACCTAAGAGGGGTTGATGGACATTGATTTTTTCTAAAAATCTAACTACTATAAATAGAGGTGTCATCAGTTCCAGAAGCATACAGTAAAAAAAAAAAAAAAAAAAAAAATGGTTCGAATCACTTGGAAACTCAAAACTAAAATAATACAGCAAACAAAAATTCAAATTAAACACTTATCTGCGTTCAAAAATCCATGCTTTTCATCTCGAGATGATGCTGAAGAATTTTCGGATGAATTTGTCGAACCGAGGCTTAGGGTTTAGAGAATCTTCGAGTGAAAACTTCAATCGGGTTCGTTGGTAACCTGAAGTGAATCTGGGAGGTTCAGGAAGCCGTGGTGGCGTTAAGGGTTGATTGGGGGTTTGGCCGAATGATTGAGGGAGGAGGACAAAAGGGAGATCGAAGAAATTGGTGGCGTAGAGGTGGTACGAGGCGACGGATCTCGAGTTGGTTGAAAACAAAGGGAAACAGACAAGGGTTATTGGCCATGGCCGAATTTTCTGGAGACGTTTATTATCATGGAGGCGGTGGGTTTTTTTTTTTTTTTTTTTTTTTGGTTTGTGAGGGTTTTGGAAAATGTTGGATCGGATGTGGGTTTTGATGAGGGAAGTAGGCTGGGATATGCGGGCCGAAATAAAAGGTAAGGGCCCATTTTTATTTAATAAAAATTAAAGTCTAAATATTTTATCTTATAAATTTGTTAATAAAATATATCGAACATACGTTGACAGATTTTGGCACAGTAAGTCTCATTGGGACCGTAGGAGCGAGAAGATCGAGATGGAGCAGTGTCAGCCAGGACTGGAAGCGAGTAGAATTTTAATTAAATTAAACCGCAGTTTAATTTAATTAAAAACCAGCGTTAATGACCAAACCAAATCGATGTGAGTAACCTCACTCAGTTTCTTCCCGTTTATATTTTATATAAATTGGGTTTTTGTTTTATGCACTC